>CM031956.1:31328405-32000905 GCA_018749465.1 Paracanthobrama guichenoti | reverse complement strand
GGCCACCAGATCCTCTCAATGAAAGTCATTTGTGGATGGATGCTTGATGGCTTGGCACAGTTTGAGGTTTTCTCTCCTATTCAGCATTGATTAGAAATACTAAACACTCTCTGCTTGCCCTTGTTGGAATGTTTTCTATCCTAAAACGTTTGATTGGAAGATTAAAACAACTCTTAAGATGTGAATCAAGCCAAATCTGTCTTCTCCTCCATTATCAGCACAACAGGAGGGGGGGAAATCAGGCCTTTAAGATTATTCTGTTAGAGGTAAAGTCCTGTTGATGATGTTAATCATTAATATTGCCAGTTTAGCAGTTCATTATCAGTCGATACTGAAAAAAGAGTTTTAGTAGACTAATTTTTGACTCATTTCCACAGTGACAGACACTCTTTTAATGATTGAGTCTAAGAACATAATATGTATAATTCTCAAACACTATGTGCTAGACGGTATAATGTCAGTGTCACTTTGATTAATTTAGAATAAATTAGAATGGTTAGGATACATTGAATTTCTTTTGAATTTGATATTAAACAGCATGACTAACCAGCACAAAATATGACTAAACCATAGTTATTCATCAGGCAATTGAGATTGTTGTTAAATCTTTGTGTTATGACATTATGGGGATGGATGGATTTCTGGTGAGTTATTAATGCCTGGTGCCAGATGGCCAATAATTAAAACAGCGAACTTGGAGGCTTTGGTGATTATGTGCATTTTCCCATAGGACATGGAGAGTTTGCTATGTTGAAATATTGACACTTTGGTTTTATGCTAGTAGTCACATTATCTGAGTTTTCTCTTGCTCTCCCTATCTCTGCTTCATTTGAATTGTTTTCATTTCATTTCATTTAAGTAGACAACAGGTTTTTTTTTTTTTTTTTTTTTTTTTTTTTTTTTTTGTCCCTTCAATCCAGAAAATTAGCAAAGTGGCATATGTATATATGTATAAATTGTAAATAATGTTGACTAATTGAACTTTATTGTGAAGAGTTACAGTAGACCTTTTTGACATTTCCAGGGTTCTCAGAAGCGGAAGTCATAGTTGGGTAAAACATCTGTAGTGTTGAATGGGAGACAACAGCAAATATAATTTTTGCATTCCCGTTTGCTCTAATAGTAAAAGAACAAACCTGTGATAGCGTTTTACCCGACTGGTAACACTTTATAATAATGTTCAGTTATAAGTCACTTATAAGTAATTAGTTAATGATTAACTAATCATTTACAAAAACATGATACATTCATAAATGATTAATAAGTGGTATGCTAACAATTTATGTTTGGTTAATTCAATCATAAGTCATTTATAAAATATTAGTTAATGGTGAACACTTACAAAACATAACTATATTTGTATAACTTATTAATAAGTGGTATGCTAATGATTTAACGATTAACGATTTGCTTAAGTTATCTTAATACAATTGTAGCTCATTAAATAAATCAAGATCAATAGTAGATGTTTGAGTTATTAGTTTTAGTTATTAATTTTGAACAAATGATGAAGAAACCATTAGTAAATGATCAGTATATAATTTATTGATTTATCTTTAAGTTGTCAGCTGGTCTGTGTTCAAAAGCACAAAATATTTTTGAGATTAATTTATTTGTTTTCAAGGGGATACACCATTTATAAATGACTTACTGTCAGGGGACTGCAGTGGGTTATGATAAATCCTTTCACTCATCAGCACAGAGTGTGGGATCTGTGATCATGTGAACCGGTTTTATCTTCCATTGAAGCTCACATCAGGTGCTTCACAGCGGTTCACACTCCATGTGCGTCAGAGAAGACAGCAGTCTATACCCTCACCAGTCAGCACTTACACTACAGTACACACTACAGTGTTCAACACCTGTTATAGGTGATGTGTAAACGCATGAATTAATCAACAACGTTTTCTGCATCCCCTAATCTAAAGTGTGAACAATTCATCACTTGTAAATGTTACGCATCATTTGTAGATCTTTCTTACCTTTCTTGCGTGTACGTGTATACAAGTCATTTATAACACATTCTGCATCTCCTAATCTAAAGTAAACTATTCACAATATATATATATATATATATATATATATATATATATATATATATATATATATATATATATATATATATATATATATATATATATATATATATATATATATATCAGATGCAAAAGCCTCTAAAAGCCACTTCGGTCAAAAATGAGGTAATGATACTGAGTGAATGCTCTCTGCATATAGTATAAGTTCATAAAATACTTTCACTTCAAACCCACTAAATCCCAGCCTCAGCCGTTCAGAAGTACCAGTACTTAGGTAGAACCATATACATAGGAGCCTGACAAAAATGCTTATAAAAAAATTAATTAAAAAAGTCAGACGGACTTAGAGGCTTTTGCATCTGAAGTCTTCATATATAGTTATACAGTATAGCATGCCACTTATTAATCATTTATTAATGTATTAACTAAATGACTGAATTAACACAACATTTGTAAAATGTTAGCATATCACTTATTAATCATTTATGAATGTATAGTCAAGTTTTTTTTTTTTTTTTAATGATTAGATCATCATTAACTAATAACTTATAAGAGACATTGAACATTTTTATAAAATGTTACTGAAAAATATGTCTTTTATATAATTTTATATCACTTCCTCAGCCTTTGTTTTACAAACACTCTCGTAGAAGTGTTAATTAGTTTTTTTTTTGTTTTTTTTTGTAATTTACTGCCAAGGTAAATACTGAAAAATATTTCATGAAAAGGGTCTAATATACTTTAATCTAAAGGGTGTAATTTCTGTGCCACTCCCACTGCCAACATATTTTTCTCAAAATAATGACTGTTTCAAACAAGTTTCCTGAACACTTACCCCCTTCTCATTTGTTGGCCATATAGATGGTCCCGCCCCCAAACTCATGTCAATGACTTTATCAGGCTGTTTGGGATGCTGAAACTAACCAAGCAATTTTTTTGATAGCTAGAGTCAGTGTTCTCCTGGGAAATCAGCCTACATATTAAGCTGCCTCCATTTAACATTGAAAAAATGACATCTTTAATGCAAACACAAGTACAACAATGCAGCTAATCAGAAATATATGCTACCTACACCTCAAAATGTCAGCGTCTGCAGTTCATTAAAAATCGTTTCAAATAAGTAGGTCAAATATGCCATCTCCATTCATTTTGTTTGTTTGTTTGTGTCTGTGTGTGTGTGTGTGTGTGTCTCTGTGTGTGTGTGTGTGTGTGTGTGTGTGTGTGTGTGTGTGTGTGTGTGTGTGTGTGTGTGTGTGTGTGTGTGTGTGTGTGTGTGCCAGTTAGGCCCAGCAAGGCTCTTTCACTTCAAACCATTGTTGAGGCCAATCTTCTTTTTGTTTTTTATTAGTTCTGCCACTGCCTCTCATTCAGTATCCCCCCGGAGGCTTTTCTCCGTGCATATGTGTGTCGAGGCGATAAGGGAATTGGCAATTTTGTTTATGCCGCTAATTATATGATTCCACAGTTGCTGTTCGATGCGTATTGTCCTTGCTTCCTGGTAGCGCTCTGATCTGCTTGCTTCATCTGCTTCTATTTTCATCTACCTCCTCAATCACTCTTGACAGTTGGCCAACACTGAATGGTGACCCTTCCGCCGGTGCCACTACAGTTGTCTCCTTGGAGGGGTAGGTGGTGTGCTTGCTCAGGAGATAGGAACAGCTGTGAAGAGCTTTCCCATCATTATCACTCATTCCTTTTTTTCTTGCCGTTATTTGCACATTCTCTTTTGCATATGGAGCCACATGTTATTGCTACTTAAGGACAGTAGGAAGCGATCCTTTATCTTTGAAAACTCTGAACACAAATGTAGTAATTGTCAGACTCTCATGCAGCGAGAGAGTGAGAAAGAGGGAGGGAGAGATGGATGGATGGAGGGGGTGGAAAGAACTGCGAGAGGGAGGGCGAGCGTGTGTGTGCATATGTGCAAGCGTGTGAGAGAGAGAGAGAGCGCAATGTTCAATACTCCAAGCATCTAGACATCTAGCCGGGTGGGAGAAGAGACAATTAAATCCACAATCCAGAAAAAGAACTGACACATGGATTAAACACAGAAGGTTTGTGCTCCTTTCAGTCTCAATGCGGAGTGTGGATTGTGCGTGCAAGTCTGAAAGTTCTCTGGGATGCAAGCGCTTGTGGAGGATGAGCTAAGTGGAGCGGTACACGGCAGGATTCTTCGAGGTTGGAGCGCAGCTGCTGCCTCCAGCCACTGACGGGAGGACCTTGCGCACGAGGAGGAGAGCTGCCTCCGTTCCTGTCTCTCGCTCTCTCTCTTTTTCCTTTCTCTGTCTTGCAGAGATAGGCAGCATCCCCTTAACACTGAGAACTGAAGACGTTCAAGGAAAATCAAATAACGGAGAAGAAAAGGACGGGATTATAAAAGCAAGGAGTAATAAAGGGAAATCTGAAGCAAGGACAAAAAAGAATTTGTCAGGAAGGCTCCTGTTTTTGTTGTTACGAGGGCTAAACTGAAGAGATTTGGGTCGTGCATTGCTTTGCTTCAGCCAGCCTGTGGAGTATAGGATCACAAATAACATTTCAAGGTAAGATGTTAGTCAAGTTCAATGTCTTGCATGTGCAACCAAGTGCAAGTCAGGTTTGAGAGAGCTGAGATTACTGTTCCTCAACGACTGCTGAAGAGGAAATGAGGGGGAAATGTAAGTCAGAGTTGTTGTTTTTTTGTTTTGTTTTTTGTGAGCTATTTACATAAATCGTTCAGTTTAATGAAAGTTGAAGGCTTTGTGATGTTATTCAGATGTGCCGTGCATTTTAACTGGTGCTTAGGTCTGGCGTTAAAAACGTGATTTATTCATTTGCACCTTGGCAGATATTAATGGGGTGTTGGGGGACAAAGGGCATAATTACAGTGCGAGACAGTCCTCATTTTGACAGGATTCCCCATTCGTTGAAAATAGAGGTGAGGGGTTGGGAGGATGGGGTTAACGGCAGCTACATGTAATTTTGAGGGGAATATTTAAAACTACACCTTAAAATGCTCTCACAACTTTTAGAGTTGGCAACCAACTGATTGTTGTCATTTTTTTTCTTTTGCACCGGACGCAATTACTTTTGCTGTCACTTCTCCCACGAGTTCAGCCGCGGCTCCTTCGCACGAAGCAATTTGGTGGCCGTCTTCTGACCATGTTTTAGAAAGGAGGGGTGTGAAAATGCAAACAGAGATTGAAGGCGTGATGGAGGGGGTTTGACAGCCTCATATCTGTGCTGCTGCTTCACGCAACTGAGCCCAGATGGAGAGGGGGCAGAATTTTTTTTTTTTTTTTTTTTTTGCAAACTGAAGGACAGGCAGGTTTGGGTGTGAATGTCCCAGAGCTTCGTCGAGAAGCGAGTGTGCGCTCCCCTGGCGGTAGTGGACAAGTGGTCCCCCTCCTTTGTCAGAGGAACTGAAATATTTATGATCGCATGCACATCCTGTCTGCACTGAAATATTTAAAATAATTGAATAATAAATAACCCTGGCTGTTGAAATTGGCCCCTCTGTTATCCTGCCATAGTGATGATTCTGTCCACTCGTGTTACCGGTACGCCCAGATAAAACAGCGGTCTGTTAATGTGAGTTTACAGAGGAAGTATCTGAATGTGACAGAAAGATTCTCATTATATGGCCATGTGAATATTGGAGTAGAGAAAGGCATCGGTTTTCACAGCTATCTGAATGCTTCGAAAATGTGATGAACAATCTTGACAGTTATACATGGCTGAATTCAATCGGATTGAGAGAGAGAAAAAGAAAAGTGAGATGGTGATGATGTCTGTGTGTTCTATGTCTTTGATGTTTTATTGAGAGCTAACTGGGCAGAGTCGCGCAGTCCTTGGATCTGCTGGTTTGTGTTTGAAGAGGCAGCTCTGAATTTTAGACAGTTGCATTTCTTAGCTTTTTTGTACACTCACAATCATTGGCATGTAGAGCTTAGATTGGAATATATAGAATTTACTTTTTTCCGTATATTGCTTTTTCCATTCAAACATGCATGTATAAATAGAGTAATTGCTATGCGACAGCAGTAGCGTAGTCTGCCTGCCTGCTGTTATGAAACAGGCCTTCGAGGGTCTTGGATGGAAATGAGAATGCACCGGCAGATGTAGTCACAGAAAAAGCCTTTCGCTGCATTGCCAGGACCGCTTGTTCCCAGTGTAGCCAGATGCATCAACACATGTGCCATTGTGAGGAGGTTTGTCACTGTGTGAAGCTGAAGCTCAGCCATGCCTGAAGGTGCTCTCATGGCCATCTCGATAACTTTGTATGTTAAATGTGTTGTTTGATGGTGGAAAAGATTGGGTCAGGGGAAGACAGATGTCCTGTGAACCTGAATGTAGGCAAGGTCACTGTGATGCACTCCGAATGCACAAAGATGGTTTGATTGTGTACTTGATTTTCTTTCAAATATTATTTAAGTCCAAGGTATGTTGCTTCACTCTGTCTAGATACAGAGAATTACACTGATGAAAAGCTTTTTTTTTTTTTTTACTCATAAACAAGCTTTGACACTGACTGCCATTACAAACATGATGTCTCAATTTCACTCCTGAGAGGCCAGATGCATACTTCATGCAAGTACACAAACGCAGCTAAAAGAAGAGCTAAATCCAGCCTAAGGTGGCTTGCTGGTCTTATCCTGTTTAAGCTGGTTTATCTGGTCTCCCCGCATCACCAAGCTGGTATTTAGCTGGTTTAGGCAGTCTGACAGGCTGTCAAGTGCCTAAAACCACTCTAAAACCACCAAAACAGACCATCTTAGGTTGGTTTAATTTATTTTTGGCAGGGTGGACAACACATTGCATATTTCATGTTTCTTTGGTGGTAAAAACCTTAGTACTTGAGGGCTTTTCACACTTAAAACATAGTTAACCCAGGGTCATTCTAAATCCTGGGTAAACTAAATCCTGGGTTATCTTTATTCACATTTCACACTGCTCACACTATACCCGGGATTAACCCTTTCACACATAAATTAAAAATATTCTGGCTGACCCCCCAACATGAGTTTTTCAAGGCGACAGTTATTTAGAACGTATCACTTTATTGTTTCCATGGTGACACGTCATTGCTTGTCACATGACCCACCGCAGTCACAATAGTGCTGTATGACTGATGATCTGCTTTTATTTCATTTTTCTGTAAACTGTTTATATACATCGCGCTGTTTCCGTGATTGCCCAAAATGTGTAAATAAAGGCATGCGATTGGTTGTCGGTTGCTAAGTATATAGTTATAACATTCTAACACTGCATCGTTTCACACTGTACAAGTTTGGCCCTGCAAAAGCAGCGATAGCCCTGAAAAAACTGTGCTAACTCCACATCTGAATTACAAGTGTGAAATGGTCCTTTAGCCAGGGTTTAAAGTGCTGTTTAGAACGATGATAACCCGGGGGTTAAGCGCAGTGTGAAAAGCCCTAAGGGAGCAATAGAGTTATCTTCAAATGTCTGTGTCATTAAACCGAATTTTCTGTCACAGACGCAGATTCATAAAATTAGTTTTATATGCTTACATTACAGGTTGGTGGATGTTTTCATTTAGAGCGACTAATAATGTATTCATAGTGTAATTTAGTTTTTTTGTTTCCTAAGAATCGAACCATGTACAAATCAGACCAAAAGCTACAGAAACCAACTGCAATATCTAGACTGTATGTTTAAAATATGTATTTCAAGATTCTTTTCAAATATATTGTGCCATTAGTGGTTGACCTGAAATCGAAAACTAATCGTAGAAGCTGATATTTTAAGACAGCTATAGTGGCCATTGCAGCAGCTCTGAGATGACATTGTTACAAATTGTGTTGACACATTTCATAATGCAACAATGTTTACTAGAATTTGCATAGTTTGAGTTTGAGAGTTTTTGAGAGTTGCATACTTGCAAGTATTTTTGTATTTTAAGAAGAAAAAATCATTGTAAAAGTTGTAAATAAAACATGATGAGTGTAAATAGAAGTAAATAAAATATGATGAGTGTGTTTTACAAGAAAATACTGTTTCAGGTATTTTACTTCAAAATTGTCTAGCATTTTCTGAATGAAAATTGTTTTAAACTTTTGTGTGTGTGTGTGTGTGTGTGTGTGTGTGTGTGTGTGTGTGTGTGTGTGTGTGTGTGTGTGTGTGTGTGTGTGTGTGTGTGTGTGTGTGTGTGTGCCTTGAAAAAAAAAAAAAAAAAAAAAAAAAAAAAAAAAGTTGCTAGGGCAACAAAAAACAAGTAATTTAAGTCAAAGGGAGACCAGCGTGGTTAAATATACTAACCTTCAGTAGTACAAGAGCTCTTGCTACCTGAAAGAGATGATTCAGCCTTTGGAACTATATTTATAGCGAGTCCATTAAGAGAGAAAAAAATAAAATAAAAATCAATGCTCATTGTCCTGTCAACATTTGTGTTCTGTATTTTGGAGACCATGACCTTTAGCGGAGTGATGTACCTTCTCACGAGAGAGCTTTGATGACTTTTGAGGGCTTCAGATTTTTAGTGAACATCAGGGTGCTGTTATAATGGCATGACCACCACAAAAACAGTCATGCCTCCTCATTGCCGCCAGTCTAAACAACAGGAAAAAAGCTCTAAATTGGGCACTGGCCCCATCTGCTATCTTTCAGTGTTGTTGATTCAGTCTCTTAGGCAAGTGTTGACCATTGAATGACCGGAGAGATGTGTCGCACAGACTAATTTTAGCAGGGATCTGTCACTGCTGCTTCTCCTTTGATTATTACACTTGCATCCCTCTGCTTTCTGTCAACATAAACATATTTATCAATGTATTTATATAACACATCTGGATGATATATACAGACAGATGGTGGCACTAATCCTCAAGGGTCCCTAAAGTCTGCTGGAAAACAAGCTGGCACTATGCTCATGACGTTAGTAAAGTTCTGCCAAATTTTGCAAAGCATTTAAAAATACTTTCGATGATCTTCATAAGAACTTTGATGACATCCTGGTTAAACAGTGGTGAAACTGCATTCATTTCAGAATTAAAAATATAAATGTGTGTATATAAAACCGTGTTAATATACACTCACCTAAAGGATTATTGGGAACAACATACTAATACTGTGTTTACCCCCTTTCACCTTCAGAACTGCCTTAATTCTCCGTGGCATTGATTCAACAAGGTGCTGAAAGCATTCTTTAGAAATGTTGGCCCATATTGATAGGATAGCATCTTGCAGTTGATGGAGATTTGTGGGATGCACATCCACGGCACGAAGCTCCTGTTCCACCACATCCCAAAGATGCTCTATTGGGTTGAGATCTGGTGACTGTGAGGGCCATTTTAGTACAGTGAACTCATTGTCATGTTCAAGAAACCAATTTGAAATGATTCGAGCTTTGTGACATGGTGCATTATCCTGATGGAAGTAGCCATCAGAGAATGGGTACATGGTGGTCATAAAGGGATGGACATGGTCAGAAACAATGCTCAGGTAGGCCGTAGCATTTAAACGATACCCAACTGGCACTAAGGGGCCTAAAGTGTGCCAAGAAAACATCCCCCACACCATTACACCACCACCACCAGCCTGCACAGTGGTAACAAGGCATGATGGATCCATGTTCTCATTCTGTTTACGCCAAATTCTGACTCTACCATCTGAATGTCTCAACAGAAATCGAGACTCATCAGACCAGGCAACATTTTTCCAGTCTTCAACTGTCCAATTTTGGCGAGCTCGTGTAAATTGATTATAGCCTCGTTTTCCTATTTGTATTGGAGATGAGTGGTACCCAGTGGGGTCTTCTGCTTTTGTAGCCCATCCGCCTCAAGGTTGTGCGTGTTGTGGCTTCACAAATGCTTTGCTGCATACCTCGGTTGTAACGAGTGGTTATTTCAGTCAAAGTTGCTCTTCTATCAGCTTGAATCAGTCGGCCCATTCTCCTCTGACCACTAGCATCAACAAGGCATTTTCGCCCACAGGACTGCCGCATACTGGATGTTTTTCCCTTTTCACACCATTCTTTGTAAACCCTAGAAATGGTTGTGCGTGAAAATCCCAGTAACTGAGCAGATTGTGATATACTCAGACCGGCCCGTCTGGCACCAACAACCATGCCACGCTCAAAATTGCTTAAATCACCTTTCTTTCCCATTCTAACATTCAGTTTGGAGTTCAGGGGATTGTCTTGACCAGGAACACACCCCTAAATGCATTGAAGCAACTGCCATGTGATTGGTTGATTAGATAATTGCATTAATGAGAAATTGAACAGGTGTTCCTAATAATCCTTTAGGTGAGTGTACACTTCTGTTTATTAATGCTTTTTTAAATAAATAAAATAAAAACATAATAGTGTGAAATATCATTACAATTAAAATAACTTTCTATTTTAATATATCTTAAAACGTAATTTATCTGTGATTACCAAATTTTGCTATTACTCCAGTCTTCAATGTCACATGTTCCTTGAAATCGTTATAAAAAACGACATCGGTCACTAGGTGGAAATGTTTGCATAATGCTGCCCAAATGCATGTACAAAGAAAGAAAGCATGGCTTCAGATGTCATAGCTGTGTTGTCGCCACCATGACGTGGGATGCTGTGTGTTTCTATGCAAAAGCAAAAGCACTTTATTTGGCCTTCTGAAAATGGAAGCAAGTGGGAATCAGTGGTTAATATTTATTTACAACACTGTTCCAGAACAGTACAACCCAAATGTTCCCAGTGTGTGTGCAGCATATTTTGCGGAGGACGGTTTCCTGAACCTGGGAGAGTACAAGGCAAGCTGTGTACAAAGGCTATTTCTAAAAAATTGGGCAATTCCAACTTTCTGATTCTCAATTACAGCCTGCAAGTATGTTGTATTATTTGTATTATTTTTAAGTATTTGCTATTGACTGTTCAAATATGGAGTTTTGTGCAGTGTAGAGTAACATGTGTTGTTTGACGTTTTTACGATTAAAAGTGCAGAGATGGATTTATGTTTATGTTTTCATAGTATCCCCTGTTCTCTGCTTATAACTTGTGGTGAAAATAGGACAAACAGACACTACATGTTCTGTGTCACACTGGCTGCTCAAGCAGAGCTGAAACACGTTTTAGAAAGACTGGGCATAGAGGAGCTACAATAATGTACAGAATGTGAAAATGTTAACATATTCTATTACACCCAATATACAAAAACAATAAAATAATTAAATAAATAATACAAATTTGAAAACAATCTAATTGAAATCCTTGCATCCCATTGAATTGTACCCATATCTTCTGTAAAATGACCTTTTTATTTTATTTTATTTATTATTATTATTATTATTTATTTTTATTTCTTTATTTTTTTATTTTTATTTATTTTTTATTTTTTGTTTGTTTGTTTGTTTTTTTTTTACAAAATTACCTATCCATTCTGTTACATTAATAATTGTGCATGTTGTTGGGCTTATACAGTTCATGGTAGGGCTGGGCGATATGGCCAACAATATTATCACAATATTTTTTCCATATCATATGATATTGATATTTATCACAATATTAATTTAGCATTAATGGGGAAGGACATGCTTTCCACATATTTGTTAGACTTTGAAATTGTAAACATGCTAACCTGTTTGTTCACAATTATATATATATATATATATATATATATATATATATATATATATATATATATATATATATATATATATATATATATATATATATATATATATATATCTCTTTTAGAAATAATATTAAGATAATATTAGTATTATTACTTTGAAAAGTACTTTTTAGTATACAGTAGTGATACATTTCTGTCATAATTTCTGTCATAATTTGCAGTGAAGATCTATCAGTTTTAGTTTCAGTTTGTATTTGATGGTAGTTGTTCTCAACTGAAATGGTGAAAAGCTTGTGAAGTGGCTCTCAAAGCAGCTCTGGAGATGAAGTTCATGTCCTCATATATTGAGACGGCAGATGCTGAAAACACCTGTGACACCGAACTGCTCATTCACACAGAGACACACAGAAATCACTTATCAGTGACGTGCACTGGCTCTTGTCTAGTTTATTTCTGCTGTGTGATAGGCTGTAAGATTAATCCATATTGAGTAAAAATGTCCAGAGAGCTTATCATCATCGACATAAATTTTATTGTGATCTTGATATGATATCGTTTATCGCCCAGCCGTAGTTCATGGTAATATTTTTACATTTGAATGTTTTATTATGCTAACCATTTCTGGTACAGTGTTGGGTGTCCCCTTGATGTCTAATCTAAAATGTGGATTCTAAAGCAAAACATTAAGAATCGCTGTTTAAAACCATGCTGGTGAATTGTGAAGCATTTGTTTCTTTGTGATAATGCTCTCATGGATAAATTGTGCACTTCTCTTCTTTCTTTTCTTTTCTGCATTTCTCTTTGTTAGACCTGCATTGCCTCATGCTGTATAATGAAGACCTTAAGAAGTCAAAGAGTTTCAATTAAATGACACATACAGAGTCTGCCAAGTCTTCCAGTGTCTGTTCCAAACTGAAACATGTAGCCCGTAGCAATGCTAACTTAAGAGGACGTCTTCCATCCTGTTTCAGCCCCAGCCCTGTGATGTGAGGGGTGCTTAGGGGAACGGATGGTGTGGCATGACAGGGCTTCTCACAGCCTTAGAAGAGTGTAGCGAAGGGTGGAGGGCAATGTCAGCAGGTGCTCAGGGGAATGAATGGACACCACTGGCTCTAGAGGGGTGGACGAGGACAGATGACCCCGACATCCATCTCGTCTTTGCAGTCAAACTGCCATGGAGCTGGTGGAAACGGCCACCTCGAGCTAAAGTGTACTGAGCTTTTGAGTCTGATTTGACACCAAGCATTAGCAAGGGTTCATATGGGTGACACAATGGAGAAGGATACAAGGGTATTTTAGCTGTAGGTGAGGAGAAGAGGGGAGAGAATCAAAGGAGGTAAGCCTGCCTCAGGTTTTGCTGCATAGAGAGGGCTCTGGTCTCGGCTGACCTTCACCTAAGGTCCTTTGCCTTCTATATCATTCTGAATCAATGTTTCAGAGTTTCTGTACTGTTAGGCGACACAACACTGAAAACAATGTGTCATTTATTTGAAGTGCATTTTTACATTGCTCTAATTGGAAATCACAGTCTCAGTTTTAAACCTTTTCATGTTTGGTTTGTCAAAAAGCAAATAACACTTCCCATAGAAAAAAAAAAAAAAAAAAAAAAAAAAGAAACAATTTTGCTTAATATTTTCGTTTGACATCAGCACACAAATTATTGTTGGTGTTATTAATTTTTCTGTTTCATATTTCAAAGTTGTTTTTATTTATTTAGTCAGTAGACTAACATAATGAGAATTCTGTTAAAGCTTATTTAGCCTTTGTTCATGGTGAGAATAAGCTGTAAAAAGCAAAAAATAAAATATATATATATAATGTTTTTTTTTTTTTTTTTTTTTTTTGCTTATAAAAAAAAATTTTATTTTATTTTTTCCTAATATAGTAGTCAACAGCTGCCGAGATCTGCAAACATTCTTCCAAATATCTTCTTTTGTGTTCAGCAGAAGAAAGAAATGTATACAGGTTTGGAACAACCTAAGCGTGACTAAATGATGACAAAATTTACATTTTTGGGTGAACTATCCTTTTAAGTAACATTTTGGCTTATGTCTAAAAAGTAAATATATTGAATTTAGGGTTATGAAGAAGAGGAAGCACAGGTATAGTTCAGTTCTTCCAAAAACAAACAAACAAACAATAAGTAAATAACTGCATAAATAAATTAAGATTGGATCATTGGAAGTTGATGGGTCCGATTTTTGGAGATTTTAAAAGCAGAAATGTGAGGCTTATTTAAAAGCACTTGCTTAATGAATTATTTGAGATTTAAATATTTATGTAGTAAGTTTATACAGAGAAGATCAGTGGCTTTAGTTCACACTAAAATCATATTTTTGTGTCTTGTAGCTATACTATTGAAAGGATATTTTGAAGGGCACCTATCATTTTTACAAGTCTCAGTTGTCCCCAGAGTGTGTCTGTGAAGTTTCAGATCAAAATTCCTAACAGATAATTTAATATACCACTTTGAAAATGTCAATTTTGGGGTTTGAGAAAAATGAACTGTTTTGTGTGTGTCTCCTTTAAATGCAAATGAGCTGCTGCTCCCCACCACAGAGGGTGGAACCTTCACAGCTCATGACCACGCAAATGAAAACTGAAACATGATACATTTGTTTGGTTATGATCATCTTTTTCACGTGACATTGCAGTTCTTCATCATCATGAAATATTATCATCTGCATGTGCTTTATCACTCTCAACTTGAGCTCACACGCCCGACGCATGCGCACAGAGAGCTGGATGTCTGTGCGTCCGTGAGTATTAAACTACTAGACTAGTTCTCTTTCATGTGTTATTGCGATGGAACTGTCAAATGCACACAAGGTTATGTCAAACACACAAAGTTCACATGAAAACAGTTGGTTATGTATGTGCACGTATGCAGCAAGTACAGAAATCCCATGTGTAGGCCTATATTAGATCTGTGTATTAAAAAGCAGTGAAAGCAATGTAATATACAATACCTAATGCTATACATGCTGTTAATATGAATCAAACAACAAGAGAAAAACAGAAAATCACTCATTGCTCTTGACTGAATAACTTTGATATTTGATTTGAAGTGGTTTGATATTGAACTGAATAGCTTAAATAAGAGCATATTTCTTACTTGAATGCTGCTGTTAAATGTTCTGGCGAGGAGATAAACATGGTGGACTGTGTACAGCTCTCTGAGGGTGGGGTCTTTGCTAATAAGGCAGTGTCCATCAACACTGCTTATGATAATGGGTGGATTTTTACCATTATAGGGTGGTTGTGTACACACACTGCCAACACACATTTATGTTCAAAGTGAATTTTGCATAATAGGTGCCCGTTAAAGGGATAGTCTGCCCAAAAGTCCGCCCAATGTTGTCATAATTTACTCACCCTTATGCAGTTCCAAACCTATATACATTTCTTTCTTCTGCTTAACACAAGGATATTTTAAAGAATGTGGATAACCAAAGCGTATTTTTTTCGTATTCGTATTCCGTATTCCATACAATGGAAGTCCATGAGAACAGAAAACTCTGTGTGTGCTTGTTTATGTGATTTATGAGGACACATTTGTATAATGACGTGGGTATTACACTGGTATTACAATGTAAACGTGGTTTATTTCATGTCCTCATATTTCGAATAGTTTTAAAAACATACTGTTTTATTAAAAATGTAAAAATGCAGAATGTTTTCTGTGATAGGTAGGTTTAGGGGTAGGGGTAGTATATAGGGGGATATAATATACGGTTTGTACGGTATAAAAACCATTACGCCTATGGAATGTCCTCATAATGTAGTTGTTCACTGTAAACCAGATTATTATTTTGTTTTCCAGAAAAGAATGGACAAATCATTCTTTCAGATTTCAGGTTCAAATCAGAATCTGGACTATTCATATTTTTTTTTTTTTTTTTTTTTTTTTTTGCTTTAACATAGATCTTTTCATTCCCTAAATATTTAAACCCATTTCCAAGCAGATAATCAGAACATGGGTGCAAACATGAGACATG
Organism: Paracanthobrama guichenoti; assembly: GCA_018749465.1. NCBI lineage: Eukaryota > Metazoa > Chordata > Actinopteri > Cypriniformes > Gobionidae > Paracanthobrama > Paracanthobrama guichenoti. The sequence continues at coordinate 31,985,323 of CM031956.1, read as the reverse complement.
CAACAACAGAGAATGCAAACAGACACGGCTGTCTACGCCTTCACTGGCTTGATAATTACATTTCTGCAATACATTGATCCAGAGAGAGAGAGAGTCTCATGGCAGATGCACGTTCATGATGCTTGTAGCAAGGGCCCAAAATGCAATTAGTTGAAAATGGACCATAAAGCAGCACCCCTGCATGCTCATATGTAATATTGGCTAATATGCCTAAACTCATCCAATTAACCAATCCATAATGATGTTGTTTGTGATAGTAGATGCATTTCATTAATAGGGAAGTAATTATTGACACTAATCATTTGAAACAAATGATGGCAATCGGGGTGTTGACACGGTCATTCTCCTGTTAAGCTGAAAGCATAGTACCATAGGCTTGTGAAATTGACAATTTGAAAACCTTTTTGGGCACATGTATGAATATGATACAAATTTCTACCATATAAAATGCTTGAAGATTTTTAAACATATCTAAAATTAAATGAAATGTTATATTTGTATGTATATGTATCTGTATAGCCTTTATCGCTTTACATAAAGGTTGTAGTAAAAAGAATGAATAGGCAAGTAATTTAATGAATTATAAAAGATATATTTGTGAAAATAATACATTTTAAATTGGAAACAGCTAAAAATAGATCCAGTCAAAATAGAACAATCTTTGGATGTACTTCTGTATAGATAATTGTGCTTGTAACAGTATTGATATAAAATAAAAAAATAAAAAAAGGTACAAATTACCTATGATTCATATAGCGACATACAATCAAAAGTTTGGAAACTACATTTGTTTTTACTTATTTATTTTGTATGTTTTTGAAATAAGTCTCTTATACTCACTAAAGCTGCATTTATTTAATCGTTTAATTTAAAATGTATTTTGTTCCTGTGACGGCAAAGCTGAATTTTCAGCATCATTACTGAATTATTTAAATAATAAATGTTTCTTGAGCACCAAACCAGCATATTAGAATGATTTCTGAGGGATCATGTGACTCTGAAGACTGGAGGAATGATGCTGAAAATTCGGCTTTGATCACAGGAATAATCAAATATAAAACAGTTACTTTAATTTGTATTTAACAAATTTTGACTGTTTTTACTGCATTTTGATTAAATAAATACAGCCTTGTTGAGTATAAGACATTTCTTACAAATAATGTTTCCAAACTTTCGACATGTACTGTTTATATCCTACATCTTTAACATTATTTAAATATACTGTAGCACAAAAAAAATGCGGTCACCTCCAGTCACATTTTCTTTTCTCATTTTTATGGATAATCTGCATTTGAACATGGAAAAACTTTGTTGAACAGAGCTCAGAGTATTACAATTCTTATTAGTAGCTAAAGGCATAATTAAATTTGCCAGAATATTTAATAATCAGACACGCATGGGGCAAAGATGCGTACAAACTTTATGAATGGTGGGCGTTTTCTTTCTGTGGAGCTCTGTGTGTATTCGGTGTGGGCTTGGTCAGTGGATTTGTTAGTATCAGCTGTTCTGGAGTAGTTTGATGAACGTTCGCTCTTACTTCACCTCCTTTGTGAGCCTTTTATTTAGGTTATTGACCGGCTTGTTCTTCGGAGGCCAGAGAACTGCTGCGTGTGTTCTATTAGGGCACAAAGCTCATCCATACACTTAAAAATTTAAGCTGAGACATGGCATAGACCAATTGACTAGCCTGGGGATATTACGTCTTACTCAGCAGAGAGGATAAAGTGAGGTTACAATTACTGGGTACTGGTGCTAATGCAATAAGGATATAATAGAGTTTATATACTGAACATGAAAACAAAAGTTTTATTGGTTTGACGCCTCATAAAAATAGTGTCTAGCTTTTTAAACTTAATCAAATTCAATTGAATCTGTTCAATCAACAAGTCACTCCCTTATCTATTCAGTTATGAACAGCATACAGTTCACATAGGCACTTCAGACGACACGCTTTGCACGTGTTACATTTGAAAAATGGCTTCTTGTTTAGAGAAAGCTTTCCTGATGGAGGTCATGAAGATGTTTTTCAAGCACCTTTAGACACACTTAGGTTAATGTTTGCCAACCTTGGATTTGACTGCATATTTGTTATCATTCATGCCTAAAGGCATTTCAGATATTTCAGTTTTAATGAATGGACCAAAACTGAGGGCTGGAAACTCACATTAGTCCATACAGAACATACACACCTGCAGAGATCAGTGGTATTGAACAGAGTACTGCATTATCAAAGTGCAATGGCTTTTTCACGATAGAGCATTCTTGCTGTGTTTTAACTTGCTGGATTAGATGCGCTCTGGATGTTAATACCCCGTTTGAGAGGCTTGGGAACAAAGCCACAGCATCTAAATGATGACCTTTACCTCGGCTCGAACAAGCAGTGCTCTCATTGTCAACATGTGTAATTTCTACCCTTGGATGTCAGCACAGCACGGAATTATAAATCAATGAAGGCTGCATTTCCGAGGATCCCCAGGCCCCTGGGTCTAGCCGAGGATAGAGTCACAGGCGGTGGGGGTCAGACGGAAGAGGATGTGGGGGAATGTGGCAGGGAAAGACTTCCTGGGGATGCCACTGTTGTGTCCAGCTCACAAAGCTGCGGTCCACCACTGGCAGGCATCCAGAGGGGAGCGAGGGAAGAAAGAGGCTCTTATCAAGCTCTTACAAAAAGAGAACAGCTATTTAGTGTGTTTATGGGCAAAAGTGTCTGTGTTTGCAATCTGCAAAATTTTAATTATATATCAGTTCCTTGTTAAGCATTAGGCTCTGACATCTCTCTCTTTTCAAACAGATTACATAAACACAGAACATTTGTTTTCGATTTGATTTACATTATTTAACGTCATTTGACATTTTAACATTTCTTTAGGCATGTCTCATGTTTGTGTGATAAGTATTCAAGTTCGAGATCATTTTCTGAAGAGTATCAGATTAGACGTCATTGACAGAGACGCTGCTTATCGTGCATCATGTTTGTTTTCTTTATTTTTCAAAAAGTACAACATTTTGTTTTTATTGTGACTGTGCACAAATAAAAGTAGAAACTTAACAGATTATAATGACGTATAACACTTCCCTGAATGAGAAGAATGAGTCTCTTTGGCACTGATAAGAAAATAAATCTCGGCTGTCGCGTCGGCGCGATCATCGACCTCTAGGGGTTAAAAGCATAAGGAGTCATATACTCTCCAAACGCTCTCATGGTACTTTGGTGTCATACGCCGATCAGTCTGCGCAGTGTCGATGCATCTCAAACAAGCCTTCATCAACAATGGCGGATGTTACATTACTATTGATGCACATGGCTTTGCAAACCTACATCAGCATCGGGTACTTTAGGTGTCGAAAGACAAAAAAATTATTTGAAACTAGGCTCTGGCTCTGAACCAGCACTCAAACTGTCTTGGTGGAAAAGGGGTATTAGAGAACCAAGAAACATCCATCTTATCATAAACACCTTCAAGGACATACAATAAAATAAATCTACTTAATTTGCATGCTATTTCTTTTTTTTTCTTTTTTTTAATGAGAGTGCATATAAACTACTACAGAAATGTTCAGCTATACCCTTTCTGCAAATGACAGCAGGAGCGCATCATAGACCAGGCGGTTTGACTCTTCAAACAGAGCTGGATCTTAATGCATGTGGTGTTCAATCAGAGCTGCTCAAAGTATAAAGTGAAGAACCATCAGATTTCCCTTTTTTGCCCTCAGATTTTCTTCCATTGCTTGTAGCCAGATTTATCGAAGTTGGTGATATTTGCCCATTTTAGTCTTGCGATCTCCAAACATCACTATTGTTTAGCATTACAGGGTGAAGTATTAAAATATTTGCTTTCTGGTTTGGTAAAGTATTACCAAACCAGAAAAGCATGAATTGTATGTATTCAGATATATTTAGAAAGTCTTAACGTGCTCAGTGAAATTTTGCGGGTGAAATTTAGTCATTCCAATAGGCATCTGCACAAATGGGAGCTTCGCATGAAGGCAAATCAAATTCCCCATAGAGATTTGACTCATGTTCAAGTCACGTGAATTTGCTGAGTCTAACAATGGAAAGCTTACCAAAATATCTTTCATTTGCCAGTGAAACTAGCTCAGCAGCTTACTAAATTAGGTTTGTTAGCCTCTTAGATAAATTAAAAACATATTTAGTTGATAATCATTGCTTTCCTCTGTTATATTTTGTTGTTTTCTTTCTTTTTTTTTTTTTTACCTACCACCTTTTTTTACCTTTCAAACTGTTTTCTGTTTTAACACCATTTGATGTACTCATGTACTTTTATAAGGATATTTGCTAACAATTATTTTGGATATTTTAAGTGCAAAGTCTTACTTGCCCTTGAATATTTATCTCACCAACTGCAGCCAAATTCTGAGTCACTCTGACTCATAGCATCAGTGCACATACTTACTGGCTGTGCTCCAGTACTGCAGACACTGTGAAGAGCACGTTCCTTACTGTACCTGTAAGAACGGAGCTGATAATATCAAAATTACTCACCTGGGATAGCAAAGTGCATCAAGCTGCATTCGGCAGCTGCTGGAATGCTCCTATACAGGTCCCATAGGCACCTGTCACTGATTTATGTGACAATGTGGCGCTATCAGTACATAGTGAAATATGACTAAATAAAGTAAGGCTCCATCCTTCACTCTCTGAGAGGGTCCTGCATGTTGCATATTTGATAGAAATATATTGCCTTTGAATAGCGTGCGTTCCTCAGCAGGAATTAGCCCTGGCAATTCTCAGAAGATTATGAGGACTACCTCAGTTATGGCAGTCATATTCCCACTGAGACTCTGCTATCGGCCTTTCTCGATTCTGAAAATCCCTAAAAAAAAAAGCCCATAAATTATTCAGTCCTTCAATGTGCCCACCCTCAGATCAATGGGAACTCAAAAACCATCTACAAAGGCATTTGGCTTTAGGCCATATTTGATCACTTCCTAGCTGTACTCTCTCTCCTTTTTGTCCCAGCCCAAGGAGACTTCATTATCTCCAACTGTTTGTATGCTATTGTTGAAAGAGCAAGAGTGAGGCATTCGGAAAGTGGGGAAAGGGTGGAAAAATCTTTGATGAGACATGACTCTAGACAGATGTTGGTACAAGCTTGTTAGGACGACAGCAGAGCGATAGAGGGAAATGAAAACAGAGAGAGAGAGAGAGCACTTCAGATTAAGTATTCGTCTTCTCTGTGGGAGCTTGCCAGAAAGTCATGCATGACAATACGAGCAGCCTGCACCCTGATCATATTAGATGGGGCTTAGAAGATACAGTGAAGTGATCAAGCCTTTTTCCACTGCAGCATTTGTCATATTGACTGGCGGCATCACATTTGTTATGACTCACCTCACCACCAGGCTAGAATGAACTGGGTAAATCTCACAAAAACAAAGCCAGGTCACCCCCAACCAAAAAAACAAAAGACATTTGAATGTGTATGAGGAAGTCTATTTATAGCACCATTAAGATGCTGTCGTACTGTTTCATTTCGCTGATTGAATGCAAGAATGTCTCCTTTGTGAATTAAATCAGCCAATGCAAGATACTATCTTGATATATAATTTAATTAAATATGTTATTGCAAGGATGCTGAGAATTTGTGAGTAAAATATATATTTTTTTATTGTCATGAAAGCAGTGCAAACACATTTAATGGTCCTAAAAACAGGCTGTATTTTCAGTGAAATATTTCTCTCTGTTGATTTGTGGTGAAATGTGATTGAGTGATCCGTGAAATTTCCCCAAATGTGAACTTTGATACTCTTTCTCCAGGTATAATTTAGGAGCTTTTAAGTTCTTAAAAGTGAGTTAGTCAGCATTCTCTGTAAGCCCAAAAGATCATGTTTTGTATTCAGCTGCAGCGTTTGAGATTGACTCGGAAATAAGAACCTTGCCATCTCACACTGTTCCCATACAAGTGAAAAGTGAGGAAATATATACGTTTCAGATGTCATTTGGGAAAACACGGTGCATTTTGGCCCTGGTAAGCTCAAGCTAACAGCAGGGCCATTCTTTGCAGTGAAAAACACAGATTTCTGTTCTCGCTCACAGTCTTTGGCTTTTTCCTCATTCTTTGTAGCCCCAGATGGCCAGGGCAGACACCCAAGACTCACCCAGCAAAAGAAGTCTCATCCTCCTCTAACTCTGCTGCTTTTTTAGAATGTGCCAAACAGACCTTCTCTCATTTGCCAAAGTGAGGAGGCGCTGCTGATTGTCACGGCCAAGTCCAACTGAGACTGCAATTGATGGGTGTGGTTGAAGGGCAAGATGGCGCAGCTAAATTTAGATCAAAAGATTCTCTGTCACCAAATGCGGCAAAGAGACGAGTCAGCTAGAGTGTCTTTCTGCAGAATTAGCATAATTAGACAATGGATCTGGCAAAATCCTAATCCTATTTAAGGTTATTTGCGACAAAATATTCAAATGAGATGTTTAAATATTATACTTGTGGAAAGCTCGGCAACAAAGGTTCAGACTTTCAGTCCAAATCTGAATTTTTTTTCCAAATTTTTCCAACATTTTTGCACATATCCGATTGGAATCTGATCATATTTAGCAAGTGTGAACAGCAAATTATTATTATTATTCTTTTTATTTTTACAAATCCATTTTTTGAGCTACATTCATATGTAATAATGTCCATCTTATCAATATTTGAATCCCTATTCATATCGCATTTCTGGAAATCTGTTTCAGTCTGACTGCTCTATTTGGATTATATGTGGTTTATGTAATTTTCTCATGTCACATAAAACAAAAACATAGACCTTGTTATAGGAAACATGCTGAAAGACGCTGCAGGAATAAGTGTTTTTGCAAGTGCCGACTGAGCAGAAATTTACAATAGCCTTATTAGCCTATAAATGGAGACATGTTTTCATACATATATAATGGTACATCCAACAATCTGTGTATGGACAACTGATTGAAGTAGGATCTTTCAGATTAGTCCCAATGAGCAGTCACCCAGGGAGGTGAATTAGGAGGGAAAAAAGGCTGTATTTGCTGCCTCATTAGGAGGGGAAGGAATGGGGCGTTTGCCATGGGTAGTTGAAGCATCAAGCTCTTGGCAAGTGTCTCTCCCCGTCTGTCATTCAGCAGGATTCGGATAAAAAAATCGAATGAGCTTCCATTGAAAAAGTCTGGCAGACTTTTAGCCTGACTTCAGTCAGGCCAAGAGGAATCTCCTCTGTCATGACAGGAAAGATTTATGACAGAAGCTTCATTTATCCCTACAGTGCTGTGAATGAATGCCCATGTTTTAGGCCAGCCAGGTTTTTTGTTTCTTGTTTGAAATGTGTTCTCCTTGGTTGGCAGTGGCCCAAGCACCACCAACATATGCTAAGGTCAGGTAACCTTGCACGTACCCATGTGATGGCGGAGGAAAGGGGAAAAAATGCTTTCATTAGCTACGAACTATAGGTCACTTCGAGAGCCAAACAGAGATGGAGAGGAAGATATTGCTGGAAGAAGACAGAAAAAATCTCTCTGTGCAAAAACAGCATCATAATGACCTTTGTGTTTGTATCATCTTTTGTGTTCAGCAAGAAGAAAGTCATACAGGTTTGAAATGACATGAGCATTAGTAAACGATGACTTAATTTTCATATTTGGTTAAAATATACATTTAACTATCCCAGACCTGAGTAAATGAAAATTAATGCATTCGGAAATTTTTGCACATTGCATATGCATCACATCATAAATTATGAAAAAACTGCCCGCAACCTTATTTGACCCTTCAGAATTTGACACATTCCAAAACATCTGATTTGAAATGTATTTCAAACCATATAATGACACAATTGTTAAACATCTCTTTAGACTGCTAACAACTCATTTGTCAGATATTCCACTCAAAACAAAACAGATGTTTTTGTTGTTGTTGTTTTTGTTTTGTTTTTTTGTTTTCTGTGTTTCTGAGAAGCCTATAGGCTCAAATATCCTTGAAAAAAATCCTTGAATTATTGATTTAAAGGTCTGCTTAGACAAAAACAACAACAACAAAAGTTTGAGTAAATCTTTCTAAGCAAATTTATCATGAAGCAAAATGGCTGAAATCAAAAAGAGTGGTGGATAATACTCAAAGCTCAAAGCCTTTGTTCACACTGCACACAAATCCAATTCGGTTTTAAAATCAGATCTGTAGTACTGACTGCCCGCACTCTCATTTTGCAAGAGATGAAATCAGACCTGTTTGTTCAGACAGTGTATGTAGTCAATATCTGGTGCGTCTACATCTGTTGCTATAATAATGATGTAAGTGTCAGCAAGTGACTTCCTCATACAACAACTGAGAGCTGTCAGTGTGGAAATTTTGCCTCTGCTCATGTCTATCCTTTCTGCTGTTCTGATCTTGCGGCACTTGACTGAGGAATTGTTTACCCATTTATGCATACTGTGTCCAAAACCACTGACACATTCACTTATTTACTACATAGTAAATGTCACCATGAGCTATGACTAAGCGAAAATTTGTGTGTTCAGGCATTTTGCATACTTTGTATGACATTGCATACACGTCACAACCTGAACGATGAAAACAAACTACATCATTGACCCAGATTTTAAACGCATTTCAGTAACAATACGATTGTTAAATCGAGATACTATACTTACAGAAATGTATTTATTTGTTGGTCTTCTTTCTGTTAAGTCACTTACACATTATTTTTATTGCATTCACTTTCATTCAATGCAGCCATTGTATTTGAAAATGTACTGTAGGCAATGCATACTTTTCTGCTACTTTTAGTGTATAAACAGTCTGGTAGTTTAAAGTTATAAACCAAAGTGGTTTGTCATTCTTTTTTGTGTGTGTGTGTGTGTAGGATACAGAAGAGGTGATCCATAATCACCAAACCTGTTCTGATATACTTGATCTGCAAGTGCTTCAGCTTAAATTGGAGAGTAACCTTGACTTGCAGATATAGTGGAAGCCGTCAGGAGTGGATGTTCAACGCTTAGCTTTATCTGCGGCTAAGGCGCACACCTTAGAAGGTAGGCCATGCTGTCCACCGAATCCTGCTCTTTATCTCTCCTTCTGCTGATAAGACTTACCATTACCTTGGCTCCCTCACAGGTATATATTCCTCAGATGGAGCTTTTATTGAACAAAGACATTCATTACAATAGAGGAACCTAAATCACAATTTTTTTTTTTTTTTTTCAGGCTTTCTTTGTCCTGCTGGTACCCTTTTGTTTTGCATCTTTTGTGCACAATAGGGCTGTAACAAGTCTACTGGAGTGTGTCATGGATGTATGACCTTGTTTTGTGCATATTTGCACAAAAGCGACATCAACAACAAAAGCGATTGTTGTTGATGTTACCATGTTTTCAGGGCAAAGTTGTGTTTTAACAATGAAGGTTCCATGCATAGCCACTGCTCAGCTAAAACAATGAAATAGCCTTTTCACAGAGCAAATGTGAATGAAAGTGCACATATTGACAAAGAAAATTGATACTGCACTAGCATCCTGCAGTAAGTCACTTTAGCTTCTCTGGAGGATTTAGGGTTAAGTGCCTTGCTCAAGGGCAGAATGTTACAACTGCCAAACCGGATTAAAACTGGATCCCAGGATTTTCAAGAAAAGTCTCCCTTTCAGTTCTATCTATCTATCTATTTGATCGTCCGTCCATCGGAAAGAGGATACTGACAACGCACTGACAGACAGGACAGAGCAGGTTAATTTTAATATGAAACAAAGTCTCAACTCTAAAATGGTGTCATTTTTTTTTAAAGATATGTAAACAATAAATACCGTTTTGTGGCTCGTGGCCACTGTAGCGCCTGTTAAAGCTGCTCGTGAACCGATCATGTCTTCCTTCTAGTTCATTTATAGTACCAAATATACATGAATGAACTTCAGAAGGAATGTTGTTTCAACCGCGGAAAGATGTCAGTACACACCGTTTTTCAAGTTCAAGTCCACCGACGTTAATCTACGAGCTCTCTTGACTGTTTTGTTGATTGGTCAGATCGCCTGTCAATCAAACTCCCGGCAAAGGGTGAATTGTTCTGCTGTTCTTTTTGATAGAGTATATACTTTAGGAGCCAGAAGCACAAATGCAAAAGGCTGTCGAACACACAGTAGCAGTAAAATTTATTGTGGTATCTAGTATATAAAAAACTCCACATTCTCATGGATGGATTGGGAAAAAAAGTGGCAAGTCCACATTAAATGCTAATGGCCTCATTCACTATTGAAAAAATAACTGTGCCAGCATCTCTTCCCCATGTTTGAAGGGAACTCTGGAACCTTGCCTGTCACAGGAAGACAAATAGACTCTCAGTACAGGAACAACATATCAGCCATCACACAGTCGTCTGACAGTGCTAGGTCACTAAGTGAACAGAAAGAGCTGTGCTAAAGTGGGCAGCTGCCTCTTGCAGCATCCCAGCCAACTGTTTGGAACAGGTTTTTGCCCAGACCGGTGGACATTCAGCAAATCTGTTAACCACATGGGCTCATTACAGCAAGAATTACTGTCTTAGACTGGAGGTATCCTGCACCATAACAGCACAGTAAAGGTTAAAGTGATGTGAATATATGCACATGCAAACACACACACACAGAGAGAGAGAGAGAGAGAGAGATCCAGTATTTTTACACCAGTACAAAGCACTTGTAGTCAGAACACGGCCGTAAGCTTGTGTAGGCGTGTACTTGTAAGTTTTATGACTCACTTGATCAAATGACACTGTAATCTCCAGTCTCTATAGTTTTGTACATTTTGTTCATCTAAACCATGTAGTCTATTTATAACATCTACCTATTATTTCAATCTATGATTAACCAGTTAGCTTGGCGTTTCCTGTCAGGATTACAACCCCTGGCAAAAAATTATGGAATCACCACAGTTAGAGGATTTTCATGAAACAAATCCACTTCATTTTTTTATTTTTTATTTTATTTTATTGTATTACTATAATGGCATGTCTTTTTCCAGATCAAGTAGAGGGGAAAATGTAAATGGAATCACTCAAAAAAAAAAAAAAATATGGACTCATCTTTTAATTTCCATTTTAAACCAACTACTGGGACAAGTCTAAAAATGCAAATTAGTGTGCTTACACTCCTTAACAGCTTGTTTGACTTGGCTAATCTAAAGCAAATATGGCCTCAATGAGAGTTGAAACAATGGAAAGGACAAAATAAATGGATGATTCCTTCATGAATGAATTTCAACACCAAAAAGAAGTTGGTTGTTCCCTGCAGTCACCTTTGTCTACAATTTGGTGAAAGTATAAACTAAATGGGAAGGTTATAAAGGAAAACATATGGGCAGGCCAAGGAAGACATCAAAGCATCAGGAAATCTCAAAGCAATATGCCTTTAAAATGGACAAAATGGATTAAAAATGCACAACAAAACAAACGGACAGAAACAGGAGCCAATGTTTTGACAGAACTGTAAGAATCCAGCTGAATGAAATGGGATTTACATATGGGAAAGCCAAAACATTTTAACAGAAGAAAACAAGGTTACAGTGAGCTAAAGATTAGCAATCATGTAGTGTGAATGATTGAATATAATATATCATTTTATTATCAACATACTGTTTTTTAAAGTTCTGTTTTGTGTGTATTTATGACTCATAGTTTCACCTAGAGTGTTTTGGATGTATAAGGCTTCAGGGTGCATTGTGGTTCAATCATATTTTTATCTCGAGTTATTTTCTTGTGCGCTTTACTTTTCCCAAAGTCAGTTGATGCATCAATGCATTTTCATTTGCTTGTAAAACATCAGAAGAGTCTGGAGATTTGTGCTGTCTCAAAGGAGCACAACACCTAAGTACCCTCTGAGATACAACTAATTACTCTCATTACATGCAAATAAGCATGACTGGAAAAACACAACCTATTCTGGTGTGAGGATGAGCGGTTTTAATTGTGCACTTACAGCAATGGCTGCATTGTGACACTGCCCATCCAGTAAGGTCCAGAGGTCTTGCATGTGATGCAATATCCCATTATCACCTGAGCAAGTAACTTTCCACCTGAGCAAATTAGACATACTGGGTGCTGTGCTAGTTACTAGACAAGAATAGCATGATCACACCTGAGAAACAGCTTCTGTGCTGTATATAGACATTTTCTGTCTGACAGACAACGAAATGTTGCATCACATCCCCCCAACACAATTTTTAATCCGTAGGCAGTCACCGTCTGTTTATTTGTACTGTATTTTAGGGCGGGTACTGTTATGAAATGTCTTCAGCGGGAGTATAAGTGGCAAGATAGCTCCTTTTCAAGAGCTCCTTGGCATAAGCCAGCTGGATTCTTACATTTAACATGCAAAGCAGAACTAAAGAAGTTGCAATACAATCAGGCATTGAGATATCTGCCGTTTACACTGACAGTTAACCAGCCAAGATTAAGAAAGTTTGTGAGCTTGACTATGTAATAAAACCATTATGGTTTGCAAACAAATTGGGGCACCTTAAAATTGAAGCAGCAGATTTGTACATTATTAAAATAGCTCTGAGGGGAAGACATGGAGGACGGCTGCTTTTGCTTTCCTCTTTATGGCTTATTTTGTCTTGATGAGAAAAAAGAAAAAGAAAAAAAAGAAGTGTTTCTAACTGGTGAATGAATATAATCTCATCAGGATATGACTGAGCTCAACATAGCTTCCTCATTTGTAGCCATGCCACAGGCATACACATTTAAAGAATGTAAAATGTGGTTTATTTTTCAGCCCCTGGATGCAGTGTCCACACAGAAACTTTAAGACATTATTTCCATCCTAGGTTTGAAAAAAATAATAATAATAAAAAAATAAAATGGGGCCAACTATGTATCTTGATGAAAGGCCCAGTCCAAGCAGGCACGGAACCTGTTATGGAGAGTGCTAAATAATTAGCCTATCATAATGAGGGCTTTAAGTACCAGGGGCCAGGAATGATAAATGAGGCCTTTTCATATTCCAGATCATTTAAATCCTAAGAGTGGATAGCTTTTATTGTGCCCTATAGTGAATAACTATGAGAGTGTGTTTTCTTTTTCTATCTGTCATTTTTCAATTATTCTTTTTCTGTGGACCTGACTTGTCTCTCCTGTTCCTGAAGCCTGAATTTATATGAAAATTTAACTATAAATAGGCCAGTAAAATCAATCGCAGATATGTTTCAGAGTAAATTCCTGTATAAGAGTACCCCTGACCTCTCTCATAAAACATGGGTGCAACGAAACTGGGATTTCCACTTCTTTAATTTCCTTTCCTTTCCTTTTTTTTTTTTTTTGTCTTGCCTCTAAAATGTTGCATTAAGAAGTCCTCTAAATCTCATGAATTTATAAGATACAATTGACCCAGCAGAGTCATGTATAACAATTCCTCATTATTTTTCAGATGGAAATGTTCCGTCCATATCTCGTCCAATCTGTAGATGTCTGCTGTTCTCATCTCCTTGTTGGGTGCTAATATGCTTGATGGGTGCTAATGAATTTTCATGAAGATATCATTGCCGTGTTTAAGTGTTGAAGGACTAGTTCACCAAAAAAAAAAAAAAAAATTCACCTCATGTCATTTCAACTTACTTTCCACAGAAAACTTAATAAGACATGTGGACTGGTTGCTCTTTTCCAGTTAAGTTGGGGACTGGAGGAGTGGAGGAACCAAAGCACCAATAAAGTAGTCCATATGTGCTATAATCCATATCTTCTGAATCCTTATGATAGTGTTGAATGAAATCAAATTTAAATGACCTAATATTACCTAAAATAAAAATTACCTAATTTTATTGTATTTACTATTTAAGTTGATGGTCACTGTTAATCATATTCACAACAGACTAAATTATTCAGACTGGTTTTGTGAATCAGATCAACTGATTCATTGAATAGATATGGTTCTCATGAACGTTTCGTATGGCTTAAATACTTTGGAATGGAGTCATATGAACTACTTTTATAATAATTTTTCAACATTCTTAAAACTCTGATGGGCAAAGTTTTATCCAGTTTTATTGCATTTTAAATGTACCAGTATTTTTAATGCATTTTATTAAGCTAAACTAATATGGATTTGAAACATCAGGGTGAGAAAATAATGACAAATAATTGTCATTGTTTTGTGGTCAATAATGTACTGTTGCATCATTAAGTCTTCACTAATTAGGTGAAAGACCATTTATAAACTTACACTACGTCAACACATTGATTTTAAATCCATCATGTCTATAAATTCTGCTGCTACAACTGCTCTAATTACAAGTATGATGGTTGTGATTTTCTCATGATAAACCTCTCTCATTGTAATATTGAGAATAAACTTAATGATGCATGTAGCAGATGGTTGGTTTTCACTCAGACTGCGCAAATTTACGCACACAATCAGTGAAAATGACTTTACAAAGCCAGAGAAAACTCACCATATGGCTGTCCGACCACACCTGGTTAGAAATGTAGAAAGTTAAAAGAGATTAGGAATTTTGTTCTTAGGAATCCTGTAAGGGCTTAACTGTGTGTGTGTGTGTGTGTGTGTGTGTGTGTGTGTGTGTGTGTGTGTGTGTGTGTGTGTGTGTGTGTGTGTGTGTGTGTGTGTGTGTGTGTGTGTGTGTGTGTGTTTTAATCTCTTATAGATGCACATTTGTGATGATTCAATGGCTCAGCTCAGTGATCATTGCTTGAGTCCTTGCGGAAATGTTGTTAAAAATCACCAGCATGGTCCAAATGGCAAAAGGCAAGGAACAGCGTTTTCGATGATGCTGTTTTCAGTTAGTTTGTGCCTCAGCAGCGGTACATGGCCTTTCTAATGAGCGTCTGGCTTGGAGATGAGTGGAGCCCTCAAACCTGATTAGTTTCACTCAGCCGCTCAAATAATGCAATTGCTTGTGCAAGATTACCCCCTCGCTGCCTTGGATATCCAATCTCCGTGTCATGTCACATGCCCATTTAAAGGTTTATGATGCACCCTACCATTTGGCAATGACAATAATTCATCATACCTTGTCCTACTGCTGTATTCATGAGACCAATGACATATGGAAATCCAGCGCATGTGCATACGTTTAACACCCGATTTAGAGGTTATTTGCCACCTTGCGTGATACTTCTATCTCTCGGGCTTGCAGTTTCTCTGGTGATCTCCAACAAGGACATCTTTTGTGCTGTACCACATCAGATGTACGTCCCTGAGGTTTCTTGCCGACAAAGGTCTCCTGAATACTGCCTTTGTGCTGTGACATGTAGAGCGTTGCTGGCATATGTGCTCTGAACGCTGCTGCAGTGTGTTGGAGCCCCAGGAGCCAGAACTTGAATTACAGCGGCTACTGTACAGGGACATTTTGTTTCCTGTGGCTGATAACATCTGGGCCTAAAATATGAGACTTAATGGTGCCTTTTGCAGGAGTTTATTGAGGCAAAAGTCAGTTAATAGTGAATTTTAATACAGAAATTCATGCACCTGTGTTTTTGCAATGACGCATGATTAAATTGCTTTATTTTATTTATTTATTTATTATTATTTATTATTTTGCATTATTTGCATGTATTTTTAAATAAATTAACATGGCATAAAGAATGACCCAGTTACCAGTTTATAATGATAACTAATCAGGTAATCTCCAGCCCATTTCATAGAAGTCTTTGACAGTTCCTGGAGCTGAGAGTGGGTGCGAAGACATCGACCTTGTAAAAGGAAGAATAGGGAATGCGCTCAATCTTATAAACCACCTACTCCAAAGCAGCAAGGAAGAACAACAGCGGTGATCCAATTAGCTAGAAATCAGGGCAGCAGCTCAATAAGGGGCTTTGTGTAGGATTGCAGGCCTGTAACACAGAGTCACCCTAATGGGTCATTGAGAATGACTGATCACTTGATGCCTCATCTTTGGCAGGTGGAGCCTTACAGAGGCCTTTTTATGGATTAGAGAGAGACCATCCATTCCTCCGTCCTCTCATCCCCTCCCGGAATGAATATTAAACCGGTCTGAGCTTTCCGACTTGTTTGTAGCTCCTTGGCCTCTATTGCTTCTCCGGACAGAGAGTTTATTTATATCGCCAGGTATCAACATCTGTGTTCTTTTAGAGGTGATTCAGGGAACAGGGCCCAGAGTTGCAGGAGGGAGCCAACGTTGGCAGCCCAACTAATACTGGTTTCCTTTTTATACCATCTGGTAATATGTATGCTAGTCAGGGAAAATTCACACTGGATCCATTGTGGGGGAGAAAAAGCATGAAGTATTTTTCTTTTTTATGCAAAAACTAAAATCACTGTTCTCATAAAGTTTAACAGCAATCTGAATACTTTGTTAAAAAATATAACATTTAAAAAAATCAGGATCACACTTTTTCAGTACTTTCAAAAAATAAAAAAACTACTTTATAGCATGACAAAATATAACTAAAACATAATTTAAAATGTAAGGAACTGTAAAGCTTTTTAATTTGACATTACAAAGTGCACTTATTAAAGTGTACTTAAGTGTTAAGAAACAGTCATGAATGTACAATCTAAGTACACTTAAATGGCCTTTCAAGTACAGTTTTAATATTATTTTAATGTTTAAAGGATATTCAATTAGGTGCAATTAGACTTGTTTTTTCACAGGGGAGTTAAAGGTGCAGTATGTAATATTTACAGCTAGCAGTTAAAATGGGTACTGTTGTCCAAATTCAAAATATTGGAGAGAGTTGTTTCCCCCGCATCCTCTTCCTCAGACTTAACGTGGGTTGCTGGATTAAGGACACGCAACAGGAAATGAGAGGAATTGACAATGGAAGGCACAAGCCTTATACTGTAAGTTTATGAGTGTTTTAATATGTCATAGATCTAGATAGATGACGTGGCTTTTTAAGTCGGGAAGAATCTGCTATCTTTGATCCAGTGTGTTTGCTGGCTTCCATGGCTGCAATACGCTGTGTTTTCCGTCAACTGGCAACCCAGGCTGTCGAAATACTATTGGGTAAATTGACAGTGGGTGGGGTCATAAAGACCAAAACAAAAACAGACATTTCGACACGGAATGCATGCTTTAATACAGTCAAATAAAACTGCATACAGTACCTTTAAAATGGATAACTAATGTCATATACTTATGTATCTGGTTTTAAACTCTGAACTTTAAATTGTGGTGTTGACACTTAAATGGCAAAGTGCTTGTGATATAAGTCAATAAAAATGTCTGCTAAATGAATAAATGTTAAATGTAAATGCACATAACTTTTTAACATAGGCTATGACATCACATTGACATCTGCTATGTCAGTAATACACATGGTGCCAGAAGTGCCATGATTCAAATGAATAATGAAATGAAAAATGAAAATAATAATATGAAGAAGTTGAGGAGTAGGACTGAGAAGAGATGATGTGGATAGAGGGAGAGGTGAAGAGAAGAGTGGAGGAGGTACAAAGATTAAGGGAGATATGAAATGTCAGAAGAAGAGAGGGAGAGAGTGAAAATATAAGGCAATGGAAGAGAAAAGCCAGAGGAGATGATATAATAGGAGGTGTGAACTCTAACTGGCAGTGTTATGAATCATGGTCTGTATATGAGAGAGAATGGACAGAGAGTTTAGCCTAATGTGGGCTAATCTACTGTGGCTTCAGTCTTTAAAAAAAACAGTCAATGTCATTGCTCTGCTCTGCTGTGCTGTTTTGTCTTAGGGCTGTACTATATGTGTGCCAAGTGTGGATTCAAAATTCACATTGTCTGTTCACTCTAAAAGATATTTGCCTGGTTTCACAGACAGGGCTTAGATTAAGCCAAGATTAGGCCTTAGTTC
This sequence comes from Paracanthobrama guichenoti, assembly GCA_018749465.1. Taxonomy (NCBI): domain Eukaryota; kingdom Metazoa; phylum Chordata; class Actinopteri; order Cypriniformes; family Gobionidae; genus Paracanthobrama; species Paracanthobrama guichenoti. The sequence goes on along the minus strand of CM031956.1, from coordinate 31,967,584 downwards.
AATTAGGACATTTAAGTAGCTTTTATAAACATGCCTTAGGAAAACATTACTGATGTGCATCTTGAGACAAAACAATAGCACTGACATATTTTAAGATAAAGATCTTTTATCTGCATTTTAGTCTAAGACTTGGCTTAAGCCTTGTCTGTGAAACCGAGGAATTGTGTGATGTGACAAATTCTCTGGCATGCAGAAATGAGAGGCTTTATTAATAAGTGCATGTTTGTGTTTCTTTTAAAGTTTCAATATTTGCCATATAGACAAACAGTAATGTCAAGAAAAATATGGATGAAAAGATCTTCATTTAAGTTTTCTTTTTTAATATCATATATTCTTTTTTAATGCAGTATGTCTGTGACTGAGTAAGGTTTGTAATCACTATTGAACACACATGCTTGTATTAGTTTTGTTTAGTTTGGATGTTTAAAATGTTCTATACAGTTTATATGTTTAAAATCTATCTATTTTATAGCTTTCCCTTTCTGTCTTTCCTTATCTTTATTCTCATTATAGAAACTGGTGTTAGCAAGCTGTACTGCTCTCTCTTTCTTAAATATTATGAGCTAGAGGTCCCTGAAGGAACAGCAGATGAGAATAGCTGAGATATTCTTTCATAGGGCTCTGGTATCCTCTTCTGGGCCCCTGACCTTGAGAGGATGGAGAGCTAGCAGAGTACTCTTCACTTTCATCGCCTGGTCATTCTACACCTTGAGGGAATCAATAGACAGCAACTGGCATGGTGAACCTAAACATCAGCTGTCTTCGCTTATACTGCAGAGTATATGTGTGGGTTACATACTAAGAGAGTGACAGTTTGACAGTTGTTTGTATTCAGCTGTCTGGACTCAAAATCGTCTTTTTCTTGGGTCTCGCTTATGATAATCCGAAAGTGCAAATTTGTCATATAAGCAGCTTGAAGAAGTAACAGTAGCTTGCCTTACTGTAGCAGTCAATGTGAAACACTGTGGTTGGTCTAGCAACCAAGTGTTCTTGATTCATATTGGAATTGTTGGGGGAATTCAAAAATAATGAGAACCAGAACCATTTAGTAGAGGCTAATCTTTTAACTTAATTCCTTAATGGTTATTTAATCACTAAGGTAGATCTAGAATAACAATCGGACAGCACTACAACAGTTCTTGTAACAAGTACGCTTATATATAAAACAAAACAAAATCAAGGTTACTGCAAGGCATTTATTATGGTTTTGAAAATGGGCAGGTTTTAAAGCAGAAATGTGAAATGTAGTCCCAAACAAATTAAAATATAATTAATAATAATTAAATGTTTGGTCCAATTTACTATTAAGTGCAACTTTTGCCTCAAACTCCTAATTACTGCTTATTAATAGTTAGTACAGTAGTTGTTAAATTTAGGTACTGGGTAGAATATGGTTATGCAGAATAAGGAATTAATATGTGCTTTATAAGTACTAATAAACAGCCAATATACTAGTAATATACACATAATAACCATCTAGTTAATAGTGAAAAAGTTTTACCAAATATTTGTATTATTTTAGCTGTAATACAGTTTAAATCTTTTTTTTTTGTTTTTTTTTTTTTTTTTTTTTACAGTTAGTAATATAGTTTTACACCAAAAAATTTAATTTTTTCCATGTATTTAAATTAATGTTCATATTGTTTGTGTCTTATTGCTGTACTATTGCTGTATAAGTTTACAGATTGGCCTCAATCCCTTCTTTTGTAAGTCCTCACTGTTACCGGAAATAATTTAAGTAATGCACATTATGCCACAAATGCTGTCGATAAAGATTACCTTTTAATGAACCTTGAACATTCCTAGTAAATCCTAATAAAGTCACCAGCTTGTGGTGTGTATTTTTATTTTATTTACTTCCCAGCACTGAATTTAGCACTTGGCAAGTGCTAATTGTGACCTCTTCCTAGAGAGACATACTGACTCAACATATGCACAGTATGCATGGAATGTATGGGTACAGTTTCTGATTTAGAACATAATGTTTTCTTGGCAAAGGTGGCAGGAATGGCCCATGTGTTTTTAGCGGCGGGTTATTGGGTTCTGCCACTGCAGTTCTGAAGGACCGTAAATAACAGGCAGCAGACGCCATCGGGCAATGGGAAACTGGAGACAATGGGTTGGGGAAGAGGCTGCTGAGAGTTTCAATAAGAAAGACAATTTTGCTGTCGCTAAGACAAAAAGAGGCGAGTGGCCATTTGTTGTTAGAGAACAGAGGGGGGATTGTGGAAGAATTGTAGCATGACATTGGGAGAACAAAAAAGGCAAATACTGCAGAAAGGAGATAAGCCGCAACTGTGGAAAAGGTGTGAAAGAAAATATTTAAAAAAAATTAGATGCTTTTTTTTTCTCTAGGGGAAAGGAGCTTGGGGAAATATGTTCCCCATTTCCCTTGCTATTTCTGTGAAACATCGACTGAGTTCTTCGTAAATGAGCGGCCAATGATGAGCATCAGATCACAATGAAATGAGCAAACTCAGCACAATAACATTGCAGTCCACAGCCTGTATAAGCCTTTGTTCTAAAAAAAAATATTTCGATAACCCGAAAGCTTGAACCTTATCCCGCTTTGTCTTTCCAACATTTATCATCCTCCTTTCACTTTCTATTTCGGTGGTAACCCATTCTCTGTGTTTTCTGGAGTAAAGAAGACAAACCAGAATGTTCTTCTCAAATCCTTAAACTTTTTTTTAAGCTCAGTTGTCTCATTCAGGAAAGAGGGATAGTGCAAGGGTGGCTTGTCCTCCCTGTGGGGAGAAATTGAATTAGTATGTTTTGTCCTGCCCCACACAAAGACCTCTGATTCAGCTCACAAGGGGTCTCTGGATAATTCAAAAGATCCAACCAGGTGTGTTAGACAGTAGCTGAGACATGTTCTTGGGAAGCCAGTATGTTTTGAAATTAGACTTTGAATCTTTTCTTTCTAACTGCCTCAGTCACAGAATTCTCACATAAGCTGCAGCCAAATGATTCATGGGAATGCTCAAGCAAACAGTAATTGAAATAGACCTTTGCCTACGAATGAATAAACATTGATTATAAACGAGAATGCAAAGTACAATCTTAAAAAAAAAAAAAAAAAAAAAAAAAAATTGGGAAAGCTTGCTGGCTCAGAACAGATGAACAGAAACATTTTGTTTGATGTATTTACAAGGATCTATGCTTGAAACATCCTTGAAAGATCTTCAAAGGATCAAAAGATATTGGTTATTCATTTGTTTTGCATGATAGATGTGCTGCATTAAAGTGATATTTTACCCAAAAATCTAAATTATGTCATCATTTACTCACTCTCATGTCGTTCCAAACCTGTATTACTTTTTTAACTCTACAGAACACAAACGATGATGTTTTGAAAGGTAATGAGATCCAAAAACATCTGCCCATTTAATGTTTATGAAGAAAGAAAGTCATACAACTTTGGAACAAAATTATATTTTGAAAAATGTTTTTTTGTCAGTTGGCTACACTGTTGTTTGAACCCCAACATTACATTACGAACTAAGTTCCACAAAGAATATCGTAAACATCGAAAACCTAGGTTGGGGTCGCGCAGCATGGGGTCAGAAAAACAAAGTGATCTACTGTTGTCATAGTGAACGCGCTAATGTAAAGCTAGTCTGCTAAGTCTCTAGCATGCCACAGGTCACAGTTATTGCCAGATATCAAACTTCACCTAAATATTAAATCAGTCTACAGTTTACAGAAAACATTTTGTTTACTTACCATGGCTTAACTCTAACGTTTGTCGTTACACTTTTTGTAACACTTTATTCCTTTTACCTTGGCTTATGCTGCCTTCACGTGCTATCGGAAATGTCCCAATTCCCACTTTAGAAGTCGTGGTTATGAGCTTGTTGCATTGAAGTGCTTTGTTGTCGGAAAGAACAGGAATCATGGAGGACACCAGGTTTTATTCTTGCCTATATTTATTGGGAAAATGTTCCCCCTTTCTTTTGATTCTGTAATTTCTCTGTAAGTGCAGGCTATTTTCGCTGTGTAGAAAACATTCAATACGCTTCAAATGATTAGCCTACTCGTCTTTAATGTCAAGAAAATACTAATAAAATCACACCTGTCACAGCAGTAGGTCTATGTTTAAAGTTTATGGCACACCCATCTCGGGAATTTGGGTATCAAAATTATTTCCGAACTTCCCAGTGGTAAACATGACATCAATTATATATATATTTTTTCTATTTATATTCTAATTATATGGTTTATAGCTTAAATTATTCTCCTATTTTGAGCCTCTACAAACATGAGCCTCTTTGATGGTAGCATTGTCCCAGTCCGCCCGTAGCTTGCACCCACAGATGTCGTCTATTTTTTTAAACGGATGAGATCCTGCAGGAATCCTGGAAAACTTGACTCCACAACTGGTGCGATTTTCACAGCTCACGACGCAACAAGTAGGCATTTTTTCTTGATGAGAAATTCTCTGGTTAACACAATTCAATGGGATGGAATGAACTTTCTGACCCTGACATGCGCACTGCGAACTGTGAATTTTCCTGTGACGTGAACTGTGAAGGGGTCTATATGCAGGGTTTGTTATTTTAGTCATATTCACTATTCTTTACATTTAGACAATATTTTCACCCATATTTATAACGACATGAGGATGAGTAAATGAAATGTTCTTAAAATGACATTGGCATTGCTATCTGCACAAAGTCATCATGATTAAGCACATGTAATAAACCATAATCAGTTCATAGCTAATGTTGTAGCACATACACATGCATGTTAACCTTAGTCAAAATGGCAGAAACCTTCCTGTGCTTTTTTCTATGTCCTTTAGAAAGCTTTAAGAGACCCCATCATGTCCCTGCAGAGGATGTGGCTTTTATCTGGCAGGAATTGCAGTGGCACTTTGAAGAATCAGAGGAGCATGAATGTACATATGGAGTTGTGTGTGCAAGCTTATGAGGAACAGCAGGTAAGCAGCTGTAGAGCCGCTGCATTGCAACACTGGGCTCAAGCTCATGTTTAATTCAGGAACCCCTATAAGGGTACACAGGAGGGCCTAAGTGCACAAATGTATATCATCACTTGCATTTTGTTGCTTGTGCTCTGTTTGTTTTTGGGTCACTGACTAGAACAAGTCCAAACATGATAGCGGGGGCTGGAGTGTCATGCTATGATTGCAGGTGGCCAACTAAAAATGCAGTTATTTTCCCTATGGGACAGGTGATAATGTTTTTTGTATAATGCAGAAATGTAAGTATGAGTCACGGTAGCGCCTCGGGGTGAGCGCCTTATGGCTCCGGTGAATTCCAATCGGCCCTTTTGACGGTGAATGAAGATCGGAAATAAGGATGATGGGTAGGAGAAAAGGCGAGTAGGAGAGAGAGCTGATGGCTTATCAGCTCACCTGTGTCTTATCAGCACCCCTTTTACAGCTTCCCGCATTTCATGCAGAACTCGTTGTGAGGCGAATCACATCTTTCCACTTTCCGGACGTGATTGGCATTCATGTTGCCTGTCTTCCTCTTCCTGGATTGGGTCTGGGAATGTGTAATCCTGAAACGTGAATGCCTCTGGGTAGAACAGATTAACCTATAACTGAGAGCCAAAACTATCAGGCTATGCTTCATTCCTAATTTCTTGAGGAATTAGCATGCAAATATCTTATCCTCTGAAACAGAATAGGCCTAGAGTGAATGAGCATGTGTCACCACAGGACTGCGCCATATCGTGATTACTGATACAGGTTTTCTCAACTGATTTTACATATTATGTCAAACTAAGGTCATCCAAAATGCAGATTCAGAATTTAGCTAAATTGTCTACACAATAATATTGTATTTTTAACATTCAGGACATTTCAGTTTTAGACAAACACAAATAGACTCCACAAATTCCACAATGAAGATCCATGCAATGTATTAATGTTATTATTCTTTTTTTTTATTATTATTATCTTCTTTGTTTGTCAGTTCTGGTTCTTTAACTTTAAACAATATTTCCTTGCATATTCATTCATTTTAGCCAGTTTGCCAATTTGAATAATGGAATTTAATTTATTCGAAAATAGCATTTCAGTTGACAAATGCCAAATATTTTAAGTAACTTTTATATTCATATTTTATATTCAATTCAGTTTAAGTAATATTTTAAATTTTTAAACATATTTAAAACACACACACACACACACACACACACACACACATTCAGTCGGGTCAATCCTCAACATTATGATTGGATTATTTAAAACAATCATATTCTTTACATTTTGCCCACATAGGCTTTTGTCTCTCTGTGAGTCTCTTCAACTGTTTGGTGTTCAGTTACTTTGTCAAAGATTGCAGTCGAACACTTTCCATCTCCAAGAGGAGAAGAGCTCCTCAAATGGATTCAAAAATGGAGGGTATGGTGGAAAGTGATTATACAATAAACCACTCACGCACCAGGACTGAGTGGTGAAATTGGACATTGTCCTAAACCACAAGAAACCATTTGCTTCGGATTGTTCCTGTGGAAAGAGGAAGATATTAGTCTTTCTATATTGTAAGGTTCCCTGACAGCACAGATGGTGATGCTGGATCCTTGTTGACCATGTTTAGTCGCACTTATTTAGAAACCATAAGTCATTAAAGAATCAATTAGAGTGACTCTCAGACTCACCGCTCTTCCTACTCCTCATTTCTTCTTGTAAACAATCTCCTCTTGGTCTTTCATCAACTTCTTGAATGCCTTCTCCTCCTCGTGCTACATACTCTTTCTCTTCTATAATCTTTTTCTTCCCTTCCTCACTCCTCTTCATCACTTCCTCCTTTTCCTTCTCCTCTCTCTCTCTCTCTCTCTCTCTCTCTCTCTCTCTCTCTCTCTCCTCCTCCACCTCTTCTCAGTCTTACACCTCTTCTTCTCCTCACTCTTCCTCTAGGGTTCTCATTATTTCTTTGCTCTGAGTTTTCTAAAATGTTATACATGGCAGAGTCATGACAGTTGTGTGAACTTTTTTTTTTGGTTAAATTCCACTTTCTTCTCTGTGAGTACTAACACTGCAGATGTGAGTTTAATGACATTTGACAACATGCAACGTGCATTTGGCTTTATTTTTTCTTGTCTGTGTTAAAGGGATAGTCCCAGAAATTTAAATTCGTTCATCATTTATGCACCCGCATGTCGAGTCGAATCAAATCTAAGCTACCCTTCAAAAGTTTGGGGTCAATAAGATTGTTTTTAATAAATTACTATGATTACTAGATTACTAATATTAAATAATAATTAAGTATTTTTCAGCAGCCATTACTCTAGACTTCACTGTCACATGAATTAATTACAATTCTGGAATCGGATACCAAAGGTCAGGAATCAGACACTTGTTAAAAAATATATATATATATTTTCCCACTTTACGAATCCTCTACGCACATTTTAATGTGGTTTTAAACCAATCAAGCCCAAGAAGAGAACTCAGTTCGGCATGTGCGCACTGTTTTCTGTGCTGGGCACATTCAGTGCACGCACAAAAAGCCGCCTCTCATTTAGTGCACAAACACTAAAATGAGTTCTCTTTCATGTCTCCTTGCTCTTAAACGGATAAATACATACAAAATAATGTCACAATATCCTTGTAAACACAGTCGGTTTTGTCTTAAGTGAGCGTTAACAGTTGCAAAAGAAAATGTGTAGTGGTAAATTGGATCCATGCATTGGGCTTCATTTATGCAACACAAGCATATTTTTTTTTGTGTGTGTGTGAATCATTTGTAAAGCCGTTCTGATGTAAATTTCTGGATTCATAAAATTTTTTTTTTTTTAAATCTATTTTGACAAATTTTATTGGTAAGAAAGAAATTTACACCTGCCTCCCTACCACGTAAATGATGCATAAAATATTTGAAAGTTCTGTGTTCTTTTAGGCAAACCAATGACACTGCTTTTTAATAATATTTCAAACAGTTTATTTGGCCCGTCTTTTTATTTATTTATTTATTTATTTATTTATTTATTTTGTATAGCTGAGAGTTGAAATCTGTTCAGCTCTGGGTAAAAGCTGTGCTCGTCACTGTCACTTTTCATCCAGCCGTCCGATCACTGTAGAGGAGGGGTGGGACCAATACCACACCGATCAACCAGCCTACTTGTACAATGACTGAACAACAATGGATATTAATATTGTTAATATTAATATTAATAAAAGTTAATATTGATGGTTACTGTATTTTTATATTCAGTAATATTCTTCAAAATGAGTTAGGCACATTACTGCCTGGCATATTTCGTATAGTCATAGCAACCCACCAGCTGGCTATTTTCAGAAAAGCACCTGTTTTTTTTTTTTTTAGCTGGCTAAAAATGCTTTAGCAGACCAACATTAATTGAATATTTATTGTTAGGCATATGGCCAATTAGTCTCTTTAGCATGTATGCAATATACTGGAGCCAAACATGAGATGAGAGTCCAGAAGATTCCACAGCGTTCCTGGACATGTAATTTTACTTAGTTTTATAAAAAAAATGAGTTCTGTCATAACAACTCTCGGAGTGTTAGTTCTGCTAACACTCCTGCAGAATAGATCTGCTGCTACTTTTATTGCTGCTGCTGTAGATTATTAATAATTCCTGTACTTGTTCTGCTGCTGCAGAGCAAGTACAGGAATTGCTACTGCCAATACATACACGACAAGCTGCTGTGAGCAAGTAAGACATGCTGATGCTATACAATAGAGCATACATTAATTACCCGTAGCAGATCTATGCAGGTGGAGCTGGGGAAGGTGGAGGGGTTCTGAAAGTGTGCTGCACTGTAAAGGCAAATGCTACCCAAGTATTTGAAGGCTGAGCACACAAGCTCATTGGCTACTGAACCAATCAGTTGTGTCTTAAAGATGACGATGTGATTATGAGCAGGTAGTTAAAGGACCTCTTGGCCTGCGCCATCTAGACAGAAATTTGTATTTCCAGTCCTTGATTTTGATTGGTCAATAGTTGTGCTTTATTCACAATAAAACACGGCGATCACCCAACGGTTCTCTGTATCACTGCACAACCACTTAGCAACCACTCTTAGCAACGTGTTTGTTCTCATTGATATTGTTCATTGAAGCTTATGTGAGAGAGATTGAGTGTATTACCTGCATTCAGATTTAGCATATTCCTTAAGGTCAGTCCTATGTCCATAATAAAAAATCTGTTGAATGTCCGCTGTGATATCTTGTCATTTTAACAGTAAAGGGGTTTTCCCGTGTCCTGACAGTGACAGTGCTCAATTGTCAGTTGCGTCTAGTTCCCATGTTCACACAACAAGTTTTAGTCCTTTCTATATAAAAGTCTTCGCTATTGAGTGACTCATTAAGACTGTCTTTGCCACCATCTAATGCCGTAATAATGTAACTTCTCTTGCTGATCTATATAGAGAACATTCATATAGATCAGTGGTTGCTGTTCACAGTCAGGGACTATTTTTTTACGGCGGAAGGAAGGCTTTTAGTGATGAAAGTTGCATTGATACATATATTTATATCAGTGTGGTAACCGTTTAATAAAAGCGAGAAGCCTCCGCTCCGCATCGTGCCTAACAACGCCCCTTAGCTGTTATAAATCACTGTAAACCACGGTTTCTTGGGGCTTAGTGCATTAGTAATTTATAGGCAGGGATTATGCTAATTGTGAATGAATGTGTACACACGTCCTATAAGAATTATTGGAATTCATTAACATACATACCTTTAACGATCAAATTTATGTTTATGAAGCATTTGTGAATCCGGAGGAGGGTTTTCCGGAAAGTCCGTATTACACGCAAATTACTCCTAATTTACTCATATATTTATGAAAGTTTAATGAATGAGGCCCATTAGGTCGTCATTAGGAGGCCCCTTAAAGTGACAGTAGGCTAATAAACCTGTTGCTGTCTGTGTCATTAATCAAAGAACAAAAGAAAATGCAAATCACTCTCTGATCTTGTAACTTTAATAAGGATTAATCTATATTTCAGTTATAACAAGAAATATATTCAAGAAATATATATAAATAATACATTCATACTAATGGTTTTGGACCCCGATGATTTTGATTATATGGACAAAAACATACTTCCAAATATCATCTTTTGTGTTCCACAGAAGAAAGAAAGTCATACGAATTTGGAGCAACATGAGGGTGCATGAGTAACTTATGGCAGAATTTTTATTTTCGACTGAGCTGTTTCTTTAATGGTTTTGAAAGAACCTTGGACTGGAGAAATTCTCTGACCTTGGCTAGGAGAAATTTGCTAAATCGGTTGAGGAAAAACTGTAAATGTGTATCTGTCACACTGTATCCAGCGGATCGTTGCTCTTAACACCCTGTGTTAAAACGAATGTAATTGTTGTGTATCGCATTTCAGTCTGTGGTTTCCGGAGGACAAACTGAAGCACGGGAGCAGAAGAAGCTAGCCAAAGTAATTGAAACTGTGCAAAAAAAGGTGATGAACATAAAATGTGAAACTTGAAGCTGTAATTTGTCCAAATGAGTTATCTGAGACTACAGTAAAAGCACTTAGCATTTGCAGGAGGTGGGAGGTAATATGCATTTGTGTGTCTGTATATGTAAAAGTCGCTTTTATTGCACAAATAAAAAAAGATACGGAAAAAAGCAATGCAATTCAGTAGTGTTGACAGTGACTGCACATTAATGTGCTTATGCAGGCAGATTGTCTGGTTGCTGGGGGTGCATTTCATTCCAGGAAACAGCCCAGAAGCTTCCTCTCTGGCTCCACTTCCTCCACAGAAAAAAAGAACTCAGGTTCTTTAATAATTCATTAATGCTTATCCGGTAAAAAATGCCTCATCAAACTCACACAAACATGAGCAATGTAAAGACACTCTGGATTGGATATTCTTAGCAATAAATTAATAATTAGCTTGACTACATCAAACAAGGATTGTATGACAAAAGAAAAATAGGCTCTGGATGATGATAGGTCTCAGATCTGTGGATAATTGTGGCATGGCAGATGAATGCATATCGCATATAGGCTGGCTGTGTGTAAATATGGACTAGTGATATGCTAGTATGGTGTCAGTGCTCGAAAAAGATCATTGCGGGGTCTTCAGGATGATTCATGAGTTTGTTTCTTGTATTTTGTTGCTGTTGCAGTGATTTATTGCCTGTTTAAAACCCCATATCTTGCGATGCCATATCGAGACACAGCTTCGCCCTCTGCTTGACAGATTATGTCTGTGACGACAGCACTTTCAGACACACATGATGGCGTGTCGGTCCTTCGGAACTGTAGAAATGAAATGCTTATCGTGCTACTGCATGCAAATCATCACAACAGAAACACTGAACTTTTTATGAGTGTTTGCAGTGGACTTTTGTTCAATGTTAACGGCTAATCTCTTGCCTTGACAAATACTTGAATAGTTAGAAATAACTGAATAGTTGGGCAGGCTCTAGTTGGTTTTGTGTAGATTGTACTGATAAATGCTGAACAATTGGCATAAAACAATCTATGATGCTTTCTGCTCTCCTAGCTTTGCCAGGCTGGTCAAATTTACTTGTTTTAGAGGGGTTTTGCTCTGTTTTAGCAGGCTGATAAAACAGGGTGACCAGCTAGACCAGTATAAAACAGTTAAAAACTAAAAGTCAGGTTCCAGATGTCTTGAAATTTCAAAATGTGTAATTTCCTGGATTTCAAGAATAATAGATCCTCACAAGTTTTAGAAAGATGCAGTTTAGTTCTAAAGGAATTTTTTTTTTTTTTTCAGGTAGAAATATATTTTTTTATAAGTGTGATCTCTATAAAATAATCCAGTCATCAATCACGAATCATGGAAATATATTGGCAAAGTGTGGGATCCCAGAGGTTGTCTTCATTTTAATATGGTAACATATGATTTAATTGTTTAGCTACAGTATTGTGTTAATAAAAAATAAAAATAAAAACATTATTGTGGAACACATAAGTGTTTCAAAGACTCATTTGCATAAGCTATTAGCATATTCAAACTCTTTTCCCCAACACTTTTTACTGTTACCATATCAAAGATTGTGAGTGAAACTGAAAACATCTTGGTTACGCATATAACCCTCGTTCTCTGAAGGAGGGAACGGAGACGTACGTCAGATTGTGAACGGCGAATCGGGATATCGCATGAGAGCCCAATTCGTTGGTTCACATTCTGACGTACATCGAACGTGACCGACTGAAAGGGAACATCTCGGTTACGCATGTAACCCTCGTTCCCTTTCAGTCGGTCACGTTCACCGTATGTCAGAATGTGAACTGATGAATTGGGCTCTCATGCGATATCCCAATTCGTCGGCTCGCATTCTGACGTACGTCTCCGTTCCCTCCTTCAGAGAACGAGGGTTATATGCGTAACCGTAACAGACCGTAATGATAAACGTAATGATAATGATAAACGTGTATGATAAACACGTAATAATAACCATAACGTAATCATAAATGTGACAGACTGAAAAGGAACTACAGTAGCTGTAGTGTTTTCCAATGTCTTAGAAAATACTATTGCTACTTTTCATTTTCACTTATGATGTCCTTTATTTGGGTCCATGACACATTGAAGCTCGCACAGTGTGTTATGACAAGAGTGTTCTCAGCATTTTTCATAATCTGCTGTTTGCATGTTTGCAGATCATTAGTGACACTCCGGTCATCACCAGAATGATCTTAATGACTAAGCTCAGCGGTGATCCTCCAAACATACAGAGCGCATCAGGAGAATTAATAGAACGCTGTTCATATTTTCTTATTAACACTCACCAGTGACAGTATATTGCGTATCTCATTATAATCTTGCCTGTCAAGCTTTAGTTAGACAGCAACTCGATTGCAGAGTATGTGTGTGAAATGAAGCGGAAGTGATTTCCACTTTCCACTTCAATCACTACACTACACTCACTATATATAAGTTTTGAGGTTAAAAAAATGCTTTATTCAGCAAGAATGCATTAAATTGATCAAAAGTGACAGTAAAGACATTTATAATGTTACAAAATATTTTAAATAAATGTTGTTTCTTTTGAAATGTATAATCCTTAAATAAATGTATCATGATTTATGCTCAAAAAATATTAAGCAGGACACAGGACACACTACTTTTTCAACAGTGATAGTAAAACAAATTTTTTCTTGAGCACCAAATCAGCATATTAGAATGATTTTGATGACACTGAAGACTGGAGTAATGGCTGCTAAAAAATCAGCTTTGCCATCACAAAAATAAATAACATTTTAAAATATATTAAAATAGAATAGTTATTTTAAATTGTAATAATATTTCAGAATATTTTTACTGGGGTTTTGATCAAATAAATGCAGCCTTGGTGAGCAAGAAAGACAGCCCGATGCAGTTATAATTTTCACGTCCAATGCCATGTTGTTTAAATAGCAAATGCACTCACGCCCATCTGTTCGCCCATGGGCGTGCTGGTCTGAAAACGAGGTGTGTTCAGACGCATTGCTGACGTGTTTCTATTTTGGGGCAACTGAAATAGACTGCGCCCTTGACCAACAAAAACCTGGTCTAAAGTCAATAGTGCATAATTTTTTTGTGTTATTTAAATGCCGTGTTAGTAATATGCGCCTACAACGTGCGTACACACTGCTTATTACACACACAGGGATGCGCAGCAGCACGCAAACTTTTTTAAATATTAAAAATAAAAGGGTTCCTCTCTGGAGAAGCGTTCAGTCTTTCCGCTCACAAATTCCACCATGTAAAAACTGCTTTTAAAGGGAATGGGAGATGGACCATCCTTTTGGACCATGCGCCTGGTGCGCCGCCTGGCTTTTCTGTTGTTAAACTAGCAAAAGTGGATTTGGACACGTCTAAGTGCACCTACGCCATGTGCTTCAGACCATGTGCTCAGATTGTTAAAATAGGGCCCATAGACTTTCTGATAATATTTCATAAAATTCCATCTTTGTTCCATTTGGAGTGCTGTCATTTAACGGTGTTTAACATGGTGAATTCTTTCGACGTGCATTGCATTGCGAGTTGATGTGTTGTCATGATGAGCGGTATGGGAGGGATCTAAAATCTGTTTCCGCTCTTCAGCGCTTACATATTCCACTCCACTGGGGAAAAACGTGTTTGAAGAGAATGTAATAAATTAAAGTAAGAAAGACATGGCTAGATGAAGAGAATTTTGTATGGGTTTTATGCAGTGATGTATAAAGTACTCAAAAGCCGTACTTGAGTAAAAGTATAGATCTTGCCAGAAAATTACTTTTGGTAAAAGTGAAAGCCAGTGTTTAGAATATTACTTGAGTAAAAGTTTTAAAGTATGTAATATTTATTGTACTTAAGTATAAAAATATTTTTTTTTCATCTTAAAAGTACTTAAGTATTGAAAGTAAATGCAAAATACAAATGATCAAAAAAATAAAAATTGTTCAGCAAGCAGCAAGATTGTGTTCAATTTTAACTCTGTTTCTTCCATTTTGTTTTCTTTGAATAAAAGATGGCAGTTTATTGCAAGTTTTAAATATAAAAAATATTAATATACCTTGATAATTCATGTTAATTCATAGTACAGTAACTAATGTTTTAATCAACATTAGTTAATGTTAAAAATGGACTCTTATTGCAAAATGTTACCATTTCATATAAATCCAAACAGTCATGCTTAAAGATGGCCATCTTCACACATAAAGTCATAGCATTGTAATTAGCCACAGTATATCAATATTATATTAATATAATCACACTTTATTTGCTTCTACTTTAGAACACTTGATGGTTATCTAATCAAAATATGTAACAGTAATGATAAAAAAATAAAAATAAAAATAAAAACTGAAATCAAAGGAGTTTCTGAATTGTTTATATGTTTCTGTGAAGATACAGTTTGATGTCACTAGCTTCAAATATGCCACTTCGCTCCATAACGACTGCATAAAAGCGTCCGGATGGATATACAATAACGCAAATAGATGGTAACAAACGTGACATTAAACATTTGGGTCAAACTTGTGTGTGTTTTTGTCACATTGTGTTAACCGCTCGGCATTAACTCTCGATGGCATTAATACAGCAATCTAGTCAACAGATTCGTTACTTTAAAGTGATGTGAAGAACATGTACTGTACTGTAGTGTATAACATAACGTTACCGTTTTGTTGTCTGTTTTAAATTCGTTTTTTGAAGTGTCCCGCTCTGTGCAGCGCGCAGCCTCTGTGTCAGTCGCTATAGCAACGGACGCAACACAGACAATGAAATCAACCGCGGTTGCACGAGCTCTTGTTTGCACACGCTTGCAGTTTTCCGAATTTATTTTGTAGTAAGTAACGAAAATGCTTTGGGGAAATGTATCGGAGTAAAAGTATACATTTTATGTAGGAAATGTAGTGGAGTAAAAGTAAAAAAGAGAAAAATAAAATACTCAAGTAACGTTACTGTAACAAAGTATTATTACTTCGTTACATTACACCACTGGTTTTATGTAATCATATTCCCTCATAAGTAAATATGCACTTAATTAGAATGACTGTACTTTATTCTACAAAGAAAAATGCCATGTACCTTCCTGAACTTCTGTTTTAGGAAAGTGCTGATTGGACTTGGATGAAAGCATCTGGCATACATTAATTTCTGTTCACTTTTTTTTTTTTTTGGATTTTCTGTTCATTTGTCTGGAGATTTCTCCCACTTTGAGTGCCATCATAGACTCTCAACCAGTGGAGAGACAGGAAAGAATAAAACACCTGGCAGAAGTGAAAGAGAACTGGGAGAATCGTTTGAATTGCAAAAAAACAAACAAAAAAAAACACAAAAAAACAAATGGTTTTCTTTGCCGGTCTAGTGCTTGCTGCATTAGCATGTAAAGTGAAAAGCTGATGAGTCCCATCTGAATTGGAGTCTCTTCCCCCACCCTGTCTCAATCATACCCACGTTAATTGCGTCAATGCTATTATTATCAGCGTTATTATTTTTCTGACAGTGATCGTGATCTCCCCTTTCCTGCTCTCGAGAGGATGCCAGAATGGCTTGTACCGCAGGTTCTGAATCACTTTACAGCTTTAGTGGGATAATATCACATTAAATTAGATGTTTGACACCAAAGTCGCACGTACAGTGACACCGAACTGATTAAGATGGATTTGAATGGCATTGTTTTACTCTGAAATGGAGCATGCTTTTAATAATGGCACACTTAAGCAGACGGTAACATATTAAAGTTCTATAACTTTATGTAATTGACACCTTTGCTCGCAAAAAAAGAAATAGTAAGAGTTACAAATCAGTTACATTTGTGTAACTGTAATAGGTTTTGATAGCTATATTTTTAGTAAGCTTCATATAATATATATATATATATATATATATATATATATATATATATATATATTTCTCCTGCCAAACAATGAAATATGTGCAAATATGACCAATGAGTTTGTTCTTCTTGCTAACTGCTACTTCCACAACGTTACCTCACCATAAATTACTAATGATGTTTGCTGGTATGAATTATGGAACATTACTGATTCCACCCGAGCTACTTAGTCTTCTTTTTGTTACAGTTAAATCTTCATGCTTTTTTTCATGAAACAAAAACAACTCAAAATACGTTTTAAATTCTTGCACTTCAAAATCTTGAGCTCATTTTGTTCCAAACTCATATGACTTTGTGAATAATGTGCTGGTCTCTCTTCTGAATGCAAAATTAATGTAAAAACACCATAAAATTATCTGCAGTGTTCCATGCAACTCATATACTATATTCCATTTTTCTTTTTGTGACAAACAGAAATTGTGAATAAAAAAGGAATGCAATAATTTGCAAATCTCATAAACTTATATTTTATTCACAATAGAATATAGATAACATATCAAATGTTGAAAGTGAGACATTTTGAAATGTCATGCCAAATATTGGCTCATTTTGGATTTCATGAGAGCTACACATTCCAAAAAAGTTGGGACAGGTAGCAATAAGAGGCCGGAAAAGTTAAATGTACATATAAGGAACAGATGGAGGACCAATTTACAACTTATTAGGTCAATTGGCAACATGATTGGGTATAAAAAGACCTTGCATTTTCCAACATGACAATGCCAGACCACATACTGCATCAATTACAACATCATGGCTGCATAGAAGAAGGATCCGGGTACTGAAATGGCCAGTCTGCAGTCCAGATCTTTCACCCATAGAAAACATTTGGTGCATCATAAAGAGGAAGATGCGACAAAGAAGACCTAAGACAGTTGAGCAACTAGAAGCCTGTATTAGACAAGAATGGGACAACATTCCTATTCCTAAACTTGAGCAACTTGTCTCCTCAGTCCCCAGACGTTTGCAGACTGTTATAAAAAGAAGAGGGGATGCCACACAGTGGGAAACATGGCCTTGTCCCAACTTTTTTTAGATGTGTTGATGCCATGAAATTTAAAATCAACTTATTTTTCCCTTAAAATGATACATTTTCTCAGTTTAAACATTTGATATGTCATCTATGTTGCATTCTGAATAAAATATTGTAATTTGAAACTTCCACATCATTGCATTCTGTTTTTATTCACAATTTGTACAGTGTCCCAACTTTTTTGGAATCGGGTTTGTGGATTAAAGGATTCATTGAAAAGATCTGATGCAAAAGAATAATTTGTTCATGAATATGATATTTATTTCTCACATGAGATCTCTTAACTCTTTGCCCACCATTGACAAAATTTTCCGGCAAGCCATGTTTTTACTGTTATATGGGAAGGGGTGCTATTACGTATCTTCTGAAATCTCCGGATCCAAAAACAAGTGAAGTAGAAGCAGAAACTAGTGGTGGAAGCACTGATTACACATATGTAAGCTAATGCGGTCATCAAATATTAAACAACATATAAATCAAAACAGCTGAATGAAATGTCAACCCGGGACGTGCAAGCTTTGGGGGTATTCTGATTCCGATCCAGATGTAGTCTTTGAACAAAACGTGATTTTTATAAGCTTTTTGTTCAAAAAGTACCTTTAAAAATACAATTATAAAATAAAATTATTTAAAAAATAATAATAATAATTCATATACAACAACACATTCTGGGGTGAAAGTTTTGTGAAAATTATTTAAAAAATGCTGGTGCTGACTGGCAAGTTAAAAAAAAAAATAAACAGTGAAACAGGGAAAGAGTTCATTTTGCTCTCTCTATATAACCTATTGTTTCTTGGACCATTTTATTGATACTATTTATGGAGTTATTTTGTAGCTTCTTTTATAATTTATGTTTTGTGTTCCACAGAAGAAAGTAAGCCACACAGAGTGAGTGATGACAGACTTTTCATTATTGGGTGAACTTTAATTCCTTTTATGTCCTAAAACCCACTGCAAAACATATTTCTTAACAGCCTCCACAGGCTCAGGTACACTCTTATAAGTTTTTTTCCTATTTGTACAAAGGTAGCCTGTGAAAGTATTGTGTATTGCTTTAAGCTACATGTCTTTTACTACTGCTTTGTGCAATGTTCTCATCTACACGAAGAGGGGGAATAAAGCAAAAAGTAGATTTTTAAGTGGTGGGAAAGTCAGTGGTGATTTGCATTCAGTGGCCTATATTTCACACAAGCTAATATGTGTCAGCTACATCCGCTGGGAAAATATGACACTGTTTACTAAAGCACACAAGATGGTTTATTAGGAACTAGCAGACAACTCAATTAAAGTTCCCCTCTCACCATGTGAATTGAGGCCTCTGGTTTAAAGCGTTTATTCTTAAATTATTCCAGCAAACATTGAGGAGGGAATTCAGCAACAATGAATTGCACCCATTGATAGTATTGTTTATTTGCTCATGCTGTTGTTTCAGCACCCGAGCCACTAAAAGAATTATGCAAATCAACAAGGGCACAAATTGCACAACTTGCACAAATGTCATTGGGGATGAGCGTGATGCATTAAATGTATTAAATGCTGTATTAAAATCTTGTTCTGCCAAAGCTCCCATTTTGATTGGCAGTGTTCTATATTTGAGACCACAGCAGGTTCAGGTGCTCACTGAACCACAAGTGAGAAAAGAAAGCAAGCGGAAGTGCATTGGCGTTAATGCTGATTTGATGGCTCCTGTTGTTTTTCAGACTAAGCCAATGATGCTCAATCACACGTCATTTTCATCAGCAGTCTGGCACGCATGGTGCATTGAGCGCTGCTTTGATGTCGACTGCTCCCAAGGTTTAACTGGAAATTCGCATCCTGATTTGCGTCTCCAGAACTGATCAATGGCAGTTGGTAGCGCTTAATGCTAATGCTATCTGTCTCCTCATGGTGCCTTGTGTTTACTTACTGCTGCTTCACCATAAGTGCCGTTCTCTAGCGAGCTGATCTGAGGCTTCGAGACAGCATGCAAGACTTTTATGAGAATAAATATCATATATCATTCTGCTTTATAGCTCCAAAGACCTGAGGTGAAGAGCGTGCAGGGACACTGCCACTGTGTCCATCTCAGATTTCCCAGGCAAAGCATGATAGAGTATTGACTTTTTCTGATTAGCAACTAAAGGGATGTGAGCAGGGTGACAAAAGCCAAACAGAGAATCAGGTTTATTTTTGGACCTTGGGGATACATGATTCTGTTTTGGAGACATGAAGTCTGGCTTCAGAGGGACACTGAAACATAACTATCTCTGACAATAAGAGACAAATTCTAGCTTCAAGTTTCTCCTAGGTTTTGTAAAGCTTCAAAAGATTTGTAAAATTCCAATTTTCCAAATTACACACAAATTATTATTATTATTTTTTAAATATCAACACATATATGAATATAATAATGTCTGTTGAACCAGTAATGTACATTTTTTTAATACTTTTGAGACTTTGAGTCTCTTATGCTCACTGAGGCTGTTTGTTTGATTAAAAATATAGTAAACCCACTAATAGCATGAAATATTATTACAATTTAAAATAAAAAAAATACACTGCCCGGCCAAAAAAAAAAAAAAAAAAGTTGCTGTTTGGATTTAAATTGGCAAATTATATGTTTGGAAACAGTTCTTCCAACCATAATTGATGGAGGTGTAGCTTTTCATTTCTTAAACAACCATGTAGGAAGACAAATCATGTCCATATTCCAGGATGACAATGTCAAGATTCATCAGGCTCAAACTGTGAAAGAATGGTTGGGAGTGAGCATGAAGAATCATTTTCACACATGAATTGGCACCTCTGAGCCAAGACCTTAAATTCATTGAAAGTCTTTGGGATGTGCTGGAGGAGACTTGACAGAGTCCTGGACTCGACTTGCATTGTCAGTACATGATCTTGAAATATAAAATAAATGCTGTGATGAACATACAGTGACCTGGTGACCTCTGTTGCCTTAATTCATAAGGATATGAACAAAGAGGAGCTGAAAGAGTGGAATGGGCACATCAAATTTGCAAAGAGTTCAGTCCAGACAAATTAATTTGGACTTGGCTGCAGGGTTGATGTCCTGGTAAAGGTTGAAGTGAGGGACTTGGGGAGCAACTGGACATATAGAGACCGGAGATCACCACACCAGAGAAAACCATCAATTCATTTTTATGAAGCCTGGTTTAAGGGCATTACCATCTGTACACATGAATACCTGTGCATAAATACTAGGACTTGCACAAGGTTTGCTTTCATGGTGTGCCAGTTCCATGATCATAATTTGACAATGTTGTATCAAAGTATAGAGAAAGGGTGGGCGAGATTGTATTTACTTGAACACAACTAACCTATTTTGGTGCCACTTAACTAAGACGTACTGGTTTAATTTGGTGTGTGTGTGTGGGGGGGAGGAAAAGTGAAAGGAAATAAGGAAAGGACAGAGGAGGCAAAGGAGAGAAATCACAGATGGAATGAAGCCATTAATGACTTGCAACTGTGTACAAGTTGTGTAAACGAGAGAAAGACATGGCAACTAATATCACTGTACATAATGACTGTACATAACTTTTTATTCCTGTTAACTGATAGCAGAAAAGCTTACATATACATACAAGCACAGATACAGTTCATTATTTTAATGTGGGGTTGGCTCCATACCAGAGTTGTCTGCCTCGGTACAGTAACTGCTATGATTATTTGCTATTGATATCGTGATGCAGAACAGATGGTTCTGTAAATACAGTACTGGTTATGTGTGGGATGCAGGGTTATAGAATTACCAAGTTTTTATCTATTTAATATCATATAAAACTGAACATAATATCATCATGATGCGTGTGCTTCAGTATATTGTGTTTCCAAATGTACTCTCCATATATTCCAGGACATAAACATTATCATAATGAACAAGAACATTTTTATTTATTTATTTATTATATAGTATTTATATAAATTTATTCAGGAATGAAACAAGTGCTGAATGAATCACTGTGTTTGAACGAATCACTAACTCGTGCATGGCATCTGAAATCACATAATTCCCTAATATAAGCATGCACAGTACTTATAAAAGAGTAGACAAAAAGTACCCGGATAACCTTCTACTTCCAGCGAGGTTCTGAAGTGTGCATACGATGGACATTTTACTATCCCATGAGGCAATGGGAGAGGATCAATGGCAGTGAAGCGACACAACTGACGCTGTAGGGTCACATGATAATGACAACATGGCGAATGTAGTACGTCGGGATTGTATTCATACTACACAAACTCGCATAATTTTTTAGTGGTCATGAAGTAATAACTTATTTTGAATAAGTACCTCTTCAGGAGAGTAAGTGATTTCAGATGCAGCCCATTAATCTGTCTTAAGAGTGAGTCATTGAATCATTTACTGAATAAATCCGTGTTTTTTAATGAGTCAGTTAAATGAATGAGTAAATAACCCATTAAGAGTTATCTTAGTTAATTATCGATGTAACCTGCAGAAAGAGTCAAAACATAATTATGTATGAACAGTCTTTATATAAAGTGCACTTTCTTTTTCAGTAACACTTTACAATACGGGTGCACTAATATGCATTAATTCATGCTTAACTAATGCACAGATAATCATGAGTTAATGCATGACTCATGAAGAACTAAACCATTTATTAATGATTACTACATCAGTAACTAATGAACATATTCCAAGGCCATGTTCCAGGATGACAATGTCAAGATTGTCACTTTACTATCCCATGAGGCAATGGGAGAGGATTTTTCAATGGCAGTGAAGCGACACAACTAAGTCACATGATAATGACAACATGGCGAATGTAGTACGTCGGGATTGCATTCATACTACACAAACTCGCATACTTTTTTAGTGGTTGTGAAGTAATTACTTCAAAATAAGTACCTCTTCAAGAGAGTAAGTGATTTCAGATTCAGCCCATTAATCTGTCTTATGAGTGAGTCATTGAATCATTTACTGAATAAATCCGTGTTTTTGAATGAATCAGTTAAATTAATGAGTAAATGACACATTAAGAGTTATCTTAGTTAATTATCGATATAACCTGCAGAAAGAGTCAAAACATAATTATGTATGAACAGTCTTTACATAAAGTGCAATGACTCATAAAGAATTAAACCATTTATTAATGATTACTGCATCAGCAACTAATGAACATTCTATGTGATTAATAGATGAAGTAATCATTTAATTGTTATTTGATATTGTTAGTTAAATGTCATAATGTATTAATTCCTTAATAACATATTATATTAACTAATAGTGTAAATTCATATGTTAATTACCACAATGGGTCGAAGCTATGCATTTCAACTTCTAGTTGTCTGCTTTAATTAATCATTAGCTAATGATTTGCAAAGATATCATTATGCTATGACTTTACTTGTTGAGGCACATCACTATTAACTAATTGTTAAGTAATATGTAATTGTGGTTATAGGTTTTGAATGAATTTTGAATTAGTTAATAGTCATGTGCCTCCACAAGTCATAACATAATGATACCTTTGTAAATCATTAGCTAATGATTAATTAAAGCAGACAACTGAAAGTTGAAATGCATGGCTTCGAACCATTGTGGTAATTAACATTAATTTACATTATTAGTTAATATGTTATTAGGGAATTAATACATTATGACACATTTAACTAATAACAATTTAACGATTACTTAATCTATTAATCATATAAAAGGTTCATTAGTTGCTGATACAGTAATCATTAATAAATGGTTTAGTTCTGCATGAGTCATACATTAACTCATTGGTTAAGCATGAATTAATGCATATTAGTGCACCCATATTGTAAAGTGTTAGCCTTTTTTTCTGTTCCATAACCACTTTAAATCTGTAGTGCTGCAATAATTATTATTATTATTTAATATTATTTATTAATAATGTGGTGCTAGAATATTGCACGACCGTAGTCTCATCGCTCATCGCTGATCATGCTCTCACAAACTTTGCCTCTGTTTCTGTCCTTCAACTTTCTATGCCCTCTCAAGTTTAAAACTCAGAGGAACCTACTCACAAATTCCATGTGTTCTAATATCTAAATATTTCCTATATTGCAGTCACTCAGCTTCAGACTGACTCAAAAGTGAAGATCTGTTCCCAGTGTCAAAAAGATTCCTCTGGAATGAAACACAAGGCATCACTCCCTTCTGTTTTTGGTGCACTTAATACATGCTTTTTATAGAGCGAATAGTCTGCTTCTTTTTTCACTGCTACCTACAGCTTACTTTATTGGTTTATTTCAAATATAACAATGAGATCAAAGAGACATGCATTTGTCTAGGTAGTGCATATAAAGCACAAGCCTGCCATCCACTATCACTGAAAAGTAGCTGAATAGGCCGGATCTGTCAGATGCTTTAAACAGTTTACCTTTAATGAGAGAGGGGAATTTCATTTTTGATATATGCCTGCGGAACATGTACCTGATGTAACAATGTTGACAATATAAAACTAGGGCATATGCAGTGTGGAGACATCGTTTCTGGTTATTTTCATGTGAAATGGATTGCGGTGGCTGACAGGAAACTGTTCCTGCCAATAGTTAGTAAATCGAGTTGAGGCATTATTACAGAGGCTTTACAAATCCTTTAACCTACACTTAAGTTCAGAATCTGCAGTTGCTACTGACATTATGAATATTTGAATAGATAAATGGTTCCATTTTGTGTTTTTTGTTTTTTTTCTGAACGGAACATAGCGACGTATCTCTTGTGCATTATTGTATGATTTCTTCTATAAGATGTTTCTACCAATGGTTAATAGATGCCCATGAACAGAGAACCATTCACCTGAGAAGGTAACCATAGCAACAGTGAGTGAGTACTTTTTGTTCATTTGGGATCGTTATTAAAAATAAAACATTTACAAAATAAATTAATTATGTCATTATGTATGTCTTAATTATAGATTTTACTAGTTTGTCACAAAAAAGCTCTACTGTTTTATTTGAAATCTCGATGCTAGTTTACCTTAGGCTAATTGTTTGGAGTGACCCATTGAATTCCATTGTTTAGGTTTATTGATCCCAAGTAAACACATGGACCATTTTTCTTGTAATAAGATATACAGGGTATACAGGAATGCTGCAAGATATGGGAAGACTTCCTCTTTAATGCAGTTCATGGAAGATTTATTATTATATATTATTTGATCAATTTTAAACTCTTCTTCTTTTGTCCCTCTTATGGCACTTTATTTAAGTAGCAAATGTTTGTCCCTCTCCATTATTCTCTCGCTCTGGTTCTGTGCTGAAACATTTCACGTCATAGTCTACGTCATCTAATGAGTGAAGCACAGCTCACCGAGCATCACTCTCCATCTTTGGCTTTTGCACATTGAAGTGACAAGATTGCTAATAATGCATTTTTCCCCTTCTAGTGCTAATGAAGTGGATTCTAATATAATTTATCTCTGAATGTTTTCCTCTTCTTTATTCTCTTTTTTTTCTGTTTTCCTTGTAGGCCATGGAAATTGCCTGTTCTCCTGCCTCTAGGTTAACCATGACACACTGCTCAGATTTAGTGTGGTAAGTTACCCTATTATGTCTATGGGAACTAAGGCTGATATGGCCTGTGGGGACAAGAGGTGGAATACATATTATTGGACTGTCATTACTTTTGTTTTCTTTTGATTGCTGCTGCTGTCCATCCTGTGAAATAAAAAGATGACACACACTGGAATTAGGCTCTTTTTAAAATATTAGTATGATTAGTTGGAGGGCGGATGTAACCGTTCCTACTCGATCCACTCGGCGCGAGATACAAACCGGGGTCTCCAGTGTGGGAGGTACACTTAAGCCCAAAGTATACTTTGGCCGTCTGTGTTTGCGCATCGTCTGCATGACGTACTTTTCACGGACGTCCTCACACCCTGTCCGTGTGCAATAAAGTCAGAAGAGTCCACTAGGTGGCAATACGCACAGTACTATGTGCAGTCGTCGAAGAAGAGTGCAGAACGTGCAATTCAAAAACCAGTTTGTGCATTGTTGTTTCTTCTGAACTATGCTGAAATGGTCGATCCACTACTTTTCTTCTTCGATCCTGCTGAGCGAATGTCCTGTTAATAACTCCGATGTGTGGCAGAGTACAAACAAATTGTACTGCGCATGTGTCAAACTTGGCCATCCACACCCATCTGCGGTTGAGTATTCTTTGAAAGGTGTGCAGACACGACTGCATCTGGGGCTTTACAAGGACGCTAAAGACAACTCTAGCATCAGTCACTAGAGCACCTCTTGAGGCCAGGCTAAGTGAGGTTAACACGCACAGCTCCCTAAACCTAAACCTCACTCCCATCCGGGACAACGGCACCAAATGTAGCCGGTCCTACTTCACCCGCACTGAGTGGGATTCGAACCAGCGTGGGAGGCAGGTATGCTAACAAGGACGCTAGTGTGCCTCTTGAGTCCAGGGGAGTGAGGTTAATGCACACAGCACTTACTGGCCTATGTCCGTTACACTGAGATTGAGCACTTTTTAAGAAAATGTTTGGAAACAAAAATTAACAAGAGGACATAAAAACATTTAAGTTTTCTTAAAGTCATCATTCAAAATAATTAAATGTAGCACTTTATTTTAACAGTCCACTTTAGACATTACTAGGTATAAGTAACTTTCCAACTACATCTCATCTAGCAGTCATTAGCGTATTAGTAGATTGGCTGCTTAATATCTAACACTTTATTTTAATCCTCACCTAATAGACATTCTACTGACTACAGGTAACTTTGTAAGTACATGCAAGTCAAGTCACCTTTGTTTATATAGTGCTTTATAGATACAGCTTGTTTCAAAGCATATTTACAGTGATAACAGGAAAATGATTCAATGATACAAACAGAGTTCATTTTGGCTGTACAACAGCTCTTACAGAAAATATTATCATTGCTTAGTTGAAGCCAGCTAATTCAGTTCTGTTGTAAATATCATCAATTATTAAATTAGTTATTTTAATCTATAAAACAGTTCTGCAGAAAACAGCAATGTCATCATCCAGCTCAGTTCAGTGGATTGGTATAGCATTCAAATTATTTCATTCAGTTCCCTTTGCTTGAAGATCGGATTCATAGATCCAGCTCTTTCTACTAGCCCTAACCCTAACATAACGGTCTACTAATACTCTAGTCTAATGAGAGTTAGTTGACATGTAGTGGCAAATTAATGAGAACTAGTTGACATGTAGTTGCTTATATAAGTTACTAATAGTTAGTAAAATGTCTGGAGTGGATTATCAAAGTAATGTGTAACCCAATTAATATACACCCTATTTATTTTCTTAATGCACATTCCTGGTCTTATTATTGAGTGATTCATTGGTTTGCATGATTCCAAATAATTTTTTAATTTGTCAAAATTTGTTCCTCTGAAACAATTTTCCTTTTCCGCTGATGCCACTTAGGCTGTCAGTTGTTTAGACATTTATTTTGCAAAGTCACATTCCATCTGGCTCAATTCTGTCATTTTTTTATTTATTTATTTTTTATATTCAATCAGTTTCCAATTGATTAAAAACAATCTTTTTTTCTTGATCATCTTGTATCACTTTGAAATATATGACTTTAAAGCCTCTTGAATTCACTTTGGCTGTTGTTGTCCTCATCTCCTTATACCCAAACTATTACAAATTAAACAAAGTAATGTTTTGAAATGTATTTCCAATCTGAAAATGTATTTCCAAGTGTGCCGTAAAAACAGAGGTTGGTTGGTTATATAATTGGGTTGTGCAGAGCAATGCAACACTATTACAGTTAATATATTACAGAGATCTGAAATGTGCTTCTGCTGTCTTATGAAGTCTATAACAAGCTGACAAAAATAGGAGTGTACAGGTCTGTTTGTTACTCCATGACAGAGTAAGAAATTCTTCAATTTCTTTCTTACTTTTTTGCCTATGTACATTTTTAAACGGTGTATTGTCAACGCGATCACGTGCGAATGCGTATCAATAGTACGAGTGTGCAATGTCATGGAATGTATATGCCAAAATGAGTTTTGGCGTGCAAATGGTACGCAGTTTATGGCGTGTATATGACACGCCCTTGGGTAGGTTGAGGATGGGGGGTAAAGTGCATATCATATGCACACGAAAAACTGCGTACCATCTGCATGCCAAAACTCATTTTGGCATATACATTTCATGACATTGCACACTTGTATTATTTATGCGCATTTTCGTGAGATCTGGCTGGTATTGTTTGCTAGTGTTACATGTTGTCTCCGAGTCTTTGTGAAAAAGACAAGCAGATGTGACTTCATGGACACACACACACACACACACACAATTAGACTTCAATAAGATATCAGATGAAAAATGCACAGACGTTTGCTCAAAGGCAAAACACAAATGAATTTCACTCTTACCACCATCTCGCTCCTTATTTACGTCAGAAAATGAAGATGAATCATGCCACTGGGCCAAAGGTTATTTATTTAAGCGCAATAAAGCAAATGCGCATTCACAGCAACTCCAAATCACATTCTCTGTTCTCATCGGCCTTGGGCTCTCTCATGTTCCCAAACACAAGGGGTCATAAAATGACACAATGAGACAAGAACGCACATGTTTGTAATGCATCACACCGAGGCAATGATTATCCACAGAATCTATGTTATCATTTCATACTGACACTTAATATTTCCATGCCCCACCTCACAAGGAACATCTCCTGCCTGCCACCTGAGCTGTGTTTGGCTTCACTGAGCATGTTACATCATGTTCTGACATGCAGAGCTCGTAGGATTGATAGGAAAAACCTGAAGTTGATGGCTGACAGACATTGGAGAAAGTCAACCCTGAGACTAATCCAAGCCATTGTGCTTCGGCTGATAAGGGAAAATAGAGGAACTGCCGCTAGTGCTCTGTTAGGGAGGATGCTGGGATATCAGCTACGGTACTTGTGAACAAGGCCCCAACTGTAGCCCAGGATTATTTTATCTCCTTTTTTGTAATCTTTTTCCACAAGAGAAGAAATGATATACATGTATATACATATAATTTATAATATATAATATTGTAATCTATATTTAAATATATTTGGATTTGGATAATCTGAAAGCCACACAAAGTTTGGAGGTCTGCAGCTATTGGCGAATTCTGAGCACTGTCCGCCTCAGCATGCGCTGACCCCACTCTGTGATTTTATGCGGCCTACCACTTCATGGCTGAGTTGCTGTTGTTCCCAAATGCTTCCACTTTGTTATAATACCATTGACAGTAGACCGTGGAATATTTAATAGTGAGGAAATTTCAGTACCACGCTTGAATTCACTGAGCTCCTGAGAGCGACCCATTCTTTCACAAATGTTTGTTGAAGCAGTCTGCATGATTTTATAAACCTTTGGCCATGGAAGTGATTGGAACAACTGAATTCAATTATTTGTAGGGGTGTCCAAATACTTTTGGCAATATAGTGTATATTGTATATGTGTATTAAAACAATCTTTTTGCATGCCAGCAAGATTTAATATATTTAAAAAAATATATAATTTATACACACTCACTGCCTATATATATACACACTCACATGACCAATGCTCAAAATAGTTGTGTATATACATTTTTGAGGATTATTCTGTGAATAGAAAGTTCAAAAGATCATAATTGATCTCAAATAAAAGCTTTTGTACGATTATACACTACCATTTAAAAGTTTGTAGTCAGTAAGATTATTTTATTCAGCAAGGATGCATTAAATTGATGGCAGTGAAGTGACAGTAAAGACATTTATATTGTATATATTTATATTTATAAGTCTTCTATTCCTCAAAGAATCTTTAATATTCTTTTTACATAACTGTTTTCAAGATTAATAATAAGAATAATAGTTTCTTGAGCAGCAAATCAGCATATTAGAATGATCATGTGACTGAAGTAATGATGCTGAAAATTCAGATTTAACAACACAGGAATAAATTATATTATATAAATTAATAAGGCACAGCATAAAGACTAAAGTGGATGAATGTTTGTGAATGTTTGTGTGTATATTATAAAGAGAAAAAGAAAACTGTATGTTTATTCTCATGAATGCATGTTTATACCTTTGAATGGCAAAAATCCATGGTATTACCTGTTTTGTTTTGTTTTTTGTTGTTGTTTTTTCAAATGTTTGTTGCTAGTATAATGCATTTGTTTATGCAGACTATGCAATATGGCCTTAACTTATATAGTAATTGTTAAAAATGGATGCAAACCCTTCACCTTAATACATTCACATTCTTTAATATCAGTGGCAGCACCTGTATTTTGGTCTGTTCTATTTAAATGTATTCACAGCTGGAACATTGTTTTAAACAAGAATGTATCCTCTTATTAACCAAGGGACGTAGACCATTACTAACACTCAAGTGTTACTGTGTTTGCGTTAAAAGCTCTTAATCCCATATGCTGGTTTGTTCTCAAATTGACTGTTATTATTGTAAATTTCATCATAGATAATAAATTCATGCTGAGATAATCCCTTTTACAATGAAACACTAATCAGGTAGTTCAGCCTCCCTAATCAAATTGGGTTTTATTTTTCGTTCCTTGCACCGGCATCTATTTCACTGGGGAATACATGGATTTATCTATTATTATTATTATGTTCTCTACAAGCCTTATTGCACCAACGCCACAGCAAACCCTGGCCCTTCAGGTTACCCACAATGCTCTGAGACATCTTAAAGGGGAAGGATCAGGCTCTGATCAGATGCCATGAGGTCAACAGCATGTCACAGTGAAAATATCCCCCTGGTGTTTTCTGTAATTCTCTCCAAGTGACTTTCCTTTGTGCTGACAGGGCAGGAGAGCTGGAGGAAAGCCTCTTAGCTTTTCACAGATCCACACAAACCCAGACAGATAATGTTTCTTTTTGGCGAGAAGCAACAAAAGGTCTTGGCACTTATTCATTATTTCATTCTACTGTCGGTCTACTCAACTCTTCATGCCTTTTTTCATGGTGAGAAAACATCACTATTGTCCAGGATTCGTAGACGACAAAAAAGGACAGCGTTGAAAACTTTTGTGGTTGATGTTAGGACAAGTTGTCAAAAGTATTACAGAGATAAAGAGATAAAGTATTGAAGAAAATAGACTTTTTTATTACAATGTCTCAAAAAAAAAAAAAAAAAGCCAGTAGAAGGGTTAGTGTTCTGTTTGAGGATTATATATTTCTCCACACTGTAATTATCATATTTCTACAGGCAGATAGCATAAATATATAGCATTTATTTTGCAGACACTCATTAGCCGCCACTTAGATGGCTGTTGTTAGCTCTGTGTGAAGATTGGATACTGTGTACAATTTAATTCTTGTTTATCCTACTGTGCACATAGTTTGCCTTTTTATAGTTCTAATTCACCCATATTGAAGACATTCTCTGCGTTAGCATGCACTAGGTTTGTTTCAGTGGTTTTTCATGCATTACCTATGTATAAGTAGATGATGAAAATCTTTTCAAACAAATCTGCTGGAACTCTCCCCAGCAAAGCCATCTGTACCACCAAATGTTATTTTTTTATCTTATCAGCCATTAACGCCACATGGAACCCGTTTTTTAAGTTGCTGTGAAATGATATCTGTCAGTGTTCTGGAATCTCACTTTCCATTTTTTTTTTTTTTTGTATATATATATATGTGACCAGAGATCTGACTTTAGCTTGAATTCACACAGAACACATTTTTCATTCCAATGCACTACTTGTTTTCGTATGTAAACGTGCTAGACGGACGTGTATAACCGCCTCGCATGACAGCATTCTAAAAACGCGGCGTTCAAGTAAAAATCACTTTTGTTTTCTCGCCATTCCACTGCCCACATCTCGCAGTTTTCAAAGCAAAAACACGTTCTGTGTGAATGAGCCCTAATACTTTGTTCAGACAGGCAACAACAACAACAAAAAAAATGTGTATATATTATATATATATTTAAATATTATTTTGCCATATCTGATTAAATGTTTTTGTTGTGTGAACATGAAATTCAATGTTCATATATCGGATGCATCTCAATTTGAATGGATGGGTATTTTTGTGTGCAATGCATTTGCCAAGTCAACCTTTATTTCTATAGCACATTTAAAAATAACAGAAGCTGACCCATAGTGCTTTACAGATCAAGCAAGAAAAATTATAATAATTAACTATTAAATATAAAACACAATACAATAAATCAGAACATTTAAATACAACACCATATTTTATCAGCTTCAAAACCTATTCCGTAATCTATTCGAAAGCCACAGAAAAAAAAAAAAAAAAAAAAACACGTTTTTAAAGAAGATTTAAAAATGGCTAGCGATGAAGATGACCTCACATGGAAAGGAAGATTATTCCATAATTTAGGATTATCACAGGACTATCACAGAAAAGGCACGGTCACCCTATGATCTATAACAGGAAAGAGGATCCTGAGTGCTCTGGTTGGAGAGTAAGGATGTAAAAGGTAACTTATATATTGGGGCGTGAGACCAAATAATGGCATTCTCATTTAATGTAAACAAAAAACATTTTCTGAATTTCACCGGGAGCCAGTGTGGGATGCTAAAACTGGGGAAATGTGATCCTTCTTTCCTAACCCTGTTAACAGCCTGGCTGCTGCATTTTGGACAAGCTGTAGACAGGATAACACAGTTTGGGGCAGACCCATATACAATTAGTTGCAGTAATTTAACCTTGATGAAATGAGTGGATCACAATTTCCAAGTCAGTATGGGAAATAAAAAGCTTCATTTTAGTGTTCGATCTCAGGTAGTAAAAAATAACAACTACTCTCCTGACAATAGCACTGATCTGCTTATTGAAAAGTAGAGATGAGTCAAAAATCACTCCAAGATTCCTCACATGGGGTCAGATTTACAAAATAGGGCAAATTAGCATGAGAGCGTAATTCCAAAAAAGCACCAATGGGGGTGGAAAGTTCTGCTCAGGATCTACTGACATATTAAAGAACACAGGAGGACACGCTGGATCATTAGCAGATCAGTAGTGCAAATTGGCGTCTTGTTTAAGGCATGCTTTTTTTGTGTGGTAAATAATGGCGCAAATACCAGTAAATTGACAAGCGCAAACCTTAGCAAATCACCTTACATGATTCATTTAAATACTCTCCTTCCATACATTTTGTGTCTGAAAGGGAAACTCATACAAATGCATATGCAATAAGTTCAACCGCAAAAATACCTCTGTCCACAACTTTTCAGTGCTAATTTTTCACTATGTGTCTTTAATGACAGTACTTTTTTAACGGCAAAAGAGGGTTTGTGCTGCCGCAAGCTGTTAGTAAATCTGGCCCATGATTTTGTACGTTTGATGACAACTATGCCAGGTAAGCAAGACAAAGAGGAACCTAAGATCAAGACTTTAGCTGCAATAGTAATGATGCAGTTGCAGTTTTAGTTGCATTTGTAATGTCACACAAAGTGTGAAAATGCCATTGAGCAAGGCTGCCCACTGCTCTGGGTGTGTGTGTCCATGGTTTGCAGTGTGTGCGCTCACTACTCACTATTCCTAATTGTGTGAGTTAAATGCAGAGGACAAATTCCAAGTATGCCTGTCACATTTCACGTTTGCCTTCCATATTAAACTTACAGAAAAAAATCATAACTGACACAATGTATGACGTCGGACGTAGCGTAAGCATTTTGAATTGCGAGAGGCGTTACACTTTCTGCGTAAGTTGAATAGGGAAGGTGGTCTGCTGGCAGCTAGATATTTTACTTTATAAAATTTTAAATATGGATATTTTTCTTACAAAAACCCATCGATTCGCTTCAGGATGGTTTTAGTAAACCCCTGGAGCCGTGTGGAGTACATTTATGATGGATGGATGCACTTTTTTGAGCAAACTCGTGGGCCCTGTTTACTGCCATTATAAAGCTTGGAAGAGACAGGATATTTATTAATATAACTTTGATTGTGTTTGTCTGAAAGAAGAAAGTCATATACAACTAGTATGGCTTGATTGTGAGTAAATCATGGTGTAATTTTCATTTTAAAGTGAAGTAATCCTTTAATGTCTGAACAAACAGATCAGATTTCATCATTTTCAAAATGACAGTTTGGACAGCCATTGCTATTGCTAACAAGCTGCTATTGCTACAGAAAACAAAAGCACTACAATTGTGTCTGCACTGATGAAATAACACATCCATGATCTCACTTCTGTCATTAAACATGTTAGACCCAAGTGTAAAGGTTGTTATGACAGCACTGTTCAATGGAGAATAGCACATTAGTACAGCACAAAGTAGAAGTAGAAAAGTAGAAGGCTTCATAACACATTTAACTTGATGTGAAGGCATTAGGTTGCTTAAATGGCTAATCAGTTGCAAACAGAGAGAGAGGTAGATAATACATATAGTGTAGTATAGCAGTGGTTCTAATTTTTATTTTAGTATACAACCCTCAAACCCCAATACCCCCTTAATAAAAAGGAAAATAGAAAATATTTCTGATGCAGAAGAACACGATCACCATTTTAAAACCAGACTGAGACAGGCTATCAGAAACTGTTCAGCAGTGACACTGAAGATAAGGATTATGTCTGCCTGTAGCTACAGGGTGACATTATGCCCTCACCTGAATGTTTTTTTTTTTCTTCTTCTTCTTTTGGGATGGGGTGACAGGGACACTCTTCTCTTGAAATAATCAGCTAGATGCACAGACATGTGTAAACATGTTCCGTCCCTGGGCAAGCCAGCGGTCTGTGAAAGAGTGTCATGATTTCGACATACTTGACTGGAGGGGTTGGAAATGTAAAGTGCATGAGAAACCTGCAGGTGGCCTCTGGATGATTTCAATCACATTTTTCCTGTCGCAATTCTTTTGCATTTGCAATGAATGTTTGGAAGCATAATGAAAATGCTATTGAAACATTGAAATTTGAATCCACAGTAGAAATCTGTTTGTTCATATGTGTGTGAACAAACTAACATCTGGTCATGGAGTGAATATAAATCTTATCTTGAGCTGTTAAGAACAACACTTTTGCCTCCTTAGCATTTCATAGTGGAAATCTGAGTGTCAGCATTTTCAACATTCTTTCTTCTCTCTCTCTCTCTCTCTCTCTCTCTCTCTCTCTCTCTCTCTCTCTCTCTCTCTCTCTCTCGCTCTCTGTCTCTCTCTCTCGCTCTCTGTCTCTCTCTGTCTCTCTCTCTCTCGCTCTCTCTCTCTCTCTCTCTTTGAGCAATTGTGCACTAAATATGGTGACATAGAGGTGCATATGAAAATTCATGTCTGAAAGATAATGTTTGCTGATGAGTGTAAGGTACTGAATGTAAATAATCTTTTGCAGGTCAATCCTGCTATGTAAGAAGGTGCATTTTTCATTTTGTTTGAGAAAGTTAGTGCCTAACATCTGCAGACACAGTTAACATCCACACAAATCATTCAAAAGTATTGAAATGATTTAAAACTCACTCTGTCTGCTTTATTGTGATATATATATATATATATATATATATATATATATATATATATATATATATATATATATATATATATATATATATAATAACTAATTAGAATTTTAAAGCTGCAGTCTGTAGTTTTTCCTCTTTGTCGCCATCTCTGTTTGAAATCTGCAATTGCAGTTATCTGCGGAATTATCAGCTTTTTGTGAATTGTGCCTCAGCACGGCACAGCGCGGATGAATCCAATGTTTTGAGGACAATGTGCGGCTGTCAGTCACCGCGCCAGTGTGGATACTGTCATTCGGAATCACACATTCTACTGTATGAAAGATAAGAATGTCATCTGAACAAGTATGTAGCAAGGGGAAAAAAACATTGCAATAAATCTAACGATCGCTTATCATATCACGTCAAACCGTGCAAATTATACTTTGTTTTCAAATTGTTAATGCTCACATGAGCATTGCGTGATTACATTTAATGTGTATTAGGGCTACCTGTGCAGTCTAATTTCTAATTGTCATATACCAGCAAATGAATGTGGGGTAGAGGTGAATTGCTCAATCTCATAGCTTCTGCATTACCATAATGCACATAGCAAAACAGGAAAGGCACAACAAAGAAAACTCTGTAACTGAATGAATTAAGTGAACAAGTGTGCTACTGTTACAATTGAACCATTGAAATGCCTTAGGCCTACCTGTCCAGTAGAAAAAAAAGCTGTCTTTGCGTCCGTTTTGAACCCCTTCAAAACACGGAGTTCACACCACCTTTCTTTCAAAAGCCCTTGCTTTCGCATTAGCCAGGTTGAAGTCTTTTTCTGTAGCCACTCCGAAAGTCTGAAGTCTTTTGCATTTTACAACGGATGAATCTCCAGTTGTCACTGGTGATTGTCGTTTGAACCTTTCTGGATCCGTTATCAAACTGATGTTTAATTATATCAAGTGCTGTGAGAAAGGCTATAAATCTCCACCTCCAACATCCTCACACACAATATAGCCCGGGACACCTTCTTTATGTGTACAGATGTGGTGTAATGACGCAAAGATATGCTTGCATTTCCCACAGAAATCCACCAGCACCACTGGAATTAAAAACATTATTACAAGCTTACCGTTGTAAATCGAGCTAAGGTAAGCAGATAGTTTTGAACACTGGGTGGTTATGTACTTGCTCAAAAATGTATTTTGAATAATTTTTAACCCAAAAAAGTTACGGACTGCAGCTTTAAATATTCCTGTGATGGCAAAGCTGAATTTTCAGCAGCCATTACTCCAGTATTGATCCTTGATCACATGATCCTTCGAAATCATTTTAATTTCGAATTAATTTCGAATTTTTATTTAAATAATTTGGTGCTCAAGAAACATAAAAAAATTATGATTATTATTATTATTATTTTTTGGAAAGCAGTTGTTCTGCTTATTTTTTAGGATTCTTTGAGAAATAAAAACAGCATTTATTTGAAATTGAAATATTTTGTAATGTTATACATATTATACATCCCTTTATTGTTAGTTATCAATGTCTCATTGTTTAATACACATATTATTTAAATTATAAAGCAGCCTTACTGACCCTAGCTATTTAGCATTTAGCAACAGTTTAGAATTCTCTCTGTGTGTGTGTGTGTGTGTGTGTGTGTGTGTGTGTGTGTGTGTGTGTGTGTGTGTGTGTGTGTGTGTGTGTGTGTGTGTGTGTGTGTGTGTGTGTGTGTGTGTGTGTGAGAGAGAGAGAGAGAGAGAGAGAGAGAGAGAGAGAGAGCATCACTGATTGGTCGACTCCTCCCTCGTTTTGTGACAGGCATTAATGTATTTTGCTGCTAGTAGGATTCAATCTCTTTTTTTACCTAATAAATGTTGAAGTTGTGTTTTATTGTTTAATTTTATGAAAATAAAAATTAGGTGCCCCTAATAACTAATAACCTCTCTGAGGTCCCTCACTCCAATGCATTTGAGACATTTCACTTCACACAATTAGAGTGCATTATCTACAGTGCTTTCTCCATGCATGTGTGAGGAAGCAAGGACAGCCTCTGAGGAGTTTGGTAATGGAGATGATGTGTGTGCAGGCCTGCTTGCATCACATCACTAAACATGCAAGCCTTGGATGAGAGAGTAACAAGGGACACATGAACCTTTTTTCCCACTGTTAATTAAGAACCAATGTACCTTCATGCCATACATTTTAGAAACAAGCAGAAGCAGCTGACACCTACACTGACACAACATTCTCCAAACTGCATTGTGTCACACCACAGTGAGCAACAGTAACTGTGAGCTATTTGGCTATGGACAGCAACTGAGGGTTTATTTCAGAACCATGGACAGCATTTGTTTTTGTTTTTTGTCCATCCTGTGACTGTGAGGAGTGAAGAAAAAAAAAAAAAGTTTCTAAGGAAACTGATGAATGCAGTGTTTTCAAAGTAATTTTCTTCTTTTAAACTTTAGAAAACAAATTTCCATGTGTATGCTCTTTTGTGTGCCATATATATTTTAAATAAATGTGCATTACCATTTACTTTCCCTTTGATCTGATGCTCAGTGTTTGTACACAGCAAACAACACAATTAATCAAAACATTCTCTTAAGTCATGGCAACTCCCTCGCATTCCTATTTTGAGTTGCAATCAATCAAAGACACACATATAAACACCAAAAGGGGGAAAATATAAGACAAATCACTGCTCAGAAACAGCTTTAGCAATCTTTATGCACTCTGGTACAAGCTGAGTAAATATATCTATATTTAGGCAGTTTACACTGAACAAAATCTCTCTTTACATCAGGCTTGTACACCATTCAGAAGTCTATTGAGAAAGCCATTTGAAATAACATAAAAGAGGTAATAAACAGATATGGGGCCCTATCATAAACTCAGCACAATGTGGCGCCAGGTGACCCAAGTGTTTTGCTAGTTTAAACCTGACGCAATTAACAGTTTCACATCAAGCGCCACATTGTTTAAATAGCAAATGCATTTGTGCCCATTTGTGCGATTAATATGGCACCCATGGGCGTGCTGGTCTGAAAACGAGGTGTGTCCGGGCGCATTGTTGGCGCGCTGCTATTTTGAGTCAACTGAAAATGACTGCACCATTGACCAACTAAAACCAGTATTTTTGTGTCATTTAAAGGCCGCATTAGTAGCTAATATAGTTAGTAGCTATAGGCGAGTACACAACGCGCGCAGCAGCACACAGACATGCCAAATATTAAAAATGAAAGGAATACAATGTAAAGTTTATTATTGTGTACATAAAGATAAAAAAGCCTATATGTCATAATGGATGTATGCATACATGTCATTGCATGTGTCCCCTAGTGAAAAATAAATATACTAAAATGTATTTGAAATACATTTATTTTATGCTAAATATACTGCAAATACATTTATATTTGTGTACTTAATATAAATACCCTGCAATTGTACTTTTAGTATACTCAACTGTAAACTTAAAGTCTGCTAAATTGGAACAAGTAATTTTGTATTTAATGCACTTTAGTTATCCATAAATAGTTCTGAGGTCCAATTAAAGATATACTTAAGTATTTGACTGTGCTAAAGTGGAACTATTGCAAGTGTGCTTTAAATATCTTGCATTTAAATGATACAGTGATCATACTATCCTTAGTAATAGTGATATTAAACACATGTTGGGCTTAATATTAAGAAATATGCATTGTGCAATAAAGAAGAACTCTAAGTTGAATTATAATATTTATATCAGTAAGTCTCAAGCGATATGTCAGTAAATATATGAATGGGTTTGTAGTATAGTTAGTATGAAATAGATGTAGGCCTATTTTAAATACATTTTGGCATAGGTTTTTTTTTTTTTTCACTAGGGCAGACTCTGCATTCATTGCCTCTGACATGTTTTCTCACCTTCACACACCTAACTCGGAAAGTCTTAAGAAAGTCCAAAGTAACCAAAACTCATAAACTCATTGTGCTGATATTCATGTGCATTTTAACTCATAAATACATTCATTCTGACATAACTTGAAAACACCATAACTGCTGAAGCTAAACCTTGACCCCCATTGGCCTGCGCCAACGTCTTACCATTGGTTTAACCTTAAGTCGACACGTCAGACCGCTATGCTTGATCTATGTTTCGAACACGCCATAATGCCAATTACATCACACTCACCAACAATCGGTTTTGCTGTACTTTTGCTAAATAACTGAAAGATGCTATGTCATTGTTTTTTAGATGGGGCTTTCTTTTTGTGCAAACCAATGGAAATGTGAGGTATGAACTGAAACATCTAGTTTGTTCTGCTAACAGGTGCTGTAAGGGCAGAATTTCCACAACTTCAGCCTACAGTGCAAATGTACACCCAAAACACACCCATGACTCATTAAGAGAATAGGGACAACTCTTTTAGGCCAATGTGCCGGGAGCGCCGACCATTTTTCCTGTTGCTAAACTAAAAGTGGATTCGGATATATATATGAAGAGTTCAGATGCAAAAGCCTCTAAAAGCCACTTTGGTCAAAAATGAGGTAACGATACTGAGTGAATGCTCTCTGCATATAGTATAAGTTCATAAAACACTTTCACTTCAAAACCACTAAATCCCAGCCTCAGCCTGTTCAGAAGTACCGGTACTTAGGTAGAACCATATACATAGGAGCCTGACAAAAATGCTTATTTTAAAGAAAAACATCAGACGGACTTAGAGGCTTTTGCATCTGAACTCTTCATATATATATATATATATATATATATATATATATATATATATATATATATATATATATATATATATATATATATATATATATATATATACACTGTTGTCTGAGGTCAACTTATGACATTCACATGGTTTTTACATTCAGAAACATCATAATGAATAAGTAATAGGCTGGCCTGGTTTTGAGCCTAGCTCTTGAAACGCTGTTTTTATGGGCCGCATTGAAGACTTGGAAGTAAATGCCCACTTCTATGATTGGATAACAGTTTTGCATATTATAATGAGCTTTGGCTCCCCAGTCATTACACGTGAGAAATTGTTGTGGAGAAATGGCAACCGGAATGATTCGCCCACAGGGCTCGCAAAATGTCTTTATCAAACAAACACAATGATTTATCTCTCATCCACCCAACCATGAACCGCATGTGTGTATTTCACTATTTAAGATAAATAGTGCAAGCCTTGGCCCATACATGTTTGAGTCTGATCACGAATCACAGGACAATTACCCAACAACACCTCAAATACAAAGGATACTCCAGCCTGTGACAGCGTGGAAGAAATTTTTAGTTAGACACGTACATAATCAGTAGATAACAAATGTAACAATGCAATACTATCACATATAAAAATAAAAATTAAAAAAAATAAAAAAAATGTTACTCACATAATTGTGTTGCATCGTTCCTGTCAGATCCAGAAGCCACAGCATTGTTTTTTAACCTCATCCTGTCTGCAAATCCAGTCTCTTGTTTACAAATGAATCCACAGTGAAATGAAGCGAACAAATGCAATGTCTTTCCCACATGAGCTGGATGCAGAGTATGTGAGCGGAGTGGAGTGGGAGTGGAGCGAAGAGTGGAGCGGCATGATTTTGAATGGAGTGAGGAGCGTTTTTTTTTTTAAAGGAAGCTTTTTTGAGGAAGCTTATGGCATGTCTGAAACATGCCATAAGCATTATTGCTTGGAAGTTCAATCCGGTTTAGCTCCACATAGGCCTATGTTATTTATCTAACATGTCATTATATGCACAAGATGGTGGGCGGGGCTACAGAATTAGGCATTTGCTTTCTTCGGTTGAGGCGGTGTTTCACTGAACTCTGACGTCACAGGTAAGCACATTCGCAGATTGAGCGTTTGCTGAGCCAGCTGTCAATAAAAGTTTTTCTTTGACTAACAAGGAAGTTTTCATCTCTGAAACGTACTGGATATTCTTATATTACCACAACCTTTTATATATCAAAAGCTCAAGGGAAAGTTGATTTCTCAATTCATGACCCTTTAAATATATCACCTAAGAAGAGAAGTTACCTATTCTTGTCCATTTTGTGATTTTGTTGGACTAATGAAATGTCTCTGTGTAATTTTGAATTATAATTCAGCAAATTATTCTTCCTACCATTACAATTCAAATTTTATCAACCCTTGCAGATATATAATTTATTTTACTTACATGGAGACAGTAATCTCAAAGCACACAGCTCCTCTATGCTGTTACTATCCCAGAATGCATCATTCTAACAGCACTCTGACCACTCTATTACGTGTTTGTGACAGGAAAACTGCCCACAGCTTCCTCTGCCCACATCCTCTTTGAGTTATTGAAATTCAGCTGTGCAGAGATAAAAAGCTGCTAGTGGCTCTCTCCGTATTCTCCAGAGATATGTTTTTTTTTTTTTTTTTTTCTTCTCCATTTGTGAAAGACTTGGATTTTTAATAACCTTCCACCCCTTCCTTTTTTATAGTCAAAGGCTGTGAGGATATCGCTAGCCCAAAGGTATTATTTTGGTTTCTCTCGTGAGTTAGAGGGCAAGACAAGCTGAAAGTTTTACTATTGTAATTGAACAGTAAATCTTGCTGGCTTTTTCTTTCCAGTGATATGATGAACAAAGTGTCAGCAGCAGGTCTGGGATATTACTCCAAACCTGACCCGACATTTTTCTTGATTCTCTTTGTGTTCTCACAAAATAGCCATAATAATGTTAAACGTTATGCCTTTGATCAATATGACTGTGGGGGGAACCAAAATCTTGTCATTTTTACAGAAAAAAAAAAAAAAAAAAAACTGGCTGTAAAACAAAATACAATAAAAATGTAAACATATTTAAAAACAACCTGTAAATTGTGTAATTTAAAACTGTAATTTACAACAACAACAAAAAAAAGTCCAGCAGCTCTTTTCTGCTTGCTACTTAAATCTGTTTTTTTTTACCTTTAACATATATTGACAACCACCATAATAACACTAGTTGTAAAGAGAAAGCCACATGATTCTTCATCAAAGTTCATCACAATTTGTTTTTCCATAAGCACTGCAGGTGCACACATTGCCGTGCACACAAATACATTATTGTGGTAACACAAATTACACTAAACTAAAGCAAAACAACATACAGTATGATATAACATAAAACCCTAATGCGCATAACTGAAGAAACTCACACAGGGAATTCTGAGATTATTCGATTACAGCTTTTCACTGTCAATTATAAGATGTGTCCACAAACAGTACATTTAACAGTATTTTACTAAAGAATGAGATGAAAGGTTAGATCTGGTCAAGTTTTATTTATTTATTTATTTATGTAGCATGTTTACAATCTTGTACAGTTAAAAATACAACAATTACTTTTATTTTTTTACAGTGCAGATTGTTACTTTAGCTTCAGCACAAGGCCATTGTAAATTAATAAATATATTAGCTCTCATTATGGCCTGTAGTGGACATGAAGGATTGTCTGTTTTCAGCCTACATAATGTCTGCATGACAGAATGGCAGTAGATAATTATTGGCTCCTGGCCTTCTCCAGATGTGAGCTGGTGTTGATCCACGTTGCACGACTCCAGCTGCGTGGCTGGGAAAGGGTAGCATCCATATGGTCCTCTTCCTTCCCCGCCTAGCTAGACGGACCGGGCAGATGGAATCACACACCGTCTGCCCACAGTCACATGTTATGTGTCTGCAGTCGTTAATTGGGCATGGGTTGCTTCCGCCAGTTGAAATGCAAGGGCTTAGGGGTTGAGGTTTTTGTATCAGTATCAGTATCTAGAACATTAGACATGCGGGATGGAGAGGTGGCTGATAATGAGGGAAGAAGAAGAAAATGAGCAAGAGGAAGAAAAGGGCAGCAAATGTTGTGTAACAACTTGTCTGGCACTTTGTGACATCAGAGAAATGTCATTTGTTCTTGGAGTAGGCAGCTGTGTCTCTCATAGGAGCAGATATCTCACATTCACAGTGGGCTAATCAATGTTGACAAGGCATTTCAAAACTGGAGCGGTGAGTGGGCCGCATGTTCTAAAGTGATCAAATTGGCATGCTCCAGCTGAGCTGTGCTGTTTGAAGATGGCCTTTGATGAAGACTGCAGCATTGAGCGCAGGACTCTTCTGGGGACCCATTCAGCCACTCTACCCTGGATAGATTTATTTTTCTCTCTTTCTTTCTCCCTCTCGCACCCCTGTGATCTATCAGGATAAATACTATGTGTTGTTGGGCCCCAACCTATTTCAAGATAAAAGTTTCAATTCTCTTTCTCGGTAAAGTGCGCTTCTTGTGCAGTTGGCTTTTTTGCAGGATAAAGAGGGAGGCTCTCCATTTTAAGTGTGAGACAGGTTTAATGCTGCCCCAGGCCCAGGGTAAAGTGCTAGCAATAAGATTTAGACAGGCTGGGCTCCACTTGTAATCTGAGGCAAGAAAAACAGCTTTTCATCAAAGTGGATTTACAGTGCTTCCTGAGCTCAACGAAAAAAGAAAAAAAAAAATTCTGAGAGCCTGCTACATTGGAATAAGAAACTTGTCACTCCAATTACTAAAGTACAAACAGGTGAGTGAAATACTGTACACTACTGGTCAAAAAAATGTGTGGTAAGGTGCGTTAAATTGACCAAAAGTGAAAAGATTTCTATTTCAAATAAATGCTGTTTCTATTAATCAATAAACTGTATTATGGTTTTCACAAAAATATTTGGTATTTGGTTTAAGACATGATGAGGATGAAGAATTAAAGGGATTTCACCCCAAATTTTTTATTATCCCATAATTTACTCCGCCTTCCGTATTCAACATACGAAGAGTGTAACGCCTCTCATAATTCAAAACACTTACGCTACATTCTAGTGATACTTTGCGCCAGTTATGCTTTTTCCGTACGTTGAATATGGAAGGCGGTCTGCCGGAAGCTAGATATTTTACTTTATAATGTGTTAAATATGGATATTTTTTCTTACACAAACCTTTCGATTCGGTTCAGTAGGCCTTTATTAACCCCGGAGCAGTGTGGATTACTTTTATAAAGGATGGATATACTTTTTTGGGCTTCAAATTTTGGGCTGCCATTCACTGCCATTATAAAGCTTAGAACAATCTATGCATGATTTACTCAATGGCTTGAGGGTGAGTAAATCATAAAGAAAACCATAACCAAACGAAGATTATGCATTAACAAAACCCGACATGGAAAATGAAAACACAGGCAGAATAAACACTCATCATAATAAATGAATGATACACAGCTGTTATTATAATCAGTCCATAGAAACTAATGATTGGTGGGAAACTAAGACAAAGGAACACATGTGACTGAAGACTAACAAACTAAAATTCCAAAACACAACAGAACCGTGACAGTATCTTGAGCACCGAATCGTCATATTAGAATGATTTCTGAAGCATCATGAAGACTGGACTAATGATGCTGAAAATTCAGCTGTTCCATCACATGTTTAAAGTATATTTTAAAATAGATTAAAATAGAAAACAGTTTTTAATATTCACAATGTTAAATGTGTTACTGTATTCAAATACATGCAACTTTGGTGAATATATCAGACTTCTTTTAAAACATAAAAAATCGTACTCACCCCACACGTTTGAATGGTAGTATATGTTCCTGTAAAATACTGTAATTGTACAAATTGTAAATCTCAAAAAGGCATGCGGACCAGCTTCATACAGTAAGCAGAGTGTAAGTAATTTCAAAAATTGAGTGTGAGTCTGAAAATGAATAAGAAACGAATGTGGATAAAGACACACAGGTGAGGTGTACAGTCTCAAGATCACTTCAAACCATTAATC
Source organism: Paracanthobrama guichenoti (assembly GCA_018749465.1). Lineage (NCBI taxonomy): Eukaryota > Metazoa > Chordata > Actinopteri > Cypriniformes > Gobionidae > Paracanthobrama > Paracanthobrama guichenoti. The sequence goes on along the minus strand of CM031956.1, from coordinate 31,923,075 downwards.
TTGAAAAACTTAGTTTAAAGTTAATTAACTAAAGTTTAATTACTGCTGTACTTTTTTTAAGTGAACTCAAAATAGTGGCAAAATAACAACCTTAGGCCGTGTCTGCCAAAGCATTTTTAGCCAGCTGAAAACACCAGAGCTATTCTGAAAAGGCCTTGCTGCGGGCACTTGAGAGCACTAAGTGCTATGATATGGAATATCCACGGAAATGTTACTAATATCTGATTTCGCAGATAGTTTGTTTCTGAATACAAAAATGTTGACACGATGTAACATACTTGCTCTAGCACTAGTTTTGGATAAAGAGATGTGCTTTTTGTCATTTGTTATCATTGTACAAGTAGAATGTGGTGGTTGGTCGCAGTGTTGACAGACTGGAAATGCCCAAGTATCGTACCAGAAGCTCAACATTATAGTACACGAGTCAAACGTACAGAATACAGCTATTTATCTAGACCAACAAAAACAAAATTCTCTACCTTCACCTCTCCCCTGTCTTCACCTTCCTTTTCAGCACTAATTTTCTATACTTTCTATACTAAACTATCAACCTCAGCTTGAAAACAACTGACCTAAGCACCACGGCAGGAACGTTCACTTGTGTCTGTGAGAGTCAATTTCCACAATGACTGGCCAAGAAGACGTTAGATGAGATGGAAGACGTGTAACACCGCGTTCACGTTCTCCTCACAATCATGACGGTAAACATAGTATCCACCTCTAGATCGATTAGTATAGAAGCCCTATGGTTGCCCCATCATTTGAAGTGTCACACAATTAGAAATTATCGTATATGGAATTTTTTAATTATTGATTAAACATTGTACAAATATGATAATTATCGTAGGTCTAGCAACACCGGTTGGTTGGGAGTATTTGTGCCGCCCCTCCTCCACTGTGATTGGATGGCTAGGTAAAAAGTGACAGTGACGAGCGCTGTGTTTTACCCAAAGTTGAACATTCTTCAACTCTCGGCAACAGTTAAAATAGATGCTCAGCACCTCATCATGCTGCCATTTTACTAAAAATGTGGCACTCCCATCGAAAACAAGTGTAAAAAATACACTAGCCTCAGGAAATTTTTCAATCACTTTAAAATTTTTGATTTATACATTTAAATTGGAACTCTGCAATCTCTAAAGGGGAAATAACTGAAACCACAGTGTCAAGTTTAATGGATAGAAACATTTTAGAATGTACATGGAAATGGTTTGTTTTCTTATTTTTATTTCTTGTTATTTTCTTAGTAAGCCTGATGCAGTAAAATTAATTATTGACAGGCTTATTGTGAGCTCACAGTATGGTAAATGAAGAGTATAGTTGCTTACTGAAAGCATGCTATGCTATTCTTGTTTTAGAGACTGATCAATTGCATGTCTTTTCTTCTATAGATTTCATACGTTTTGGTTTATACATATCGTTGTTGGTTTATTGATTATTTGTTCCATTTGACATGCAAGTCCCATGTGCACAGAATTGATGCAGATTGACTACACTTTGCTCTGGCAGATGCATTTAATGTTCGGCAGTTCAGCAGTAAAAACAATGCAAGGATCACCTAGTATAGTGGTTCTCGCTCTCAACTGCTCTGAAATAGAGAGGACTGAAGATAATGGCCAGGTTCTTCAGAGATGAATTCGCTATCCAATTTGGCATACGCTAATTCTGTGATTTGACAAATTATTGAAGCATGTCAATTACTGCAACCACTCAACCAAGCACAATAGATTCACATTTTTTTCTTCTGGCTTCACTGAATTAAATTGCTTAACTTTCAGTGGGCCTATCTGTGAAATTTAGCATCAGAAAGTAAATCGTTGTTATAAAACAACGTACAAGTTGAATGGTTTGTATTGTATGGAGTGTATAAGAAAACCAGCATTCTCCATTAGCCCTGAATAATTATTGACACAAAAGTTTTATAGTGAGTGTCTGTGGGTGAGTGTGTTTGCCATCTTTATGTGTGTGAACATCTTCCTGTCAGCCCTCTCAGCATTTAGCCCAGGGGACCAGTGCATTCTTATGTCAGTCGGAAAACTGACAGCGAAAGAATGGCAGGTGCACTAGAGCAGAAAGACATGCATTAAATGTCTCATAAAAATGGTGACCATGAATGCTGAACTTTGCCAGTTAGCTGTTAGAAAAGAAGAGGGAAGAGGAGAAAATGATTAGACAGATGGATAGATAGGTCGGAGTGATTTCCGAGCTGGATAATGTGTGATCACACCATAGTGGAAAGTGTAAAAGTTCTCATGAACTCATGAAGCGAAGCCTAAAGCTAAAATCTTCATTAAAATAATTAGAATAGAAAGCTGTTTTCCTATCATTAGCATAGTAATTGTGTATAGTATAGTAAATGTGCTTTTTGTGCTTTTGTCATGTTTTATTTTTATTTCAAAATATTTGTATTTATTAAATTTAGTACTTTAGCTTAAACGATTTAATTATTTGCCAATGGCAACATTTCACATTTTATAAATTTAAGTTTACATTTTTTTATCTAATATTCATATTTTAATTTATTTGAAGTTAATTTCAATTACAAAAAAATATTTTGAATAGTTTTACAAACCTGATTCCAAAAAAGTTGGGACACTGTACAAATTGTGAATAAAAACAGAATGCAATGATGTGGAAGTTTCAAATTTCAATATTTTATTCAGAATACAACATAGATGACATATCAAATGTTTAAACTGAGAAAATGTATAATTTTAAGGGAAAAAATAAGTTGATTTTAAATTTCATGGCATCAACACATCTCAAAAAAGTTGGGACAAGGCCATGTTTCCCACTGTAAACATCCCCTCTTCTTTTTATAACAGTCTGCAAACGTCTGGGGACTGAGGAGACAAGTTGCTCAAGTTTAGGAATAGGAATGTTGTCCCATTCTTGTCTAATACAGGCTTCTAGTTGCTCAACTGTCTTAGGTCTTCTTTGTCGCATCTTCCTCTTTATGATGCGCCAAATGTTTTTGATGTTTTTTGATTTCAGAGAAAACGCCTGCGCTTCTGGATCATGTTTAGATATGGCTTCTTTTTTGATCTATAGAGTTTTAGCCGGCAACGGCGAATGGCACGGTGGATTGTGTTCACCAACAATGTTTTCTGGAAGTATTCCTGAGCCCATGTTGTGATTTCCATTACAGTAGCATTCCTGTATGTGATGCAGTGCCGTCTAAGGGCCCGAAGATCACAGGCATCCAGTATGGTTTTCCGGCCTTGACCCTTACGCACAGAGATTGTTCCAGATTCTCTGAATCTTTGGATGATATTATGCACTGTAGATGATGATAACTTCAAACTCTTTGCAGTTTTTCTCTGAGAAACTCCTTTCTGATATTGCTCCACTATTTTTGGCCGCAGTATTGGGGTTGGTGATCCTCTGCCCATCTTGACTTCTGAGAGACACTGCCACTCTGAGAGGCTCTTTTATACCCAATCATGTTGCCAATTGACCTAATAAGTTGTAAATTGGTCCTCCATCTGTTCCTTATATGTACATTTAACTTTTCCGGCCTCTTATTGCTACCTGTCCCAACTTTTTTGGAATGTGTAGCTCTCATGAAATCCAAAATGAGCCAATATTTGGCATGACATTTCAAAATGTCTCACTTTCAACATTTGATATGTTATCTATATTCTATTGTGAATAAAATATAAGTTTATGAGATTTGTAAATTATTGCATTCCTTTTTTATTCACAATTTGTTCAGTGTCCCAACTTTTTTGGAATTGAATTTGTAGTTAACAATAACAACTTTGTGACACCGTCTTTTTACCTTATCACATTCATATAAAACTACAAGCTTGCATTCACAAATTTTTTATGTGTAATATCACAAACAAAACATTTGAGAAGCATTATTCGAAACAATATGACATTTTATGTACAAAACTAATTAACATTATGACCACTTTCCTAGTATTCTCCTTTTTGCTGCCAAAACAGCCCTGACCCGTGGACTCCACTAGACCCCTGAAAGTGTGTTGTGGTATCTAGCATTAAGATGTTAGCAGCAGATCTTTTAAGTCCTGTAAGTTGTGAGGTGGGGCCTCCATGGATTGGACTTGTTTGTTCAGCACATCCCACAGATGCTCGATTGGATTGAGGTCTGGGGAATTTGGAGGCCAAGTCAACACCTCAAACTCGTTGTTGTGCTCCTTAAACCATTCCTGAACCATTTTTGCTTTGTGGCAGGGAGCATTATCCTCCTGAAAGAGGCCACAGCCACCAGGAAATACCATTTCCATGAAAGGGTGTACATGGTCTGCATCAATGCTTAGGTAGGTGGTATGTGTCAAAGTAACATTCACATGGATGGCAGGACCCAAGGTTTCCCAGCTGAACATTGCCCAAAGCATCACACTGCCTCTGCCGGCTTGCCTTCTTCCCATAGTGCATCCTGGTGCCATGTGTTCCCTAGGTAAGTGACACACATGTACCCGTACATTCAAATTATGTAAAAGAAAACATGACTTATCTGACCAGGCCACCTTCTTCCATTGCTCCGTGGTCCAGTTCAGATGCTCACATACCCATTGTTGGTCCTTTCGACGGTGGACAGGGGTCAGCATTCTGACACCTTTCTATCAGAACCAGCATTAACTTCTTGAGCAATTTGAGCTACAGTAGCTCGTCTGTTTGATTGGACCACACAGTGTGCGTATGAGCCAGCTTTCAATTGCCGAGCTGCAAGTTTTTATCATGTTTTTCCATCGGTACAGTGGCAATGATAGGATTTTGCGAGTAGCAAGTAAACAACAGTGTTCCTTGTTAAAATAAAAAATAATAATAATAATAAAAAATAAAATAAAAAACGTGTTCCTGGTGCTGCTGTAAACCTCTGACAAAAACAGCATGTGCATCACAGCTCCCCCCACTGTGTGGATCAGTTTCTTTATTGTTACATTTTGAATTCTGCTTTCATCATTTGCAATGTTTCTAGTTGCATCTTTTTAGTGATTTTGCTATGTTTACTATGTCTTGTTGTCCAAAGAGGTGGATTAGTTGGTTTTGCACCAAAATAATTTTTTTAATACCAATGAATTGACTAAAGTGACATTTTTGAAAATAATGCATTTAAATAACTGACTAATAACATTTTCATTGCCATTAAAGTGAAATATTGAACCTAAACATAGGAGCCGGATATATATATATATATATATATATATATATATATATATATATATATATATATATATATATATATATATATATATATATAAAATAAATAAATAAAATGTTCATTTAAAAGTAAACATAAGTAGAAAATATAAGAAAAAAATATAGTACAGCCTGCATAACAGAGTATGCTTTGGTTTTAATCTATTGTCCAGAGCCCATATTATCTCTAAGGATATCATGTCAAACAGGGCAGAAGAGAGTTTGATAGGCCTTGTGTAAGTATACATAAAGGGTGTAAGAAGCCAGGCTTTTGTTAGTGATCTTCTTGAGCTCCAGAGATAAGAGAGAATGGTAATGCTCAAAATCAATAAATAAATAACACAGAGTGTGCTTCTTGCACAAAAAGACAAAGAGTGAGGAGAGGCTCATTTTAATGACTCTTCTCAGCTCTCTCGGTCTTAGATGCTGTCTTGAACTGCATTATTTATGAACATGAGCACAACATCCAAATCGGGGCTTAAACCCATTTCTCCCTTCTTCCCCAGAGTCTGACACTGGTACCTTGCACAAGTAATTCAGGGAATTAAATATATCATTAAGGGTCATACTGATCCCCTTCCAATATTATTTCTCTGTACATCACTCTCATAAAGAGGGAGTTTGCCTGTTAGGTCAGGGTTGGGGAGTGGGATCACAAGAGCTGTGCATACATTTCTCCAGGGAATTAAGAGATGAAGGTAGAGGCACTTCCTGACGGTATAATCCATCAAAAGAGAGTGAGTTGTCAAACAGATTACCTGATGGTGTCGTTTAGATATAAAGCACAAAAAAGTGGTTTAGTCATTGTTGTATTGATTTATTTTATAGAGCCTTTTATTATATATACACTTTGCATGTTTTTCTCACAGATCGGTGTGGGTTAACACTGTTAAATTTCTTGCTAAATTGACCCTTTGCTAGGGGCTTTACAGAACACTATGTCAAAAGAGCGAATATGTATGTATGTATATATGTGAATGTATGTAAATTGTGCTCACAAAATACACTCACCTAAAGGATTATTAGGAACACCTGTTCAATTACCTGTTCAATTATCTAATCAACCAATCACATGGCAGTTGCTTCAATGCATTTAGGGGTGTGGTCCTGGTCAAGACAATCTCCTGAACTCCAAACTGAATGTCAGAATGGGAAAGAAAGGTGATTTAAGCAATTTTGAGCGTGGCATGGTTGTTGGTGCCAGACGGGCCGGTCTGAGTATTTCACAATCTGCTCAGTTACTGGGATTTTCACGCACAACCATTTCTAGGGTTTACAAAGAATGGTGTGAAAAGGGAAAAACATCCTGTATGCAGCAGTCCTGTGGGCGGAAATGCCTTGTTGATGCTAGAGGTCAGAGGAGAATGGGCCGACTGATTCAAGCTGATAGAAGAGCAACTTTGACTGAAATAACACTCGTTACAACCGAGGTATGCAGCAAAGCATTTGTGAAGCCACAACATGCACAACCTTGAGGCGGATGGGCTACAACAGCAGAAGACCCCACCAGGTACCACTCATCTCCACTGCAAATAGGAAAAAGAGGCTACAATTTGCACAAGCTCACCAAAAGTTGAAGACTGGAAAAATGTTGCCTGGTCTGATGAGTCTCGATTTCTGTTGAGACATTCAGATGGTAGAGTCAGAATTTGGAGTAAACAGAATGAGAACATGGATCCATCATGCCTTGTTACCACTGTGCAGGCTGGTGGTGGTGTAATGGTGTGGGGGATGTTTTCTTGGCACACTTTAGGCCCCTTAGTGCCAATTGGGCATCGTTTAAATGCCACGGCCTACCTGAGCATTGTTTCTGACCATATCCATCCCTTTATGACCACCATGTACCCACTCTCTGATGGCTACTTCCAGCAGGATAATGCACCATGTCACAAAGCTCGAATCATTTCAAATTGGTTTCTTGAACATGACAATGAGTTCACTGTACTAAAATGGCATCTTTGGGATGTGGTGGAATGGGAGCTTCGTGCCCTGGATGTGCATCCCACAAATCTCCATCAACTGCAAGATGCTATCCTATCAATATGGGCCAACATTTCTAAAGAATGCTTTCAGCACCTTGTTGAATCAATGCCACGTAGAATTAAGGCAGTTCTGAAGGCGAAAGGGGGTCAAACACAGTATTAGTATGGTGTTCCCAAGAATCCTTTAGGTGAGTGTATATTGATCATTGACATTTTGTTCATAGTTTTTGGCAACATTATTAAGGTATAATTGGTGAGTAATGTTTTTTTTTAAGGTGGAGCTTATCATATAATCAAATGGTATTCTGTTGGTTTTAACATACAAAGACACACATACTGTACATCAGCTATACATTTCACTTCATTTTAAAATGGATAATGCACATTGATTGACATGAGCACTTAGATCCATCATGTAAATGTCCACAATTTAGTCATAGAGGCTCATTTTATCTGTAGTCCATTTTTTTATGATAGTAAACAAGTTTACATATGTGTTGTAGCTGTTTGATGGTAGTGCTTTGTGATTGCCCTTGTTTTGTATTTGAAGTGTTTCCCCTCAAAAGCCCACACTCTCGTTGTACTGATGACCAAGCCAGATTCTGACATATGCTTCCATGGGTGAATAAAGCGATTCTGATTCTTCTGATGTTCAGTAGATAGATTGTGATCGGCTGGATTGTGACCTGCCGAGTACAAGAAGATGAGATGCTTTTATCTGTGACTGATCGCTGCCTCTCACAGTTTATTTATCCCACTCTCCTGTGTATCCCTCCCCATACACATTTAGACTAATCCACCTCTGCACCAAAGTATATTTATTTATTTCTGGGTAAAACATGAATCAAAATGAATTCATCCCTTAGTAGCATAACAATTCAGCTTGTCTCTTGTTTTGATATTCCCCACCCCCCACCTTTATTTCTCTCTCACTCACTCTCTCTCCAGCCCTCCTCTCCAATCTCAACTCCCTTGCACTCCTGTATATCAGTTTGTTGGGAAGGCAATAAAGAAATGTGACGGTGGAGGTTGTGTACTCAGTGTTTGATTGACAGGGCAGTGTTTCAGGGGGAGTGCAGGGAAATTATCTGAATATTCAACATGATAAGCACTAATTCATCTCTTCATGACTACACCGGTCTGTGACAGTCTTGGATTACTGATAAAGAGTAGAAGAAAAAAAAAGAAAAAAAAGAGAAAACCCTAATTGTGTTTGAGTAAGAGTTAATTGCAAGCAAAGTGGAAAAATCCATTAAGGGGGTTCTCTGTCTTTGACTAATTCAGAAAAGGTTAATATACATTTACTCAGAATTTTCAAATGACTGAAGTCAGCCCAATAAAACATCCTCTTTAGCCATGACATTAATTAATGAGTACTTCACTCACCTTGTGTAAACATAAGCATAAATTAATTTCAGTCTTTTACTTTAAGTATCTACTGAATGATTTTGGATGGAAAATAAAGACTCAATAAGGCCAGAGACATTGTGAGGAGGAGGAGACAAGACAGTCTCTTAGCGATATAGGTGTAGATAATATATATAGATAATGTATATGTGCATTAATTAATTCATTAATATTTAATTATTTATTGGCCTAAGGCAAACTGTTTTGGAATTTTTTTTGTTACTACTATTGCCTACATATAAAATATCTGATTGGAGGCGATACCACTAAGAGAAAAAAAAAAAAAAAAAAAAAAAAAACATAAAAATATCCTATAAATTGTATCTGTGAAAATACAGCAGTCATTGTAAGTATATAAAAAAGTAATAATAATATTATCTGTAATTATTGAGTTTGGCAATTTGTGAGGATGGCAATCATATAGCAGAATAAAGAAAAAAAAAAAAAAAAAAAAATCGCACTCCGGAAACTACTGCATTGAATTGAAGGGCGGGAGAATAAACGCGCAAAAATCACAAAAAGATGGAGACTGACAAGATCGACGTCAGTGACGCAGGTCCAGCTGAAAGTGAAACGCCATCGCCATATACTGGATAGTATGGAAATATTTTGGATACAGAAAAAAATAGCGTGGTGTTGTCCTGGAGGATATCCAATTTGCAAAAAATGTGGATGCAAAGGAGGAAACACATAGAACAGGGAACACCATCTCTCTGTGCAGATAAAGGTATGTTTATAGGCTAACTTAAGGCCGAATGATTTCTGTGATGCAGAGGGTCAATTTACTGATGTCACATAAAACACGCAAACTGATGGATGAATGAATAAATCGAAAGTAGAGCTGTAGGCCTACAATAAATAAAATAGCGATATGGTCTGTGAATTTTAAAGCGCAAAACACTGCTATATAAAAATATGATCTGCTTGTTCTGTCCCGTTTCTTCTATTACATACCCAAGTACGCGATGCTCGTGGTGTTTTAACGTCTCACAAGCCATATATGGACATGAACATATGAACCATTGTCAAATACACTAAAACCCGTCAAAAGAAACGTTTGCTTTAACTAGAAGTAATTATGACAGAAATATATAACTATTGTAGGGCTACAATATAATGTAGGCCTACTTGCCAAACCAATGATAATACCTATAATAATACATTATTTAAACATTATTTAAGAATATATATATATATATATATATATATATATATATATATATATATATATATATATATATATATATATATATATATATATAAAATTTAATTCATGGTTTAATTTAGTACATCTGTTTTGCAGCACTTTGCCAAAAATAAAAGGATAAAAGTTTGTTACATTTTATTTGATTGCCACCGTTCTTAAACATTTGAATAAATGAATGATAACAAATAAGTTGTTAATCTAATTCATAATAATTTGAGTGTAGTTGATTAGACATGTTTTATTGAAATTTTAATAAACAAAACAAACAAATGGTTTCAAATTTGTTATAATAAAGCATTTGTTCAACCAAAAAAAAAAAAAAAAAAAAACAGCTTTCATTCATTTAACAGGCGTTTATGGTGATAATAATAACCATAATTTAATAATACTGAGTTTATATTAAATGATTGTTTAATATCGTGATGCTGTGAAACTCTGTTTTCTGAGATGTTATCATATCATGAAAATCTCATTCTATTGCAGCCCTACATGGGAAAGCATTCTCCCTCGCTGCTTAATGTGTCTGAACGGTCTGAACACGACTGAAATATTTCAACCGGGCTATCACCAACGCCTTAAGCTAATATATAGGCTAGAGTTTGTTCAAACATAAAAAGCAATATACAGCCATCAAGTTTATAATCAAACTAACCTAAAATCGGTGTGGACGATGACGCTGTGTTTTTATCTGCTTCATGTGCTCGTCAACTTGCTGTTCCACAACTTCCACTCCATCAACAGCTTTAGTAAAATGACCTGTTGGCTGGGGAACTCCATCTCTGCTCTTTGTCTTTTAAGTTTTACCTTTTTTTATTTTTTATTTTTATTTTTTAGAATAGCTGACATTTATAACTATCTAAGGTATTGCTGACATTTATACCTATCGAAGAGAATTTTTTTGCGTGACCATTTTCAGATGGGTCTACACTAGAATGCTGTGTTGCAACGAGCTCGCTAGTTCGAGTTTTGGTAGCCTAGACTACCCGTACCTGTGACGTCAGCTGCCGCTGCGGCTGTCTGAGAGATTAGATTATGCAGACGCCCTCATTGACGAGAAACGGCATACGTTTCGTCATAGTTTTTATGATCAGATATTAGCTAAAAAACTACTGTCAGAATTGACTAAAAACACGCAGTGATAGATTAGTGCTGAAAAGGCGTAGACAGGGTTATTTTTGCGGCTGACCTTATTGCATTTGCATTTGTAGGAGTTTCCATTTCAGGTGCAAAATTCAATGGAGGAGAGTATTTAAATGAATCATGCAAGGTGATTTACTAAGGTTTGCGCTCATCAATTTTCTGGTGTTTACGCCATTATTTATCGCCCCCAAAAAAGCATGTCTTAAACCAGACGCTAATGGGTAGATTGCGCTGCTCATTATGGAAATGATCTGGCTGCATCTGTGTTCAATCATTTGCGCATCACACGTAGAACTGTACAAAGTGTTAATTCCATCGTCGCTTTTATGGAATTGTGTTCTTGCACTAATTTGTCGTTTAGCAAATCTGGCCCCTAATGTTAAATTGAACGAATTCAGCAACTACATCAAAAAATCCATCACATGCATTAATGTGTTAAATTTGACTGCCATATTATAAACATATTAACCGTGGCTGTTGTGGTTCAGTGTGCCACTCACGTAAATGGCTGTAGAACTTGTAAATGTTTCAGACTGATTTATCTGTAACTATCAACTGGGCCACACACACACATACTTGTTGACAGGAGAGGAAGTGAGGGGCAGCACCTTCGATTAACTCAGAAGGCACAGTGTTTTAAACAAGACATATGGTCATCTCAGTCAGCTGTGTGGCTGCCCGAACAGACAGCCATTCCTCCATGTCTCATTGGCTTTGGTATTGATGTGTCTAGCAGAGAAAACCTGGAAGGGAGGGGAGGGTGGTGTGATGCGGGAGAGATTCCTCTATGGGATATCCAGACACCACCATGCAGTGACCTATCCAAACACAGACAGACATGTGTTGTATATACTGTAGCAGAATATGACAGTAAGTAAAGGATTTTATACAGGGAATATTGCCATTTCTCTATTTTTATGCATAGAGGAAAAATAGCTTTGTTTTATTTTTAGAGATTGTTGTTCCATGGCCTATGACTTCTCATGTTAAGGGTGTCAAAATATGGCTAATGTGTTTGGATGTGTCTTCAATCATGCATGTTGCAAATCCACAGAGCCAAGTCTCTCAGACATGTAAAAAGATAAGAACACATTTATTAAAAAAAAAAATAATGTTTTGGTCCATTATTTGTTTTCTTCCCGGTTCAGTTGTTCAGAACATCATCATGTGAATTTTTGAAACATTTAAAGTGTGAAACATGCATCAGGAACATGTATAATTTGTCAAGGCAGCCTAGCCGTAGTTGGCAGTGAAGATCACAGTGTTCATCTGTTTGATCCATTTATTCCACCACTGTTATGGATGAGAGAGCTGCAGTAATGAAATTGTCTCAATGGCACTGCATATTACCCATAGTTCCCCAGGCCTTCGGGCATCGTCTTGCCGAAGCTAGACTGAAAAACATCACATTTAACACACACAATGTTTTGATAAGGTAATTAGGTAACTGTATATAATAGCACTCGACTTTGGTTTAGTAGAAACATAACTGTCAGTTTGCTCTTTTTAAACCCGATCTTCACTACATTATTAACAGACAGGAGAGTCAGTCCAACTACAGTGTCACTTCTGAAACAACTTAAATGGCATTAAATGATTAAATGGCATAATGGTGTATACCATGCGTAAATACATGGTCAAATATGGGAAAGCATTATAGCTCTGTTTTTCAAATGCTGTTTACTTCCTCATGTTCAAATTATGTATAAATCGATGAATTGCTTCTTAAACCATTCCTTCTCCTTATATGTCATCGAATGTAAACAGACATTCTTACATATATCATTAATGCATTTAAATTGCGTTAACATGCGTTGTTTAAGATTTTTATGTGAGTAATTACTTACATTTGGACTTCAGAAGACTTGGAAAATAGTGCACTAGTTGTATAAACTGCTTCTATAATTCTTTATCGGAGCTTGAATGAAACAATCATCATCCTGTTATACATCTCCTTTTTTGACCGTATAAAAAAAGCTTTTTTTTTTGTGAACTATTCCATTACATACAGTTTAATATATATTATATATGTTGTATTTCTATACATATATATTTTTAAACATCTAAAATAAGGCTGTGTGTGTGTGTGTGTGTGTGTGTCTAAAAATAAAACACATTTTTACTGAGAAACTTTTAAATGGTACTTAATTGTTTCACGGTGTACTGTACTGTATCACTTGTTACTAGAATATACTTTTTGCACAATGCATAAGCTATGCTTATGTAACTGGCTCATTGTTTCATAATTAAAGAGTGAAATGTGTATGCATGCATTCAGTGTGTGCAAGTTCATTTATCTGCAAGCACAAGCATGCTGAAGTAATTAGTTTGATTCAGTCCTCATGGTCACTGAGTGTTTGACTGTTGAACTCAACTGGCGCAGTTGAAATGCCAAAGGTCGCCTCCCTTCTTTATGCATCCCTGATTACCACCAGCAATTACCTGCCAGGCTCTCCATCTCTCTAACTTCTCTTCAATAAAAGTAAACATATCAGGGTCACAGCAGGGTCAGCCTAGGTGTAAATTTTCCTTTTTTTCCACCAGAGTGCCATTTAATTCATCCATGCTGACTCTGTCCATAATTTAGAAATAATTAGCTCTTCTCGGGGCTCTGTATCTGCAGTTCTCCACCTCTTCACTCTCCCCAAGATCAATCACACTAATTGCTTTTAGAGGGACTAATGCTATAAACTGGGCTGCTCTTGTTTTAAACTCTATATGGGGCCTCGGAAGACTCTGTCAGCCCGAGCTGATTTGGATTCTGTGCTAGTCATGGGCAGTCATCATCGCTACAAAAGGCCAGGTCAATAGGTTGTGGCAGCAGAGAATACCTACAACTTAAAACAGGTCGCATCAGAGCCCAATTTGTGCCCAACAAGACAAGGTGCTTGCTGCTCTTACAAGGGCAAGGATGCGCCCTTTCATCCGAGATGAAGCTATGGCCATGAAAGGTCTAGGGGTGTAGGTCAGATGGCTTGGCACAGATATTTATCTGATACTAGATTACAGTAGTTGTTAATATAAATGTGGTATTTGGTTTTTAGTACTCTACTGAGATTTTTAATATTCATATTTCTGGATTTTTGTCATTTAAAAAAATTTAATCTGGCTGTCTGCAACCGCTGTGAATCAGTGCAGTTATGTGCAAAAACTCCCTTTTGCTGTATAAATGCTGCTTCTGATCCAGATTCCTTTGCAGTGTAAAGATGGCTCTAGATAGGTGAATCAAAACACAATGGGGTTAATTGGCTCATAAACAAGCTTCAAGAATGCAAAAGGACCATAAATGTATCATATAACAGAAGTAGTCCAAACAATGGAGAGTCTGAAATTTAAGTCACTGTTCACTGATAATCATCCACTCTAGTGGAATAATAACTGTTACAGGCGATGAAAAAAATTAACGAAACACTGACAAAAAATCAATTTGGCTATTGAAAATATAAAATTTTAACTTCACTCAAAAGAAACAAAATAACTTCTTGTTCATTTTACTGAATGAGATTCAAAGATCAAGTGAGTAACATTATCCGATCTTCCCATTACTAATAACCATTGAGACCGGATCATTGAGTTTACATTTCAAGATTCAAGAGTTTTATTTGTCACATACAGTTATATATAGAATATACAACTGGCAGTGAAATGTAAACAGGTCCGCTCCATGGACAGTGCAAATTCACAGTTAAAAACACAAGGAGGAAATTATAATAGGAATAGAATAAAAAGTACTAATATATATATATCTGTAGAATTATAAATAAATCAAGTCAAGTAGAAAAAATAAATAAAGAAGTGGAATAAAATAAGTGGAGTAAACTGTGCAGTGAGTAAACTGTAGACTTATAAATATGTGGTTAACAAATGTACAAAGAGTATAATGTGCAAACAGGTTTATAACAGGTTGTTACACAGTATCAACGAGACCAGAAAGTGCAGTGCAATGTCAGTATATCGATGGTCACGTGATGTTAAGTGACTGAGTTCAGGAGTCTGATGGCCTGGGGGAAGAAGCTTTTATCAGACAATTTTATCTTCATTTCACATAAGAAGGACAACATAATCATTAAGAGCCACAATATTTACAGTTCACTATGCCAAGATTAAAGAGATATTTCACCCAAAACATTTTAATTCTTAAAATCATCATTTACTCACCCTCAAGTTGTTCCAAACCTGTATACAAGAGAAAGCATCTGTGAATAAGTGAATGAATAAGTCAGAGTGGTTTTGTAAACTAGAGCAGCTGACACATTGAAAAGATCTGACTCTTTCTGACTCAAATGATTCATTCACAAATCAGACACTTTATTTTCTATACTCTATAACTCTGAGAACTCAGATTTTCAGCAAATAACTGCTTTCTTTAAACAGACACAAGGCTACACTACAACAGTAATGGTTTTTGTGGAGGTTAAAACAACAACTTTATGTCTAAATCATGTCCTGATACCTCCAGGTCCAGTGGGAACCCTCATTTTAAAACAATGTAAAGATCTAAGTGGGGGTGGTTTTCTGAAAAGTTTACCCTTATGTTGAGGCAAGCACACCATTTCTAGTCATCTTATATAGCCTGGTGTTGAGTGTTAGGCCAAGTTACACTAAATCTTTTATAATATATTAAAATAAGGGTGAGTGTTACTAATTCTACATTTGTTTACTGTTGATAAAAAAATGCACTGTTATCTATCGGTTCTCTTCAGCTTCGGCTGTAAAGAGAGCTAAAGAAATTACTTTTATTTACACTTCGACTAAAACATAGCAGCCCATTTAATGAGGAAACCTCCCTCGTGCAAATTACACCACCTATATATATAAATGTGTGTTTGTGTTGGTTTATCTTTTGGTTGACAGATATGTTTTCCATTTTTCAGAGGTGAAAATTAAATCAGCAACCAAATATTTCCTCTGTGTTGTTTGCACAGTTTCTTGCTAATGATCACTGGGATGTAGAGATAATTTTTTCATTTATTGACAGGGAAAGAATTTCAAATTCAAAAGGTCAAATATGTACATAAATTAGTTTTTTTTTGATAATGATACACTCATTAATTGCAGCTCTGTGAGGCTTGTTTTTCCAAGTGTACTGTAGTGGTTTACCTTGTAAAAAGAGTGAAGTCTCTCTCTTTCTGAGACTTTTAGGTCAGTGAGATGGCTGTCATCTTTCTCAGCAGTGAGCCACAGCAGGGAAGCCTTTTAATGCCCATGCTATCTCTACAGGGCCTGAACATGATGACCCCTGCACCTATCTTGGGACAGTCAGTGGATTTTACGCTTAAAGTTTCTTCCCAGCCTGCTCTGACTTCACCCTCCTTGTGGTTTGCAGAGTTTAATTACCTTTCTCCGATTAAGAGTTTTCAGTCGAGTTTGGACCGTTTGTCGGCTGTTGTGGTCTATCATGCCAGGTTGTCTGCTCAGACATTGTTTTTGGAAATCGAGTGCTATTATCTGTTGTCGCCCAGAGCCTGGCACAGGAGGAAGTTATTGTTATGGCTGTTGGCATTGCCAAGCAAACCATTCGGTCTAATCCTTGAAATTATATTGCAGACAGAAAAAGCTGAATTTTAAAAAGGAGTCCTACAATAGGGGCAACAAAATGTTCTGCAGCGAGAAATGGGAAAACTATCTGGGGACACTCACATAAATTGTCCAGAAACCATTATTAAGACAATGGGAAGAAGAAGCAGTAATGTGTGCTGGAAGTACGGCATGAGCCATTGCATTCGCAACTAAAGAAAATTACATTTAACGTGTGCTAACAGCTCTAGCTCCTGTGCAAATTTGTTTCTCTCACTCTTCCTGGCTTGTCATATGGAAATATGAATCCTACTCTAATGCATTTTTTAATAGATTCCAAACACTGTTTTTAAGTGTATGTCTGTATGGCACTCAGGGACTTCTGATCGTGGACTGAATTTGAGAGGAATCACAGTCACTTCTTGTTTTGTACCCTGTCTGTTTATTTAGCTTCATTTTGCGGCGATTATGTCGACATCAAAATGTCTCTGGTTGTCACATGAGGTCTGTTTTTTTTCCCCCTCGGGCTGAATAGTTTAATGAAAAATGACATGACGCATGCATGCAATAAACCTGGGCTGCGGAAACCCTGGTGAAGGAATAAAATGCATGTAGATGTCTATCTAACTGCACTCTTCACGCTTTGTGTGACAGCAAGTATAAGGCAGAACTTTCACTAAACAATGTAGTACTGCGACGCTAAAAGACTCTCTCATTGGCACAATATCGGAATGTACACAACATGCTTTGCCCTTTCAAGTTTCAGTAAATGCTCTGTTAATTGAAATCAATAAGAGGAGGAAAAAACCACCTGTGAAGGGGCAAATCGATGCATTTCTTCACTTTTATTATAAGAAGTGAGGCAGAGGCCATTAGGTTTCATTCACTAACCCTATTGATTGCTGGGCCCGTAATTTGTTTCGGGCCTAAAGTAAGCTTTTCACCCCATTAACTTCCACCATGGGTTCTGTGGACTGAGTGAAGCACAGCCTTAATCATCATTACCACCTGCCTGGTCATTTCTGCACACAGTCAGATAAAATCACTCTTATTATGGATTCCTCAGTTCTCTGCGTCTGCTTATGCCCGACATTTGCATAATTGTCTGATGGACAACATAGCATGAGGCTCAAGGTGGAATTATGGGAGATAAAACAGAGGGAGAGTGAGGCTGAAGTGTTAGTACATGACTATGGGCTCAGGGAGTCTGTTGTCCTGTCCATTGTCTACCTGTCTTAAGTGGTTTAAGTAAGGAATATAAAAAATATTGGTTCTTTGAGGAGTTCATTTATGTTGGTTAAAACAAAGGCTTCAAAGAAATGTGGAGGTTTTAGACTCAACATTTTTTTACTGCGCCAAGTCAAACTACTTGCAAAAACAGAATGCAATGATGTGGAAGTTTCAAATTTCAATATTTTATTCAGAATACAACATAGATGACATATCAAATGTTTAAACTGAGAAAATGTATCATTTTAAGGGAAAAAATAAGTTGATTTTAAATTTCATGACATCAACACATCTCAAAAAAGTTGGGACAAGGCCATGTTTCCCACTGTGTGGCATCCCCTCTTCTTTTTATAACAGTCTGCAAACGTCTGGGGACTGAGGAGACAAGTTGCTCAAGTTTAGGAATAGGAATGTTGTCCCATTCTTGTCTAATACAGGCTTCTAGTTGCTCAACTGTCTTAGGTCTTCTTTGTCGCATCTTCCTCTTTATGATGCATCAAATGTTTTCTATGGGTGAAAGATCTGGACTGCAGACTGGCCATTTCAGTACCCGGATCCTTCTTCTACGCAGCCATGATGTTGTAATTGATGCAGTATGTGGTCTGGCATTGTCATGTTGGAAAATGCAAGGTCTTCCCTGAAAGAGACGACGTCTGGATGGGAGGATATGTTGTTCTAGAACTTGGGTATACCTTTCAGCATTGATGGTGCCTTTCCAGATGTGTAAGCTGCCCATGCCACACGCACTCATGCAACCCCATAGCATCAGAGATGCAGGCTTCTGAACTGAACGCTGATAACAACTTGGGTTGTCCTTGTCCTCTTTAGTCCAGATGACATGGCGTCCCAGTTTTCCAAAAAGAACTTCAAATTTTGATTGGTCTGACCACAGAAGAGTTTCCCACTTTGCCACAGTCCATTTTAAATGAGCCCAGAGAAAATGCCTGCGCTTCTGGATCATGTTTAGATATGGCTTCTTTTTTGACCTATAGAGTTTTAGCCGGCAACGGCGAATGGCACAGTGGATTGTGTTTACCGACAATGTTTTCTGGAAGTATTCCTGAGCCCATGTTGTGATTTCCATTACAGTAGTATGCAATGTAGATGATGATACCTTCAAACTCTTTGCAATTTTTCTCTGAGAAACTCCTTTCTGATATTGCTCCACTATTTTTGGCCGCAGTATTGGGGGAATTGGTGATCCTCTGCCCATCTTGACTTCTGAGAGACACTGCCACTCTGAGAGGCTCTTTTTATACCCAATCATGTTGCCAGTTGACCTAATAAGTTGCCAATTGGTCCTCCAGCTGTTCCTTAAATGTACATTTAACTTTTCCGGCCTCTTATTGCTACCTGTCCCAACTTTTTTTGGAATGTGTAACTTACAATTTAGACAGTATTGTCAGTTACTTTCTCTATTTACTCCAGCAGTGCAAATATTTTCAAATGAACCAACAACAGGAATGTTGGACTAAGTGCACTTTCTCTTCTGAATGAATCAGCATTTTATGAATCAGTTGAGAAAATTATTAAAATTACAGTAGTGGCCAAAAGTGATGTGCGGCCTAGGAAAATTGCCATCCTCACCCACGATTATGTAAGCATATTACATATTTGTGTTAGGAGTCAATTGTTGTTTTTGCTGTCAAAGAAATTCTGAACACATGCAAAAACAAGACAGAACCAAATAAATATTAATAACTGATAGTTTTTTATGCATTTATATATATATATATATATATATATATATATATATATATTTTATTTTTTTTTTTTATATGCATTTATATATATATATATATATATATATATATATATATATATATATATATATATATATATATATATATATTATTAGTAAAAAAAAAAAAATTTTCCAGTTTGCCTTTTTTTTTTGTCAAATATTTTGTTAGTTTCAATATATTTCCTCTGAGAACTTCAACACTAATGTTATCCCATGCCTTCTGCAACTGAAACCAAAGGCTTTCCTTTGAATGTACAATAGATCTGTCCACTTCATTTTCCAACTGTCTCCAAATGTGCCCGATGGGTTTGAGGTCCAGACTTTGAGGGGGCAGTTCCAGCAGATTCCTTCCATCACAGGTAGTTCCGGCAATAGTTTCGGGTCGAAGAATGTAAAAGAATGAAGAATGTTTCGGTCATTGTCCTCTTGTAAAATAAATCCAGGCCCAATAAGACGACTCCCAGATGCCAAGTGTTCTAATAATTTTGGCCACCACTATATATTCCATTTTATAATAATAAAGCATGCTTTTCTTTCAGTATAAAGTATGCACTAAATGCATATACTCAGTCAACATATACCTTCACGCAATAGATTCTTTAGAAAGATTCACAGATTTATAGCGATCCCAGAGACTTCAAGATGGATCTCTTTGATGGGGCCTTTGAAAGAAATCAATGTTTCAGTCTGAACTCATCTGTCAACAGTCATTGATCTAACAATACGCATTGTATGTGATGAGAGGTGAAGATTCAATCAGCTGTTTAGCCACAGAGTGCCTGTCTGTCATGGTGTCAACATCACAGTCAGATCATCCTCCTTACCCTACTTAGGTAAGAATGGCCATCCTCATCAGCCTGAGCAGTCTGATTCCTTGGGGCGAAAGATTGTGACCTTATTGAAAATCATGAATTAATTATTTATCATAAAATCATAATAATAAAATAAAATACAGCATAATTTTAGTGTAAATTCAAAGTATATCAAAGTATTGACAGCATCTACATAAAATGCATTTTTAACACGTTTACCTAATTTGACATTATAACGGGTTCAGTCTGTTCTCTGTGATTTTTCTAATCAGACAGCACATACACACATAAATCAGTAAACGATATGTTTTAATTCAGTGCAACATTGAAACTTATGAAATTAACTTTACCTTTATTAGTCCCATCTTCGTTATTTGCTTTTTAAAAGTCTTTCTTGGTAAAGTTTAATTTACTGATAGCTATTCTTTCTGTCACTTTTAGTTTTGTATGTCTCTAAAGTGTTTGATACTGTAAATACTTGCTGTTGTGTTTTTCAGTGTCTTTCAGCATATGCTAATCAATAGCCAAGACAAGACCATCCTTTTTTTTTTTCAAACCACATGGCCTTGAAGCCAAACAATGCACTGCATAAGCATAGCAAACAGCACAGTCATTTGTCATTTTCTAGTCATTGCATTTGTTAACTCATGTCAAACACGCATGTACACACATCTCCTTCACATATCTTATTTGTTATTATTTTTAAACAATGTATGGTAACACTTTATTTTAAGGTGACATAGTTACATGTTCCTACATCTACTTACTATAGTAATAACAGTCAATTATGTAAGGAATAATAGACGATGGGCCATTGAATTATTCGAAAAATAATGCACACCCAAGGTGGTAATGTGGCCACGACACAAAGTGGAGTAATAATTGCATAATTGAAAATAATTGTACACCTTAGAACGTTCATCAGCAAATCAGATTCAAGCATTTAACAGCCCCATAAGCATAATTACAACCTAAACCAAACCATAACCGTAACTCTATAGTAAGTACATAATTAATTCATATTACTCAGTACTTATTTGAGTTAATGCAACTATGTCACCATTCTCTGTCAGCTTTATCATTTTGAGTCTTGGCATGTCACATTATGGTGGAGAATGTTTCAGATTACAATCTGAAATAAGACAAGAGCTGAAAGCAGTGCTTCCATTATCAACTTGAGAGAAATAGCTATATAAATGTAAGTTCTGATGTGACCGTCTTCACAAACAACTGGTACGACCTGTTAGTTTTCCTAAACAGCTTTTCAGGGCCCGTATTTATCAAGCCTCTGAGAATTACTCACAAGAACACTGCTAAGAATTGACTTAAGAGTAAAAAAATTCTTGGCTGAAAGCTGCGCTTAAAAGTTAGTTATCAAGCATCTCAGTCGTAATTTAAGAGAAGTGTAGGACTAAATCTTAAGTGTCAGTCTTAGAGATGATTCACGACACTTTGCCATGCCACAAATGGGATTTTGGATGACGACATAGGCATGGACCAATCACTGAATAGATTTCATTATTTAAGAATATTCTCAGATAAATTCACATTGAATGGTGAAATTCCTAAGAGGAGTTTACATTCAACACACAATAAAGAATTTTCAAGAGAATACATTATGATACACACACTGGAAATGAAAGATAAACACGTTTTCCACCATGTCTTACAAATTACAAATGTGAAACCGGTGTGATGTTAACTGACCCGCCTACATAGAGACTAGATTTTATGATAAAATCCAAAAGGAAAACAAATTGGTGGGAGGAAGAAGTGATCGCTACTGCTTGCTGAATTAGTTGAACAGCAAAACAAATCTTTTTTTAAAGGCAAGTTCAGCCCAACATTATCAGCGCTGACAAAGATGATGCCTGCTCTGTCCAAACGATACCGTTTGATTAACTGCTCGTCGTCAAACATTTGAAAAACATTCTCCCTCTCCTGAAAGATTTGCGTACGTCTCTGTCTTCTCAGTGCCATCACAAGCCCCTACTGGCAACTCCTAACCACTCGAGAGACCTCTCGAGCTGTCTTAAAAGTAAGAGTGATTATTAGCTTTAAGAAATTTGATAACTTGCTTTTATACTTAAATTTGAACATAGGAGTACATTTCATGAATTATCAGCACTTAAGACTAAAATGGCACTTTGAGAAGCTTGATAAATATGGGCCCAGAGCTCAGCTTTTAGCAGTGCGCTCTTCTCTGACCAAAAAGAAAGGGTGGGAAACTACAAATTAAGATCAAAATGTCACCTTTTGTGTTTAGTTAAATAAAGAAGGTCATAATGGTTTGCAATGAAATGACGATGAGTAAATGATGACAGAAACTACATTATGTTTAACTGTTCCTTGAAGATACTGGATTATAATTAGAAATGTTCGTTTGCTGCTCACCATAGACTGTGGGTGAATTCAGAGCTTAAACTGTGATCAAAAAATCGTATGAATTTCCCTCAGGTCAGGCGTTTGTCCCCAATGTTAGACAACATTACAGCTTCATCTGGGAGAGAGATGGATCAGACAGAAAGGTCACATGTCAGAGCTTCAGAAAGAGCAAAATTAGGAGAGACAGAAAAAACAACATGATGTGACAAATAAAACTTTTTTTTTTTTTTTTTTTTTTGCTTCAGTTATATAAAAATAATAAATAAATAGTTTGCATGCAGAGTTTGAAAGCTATTTGAGATATAGTGCTGCAGGCGTCTTTCCATAATATGACCAGGACAAGATGATGTAAAGAAAAGAAAGATAGAACACTGAATAAATAAAATGATTATGTCAGTCCTTAAATTATTCATGGCTCCAGCTCTTTGAGGGGACAATATTTAGTAAGACTTTTTCCAAAAATTTGATCTGCAAGAGTGCAGTGATGTCACATAGCAGGAGTTTCTGTTGCATGACTTATAAGTACCCACTTATAAAAAGCCATCTTTGGTCTTGTATCTCACCTTATATTAATTTTTTTTTAATAGTGGAATTCTGCTCAAACCATGCAGAAATTAGTGCAGGTGGTTTCAAAGTGGACCTATTCTACTCTGTTATTTGTGATGATTGGTTTGAGTTGTATCACTAACATAGCACCCATGGTATTGTATTAATCTGGGAGCGTTCATTATATGTCACACATAATGATGTGCAAATCTGATACTCAAGATAATTGGGCCAGCAACGAAGCAGCAAAAGGCTACATCTCAAACAGATAGAAAGAGGATTAAAGATTCAAGAAGCCCACCTTTACTAGCTTTATTTACATCTCCTGTAAGTTAATTATATTTGCATATTCACAGCTAAACTCTAATATTTGGATTCTGCTTGTTGTCCATTTATTAGAAAATATTCATCAGTTAACAACGGATAAATAAGAACACTGTTTATTTTATTTTTTGTCCTTTTTTACCCAACCTTCGTCTGTGCTCACTGTGTATGTGTGAGTATCTGTCTATTCAGCTCTCTCCTTTAACTCAAGCTGAAGTGGACGGGCATTTTGAAGGCCCTCAACTGACCCTGTGCGTAGGCACGATTCAGGGGGTCTAAAATCCCTGCAGAGGATTGTGACATTTGGAATTCAAACGTCTAAGTTTGAAGCGGAATGCCTGTCTGATCCGACTGTCTGACAGCGGCAGGACTGGCTCTTCTCGGAATATGTGAACTTTATCATTACCTGAGCTGCCTAATTACTACCAGAGCTTTCTAATAGCAGATATTTGGTTGATAAAATATTAGAAATTTAACTATTTGTAGGGTAAGACTTTACAATAAGGTTGTTTTACTTTACAGTACGGTAGCATCCAATTGCTAAGAAGTTTACAGCATTTCTTAAACATGGTTAATGTTAATTTCTACATATGCTAATACATTATTTCATAATTGTATTAAGTAAAAACAATATATTATGAACAAACATAAATACATTTTTAACCATACACACTGATCAGGCATAACATTATGACAGGTGAAGTGATATTAGGACAATACAATATTAGGTCATAATGTTATGCCTGATCTTTGTATTTATAAATTAAAACTATCCTAGATTAAGTGCTGCAGAAAGTTAGTTTTTGATACCCAATTCACTAACAAATTTTTAACAAATTAAACTTTTTAAAGTGATATATACTATGTAAGGAAGGAAGACATCATGTTTGCTTTAATATAATATGTATTGTAGAGCAGTTATCTGTTAATTTAATATTGTAAAAAGTAAAGTGATAAAAAAAAAAAATATATATATATATATATATATATATATATATATATATATATATATATATATATATGCCCTCTGCCTCACGTAATTCAAATATATAAGAAATGTAGAATATAGGAAATTATTAAAATAAGGAGTTTTCCTGAAAATGCAGTGCAAATAGTGCAAAAACACACAGATGTGACACTACAGCAGACTTCCATCTGCATCGACACATGCACAGTATTGCAGATGGAAAAACAAGAAGATGTGTTGTTTGAACTAAGTTTACCTCAAAAACATTGACAAACCCGAATGTAAAATTATTTATTTGGCTTGAAGGACAGTAGGCTTATGTTAATCAAATGACAGCCCTAGATTAGACACATCTTTGGCAGTTGGATTCAAAGGATGCTGGGAATAAACAACTGCTGAACTGTTGCCAGTAAATAGAGTAATAGCATGTGTCAACATGTATAACATACAGACACTGATGGATGCTGAATAATTCAAATAAAATGACTTGGCACTGTGATTATTCTGAGCGTTATAAGCCGCTGAGGCTCAGCCGGCAAGTAGTGAGGTATTTCCTCTGTAGTTTTTAATGCTTTTGCTGCTCCTGAAGACACTGGCATTTTCTATGGTACAAATGGCTTTCTGAGTTTATTCCTGTGCCTCAGTGGTAAAGAGCAGAAAACGTCTCGGTTACGTATGGTAACCCTCGTTCCCTGAAGGAGGGAACAGAGACGTACGTCGGACGTCACCAACGAATTGGGATCACTTCAGGGAGCCCCTATCAGCTTCGAGATATAGAGAACAGGCCAATGAGAATTGGCGTGCGAGATCCGCCCCGCATCGCGGATATAAAGCGGAAGCAAAATGCAGCGCACGTTTGTTTTTCACTGAGGAGCCAAACCAGTGACTCGGCCTGCAGTGATCGTACAGGGAATGAGGGTTACCATACGTAAACCGAGACGTTCTCTTTCAGTCGGTCACGTTCGACATACGTTGGATGTCACCGATGAATTGGGATCCCTTTGGAACACGCCACAGTTACTACCACTTCCAGCGCCCCACGAGAGCCCCTCAGACCCCGTCTGTTCCGGGTGGGGAAATTCACGCAGGGAGAGTCACTGCTGCTGTTCCGCAAGACCCACTCAGCAGACTATTGGATAATGCTGGGAAAGCGTGCCCCGGGGGGGCGCTGATGAAACCACATCATGCCCAGAGGGAGTTACCATGTGGAGAATACATGTATGGACTGGCCATGGGCAGTGCAACATACGGAAGACCCAGGGGTGGCCCCGGCCATTTTAGGCGGGGGGACAACACCACTCTGAGACACTGGGAAAGACACTGGCTCGCCGTAGGGAGCCGTACTGTGGAGAATACATATATGGGACCGCCGTGGGGGTCACAACATATGGAACCCAGCCTAACACAAGTTCCACCAATGCATACGAGTGTTAGACCTGGCGTTGAACGCTCCGCCACATCCGACTGCCGGGGGTTGTGGAGGACTCGACAGGGTTCGCCATACTGGGGAACTCGACTGGAGCATATAAGCGCACGTATCTGTTCCATGGGGAAGGGAGTGGCGCAGCAAGCTGACACTTAGAACGGGCACCCCAGGGGAGGGAGTGGTGCTGCAGCCATCTCCCGAAGAGCAGTCTCCTCCCGAAGAGCAGTCTCCTCCATCTCTGGGTGGCCCATCTCAGGGTCTCTTACGACGGCGCTTGCCACCTGGCTTGGCAGCGGCCTGAGCGGGCTGGACGTCCTTCCCATGGCCGGCTCCACGCCGATGCCCAGGTGGAGGCTGCTGCTGGGCTGGGGCGGGAGCAGGGGCGATGATGGACGGACGTCCTCAGTGACAAGCAGGTGGAGGTGCTGCGGCCGGCGGCGGGGTGGAGGCAGCAGCTGGCCATCGAGGCAGGATGTGCTTTATGGCCTCCGTCTGCTTTTGGGCGGCCGAGAACTGCTGGGCAAAGCTCTCGACCACATCACCGAACAACCCGGCCGGGGAGATGGGGGAGTCCAGGAACCGATATTTATCGGTCTCCCTCATGTCGGCCAGGTTGAGCCAGAGATGCCATTCCTGGACCACCAGAGTGGACATTACCTGGCCAATGGAACGGGCGGTGACTTTCGTCGCCTGGAGGGCGAGGTCCGTCGCCGTTCCGGAGCTCCCGGAGGAGCTCTGGGCCAGGGCTACCCTCGTGCATGTTCATGAGTGCCTAGGCCTGGTGCACCTGGAGCAACGCCATGGCATGCAAGGCGGACGCAGCCTGGCCACAAGACCTTTAAGCCTTCGCAGTCAGACTGGAGGAGAACTTACAGGCCTTGGACGGGAGACGTGGGTCACCGTGCCAGTTGGAGGCGGTCGCCGGACACAGTTGCATAGCGACGGCCCGCTTCACTGGCGGGATCCCCACGTACCCCCTGGCTTGCCCGCCGTCAAGGGTAGTGAGGAGGGAGGAGCCACCGGGTGGGTTTCTGGCACTAAAGGGTGTCGTCCACGACCTGGTGAGCTCCTCATGCACCTCTGGGAAGAAAGGCACCAGGGCGGGACGCGAGAAACCAATCATCCAACCTAGAAGGTTTGGGGCGTGGTGGAGGGTTCCACTCAAGCCCAACCTTTTCGGCGCCCCGGGAAAGCATAGCCGTCAACTTGGGGTCTGACTCGACCACTGCCACTCTCCCAGAGGGAGGCAGTGCAGCCGAATCTTCATCCTCCGAGGACTGGAACTCCCCCTCCGATGCAGCAATCGACATCTGCTCATCCGCCGGAGCCCCGAAGGTTCCCCCGGAAGCTCTACAGGTAGTGGCGCTTGTGAGGGAATAGGGGCCTGCAGAGGTTGGCTCGGTGGGTTTGCCCTAAACGTGATCCTCACGTAACCCCAGCCATTCGTCGAAGTAGCTCTATTCTGGGGAATAGCACTAGATCAAGGCATGGTAAGGGGGACTCCACCTTCCTGGAGGTAGGCGAGTCTCGACCTAAGCGCTAGTCATGTTCCCGCAATGAGAACACGAACTATCCACAAAAGCCACCTCAGCGTGCTGAATGCCCAGGCACATGATACAGCGATTGTGACCATCAGCAGGCGACAGGGAACAACCGCATCCAGATAAAATGACATCTTGAAAAAGACGGAGTGTCACACCCGTGTTGCTCTTTTATGAGGAAACGCTCTTTTAGTGCTGAAGCACCCAGGGAAAGACCGCAGCAACACACAGGGGAAAGGTGCAGCCTGTGTGTGCACTCACTTTGACAAAAACGCCCTCACGCACCGACAGATTGCTGTAAGAACAGCAGTTTTTGTTTTTGCAGCAGTGAGCGCGGTCGCACTGAATGTGCCGTCTCCCCAACAACGCGTCTTCCTCTCTCTCTCTCTGGATCTCTGTTTTCTCTCTCTCTCTCTGCTGAACGCTCTTCATCAACACCGTTCGGCTCCGAAGTGAATGACAAACGTGTGCTGCATTTTGCTTCCGCTTTATACCCGCGATGCGGGGCGGAGCGCAAGATGCAAATCTCGCACGCCAATTCTCATTGGCCTGTTCTCTATATCTCGAAGCTGATAGGGGCTCCCTGAAGTGATCCCAATTCGTTGGTGACGTCCGACGTACGTCGAAACGTGACCGACTGAAAGGGAACACAGTCTCCCAGGACACACTGACCAGCAGCTGACCATCAAAGAGGACTTTTTCTGACCAGGACCATCCAAGCAGGATGTTTCAGCCAAACTTGTGCTCTGGTGACATACTGTACATTCAGATTGTTCAAACACTGAAACATGTCACCCATTGGACATGTGCATTATCCCTTTACGTACCAAATTTAAATGTTCTGATGTATTAGGACTTTGGGTTATTATTTATTATACTTTGGGCCCTATCATACACCCGACGCAATGCGGCGCCAGACGCAAAGCAAGTGATTTTTGTGAGTTTCAGCCTGATGCAGTTCATTTTCACGTCCTGCCCCACGTTGTTTAAATAGCAAATGCATGTGTGTTCCCAGTTTTTTAAATCTAAAAGCCAATAAACCAATAAACACAGACCTGGTTTGGCTTGGCTTGAACAAGAGACATGGAACTCACCAACAATGGTACATGGGACAGTACTCAACAAACTGTGAACCAATGACAGAACTCACATGACTAAATAAACCAATGACAAAAGGCTTGTTCGATTTCATGCAATGCGCATCGCAGACTGATCGGCGGCTGATTTGAAGCAGTGTATACCGGTTAGAAATGTTGTCCGACTTGAGATAGCGCAGATGCCACATAACTGTGACGTATGCCATCAAAGTGCTGCGAGTGCGATTCGAGAGTAGGCAGCTGATTCATTATGCACAGAGCGACTGCACGAGCTCTGATGATGACACAGCTGTTCCACAATTGGCCGGATTCACCGCATGACAACGATCACGTGTGTTTCGTGTTTATTCTAAAAACTTCAGTTCCACTAATGCTCACAAATCAGTTTTTTATAACTGTAAAACCTCTTTTCATGTAGTCGCAATATATAGTCGCAGTTATATTGTGTATTATAAGTGTCACTACTGGAAGCAGAAAGTGTCCGACTTCACATCTCCGTTTGCAGCTCCTCCCTGCCTGCATGCGGCTACTCTCATCAATCGGTTACATTCAGCCACAGCTGATGTTGAACACACCTAACATGACACAAGAGACTAGGGAAGAACATGACATGATCACATGAGGGCACAAAAACATGTCACATGAAAAAACAGAAACTATGACATTGAACATAACAAAATAAGAACATGAAACAAAACCCCAAACAAACCATGACACACACATGCACTCTGCTTATTGCACACACAGTGTCAGCACACAAAAATTTTTAAATATGAAAAATTAAAGGATTAAAATGTAAAAGACTATTGTTGTGTACATGAATATAAAAATGCCTACATGTCACAATGGATAGTCATTGCATGTATCAGAATTAGCCTAACTATTTGCAGTAATGACGAGCAAGCAGGCATCATTGGACGAGCAGATCCATTTCTTCACTGGAGAGAAACTTTTTCCGCTTGCAAATTCCACCATGTAAAAATGAATCCGCCATGGCGTGAGCGCAACTGGCTTTTAAAGGGAATGGGAGATGAGACTCCCTTTTAGACCATGCGCCGGGAGCGCCGACCATTTTTCCCGTCATTAAACTAGCAAAAGTGGATTCAGACATGCCCTAAGTGCACCTGCGCTATGCACTTCAGACCATGTGCTTAGATCGTTAAAATAGGGCCCTATAATTTCCTTTGCATCTTCCTACCTGTTTAAGAGGAGAGCAAGTATACAGGTTTACCACTTGGTGATCAGTCTGACATTATGAATTATTGTAATTATTGTATTGATAAAATGTTTAATCAAGTAGATGCATTGACATACGCATGACTTGCAAATGCAAATCCAAATGGGGGGAGGGGTGGAGGGGTGATCTAAGCCAAGAATGGCCATTTTCTTGTTGAGTGTAGTTTGAGAGGGGGAAAAAAATCAACAAAAAGGAACATAAAGCATAGACCATCAGCTCCAGTGTGAAACAGCACCAGTTAATGAGCAAATTTCATTCATCCGTGCTGATAGGTGTTAGTAGTCCAACGCCACTGAGACAAAGAGCAGTTTGTCTCAGAACCCATCAGCCCATCAGCTTGAGTGATATACAAATGTCTTTATGTATTTGAAAGCGAAACAGTGGTAACATGTAGAGCCCTGGACATCTATACTTTAGCTTGGCTATGTGGATGAGTGTCTCTCGGCAGTGAGGTCCATAAAAGCTAGGACTTGAAGCCTTGGTAGTCTGAAATGAAAAACAAAAAAAGACGACAGCCAGAAGGTGCAAAGTAATATGTTGATACTTAGAGTGGAGAGGGAGGGTTGCGAGCAGTTTGAGCATACTTCCTGAGCAGTAATGCCACGCATATATATCCCCGGTCTAATAGGAGAATGTTAGTGATTGGAAGGATTTGACAGCTGAACGCAGCCTACGTGGCCTGAGTGAACTAACGCTGCCATGTGGCTACAGTGTAATTCTCAATTGCATTAACCATGAAAATGCTTTCCTCACAACATGATTCAGATTCAGGATTTGCTTGATTTATAAGACCACCCAGAGTATGTGATTTTTGTGTATGTGTGGTTGTAGTTGTAATCTACATTTTTCCATAAAATGAATTTTAGTACTAAACTTAGGGATGAATCATCATTTTTCATGAAAACATTCATAAGCAGATGTCACACACAAATTAGTGAATGAGAATGTTAGTGGGTTTTTTCCCTACATAAATACATTTTCAGATGTTTTCTTAAATATGTTTCAAAATATACAAAAACAGCATTTTAAAATATGTATGCATCAATATATTTTCTATGTTTTAGTTACCTATAGAGCTTGAGTGATCGAATGGAATTCAAACATAGTTCAGGCAGACCACTGATCGCTAACAGCTGATGTTCATATGATTTGTTACTCCACCTATCTAATCCGCTATAGTATTTAAGCTCATTCAAATGAATGCTCCTCAGTCTGTCACACAGATATTTACACCCACCTCCACCTCCTAGCATCTTCATAATAGAGCATTGGATTCTGTGTAGAAACTCTATTTATGTAAATATTGTATCTCTTTCTGTAATATGTGCTAAGAAACATTTGGTTATTACTAAGGCTTGCGGATTTGTGTATCAAGGATGTATCTGAATTTGTCTAGTATGGCAGTTTGAGCACCTTGGAGCCTAAGCCTTTTACTAAATCCAAAGATTGTCAATAAATTTTATTCTCAAAGTGGTCCTGACTGAAATACGCGTTTGCCGATTTATTTTCTTAATATATTTGCATTGTCCAAAATCCTTGTCCTTTTGCAGTTACCTAAAATGTATTTTAAGATTCAAAAAATTATTCCATGCAGTGTACAACATACAGCTCTGGAAAAAAAGTTAAGAGACCACTCCAAGTTCAGAAATCAATGTTAAGTGGTCTCTTTTTTTTTTTTTTTTTCCAGAGCTGTATATTTCACATGTATTTAACAAATATATTCATAATATACTTTGTCCTTTTTTTCTTTTTTTTTTTTTTGTATAGTATAATAAAAATATGGTTATATGAAAATCTCTACCTCTCTGTTTCTGTATTTCTGGGATGGAAGGTCTAGTAGATATCCCTTATTTTTTCAATTAAATCTCACTTTCACTGTCCATGAAGTGTGGTCTGCTGTTTCTTTTTTTGCATGCTCTAATGGGCATGTCTAGGCGAACAAGCCTTGTAATTTAAAAAAAAAAAAAAAACATTCATTTTGGAGAAGAAGAAAAGAAAAAAAAAAACACCATGCAGCCGGAGTTAATTAACATTTAATAAAGAATCTACCACAAACCTATTATCTCATTCAAGGCTTAACCACCAGGAAATGGGTCAGCTCCTTTTTTCTTTTTTTACACAAACTCAGTTATTTTTGTGTTTCAGATGAGCATATATCACTTAATTTACCTCAGCAAGGTTTCTAACACAAATGCTTCTGCAAATTAGTTTGTCTTTAAATGTGCCACATAGTGAAAAGCAAGGTTTTTAGCAAAACCAGAACAAAATCATTACTATTTACATCAAACATGGGCTGCTACACTGTAAATAAATACACAATAGGTGTAATATTCTGCTTGCTTCAACTAAACCTGTATCTTGCATTGCTCTGTAAATGGAGTTAGGCTCTGCTTAAAGCTAACCGCAGTGTTACTCTCAAGTTACTAATGCAGTTTAAACACAAAAAGGGTTCTGCAGACAATTCCATTAACTCTCATGAAACTCTGCTGACTGCAAGTGTAGGCTTTCACCAACAACACTATAACAGAACAGCGTACAGATATAGTCTTGCAAAGTACTGGCAAATAATAACTGCTAACAGTGCTTTTCGATGTGAAACTAATCAAACAGAGGAGTGAATCGATTGTAATTGTGCCAAAAATCTGACACAATGGGTGTAAGCGTTTATTTTTTAAAGTTCTCTAGGCAGACGAGTGGGTGGGTGTTTGCTTACTCATCTAATGCTTGATAATGGAAACACAAAGGTGGCTAAGCTTTGATGGGATAAAAAACGAGAATTTTATTAGTGCTAAGCGCAAAAGTATAGCTGCGAGATGGAAAAATATGAAAGTGACTGAGAAGCTGAGAAAGGAAACAGACCCATAAAAACACACACATTCCTAATTGTGAATGATAATTAGACAAATATCAAATGTCATCTGAAAAAGCAAACTTTGAAAAAATTGTTTTGACTGTTATTCATTCTCTTTTGACTGTGTTAGTCTCCTTTAAATCTGTTCATTAGTGGTGGGGATTTTTCAGTGAATCTTTCTGCAAGTTACATTGTTACACCTGAAGGTGATGACAAGTGAGTCTTATAAATTAGTCATTTGATTTATTCACCCAACGATTTGTTCAAAAAAGCTGATTTGTTCTGTAACGCCGCTGCAGTGTGTTGCTGGGATGAATATGCAATGAATAATGACGTTGGAATAATGGAGTAGAAGGCAGTCCTTTGGGTGGTGCACCGGCCCAGTGCTCCATGCCGAACACAAACAAACCCACTCAATCCCCCAAACAGCAGGTTTGTCTTTTTTGTAATTCAAATTTTTATTAATTTACTTTTGTATTTTGGTATGGTTATATGTAACAGACTTAGGCCAGTAAGAGTTGTGCATGTAAACGTCACTCCCCTGGCCTCGAGACGTGCTAGTGTCTGCGGTCTAAGCGTCCTTGTTAGCGTGCCCGTCACCCACGCTGGAGACCCCAGTTCGAATCAATCCCGCTCTGGGAGGGGGATGGGGGGGATTAGGGGGTTGAGTGTAACAGACGTAGGCTAGTAAGAGCTGTGTGTGTAAACCTCACTTCCCTGGCTTCAGGAACTGTGCTGGTGACTGACGCTGGAGGCTGCACTTTCTGTTCTCGTTGTTACTGTGTAACAACCTGTTATAAACCTGTTTGCACATTATACTCTTTGTACATTTGTTAACCACATATCTATAAGTCTACAGTTTACTCACTGCACAGTTTACTCCACTTATTTTATTCCACTTCTTTATTTTTTTCTACTTTTTTTTTCTACTTGACTTGATTTATTTATAATTCTACAGATATATATATATATATATATATATATATATATATATATATATATATATATATATATATATATATATATATATAGTACTTTTTATCCTATTTCTATTATAATTTCCTCCTTGTGTTTTTAACTGTGAATTTGCACTGTCCATGGAGCGGACCTGTTTACATTTCACTGCCGGTTGTATATTCTGTATATAACTGTGTATGTGACAAATAAAACTCTTGAATCTTGAATCTTTAGCGTCCTTGTTAACGCTCACGTCTCCCACGCCGAGACCTTGGTTCAATTTCACATGGAATGAGTAGAGAAGGACCGGTTATATGAATGTTTTTTTTTTTTTCAGCATTGATAGGAGCAGCGCTTCAAATTTCATTGTATACAGAGCTATACAATGACAATACATTTCAGTTCAAAAGCTTTTTGTACCAGCCTCCAACTTAAAACAAATTTTCTTCTTTCTTTCTTCTTCTTTACCTTCTACATCTTCCTCTTCTTTTTCTTTCCCTTTTCCATTTTCTTCCTCTCTTCTCTTCTTTTTGTAAAGTAGCTAAACACATTTGCTCCTTCGATAATGTCCGCTCCTGTGAGGTTCCTCATTAGGTCTGTGCTCTAATTAATCCTCCTTGATTTCCATGTGGCTTGCTTTCTCTTTTGCACTCTCTCTACCAGCCCTGCAAATCCTCACATGGTGGATTACTCTTGCTTGTGGGTGGGAAATAAAAAAAGACAGGAATGTTCACAAGTCATTTACAAGAAGCACATTTCATAACACCTACCTCAGGAACTTTAACACAGGAAAGACCTTTTTATTATCTGTCTATATATATATATATATATATATATATATATATATACACCCTATAATAATAATAATAATAATAATAATAATAATAATAATAATAAACAACAACAAGAATGACCTCTGTGACCGTCATATAGTTGATCCACAGAAGAAACAAGTATATTTAGGCTGAGTAGGCTATACTCTCCTGAGTGTAGAAGCCTTATGGGTCTCTTCTCTTCTATTATCCTATAGTGGTGGGCAGTCTTTTCTGTACTGAATCAATATCAGGGATTCCCTGTCTGCCTCTAAAGCCCTCTAAAGGCCTTAAAGCCACTGAGAGCCCTGCACTGATGACCTGCTCACGGCGTCCAGACCATCAGCTCCACAGCTACAATAAGAGACCCTCTCTCACTTTCTGCGGCCCTATCTCTCTATCCCCTGTGTATCCCGACATGATTTCATAAGAGTTTCTAGTTATGTGTGGTGTTGTGGGGTTGCAATGCACATACATCTTTGTATTTTTTCATGGACACTGAAACATACATACGTGTATATTAACATTGACAGCATCTAAACCATTGTTTTACACATGAACAACTTTAGAGATTTACAAATCATTTTATATTGTTGAGAAGTGGTTATAGGTTTGGGGTAGGAGTAAGGTCAGATATTTAAATATACCTTTAAAAAAACACATCCACTACAAAAGTTTGGGGTCAGTGTGATTTTATTTATTTATTTATGAAAAAATGAAAGTCTTATGCTCACCAAAGGTGCATTTATTTGATCAAAAATACTGTGAAATCATGAATATTCTTTTTTTTTTTTTTTTTTTTTTTTTTTTTTTTTTTTATATCTAAATAGTTTATTCCTGTGATTATCCACCATTACTTCTGTCTTCACATGATGCTTCAGAAGTCATTCTAAAATGCTGATTTGGTGCTCAAGAAACATTTCCTATTATTATCAATGTTTAAAACATTTGTGCTGCTTAATATTTTTGTGGAAACCATTTTTTTTTTTTTTTTTCAGGAATCTTTCTCAAAATAAAAGTTCAAAAGTACAGTATTTATCTGAAATAGAAATATTTTGTATGGCCATACTGTCACTTTTGATCAATTTATAACATTCTTGTTAAATAACAGTATTTATCTCTTAAAAAAAAAAAAATATATATATATATATATATATATATATATATATATATATATATATATATATATATATATATATATAGAGAGAGAGAGAGAGAGAGAGAGAGAGAGAGAGAGAGAGAATAGTAGTATACATGCAAACATTACCTACAAATTATTTTCTCACAGTCCTCTGCCCTCTCATTAAACAAACCTTCAGACATTTCTTCCTCACATCATCCCAAAGATTTTTTTTGAATTCTTTGTGCATACTGGTAAGTTGGGTGGATGTGAGTTGAACTGAAGCTGACTTTGTGGCTTCATCTCCATCTTACATCTCCAGTCTTATTATAATGCAACCGGTTCACGTTCATTGCAATGGAAGTCGATCACTCTTTACAGTAGAATATGTAAATTCCAGCACTGGAGGAAACCATCAATCCTCCGTATAAGAATTCTGGCATGCAATTGAATGGCTCTCTCATTGCAATATACTTTAATCTTCATAATCCTGGGGTTTGAGAAATACTCTAATCCATAAGCAAGCGTTGCCACATATTTATTTTCGGCACTCAATTGGAAGTAAGCGGTACGCATGATGGTGGTTTTTGATCGATAACCTCCGCATCTAGCTACTGATTGAAATAGATATTTGCTGTGGAGTTGTTTCTCTCCATAATGATTTCATTTCATATTCTTGCTTCAAACAGTTCTTTGCTCCCTGATGCATAAGGCAAACTGTGCATATAGCCCACCCAGCATAATCGTGAAGGAAAAGGCAAGAAGGAAATGCTAGGTAGTTAGCTCTTGACATGGGAGATTTTATTTTATTACGTATTTTATTCAGCATTTCTACCCGCTGCCTTTCTAAGGCCAATTTGTGGTAAACAGGCATGGTTTTGTGACTCTACCTCAGGGCCTTCTGCATCGATACACTGGAAACAAATCTGCACTATATGACCCACCATAAAACATGACTGAATATCCAGATAATCAGCTTCATCATCTTTTAAACTTTTAAAACAGCTAACTGCAAGGCCAATTAAATTAAACACTTTATTCTGGAAAGCTTTTGCGGACCCCAGAGTCAAAATATTCTGTTGGGCCAGGTGCCACTGTTTCTTTTATGACTAGATAAATGCTGAATAAAACTCTCTTTTGTGGTTTAGGATCGCTTATTAACCCAACCCAGCCTAAGGCCGATGCAGAATCTCTTACAGATGGCATAACATTAGAGTTCAGTTGCTGAGCTGGAAGATTCAGCAGTTTAATGAAACAGCAGGAGAAGGCTATAGTTTGCCCAGGAAAACCATTAGGCAGTCAGTGTGGGTTTGAAGCAGCACATATGGTCAAATGTCTCATTGTCCAGGAGCTTCTCAAGTCAGAATACACAACAATATGTTCTTCCATGTCAGTTTTGGATTTTTATGAAGCACATTTATCTGCTTGTTATTTTCAAGCACAGTAAGATAAATATCTGTCATTTATCTCATTTGCAGATCCTGCTGTGAATTCTGCTGCTGAAGCGGTCTTCTGCAAAAAAAAAAAAAAAAAAACATCCCCTACATTTGCATCTGTATTCAGAAGGTCTGACAGGTAAGATGCATTGGAATTGTACCGAGAGATAAGTGAAACACAGGACTCAACAATAAATCTGGCGTAAGAGCATTTCGGGCCACTTGACAGAACTGTAATTTGGCCTATTTGATCTTATACATTTATTTTTACGCCTTGCAAAGTTAAATGTGTTCTATTTTGTTATTGCATGTTCTGCTGATTTATCACCAATATAATATCTAGCTGATGTGTACTTACATTATAGCTGAATAATTTTGAGTTTATATACATTTTTCGTAAAGGAAAAAAAAAAATTTCAAAGAAAAATGTAAAAAAAAAAAAAAAAAAATTTTATTTATATATATATATATATATATATAGGCCAGTGAAAATTATGGTAGGGCAAGTAAAAGCAGAATTACTTTCCTGACTGTGCTGACAGTGGAAAAAAAATATTGTTGGCTTCTGAAATTATAAAAGTAACAATTTGTGGACAAGTAGATGGCTTTTTTGTGTGTGTATTTTTGGCACGCAAATGTGACAAAGAGGTTGGGATGAAATGCCTTTGCCTAACCTTCTTTTTCATATGAAGTCTTGTTTCTCCTCCGTTCTCCTTCCTCCTGATCCACTGTGTCAGTATGACATTTTCTCCCCAAAGGGCACATGCAAGATGAAATTACTCTGAGGTGTCAAATACGTCATCTCCACATGTTTAAATGCCCAGTTTCAAATGCCAGCATCCACTAGTGGAGTATGGCGCAGCGTATGTTCTGGCCACTTGCAGTTCCTGTCACGTTTCTGGTTTGTGGTTCAGCGAGGAACATACAGCAGAAGTACTCCTCAAAATGATTTTGAACATGTAGGTAGAGACAGTAGTAAATAAGTTGCAAGGGTTTTGTTTTCATGTTTTTTGTTTTTTTTTCTTTTTTTTTCTGGTTTTGTTTTGTTAATAAAAATAAAAAACTACACAAATTTAAAGAGGGAAAAACTCATTACCTCGAGGCATACTAAAATGTGTTATTTGGCCGCTCTTTTCTCAAATTTATAGCATCTGATCCCTTCCTGAGCCTGTACGCTCTCATCTGTTCCATCCTTCCATTTGTTTCCTAATGTAGTAAACGCTGAGAGCTCTCCAGCTCATCTCTCATAGGCTCGTCACAGGAGTGCCGGCACTCTAAATTCTGCTTCCTAATTCAGCCATGCTACAATTACACACATGTCTGAAAGATGAAACGTAGTTGGAGAGACCATGACTGGAAGGAAAGTCTCAGCATAAGTGTGTGCGTGTGTCTTTGTGTTCTTTTGATGTCCTTTTGAGTGTTGATGTCAGAATGCTCTAAAGAAATTGAATTAAAGGTGATATGTGTAATTTTGCTGTTAAATGCTCTCTGACTCCAGTTGCATAATTTTTTTTTTTTTTTAAGATTGGAATAACCTGACTACCCACCAGGGCTCGACATTAAGCCTGTTCATTTGCTTGTCCTTGAGTATTTATTTATTTATTTTTGTTTTTGTGTTGTAAATATAATTTATTCTGAAGCAATATTCTCACCAGTGTTCAATCAGCTTTGACATATTTAAATCTGCATATTTGTGATATTTTTACCTTTTATAAAGGGCATTTTTTCCATAATCTTATTAAATATAGGCTATGCGTCACCTTTCATTTTATATTCTTACATTTGATCTATAAATTAAATTTGAATAAAACACTATAGGGTGGTTACCAATCAATGGTGGGGGATAAAATGCTATTTCATGCATACTGAGCTTTTTACACTGTTAAAGACTTGGATTCCAATGCTTAACATGGACAAAGTTTCTGTGCCAAAAATACTCCTTCCAGTTTCTCACAAGTTTCGGAAAGTTTTTTTTTTCGAGTATTGGTCTGCGGAATGTCCTTGTACGGGTACTTCTCCAGGGCGAGAGAGCAAATGCACGCCCTTTAATGCGCTTTGCTTGGCTTTAGGGAAGCCGGCTGCGCTGCATTCACAGGACTTCACGAAATCAACAATGTCCCCAAAGAAGTGTGTTTTTGGTTGTCAGGGCAAGACAACCCTGTTCAGCTTCCCAAAAAAACCCAGCGTTAAGGGGACAGTGGATGGAGTTTGTTTTTCCGGAGCAGCAATGGAGTTGTGCAAGTGTTTTTGTTTGTTCCCTGCATTTTGGCGACGATTGTTTTGGCTGAATCTGATTGATAGCCATGGTTTATTTAGGATAACGTTTTCTTTTCCACATTTAAGCATGTCACAGCTTTCAGACACTCTCAACGCAATAGCTGCGCTCGCTCGCGATTCTTTAGCTCCACCCACACGGCTCCATCCACTCAGCATACAGCATATCTTTCTTTTATAAATATAATAAAACTAAAGACTTTTCCGAGATATGAAGGATGCAATACTACTCTATAGGTACAAACCCGAATCCAAAAAAGTTGGGACACTGTACAAATTGTGAATAAAAAAGGAATGCAATAATTTACAAATCTCATAAACTTATATTTTATTCACAATAGAATATAGATAACATATCAAATGTTGAAAGTGAGACATTTTGAAATGTCATGCCAAATATTGGCTCATTTTGGATTTCATGAGAGCTACACATTCCAAAAAAGTTGGGACAGGTAGCAATAAGAGGCCGGAAAAGTTAAATGTACATATAAGGAACAGCTGGAGGACCAATTTGCAACTTATTAGGTCAATTGGCAACATGATTGGGTATAAAAAGAGCCTCAGAGTGGCAGTGTCTCTCAGAAGTCAAGATGGGCAGAGGATCACCAATTCCCCCAATGCTGCAGCCAAAAATAGTGGAGCAATATCAGAAAGGAGATTCTCAGAGAAAAATGCAAAGAGTTTGAAGTTATCATCATCTACAGTGCATAATATCATCCAAAGATTCAGAGAATCTGGAACAATCTCTGTGCATAAGGGTCAAGGCCGGAAAACCATACTGGATACCCGTGATCTTCGGGCCCTTAGACGGCACTGCATCACATACAGGAATGCTACTGTAATGGAAATCACAACATGGGCTCAGGAATACTTCCAGAAAACATTATCAGTGAACACAATCCACCGTGCCATTCGCCGTTGCCGGCTAAAACTCTATAGGTCAAAAAAGAAGCCATATCTAAACATGATCCAGAAGCGCAGGCGTTTTCTCTGGGCCAAGGCTCATTTAAAATGGACTGTGGCAAAGTGGAAAACTGTTCTGTGATCAGACGACTCAAAATGTGAAGTTCTTTTTGGAAAACTGGGACGCCATGTCATCCGGACTAAAGAGGACAAGGACAACCCAAGTTATTATCAGCGCTCAGTTCAGAAGCCTGCATCTCTGATGGTATGGGGTTGCATGAGTGCGTGTGGCATGGGCAGCTTACACATCTGGAAAGGCACCATCAATGCTGAAAGGTATATCCAAGTTCTAGAACAACATATCCTCCCATCCAGACGTCGTCTCTTTCAGGGAAGACCTTGCATTTTCCAACATGACAATGCCAGACCACATACTGCATCAATTACAACATCATGGCTGCGTAGAAGAAGGATCCGGATACTGAAATGGCCAGCCTGCAGTCCAGATCTTTCACCCATAGAAAACATTTGGCGCATCATAAAGAGGAAGATGCGACAAAGAAGACCTAAGACAGTTGAGCAACTAGAAGCCTGTATTAGACAAGAATGGGACAACATTCCTGTTCCTAAACTTGAGTAACTTGTCTCCTCAGTCCCCAGACGTTTGCAGACTGTTATAAAAAGAAGAGGGGATGCCACACAGTGGGAAACATGGCCTTGTCCCAACTTTTTTGAGATGTGTTGATGCCATGAAATTTAAAATCAACTTATTTTTCCCTTAAAATGATACATTTTCTCAGTTTAAACATTTGATATGTCATCTATGTTGTATTCTGAATAAAATATTGAAATTTGAAACTTCCACATCATTGCATTCTGTTTTTATTCAATTTGTACAGTGTCCCAACTTTTTTGGAATCGGGTTTGTATTCAAGATTGACATGAGATTCTGAAACTGAATGTGACCCCCCGCATTTTGGGTGCATTTTGACCTCAAAGGGGGCGATCGCAAGCACCCTTCTGAGACCTAAAATGACAAATGGGACACCCTGCGGTCTCGTAGACTTAACGGACATGCGCACGCAGTGGCCATTGTATGTCCACAAGACTGAAAGTGCACATGAAGTGTGCCATTTGGGACAGGGCCAAATAGGTAATTGAATCTTTGAATCAACCGATTCATTCAAAATACTGAATCATTCAGTAACACACTGTTGCTGTGAGATGTGTTATGGTTCTGCTGTGATCTTTGTTTGGAAATATTTTCACTTCTGAAATAACAAAAACAGTCAATACTGCATCTAAAATGTAAGTGACTTAATGTTAATTAATTGTTTATGGAACTGTCATATGAAATCATTCATTCAGTCATTTTCAGTCATGATGGTATCCAGGAAAACAGCACTCTTGGTTGTGTGATGTTTCTTAACTGTATCATATGTTCTAAATATAAAAACTAAATTTTTAACAGTGCATGTTAACTGAGTTTCTTTGTGAGAGGCGCTCATTTGTTTTCGATTTCTCCTCGAGAGGCAGCGCGAGCCTCAACAACGCAACCTTGTTGCTGTCAGTTCATTATACATTACATTATATATTATTATTATCCACTATCGATCGCCACTTACACTAAATGAATGCAGAATCATTCTTGCATTTTGGTGATTCCCTAGATATTTTTTGTTATTGATGTTTTAATCAGGCCACTTGTCCGGTCTGGCAAATTCTCTTTCACTTGCCCCTTCAAAAAATCCTCTTGCTGGACAAGCGTTAATGTCAAGCCCTGCCACTGACCAACTGCAAAAAATGATGTTCTTCCTCAGTATGTTGTCTTCTTTTCCAGTACAAATATCTACTGTAAACATTCTTAAATCAATATACATTTACTTGAGAAGCAAAGTGACATACACTCCATGGTACAAAAGCTGGGGCGGTACCTTTTCAAAAGGTACACCTTTGTACCTAAAGAGTGCATATTAGTCCCTCAAAGGTACATATTTGTTCCAAAAATGACATATTAGTACATAAATGATACATATTAGAACCTTTTTGAAGGGTACCATCCCAGTGACAGCTTTTGTACCTTTTTTCTGTAAGTGTGGGATCAAACAAAATCTTGTTTTCTGAAAAAGAAAAAGTATTAAAATGGAATGAATTTATGCTTAAAACAAGAAAAGATATCTGCCAGTGGGGTCAGAAAAACCTTGTTTTCCTTTGAATTAAGTTTATTTTTCTGACCTTATTGGCAATTTTTTTTTTTAAGCAGAAACTCAGTTTTCAAAAACTAGACTGCTTCTCATGTAAATGTATCTTTGATTTAAGAATATTTGTACTGGAAAAGAAGACAAAGATTTTAGCAGTGTAGTTGGTTAGATTAGTTCTTAAGACAAAGTCTTAACATATGGAGGATAGAATAGGTTAGAAGTCATATGATATCATCAGTAATACTGAGCTGACATTTAAAAACAGGGTTAAAAACAATTACTGCTCACTTTTACATTTAGCAGGCTACATCATCACCCCTGCCAATTATGCATCTCAATTTTTCACTTTTTACACTTAACAGATGCTGAGGCCCAAAATAACTGGCCTAATGCATTTGCATGACACATTGTCTGTTCATTTATTTTTCTCACCAATCATATTACTTTTTAAACCACACATGCACCGCAGTTGATAAGGAATAGTTGAGAAATATTACACTCTGTATGTTTTAATAGATCCAATATAGAGGCATGATTAAGCCATTAAAGACACATCTGCCATCCTAATTTCTTTTTAATTTGCAGAGGACTTGACTGCATTCTGTGCTAGCTGATCTGATGGTTTAATTAAGTCATGTCCGTAAGAGTGATTACAGAATGAGTGGGCAGGCCCGACTGGTATACCCAGAAATGGCCCAGAAAACACAGAATTGCTGTGTGAGCTCTTGCAGTTTGACCGCCCCCACTTCCTCATGCACCTAAAAGCTACTTTTACACTCGAGACAGTGTACCACACACCTGCAACTCCATTCAACACGGGTCCCGCAATCAGAATGCTTGTGTCGGGATAGCAGAGCACTTTTCGGACGTGATTATTCACCATGTGTGCCATGATGGCTCATGCTGATTTTTTCGCTTCACAAGGTGCGTGATTTTTCAATGGTTTTAGAAGAAATTGTCTAGGTTCCACATCACAACACTGTAAAGATTGCGTTATTAAAGAGCAGATTCACAGGCATTTGTGTGGCTC
The DNA here is from genome assembly GCA_018749465.1 of Paracanthobrama guichenoti. Taxonomy (NCBI): domain Eukaryota; kingdom Metazoa; phylum Chordata; class Actinopteri; order Cypriniformes; family Gobionidae; genus Paracanthobrama; species Paracanthobrama guichenoti. The sequence continues at coordinate 31,879,760 of CM031956.1, read as the reverse complement.
TGAAAGTAAGGGGAAGATCAGGGTTGAGTCTTGCTGAGAGACTCCAGCCTTATAGCTTTGTGCCTTTGAAATCAAGGCCCTGTCTGTTAGGCTGACAGGCAGCCACAGCTTTGTGAAACCTGCAGCTGATGGCTAGATTAAAGAAGTTTGTCCTTCAGATCTGAAGAGATGTTTCTGTAGGGCAAAATAGTGCAAAGAAAGGAAGCTGAAATCTTATTCAGTGTCTAGAGCTCTTTGAAAACCATGTCAACTTCACAGCACAATGAAAAAATCTCTGTCACAAAGGACAGCTCAGCAGTGCTGGCACGTGTGGCCTTGCTATTAGCTACCTGATGTGAAGGTTATATGAAGGAATGATTAGTGCTGACTGACTGCTGAATAGAAGTGTGACAGTGTGTGCTCTGATAAGTTACCCCACCACTGGTTTTCTTTACATTTCTTTGAATTGATTCTCTGTGGTTGTTGGTTTCATGTTCTATGATCTTCTGAGATGGTCAAATAGAAGTGGATGGAGCTAAATCCCCTCTTTTTTTTTTGTGAGAGTGTAACAACATAATCAAATATCAAAGTAAATAAACGAAAAGGAAGTGGATGTAAATTATTATTATTATTATTTTTTTTTAAGTAAGCCATTTGTAGATTTACCCATGAGAAGAGTAATACTGTGTCTACTCTACGGCGACATGACGCAACAAAAGCAGATAGAACCCATTATAATTTACATCAAATTCCAGACAGTAAACTAATGCCCCGTTATTTCTGTCATTCTTGTGCTTGTGGATTGTGCAAATGGTTTTGCAATGGTTTGTCATGTCCAATGCTGTTGGGACCTCAAACTGTTGGGACAACTGTCGCATCTGGTGCAGATTTTGTGTTCCCAATCAGTCCAGCATAGCAACACTGGCTCAACCAATGATGTGAGTTTTGGTGGCTGTATTTCGCTGACCAATAGCACAGTGAATGTAAAATATGAAGAATGTATCAATGACGGTTATGGAGAGTCCCCACAAAGATACCAAAATGTAATGCGTGTGTGTGTGTGTGTGTGTGTGTGTGTGTGTGTGGTTCAGGTATTCCCTATGTTCTGCATGGGAACAAACAGACCCCACAAGAATAAAAATACTATAAAATGACTTTGGATTACCAGATATTGTATTATTATTATTATTGTTTTTGTTTTTGGGGGGTTTTTTGGTTGGTGGTGGTGGTGGGTAGTCTTATTATACATTTTATATTGGATAACATCACCGTTTCACCAGAGCGGCTGTACGAATTCTGTTGCATTATTTTACTGTTAACAATGTGAAGCTGCTTTGAAACAATTGGACTTGTTAAAAGCGCTTTATAAATAAAGGTGACTTGACTTGACTTGACTTGGTCAGAATTATTGGCACCCCTGGTAAATATGATCAAAGTTGGCTGTGAAAATAAATCTGCATTGTTTATCCTTTTGATCTATCATTCAAAATATTTGCAAAAACCTAAAATTTCATTGAAGTAAAGTAATTAAAAGTGGGGGGTGAATCACATTATGAAATGTTTTTCTCCAAAACACGTTGGACATAATTATTGGCACCCTTTTATTAAATACTTTTTGCAACCCCCTTTTTCCAAGATAACAGTCTTCTCCTATAATGCCTGATGCGTTTGGAAAACACCTGACATGATATCAGAGACCATTCCTCCATACAGAATCTCTCCAGATCCATCAGATTCCCAGCTCCATGTTGGTGCTCCTTCTCTTTAGTTCACCTCACTCATACATAGGGTTCAGGGAACTGGGATGGTCATGGCAGAAGCTTCATTTTGTGCTCAGTGACACATTTGTGTGTTGATTTTGATGTTTGTTTTGGATCGTTGTCCTGGTGGAAGATACAACCACGGCCCATTATAAGATTTCTAGCTGAGGCTGTCAGGTTTTAATTTTTTATCTGTTGGTATTTGCTAGTATCCATTATACCATGTATCTGAACAAGATGTCCAGGACCTCCAGCAAAAAAAATAAAAATAGGCCCACAACATTAAAGATCCAGCAGTATTTTTAACCGTGGACATGGGGTACTTTTTATCCCTGTTTGCACTGAACCCATCTGGTGGATTTGCTGCCAAAAAGCTCTTTTTATAGTTTCATCTGACCACAGAACCAGGTCCTGTTTGAAGTTCCAGTCGTGTCTGACTGCTGAATATGCTGGAGTTTGTTTCTGGATGAGCAAGAAGGATTTTTCTTGAAACCCTCTCAAACAACATGTGGTGATTTACGGGTTGTTTGATTTTTATTTATTTATTTATTGTTAGGCTTTCTGAGCCCAAGACTCAACTAATCTCTGCAATTCTCCATCTGTGATCCTTGAAGAGTCTTTGTCCACTCAAACTCTCCTCCTCGCCTTGCATTAGGACGATATAGACACACGTCCTCTTCCAGGCAGATTTGTAACATCTTTAGTTGATTGGAACTTCTTAATTATTGCCCTGTTGCTGGAAATGGGAATTTTCAATGCTTTAGCTATTTTCCTACAGACACTTTTGTGAAGCTCAACAATCTTTTGCTGCACATCAGAAATATATATATATATATATATATATATTTTGGTTTTACTCATTTTGATGAATGATTAAGGGAATTTGGCTTTTGTGTTTCCTCATTTATACTCCTGTGGAACAAGATGTCATAGCTAGACAATTTCATGTTCCTAGTCCCATTCAAATTTAAATATTAATTGGAATACACTTCAGAGATATTTTACTCATAAAAAATTCTAGGGGTGCCAATAATTGTGACCAACCTGTTTTGGAGAAAAACATTTATTTCATAATGTGATTTTACCCGACTTCCCATTCTTTTACTTCAATGAAAGGTTAGATTTTTGTGAATTTTTTGAATGATAGATCAAAAGGATAAACAATGCAGATTTATTTTTACAGCCATCTTTGATAATATTTATCAGGGGTGCCAATAATTCTGACCACCACTGTTATATATATATATATGTATATATATATATAGTCCAGGAAATATAATAATAAAAGTGTGGCGAGGTGGGCGAGCGACAGATGTGGGAGGAGCGAGCCCTCTCATGAGGGAGCTCGGAGGCATATAAGGACGAGTAACACCAGTGAAGGATGAGAGAGGACCAGGCCTGGACTTTATGTTGTGTTTTGTTTATGGTTTATTATGTGTGTGCATGGCAGCCATCCGTGAGGGGCTGCCCGCGTTACTGCCCGCGTTTGTTTTATTGATTAAAGTCTGTTAAACGTTTGCTGGTTCCCACCTCCTTCCCATAACAACAAACTGTGTTACAGAAAGTAATAAGACTGATGCTGTTTGTTTAAAAAAAATAAAAAAATAAAAAAAATAAAACTTGTTTAAATGCATGAGCCTAGTTTACTTAGCCTGACTTCGTCATACTCAGGTTCTGGTCAGAATATGAGTCTGATACTGCTCCATTGGGCTGTGATTATTGGATCGTGTTTCAACCGAACCAGGAAAGAAAATGCCTCTGCACTCAATTGGATAGACCTACAACCAATCAGAGCAACGGAGTAAGTGACGAGCGATGCATAGTTGTCAACAGAACTCAACTGCACGCATGCTGGAAGAAGTAGAAGAAGAAGATGAGTGTAAACAATCATTGCAGGTGTTGTAAAAAGAATTTAAGGATACACAGCGTACTTACCAACACGATAATCATTTTTGAGAGAAATAGTAAAGGTGAATGCATATACAAACAAGTTCTCCATTTAGGATTAGAACGAATTCAACTCAAGCGTTCTTTGGTGACGTGGATGATTACATTACCTTATCTGTCCATCATTGTATAAAGCCCGCCCAGACAATTTGATTGGTCCGAACAGCTCTGGTTTGAGCATAGTTGCTCCACAACAGATCAAGTCCAGACCGAACTTCCCGACCCCAAATGTTGTGGGCGGGGCTAAGTTTGGCTGGCACCCAGGCTATAGTTTACTAGACATTAAAAATAAAAATAAAATTGTGATAAGACAGGCTGTCAGATGGTGTATTAGTGGGGTTTTTTTTAACAATTCAGTGCAGGTTACTTTGTTACTTCAGGTGTGGGCAAAGGACTTTAAGGAGGTCTTTATGAGTGAGTCAGACAGTAGACAATTCAACTGTTCCACTCAAAATGGCTGCTTTATTCAGGAACAAACAATGTTATGGTTATCACTTTGTAATTTAAATTTTTACGAGGATGTCATTCCCGAAACTTTGCAGCATGTATGTGGCCATTGGTCCTCTTAGCAGCATGAAAAACAAAAGTTTTATACAAATTCTGAACGGATTATATAAAGCATAGAAAGCACACAAAGAGCACTTCCTTTATAATCACTAAAAAGCTGTTACTCATTTTAGTTCACCGTGATCTCTAGCACCCTGTAGAACTACTAATAATGAAAATGAGTAAGCTTTAAATGTTTCTAATTTATGTACGTAAGGAATACAAAAGCTCTGACATGGAGTGGATCAATATATTAATAAGATAGAGAAAGAGAAAATTACCCCTCAAAAAAGTAATTAAGAAGCTTTGTCTTCGTCACCCCGAGCGGAGGTTTATTATTCTCAATTTTTCCGGAACAGTGCCAAGCAAGCAGTAAACAATTTCATGTGCTTAGTGGTCTTTATGTATGGGGCATTTTACATTTTAGGCTAGTTGTCATGTCTATTTAAAAACAAAGCTTTAGTCACATGAATGATTGTAAATAATTAATTCACTGCGTGAATATAATCAGATTTGTCATTATTTTAACTAAAATAAAAACAATATCTTAGGGATTCCCCTAAATCCGCTTTTTCACATGACGCATGTATGGTTCTGAAACCCCCCTCAGCTTTTAAATACTTTATATTTTATTTCATAACTTTTATAACTATTTATTTATACATTATGTATATAATATAAACATGCGGTGTGTTTGTGAGTCTGTCTGTGTGTCTATGGGGCTACATTAACAATCCAGTTTCGAAGTAAATAAACTAAAACAATGAAGCAAATGCATTTTATGAGAGATGTAAATTAAAAGCCTAAATCTGATTTGTCTGGAAGCATGGTGTTACAAACAATCACAAGACTTTCTCAGTAAAGACAGATGTTTTCAAATGGTGCTTGGACCACCACAGTCAGTAAACAGCTAAGTATGTTCAGCTTTCAGCCCCATGGACAGCTCCTGTTGTTTGGAGGAATGAGGCTCTTTGACTCATCTGTGCTTTGGTTCGCTGACCTGTATGCACCTTACAGAGGGGGGCATAAAACATAGCCTGAACTCTACACCTAATAAACAGTATGAACACTTAACTTGTTTTTTTAGTGCTACTGGCAGTTGTTATCCAACTCAAATTTGACCTGGTTGCATGGTGCCTCTTGCTTTCAAGTTATATTAAGTTTTCAGTTGAAATCTGTCACATTCCCTGCATGATGTGTGACTGCATAGTATTTGGGTAAACCTGAATGAATATCTCTCTCTCTCTCTCTCTCTCTCACGCACACATACTCACTCACACGCACACACACACACACACACACACACACACACACACACACACACACACACAGTATGATGGTTCATCTTTCAACAAAAGTGTCTTTGTGAACTCTCATTACACTGTGCCTCTGATGTGATTCGAGATGCCACCAAAATAAACCACCCACTTGTTTCCGACGCTGGAATTCTTCTGAAGTCCAAACAAGCTGTTTAAACTGGACATGTTCTTTCACTCTTCCAGATGTCCTGTTGTCGACAGACTCCAGTGCGTAAAGTATGTCAGATACTGAACATGCATCTGTATACTGTATCCAGTGTAGACAGCGTCAGTAATTATAATGGGTTCTATTTGCTTTTGATGCGATTCAACACTCACATCCTGTTTGCGGGGCCTATGGTTCAATGATGTATAACTATTCAGTGATGTCTTACTGCCATTTGCCAGAGTGATGTTACAGATCCTGCAATATCAAAATGAGCCATTTTTGGAGCTTGAATAAATAAATGCTTTGTTTATAATTGTCAAACTATGAATTTTGCAGGATGTTTAAAGGTACAAAGATGTCTTTTATGTACAAAAACAAAAAAACAATTATGACCCCATATTGGACCATATATGTTGAATTTTAGTTGTTTTAAAATTAATATATTAATTAATTAATTAATTAATTAATGGATATATATATATATATATATATATATATATATATATATATGTATATATATATATATATATGTGTATATATGTGTATATGTGTATATATATATGTATATATATATGTATATATATATATATATATATATATATGTATGTATGTACTGATGATATTGAAATGCATTCCTAAATAATAATATGCAGAGACAATTATCAGTATTTGTTCAGTCATACATTATTATATATATATATTTTATTATTATTATTTTGTTTGCACCAAATAAAGAGGCACTTTTTAATAAAAGAACAGCTGTATTATGTAGGGGTCCGTAGCAGAGTCCGTATTTATCAAGCCTCTAAGAATTACTCACAAGAACACTTGTGGATTCATGGCTGAAAGCTGCGCTTAAAAGTTAGTTATTAAGCATCTCAGTCATAATTTAAGTGAAGTGATCTAAATCTTAAGTGTCAGTTTTAGAGATGATTTACGACACTTTACTGTGCCACGAACTGGATTTTGGATGACGACATAGGCATGGACCAATCACTGAATAGATTTATTTAAGAATATTCTCAGATAAATTCACATTGAATGGTGAAATTCCACATTATGATACACACACTGGAAATGAAAGATAAACGTTTTCAACCATGTCTTACAAATTACAAATGTGAAACCGGTGTGATGTTAACTGACCCGCCTATATAGAGACTAGATTTTATGATAAAATCCAAAAGGAAAACAAATTGGTGGGAGGAAGAAGTGATCGCTACTGCTTGCTGAATTAGTCGAACAGCAAAAAAAAAAAAATTTAAAGGCAAGTTCAGCCCAACATTAACCAGCGCTGTCAAAGATGATGCCTGCTCTGTCCAAACGATACCGTTTGATTAACTGCACATCTCTGTCTTCTCAGTGCCATCACAAGCCCCTACTGGCAACTCCTAACCACTTGCGAGACCTCTCGAGGTGTCTTAAAAGTAAGATTGATTATTAGCTTTAAGAAATTTGATAATTTGCTTTTATACTTAAGTTGGAATGTAGGAGTACATTTCATGAATTCTCACCACTTAAGACTAAAATGGCACTTTGAGAAGCTTGATAAATATGGGCTCAGATCTGCATGAGATAATCTAGGGATAAGAGTTCTTACCTGACTATATGAAACAATCACCCAACAGGGCAGTTATTTGGCAACCTAAACTGAGGTTAGCCATTTCCATGGTTGCACGAGTCACTTACTATTTATGATAATGCATTTATTAGAATGGGTCATTTGCAAGGCAGAAACGTTGTGCCCACTGAGCTGGTTAATGTCCACATGACTCCCCACTCAGTACTAGAGACCCCTCATCCAGAGTAAATTACTATTTCACTTTTCATTTATATAGTCTAGCACACTGTGCTACCAAGTGCCCCATTCTGCTGATGAAAACTGTATAATGCCTGCAGCTATGGGAAAATAAAAATAAAAATAAACAAACAAATAAAAGAAAAACTGACTGATAGCTGATTGGGTTACGAAAGGGCCCAGGCGGTCAATGATCTCTAAAGGCAGTTAATTTGCTTGTATGAAGAGATAAGAATGTTGCAGTGTTTCATAGAGTGCATGTGTCATAAAGCATCGAATCACAGAGAGCTGAAGTTCATGATGCTGTCGGCCTTGCTGACTGATAGGGTCATGTCACATCGTTTACCGGGGCGGACTTTACATCTCAACATTAAATCACAATTGGCTCAGTTAATTGGTGACATGCATATTTAATACTTCCATTTGCTAAAGGGAAAATTATGTTTCCTAATAAAGAAAGACACAGATAGTCTGAAATGATGTACTTTACCATTTTTGGCCCAGAAATTAGGATGAAAATATTTCCAAGAATTAAAACAATAATGTTGTTTTGTGTTGCTGGTTTTGACTGAGTGGTTGCACCACAGGGCTGTTTTGCTCATGAACGTCTGAAAACATCAGCTCAATGTTTAGATTTTCATTGTTTAAATTTGCACAGTTCATTGGACCAGGCTAGCCAGGAGTGTGAATGTTATAATTTGATAGATTCATCAGTGGCGCTTTATTTTCATTTGGTCATTTGCTAAAGGGGTTGATGTTTTTTTTTTCTGCATTCTGCTTTTAGGTTGCCTTAAAATTCAGAGTTACCACATAATATAATTTGGCATATATGTGTATTAAGCCATGTTTATTCACACACATACTATCAAATATGATGCTAGAATTATTTGTATTAAATTAATTAATTAATTTATTTTTTTTTTTTTTTTTTTTATTTTTTTCACTGTGGATGCACTCTCTTCCTTTTATATTCACAGTGGAATTACATTGTCATGCCATTTTTTTATATTTGACAAGTGTGAATTGAACAGGTAATTGTATATTTCTTTTTTTTTTTTTTTTTTTTGCCCTATGCTTTTAGTGTGTCTAATTTTTCAGTGCCGCCAAGCTCTCTGTGTTTCCATTAGTAAGAACACAGTGCATTACAGGCCCCATTATCACATACTAGGAAAGACTGGGCCTGTGAGAACACTTCCTTTCTCTCTCATTCTCTCACTCTCTCTCATGCATTCACAAAGTCACATATCTATATTTAACAGTTAAAAATGAATTCCATTCCAAAAAATACATTTTGCAGTAACACTTTATTTTGATAGTCCACTTTAGACAATCTACTAACTATAAGCAACTACATTCAACTAACACACAACTAACTCTCATTAAAGGGGTCATGAAATAGATTTTTTTTTTATTATTTTAGTATGTTCCTTGAGGTTCACTTATAATGTTAATAAAGGGTTCTTTTTGCACAATGGGGAACAGAGGTTACATATGTAACCTGAGATGTTCCCTTTCGAAGAGAACTCACGGTGCATCAACGACACTATGGGGAATGATATACCCATGCCTCCAAGACTCAGCATAGCGCTTTCCAACCCTTGCAATTGAGGGGAGTCTACATGGCGCTTGTTTTCCGCCATTGAGGCTGGACACGCTAATTGAGTGGAGTACCTCCAGCCTAAGGGCTGATCTGACAGGGAGGCCTCGTGAGAGTCCTTCAACTGTCTTGACCAGACTTGGGGAGCTAAACACTCTAGAGACAACCCTCTGAGACGAGGGGAGTACTAAGCTTGACCTGAGAAGTAGACCAGGCTCTGCAGTAGACTCAGGGAGGCTCCCAGGGGAGCCTGCAACCTGATAGTACTCTGGTTTTTAGCCATGCTAGATACCCATACTGATGGGGACTCACTCTCAAGGAGGCCTGCTAAGGCCAGCTACATGATAGCAAGTCTTTGCTAGCTGCCAAGTACCCATACTGATTAGGACTCACTCTCAAGGAGGCCTGCTAAGGCCAGCTACCTGATAGTAAGTCTTTGCTAGCTGCCAAGTACCCATACTGATGGGGACTCGCTCTCAAGGAGGTCTGCTAAGGCCAGCTACATGACAGCAAATCTTTGCTAGCTGCTGAGTACTCAAACAGGGGACAAAAATGCATTTACACCAAAGTGTATTTAACCTAATGCAGAAAAGCGCGCCTTGGCCAGACAACTCTTGTAGTGAAAGCAGGCCAGAACCAGGGATACTAGATGTCAGCTGGTTGATTAAACTGGGGGAAATCACAGGAGGGGGAAGAAGAGTGGAGAGGGTAGCTACGGAGGGAGGAGATTCCTTACTGATGCTGGGCGTGTCTATGCTGAATCACCTACCTCAGATCCCTCTTCTTCCTGGATTCCTGCCTTCACTGCAACTTGCTCCTAGATGGAGGAGGGTTAGGACCTCCTGCTTGTCTGGCCACAGATTCGGACCTCAATGATATGCAGGATCTAAATGCTGCCGGGCACGCCTTCACCTCTCTGAACTTTCCAACCACTGCCTCAACGGAGGTGTCAAAAAGTTCAGAGGGTGAAACCGGCGCATCGAGGAGAAAGCCCTTCTCTTTCTCCCCGATGTCAGCCAAGTTCAGCCACAGATGCCTCTCTGTGGCCACCATTACCACCATCGACCTACTTGATCATGGCAGCAGTTTGTTAAGTGGCCCGGAGAGTCCGTAGTGCGGTGCAGCTCTTCTACTGCATCAGGGGAAAGACCTTGACCCTGGTCCAAATCCTTCAGCAGATCAGCCTGGTATGCTTGCAACACAGCCATTGTGTGCAATGCAGCACCAGCCTGACCCGCTGGCGATTATGCCCTGCCGGTGCGTATGCCCTGCCATTCAAGCGAGATGTAATTTTAAGGGGCTTAGAAGGCAGGGTCGGAGCTTTCAGTGTCAGTGCCACCCCAGTAGCACATCCAACACATCCAACACATACCCATATTCACCCACTCCCCCAACATCGGCAAAGTTAGCCTGCCGATGCCGATGGATGCGAGCTGATTATGGGTTCTTCCATGCCTTCTCGATCTCAGTATGAAGATACAGAAGGAATGGAAGGCTCACAGGAGCTGGGGGGTTATGGTCAGAAAGGATCCGCTCGTCGAGCCGCCTGCAAGCAGTCTCTTCCTTAACACGCTCCAAGGCAGCTGAAGCCTGCCGGAAGCACGTTCCATCACCCCAAACAGATCTGCATACACGGGGCAGGGAGGCTGTGAGGATTCAGGTGGCTCACCATCTTCATCCTCATCAGCCATCTCCTGCTCTCCTGAACTAGAGTAGAGCACTCGCTGCTGGATCAGAGGATGTAATTGACAACATATCCTCTTCCAGCAGCTCACTCTTTTCAGCGGCCACAGAATGTGAGAGGTTTACACCCCTCTCAAACTCTTAGCAGGAGCGGGACCCGAACCACTGGGCCCAGATGCCTGTCCCTCTTCCCTCGAGAAGTGGAGCTTCCTCATTGGAAAAAGCTCAAAGTTAGCACAAGCAGATCCCTCAAGAATTGAGGTTTCTGTTTCAGACACCGTCACGCCTGAGGCGTTCCCCATAGCGAGTTCCCTTTCAAAATGGAACCATCATTTACTGTCAAAGTATTATAAAATAATTTTCTTAGGTTTTGTTATGCAATTGCTGTCAGATCCCATAAAGTTTGATGGTTCATCTTTCAACAAAAAAGTTTCTTTGTGAACTCTCATTACACTGTGCTTTCGATGTGATTCGAAACACCACCAAAATAAACCGTCCACTTGTTTCCTGGGATTCTTCTGAAGTTGCAAACAAGCTGTTTAAACTGGACACGTTCTTTCAGTCTTACAAATGTCCTGTTGTCGATAGACTCAGAAACTGAACATGCATCTGTATACTGTATCCAGTGTAGACAGCGTCAGTAATTATAATGGGTTCTATTTGCTTTTAATGCAATGCAACGCTCACATCCAGTGTAGGCAAATGTCAGCTGTTTAGCGAATGAATGCTAGTGGGCGGGGCCTATCTTGCGATGATACATAACTATTCAACGTTGCCGTACTGCCATTAGCTACTGTGATATCACAGATCCCGCAATATCAAAATTTGGAGCTTGATTAAATAAATGCTTTGTTTATAATGAGGAGTTATTATAAGCCATGCATTGTGCAGGATGTTTTAAAGGTACAAAGACTTGTTATATATCAAAAAAAATGTCTCATGTCATGACATGAGCCAATGTCTCAAAATGGCTCATGTCATGAGCCCTTTAATGTAGTTGCAACATTACTTATTGAATGTCTAAAATGAAGTATGAAAATAAAGTGTTACCCATTTTGCTTTTAATCCCATGCATAAATGTTCACTAGTAGAGTATGTAGTATGTGAGCAGTGTTGGGTGTAACTAGTTACTAAGTAATTAGTTACTGTAATTTAATTACTTTTCCTTGAAAATAAAGTAAGGGATTACTCTTTTTTCTGTTATTTAATTACAGTAACCTCTGATGTAATTAAACTAAATACTGTGTATAGACTGTAGAACAAGTATGTATACAAAAATATATACATAAATACAATAGTGGAATTAACATCAAAATTTGAAGGCAAACTTTAAAATGTATGTTTTTATGTATCCTTCTCACATTTGTAATACTTTAGTCAGTTAATAAGAATAATTTGTGTTGTTTTATATTATTTTTTTGAATGAATTAAATAGCCTTAAAAAAAGTCTACCCTTGAATCACTTAACTAGTCGAGGTTGATATAGGATTTAGAAAGTAATTGAAATAAGTAATTAAATACTTTTGGAGAGAGTAATTTGTACAGTAATCTAATTACACTAATGTAATTAGTAACTAGTAATTAATTAATTACTTTTAGTAATTTACCCAACACTGTATGCAAGTATGTTTAATAGTATTCTGCAAAGCTAATTGTTTCCATCGTTGGAACATATTGTAATGTATTTTAACACAAACAGGTAACAGCTTTTTAGATATTGATTGAAAAGGCACACATTTCATATTTAGAAGTGTAAATATACAGTATATACACATAACAACACATATGGCATAGTCTCAGCCTCAAACCTTATGTCGGTAGGCAAACGTCTGGCTACTCAAGACACATGGTATGATCTATGACAGACAATTGACAAACAACATTTCTGTAAAAAAAAAAAAAAAAAAAAACAAAGTTATGATGCTGATCATCACACACTTTTTCACGATATTGTTTGCATGAGCACACGTTTGGAAATGTGACTAAAATGTTCTAAAAGTTTCTATTTCTAGCATCACGTTTGTTAGCTGGTTAGAGCATAGTTTAACAATTATTCTAAATATATAGCAGATAAGAATGCTGGATAAAATAACAAATTATTCGTAAATAAATAAATACATTTGTAAATTGGCCTAATCATTGCTCTCATTAAGATTTATTAGACTTGACTCAGCACTAATTGGTTAAAAGCTGAAGTACTTTCCCCAAGTTGCTCGATTGAACTGTGCTGTTGCTGTGACCATTGGGTTTAATGGCTCAGTGTCTGCTAGTGAAAAACTGTGAGAGAAAATGGACTCTGCTTCAGTAATGAAACACTATTCACCCTCTGGTCCTCTCTTCACCTTTTTATTTTATTTTATTTTATTTTTTAAAACAGACGGTAAGGACTTATATCTAATCCTCCTGCTTGATAACTCAATCCTTTGCTCTTATCCATCAGTGTGAGGTGTGAGCTAAGATTTAGCTCAGGGGTGGAGGATGTTTTTTTTTGTTTTTTTTTGCTGCATGGTTCAAACACACACACACACACACACACACACCTTCTGGGGAAGAACATATAGATGGGCAAAGTTAAGATCACAGCAGAGATTGACATTTAAAACCATTTCTGATATCTGATGATAGAAGAGGTGTTATTGATAGATGACCTCAGGTCAAGTCACCTTTATTTATATAGCGCTTTTAACAAGTCCAATTGTTTCAAAGCAGCTTCACATTGTTAACAGGAAAATAATGCAACAGAATTCGTACAGCCGCTCTGGTGAAACGGTGATGTTATCCAGCTAATTTCAATTATCATATAGTGTCAATGCGGGCAGATCGGTAATATAGATGAAACTTAGGTGTCCCCAACTGAGCAAGCCAAAAGCCAGAGGCAACGGTGGCAAGGAACCAAAACTCCTTCAGGGCCAAAATGGAGAAAAAAACCTTGGGAGAAACCAGGCTCAGTCGGGGTGCCAGTTCTCCTCTGGCCGACGAACAAACAGTGTATGATTATAATTCTAGACGTGTTTAATGAGGATGTCGTGTCGATGCAGCATTTGCGGGGGGAGTTTATTTGACACGCTCTCTGCAGACATTTCAGGGATGCATTGGTCATGTCCAGGCGCAGGTCCACCATCTGATCTGGGTACGGCCCGGATCCGGCTGACTGCAGTAAACCTCGGGATAAACAGAGAGACTAACATTAGCGTAGATGCCATTCTTCTTATGATGTAACGAGTACATCAGGTGTTAAGGGAAGTGTTCCCGGTTCTGGCTGACCTAGTTAATGCAGCCTAACAATCATTCAGGGGAGGGGTTCTAAAATTCTAAATTGTGCACCGTTTAGAATTTAATTTAAAAAGCTTTTTGAATTAACGTTAAATTTCTGAATTTGAGTTTAGGTAGCAAAAGGACACAGGGTATAATTTTAATTTCAGGAGTTACACACAGTAAAATATGTTAATGTTTTTGAAAGTGTCTTATGCTCACCAAAATCATTTATTTGATCAAAAGTACAGTAAAACAGCAATACTGTGAAATATATAATATAAACAAATATTTTGTAACACTGTAAATGTCTTAACCGTGACTTTTGGTCAATTGAATGTCCTTGCTGAATAAAATAATAATAATAATAATAATAATAATAATAATAAATATATATATTATTTCTTATTTTATTTTATTTTTTTCAAAGAAAATCATTTTGACCAAAAACTTGTAAATGTAATGATACAAATAAACAATATACAGTACACTAATAGACTTTAGACTTTTTATTAGAATTAATTACTAATTAGAATTTACTCTGATATTTTTGTGACATGAAGTGAAAGTGGTGCATGCATGGATTTAGGAAAAAGCCTTTTTACTCAATGCTGTTCAAAAATGTCTTGATTCAGAAGTATCCACCCCATTAATCCAAAACAGTTTTTTTATTTAAGAAATATGATTTAGCTGACAATATTTCCATAGTTTGGCCTTCACTGAACTGAGGAATGAATGCGGAAACATCCATTTAGCAGGCATCTCTCCTCTGATAAGAGCACAGGTGCCATAGCTTAGCAAGAGCTACTGCCTGTTAAGTAAGATTGAGGGCAGGTGCTTTGAGCCGAGATTGCTTTCGGGAACAGGGCGTTTTGTCTACTAAACAGCTGTCTGGATTTATTCCTTTCATATTCATGCATTTTTTATTAATGGGTAGCCAGGGAACACTTGGGTACTCCCGTAACGTATTCTGGCTTGATGAATGCATATATGGATACAAAAAAAGAAGAAAAAAAGAAAAATTCAGAGCGATACATCCAAATAACAGCCAGCAGGGTTAATGTCAGCTTATATGTCACTCAGCTGCAAAACCTCCTTTGAATTTACTGTGGGAAGGAAGTCCCCTTGCAAAGGAATTGTCTGGTGAAATACTTTCTTTTGTTGGTGAAGGTGATTTATTGAATACCCATGCCAAAATATTTTTTCTTCACTTACTGTAAAACCTGCAGTACCATAACACAGGCTTTAGTAACTTTTCCACCCTTGGGCCGAATGAGAACAGTTCTAAGAAAGGCAAGGAATGGTTTCAGTTATATTCCGAGCTTGGTTCGGCATAGCACGATTACAAACCATTCTTGGCCTGGAATTCTCAGCACGATTGGCCAACACTGTTAAACCGTGCTGGTAGAATGTGTGCAGTGATCTCGCCAATCAGGATTGGTCGTTTGTCTGTTGCCTGGCTAACAGTTTCTCTGTAGCTAGCCAAGTGTGCTATTTGAGTGTAATAACGCAAGTTAATAATACAATTGAAAGAAATATCTGATCATCTAGATATTTTATTACATTCCAAAGAGCTCTACTATCAGCCCCACAGTGGAAAATGAAACCATTTCCAGACCAGCTGGGCCGGATCGGCACAAAATGGAATGGTTAAGCAATGAAAACGGTTTTGCCA
The DNA here is from genome assembly GCA_018749465.1 of Paracanthobrama guichenoti. Lineage (NCBI taxonomy): Eukaryota > Metazoa > Chordata > Actinopteri > Cypriniformes > Gobionidae > Paracanthobrama > Paracanthobrama guichenoti. The sequence continues at coordinate 31,864,056 of CM031956.1, read as the reverse complement.
AACGGTGGAAAAGTGGATTTTGTTTTACCACAATATTCGAATGTCATGTCAGAATTTCTTGTGGGTCTTACCAAATATGCCATGTTTATTGACGGAAAAAGCATTGCTCAAAAAAATTTTATCTTAGAATTGACCTCTCGCACACTATTGAATGAAAAGAAGAGAGAGGGAGAGAGAAATGGAGAGCAGTAGGGAACAAGAAAAGCCTGGTGAAGTAGTGTCCATTACGGAGAGTGAATGGTGATTCACTCCCCAGCGGTTGAAGGCTGAACGTCTGACATTATACAGCGAGAGAAAAGTGCGCTGTGTTTGAAAGTTGGGTTCTAGGGAACAATAACCTGCTGATGTAGCAGTCTTAACCAAAATGGCCAAACACCCCAAATAGTGAAGTAACTGGAGACAGTCTATTCATCATGGCAACAAGACATTGAGAAAAATACCTGCTGTCAGGACCAACTCTCTGTGTCTGTACTACATGGCAAAACTAAGCTAGACTAGATCTTTTTTTTACTGCCATTTATCAATCAATGCTAATGAGGTAAAGTTCACCCAAAAATTTATATCTTTTACTTACTCTCATATCAGTACCAAACCTGGATGACTGTTTTTGTTCTGTAGAAAATAAAAGAAGATAATTTGAGATTTATTTTTGTCCATAAAATGGGGGTCATTAGGAACTAAAACTGTTTGGTTACACCGACATTCTTCAAAATATCATTATTTTGTGTTCTGCAGAAGAAAGTAAGACATACTGATTTGGAACAACATGAGGGTGAGTTAATGATGACAGAATTGTCTACTATAAACTATTCCTCTAAAGTCTCCATGTGCAAAGCTACATGCAGAACGTCTCGGTTACGTATGTAACCCTCGTTCCCTGAAGGAGGGAACGGAGACGCCACGTCGGAGTACCGATTTAATAGGAATCTCGCCGCGAGAGCCAATCTACTTCGAGTGTAACTAAAACGAGCCAATGCACATTGGCATGCAATGATTGCACCAGGTGCTCATGCCACGCTGTGCGGTATAAATGAGACACAGGTGATTGCATCAAATTAGCCTTTGCTGAGGAGCCGAGTAGGTAGGCCGGCACCCCAGCAGGGTACAGAGGACATGGCGACGGGACGTGGCGTCTCCGTTCCCTCCTTCAGGGAACGAGGGTTACATACGTAACCGAGACGTTCCCATTCAGTCGGTCACTCTCGACGCCACGTCGGAGTACCGGCGAATAGGAATCCCTACCAAAGTGCCATGGCCTCTGCCCCTTCCAGTGCCCAGTGTGAGCCGCCTGAGCTCTCTTACTTGATGAGATGGGGCTCACACCAGGAAGTCCACCACTGCTGTTCCGCATGACCCTGCTCAGTGATTATTGGATGACACTGGGAAAGCGTGCCCTAGAAAAGGGGCCGCTGCGGAGCCCACATCGTACCCGGAGGAGTTATGTGGAGTACAAAGCTGAGCCGTAGCCTCGCAAGGGAGGAGGGAGGCTCAGTCCCGGTGACGGGAAGGCTCTCCCAAGGGAAAGACACAGGCTTCCCGTAGGAGCGACCGTGGAAGAATATATGGGATCCCTGCAGGGTCACTCATATAAGCCCAGCCCATTACCGGTTCTCAAGGATTCAGCGGCAAGGGCCTGATGCCTGACGCCCGCGACGTCCGACACCGAGGGAGATGGAGGACTCACAGAGTTTGCTTCTGGAGAATAAGAGCGCCGGAGCGCAGCAAGCCGACAAGAGCCGGGCCTCTCAGTGCTTCTACCCGTTTGAGGTGAGAACACAGGAGGAGACCGGCTCTACACGTAGGCTATAGAATCTAGCGAACGTGTTGGGTGTCGCCCAGCCCGCAGCTCTACAGATGTCTGACAGCGAGGCGCCACGTGCCAGCGCCCAGGAGGATGCAACACTTCTAGTAGAGTGTGCTCGCACCCGAGCGGACAGGGCACACCTTGTGCTTGGTAAGCCAAGGTGATGGCATCCACTATCCAGTGGGCCATCCTCTGCTTGGAGACAGCCTTTCCCTTCTGCTGGCCTCCGTGACAGACAAAGAGCTGATCTGAGGTTCTGAAGCTTTGAGTTCTATCCACGTAGATCCGCAGAGCGCGGACGGGACAGAGCAAAGCTAGGGCTGGGTCTGCCTCCTCCGGGGCAGCGCTTGCAGGTTCACCACCTGGTCCCTGAAGGGAGTGGTAGGAACCTTGGGCACATAGCCAGGCCGGGGCCTTAGTACCACGTGGGTATTTCCCGGCCCGAACTCTAGGCACGATTCGTCGACCGAAAATGCCTGCAGGTCCCCTACCCTCTTGATGGAGGCCAATGCAGCCAACAGCAAAGTCTTCATAGACAGAATCTTTAGCTCTGCTGACTGCAAAGGCTCGAATGGGGCATTCTGGAGTGCTCGGAGCACCAGAGCAAGATCCCAAGAGGGTATGGAGGGGGGTCGAGGAGGATTTAACCGTCTCGCCCCCCTAAGGAACCTGACGACCAGGTCGTGCTTCCCAACCGTCTCACCTTCTACGTGGTCGTAATAGGCGGATATAGCAGCAACATAGACCTTGAGGGTGGAGGGGGACAGCCTACGCTCCAACCCTTGTTGCAGGAAGGAAAGCACAGACGCGATCGAACATCTTCGGGGGTCTTCTCGGCGAGAAGAACACCACTCGACGAACAGGTTCCACTTCGAGGCGTAAGCCTGTCTTGTAGACAGTGCACGCAAGCCGAAGTGATGGTGTTAACTACCTCTTGGGGTAAGTCACCTAGAACCTCTGCGTCCCGTCCAGGAGCCAGACATGAAGCTTCCACAGGTCTGGACGCGGGTGCCACAGGGTGCCCCGTCTCTGAGTCAGAAGGTCCTTCCTCAGAGGAATCGGCCAAGGAGGGGCTGTCGCGAGGAGCATAAGTTCCGGGAACCAGGTCCGGTTGGGCCAGTACGGCGCCACCAACAGGACCTGCTCCTCGTCCTCCCTGACCTTGCACAGTGTCTGTGCAAGTAGGCTCACTGGGGGAAACGCATATTTGCGCAGCCCCTGGGGCCAGCTGTGCGCAAGGGCATCCGTGCCGAGTGTACCCTCGGTCAGCGAATAGAACCACTGGCAGTGGGACGTTTCTGGGGAAGCAAACAGGTCGACCTGTGCCACCCCGAACTGTCTCCAGATCAGCTGAACCACCTGGGGGTGGAGTCGCCACTCCCCTGGGAGCGCAGCTCGTGAGAGCTCGTCGCCACACACGGTTGCGCACACCAGGTACATGAATGGCCCGGCGACCTCAGACACTTCTGACTCCAGAGGAGGAGATGGCGGGCGAGTTGCGACATGCGACGGGAGCGCAGACCACCTTGTCGGTTGATATACGCAACGGTCGCAGTGTTGTCCAGTGCGGACCAGTACATCTTTGCCCGTAACCGCCCTTTGAGGCGGCTCAGAGCAAGATGTACTGCTAGCAACTCGAGGCAATTGATGTGCCAATGCAGGTGCGGGCCCGTCCAAACCCTGACACTGCATGCCCGTTGTACGTGGCTCCCCAGCCCGTGGCGGAGGCATCCGTGAAAACCACAGCATGCCTGGACACCTGTTCCAGGGCACTCCAGCCCGAAGGAACGAGGGGTCGGACCACGGACTGAAGGACTGGCGACAGGCCGGTGTGATGCTCACCCGGTGAGTGCCGCGTTGCCACGCCCATCTCGGGACTCGCCGTGTAGCCAATGCTGAAGCGGTCTCATATGAAGCAGGCCGAGCGGCGTTACTGCTGCCGCGGCTGCCATATGCCCCAGGAGCCTCTGAAACTGTTTCAGTGGAACCGCCATCCTGCCTTGAAACGTGTTCAGGCAGTTCAGCATCGACTGAACACGCCTCTGTGAGGCGTGCTGTCTGCTCGACCGAATCCAACTCCATACCGAGAAAAGAGATCCTCTGCACGGGGGTGAGTTTGCTCTTTTCCCAGTTGACCCGAAGACCCAACTGGCTGAGGTGTCTGAGCACCAGGTCCCTGTGTTCGCACAACTGATCCCTGGACTGTGCTAGAATGAGCCAGTCGTCGAGATAGTTGAGGATGCGAACGCCCTGTTCTCTCATGGGCACGAGGGCCCCCTCCGTGACTTTCGTGAAGACACGGGGGACAGGGCCAGCCCGAAGGGCAGGACTTTGTACTGATATGCTTGACCCTCGAACGCAAAGCGCAGAAATGGCCTGTGTCGAGGAAGGATCGAGACATGAAAGTACGCGTCCTTCAGGTCGATCGCTGCAAACCAATCTTGGGGACGGATGCATTCGAAAATGCGCTTTCTGCGTGAGCATCTTGAACGGTAGCTTGTGGAGGCTCCGATTCAGGACTCGCGTGAGGTCCAAGATTGGCCGTAACCCACCGGTTTTCTTGGGTACAATGAAGTACGGGCTGTAGAAGCCGGTCTTCATATCGGCTGGAGGGACCGGCTCTATCGCGTCCTTTGCCAGCAGGACAGCGATCTCCGCACGCAGGACATGGGCATCTGTGGCATTCACCGAAGTGAAGCGGACGCCCTTGAACCTGGGGCGCCGGGCGAACTGAATCGCGTAGCCGAGCCTGATGGTCCGAATGAGCCAGCGAGACGGAGCGGGGAGCGCTAGCCAGGCTCCCAGGGACCGTACAAGCGGGACCATAGGGACCACCGGCGTACCCACCGTGGGGCAGCGCGGTGGAATGCAGGTACCGGGCTGGGGCGGCTGTCTCGTGGAGGCGGCCCGCAGCGAGGTGAGAGTGTGCCGTGCCACACTTCCCTGATTCCACAGGTGGGCAGCAGGAACCTGAGGGGACGCCCACTGCTGCCTGCTGGCGAAGGAGGAGGATGAGTGTGGTCCGGCGTTTGACCGGCCACAACTCTCCGAGCCCCTGAGGACCCGGAGATGGAAGAAACTGCTCTTTATTGAGAATTTGGGTACCGCTGGGGCTGAGCCCAGCGGCGGAACAGAAAGAAAACGGAACACAAGATTCTCCTCCCGGCCCTCTCTCTCCGGGATGGAGCGGTGCGGTCACCGTCTCCAGAAGAGCAGTCCTCCTCATCTCCGGGTCGCCCGTCTCAGGAGCGCTTGCCCTTGGCCTTGCCACCCCTCTTGGCAGGCCCCTGGACGGGCGGGGCGGCCTGCTTGCGCCCGGCCCACGACGCCGCTGGGTGGAGGCTGCTGCTGCGGCGCGGGAGCCGGAGGCAGACGCAGGGCGGCGCCCTCGGCGACGAGCAGGCTGAGGCGCTGCCGGGCGGCGGGTGGAGACAGCAGATGACCGCCGTGGCAGGATGTGACTGATCGCCTCAGTCTGCTTCTGTGTGGCCGAGAACTGCTGGGCGAAGTTCTGGACCGCGTCGCCGAAAAGGCCAGTCTGGGCGACGAGGGAGTTAAGGAACCTGACTTTGTCGGTCTCCCTCATGTTCGCCAGACACAGCCAGAGATGGCGTTCCTGGACCACCATGGTGGACATCGCACGACCCACGGCCCGCGCCGTAACCTTCGTCGCACGAAGCGCGAGGTCCGTCGCGGTTCTCAGTTCCTGAAGAACTGCGGGATCGTGACCACCCTCGTGCAGGGCCTTCAGTGCCTGGGCCTGATGGACCTGCAACAACGCCATAGCGTGTAAGGCGGAGCCTGCCTCTCCACAAGCCTGATAGGCCTTCCCGATCAGATCGGACGAGTACCTACAGGCCCTGGAGGGAAGACACGGGTTCCCCCTGGAAGTGGAGTTAGGGCACAGTTGCATAGCAACGGCCCGTTCCACGGGAGGAACCTGCGTGTATCCCTTTGCAAGTCCGCCATCGAGGTGGTGAGGAGGAGGATCCACTAGGCCGGTTTCGGGCAGTAAAGGTGCCGTCCCACGACCTTGTGAGCTCCTCGTGCACCTCCGGGAAAAAAGGCACTGGGGTGGGGCGCTGAGAACCAGCACGGGCCACCCCGAGAAACCAATCATCCAGCCTTGAGGGTTCAGGACACGGTGGAGGGTTCCACACGAGCCCGACTCTCTCGGCGGCCCGGCAAGCATAGCCATCATCTCTGGATCAGTATCGGGCACAGCGGGTCTACCCGAGAGGAGCCCCTGCGCCGACACATCCTCTCCAGAGAGTTCTGACCCTCCCTCCGATGCAGCGATGGACATCTGGTCCTCAAGGGGAGCCCCAAAGGATACGGATGGTGCACATCTCGTGGACGGCCCACCGCGTTCCAATGGCAGCTCTACTGGCTGCGGAGTGCGAGAGGGATGAGGGTTCCCCGGGGGTTGGTTCCCTGGGGGAAACGCGCTCACTGTAACCCTCAAATCAGCCGGGCTACTGCCTGAAGTAACCCTCTGAGGAGGGTTAGATCGAGGCAGAGGCACGGGGCTCCGCCTCTGCGAGACGGAGCCGCAATCGCAACTCCGAGATGGTCATGTTCCCGCAGTGAGAACATGACTCATCCACCAGCGCTGCCTCAGCGTGCTGAACGCCCAAACACGAGATACAGCGCTGATGACCATCCTCGGTGACAGGAAACCACCGCATCCAGAAACACACAGATAGAATGTCATCTTGAAAAAGACGCAAGCTCTATCTGTGCAAGCTCTTTCAGAAGGACGCTCTCCTTGGTGCTGAAGCACGCAGGGGGAGGGGTCGCGGCGACACAGTCAGGGGTAGTGCAGCCTGGCGCGCGCGCCTCTCTCTCGAGGGCCCTCTTACCAGCCGTGGGAACGGCTTTTAGCGCTCTCCACCTAGCGCACCGAACCAGCTGTGAGAACAGCCCTTGTGATCGTTCTAACGAACAACAAAGAGAGATGATCGAAACCACACGACCCGCTGCAGTGCCGTCACACCAACACCGACTGAAGAGATCGCTTCCGGCGGCTCCGCGTCAGTCACTGCGGTGTAGGGAGTGATAGCTGGCGTAACCATCTACCACTCGGCTCCGAAGCAAAATGCTAATTTGATGCAATCACCTGTGTCTCATTTATACCCGCACAGCGTGGCATGAGCACCTGGTGCAATCATTGCATGCCAATGTGCATTGGCTCGTTTTAGTTACACTCGAAGTAGATTGGCTCTCGCGAGCGAGATTCCTATTCGTCGGTACTCCGACGTGGCGTCGAGAGTGACCGACTGAATGGGAACCTGATTTTATGAAGTGCAACATGTTTCTGGATCAAAATCTTTATTGATCCTTGAACAACATTTCAATCAACCTCAAATCATCAGATTTGAGGGACAAGTCAAGTTTAGGCCTACACTCTCAGAACAAATGTGTAAAAACTGTACATTTCGGGGTATAGCAGCTTGTCAATGGGGCAGTACCCTTAAAAATAAATCTTTGTACGCTTTTCACCCTTAAAAAGAGCATACTAGTAACTTAGAGTAACAATATGTAGTACTATGAACCTTTTAGGGGTAAAAAAAAAAAAAAGCACAAAGATGTCTGTTTGGTGCTCCTACATCAACGTTACTCATCTGTCATTTCCCTCTGATTTTATGGATAACTTATGAACTTATGGGTAGTGTTAGCTTTAGGGGTAGGGATATACACTCACCTAAAGGATTATTAGGAACACCTGTTCAATTTCTCATTAATGCAATTATCTAATCAACCAATCACATGGCAGTTGCTTCAATGCATTTAGGGGTGTGGTCCTGGTCAAGACAATCTCCTGAACTCCAAACTGAATGTCAGAATGGGAAAGAAAGGTGATTTAAGCAATTTTGAGCGTGGCATGGTTGTTGGTGCCAGAAGGGCCGGTCTGAGTATTTCACAATCTGCTCAGTTACTGGGATTTTCATGCACAACCATTTCTAGGGTTTACAAAGAATGGTGTGAAAAGGGAAAAACATCCAGTATGTGGCAGTCCTGTGGGCGAAAATGCCTTGTTGATGCTAGAGGTCAGAGGAGAATGGGCCGACTGATTCAAGCTGATAGAAGAGCAACTTTGGCTGAAATAACCACTCGCTACAACCGAGGTATGCAGCAAAGCATTTGTGAAGCCATAACACGCACAACCTTGAGGCGGATGGGCTACAACAGCAGAAGACCCCACCGGGTACCACTCATCTCCACTACAAATAGGAAAAAGAGGCTACAATTTGCACAAGCTCACCAAAATTGGACAGTTGAAGACTGGAAAAATGTTGCCTGGTCTGATGAGTCTCGATTTCTGTTGAGACCTTCAGATGGTAGAGTCAGAATATGGCGTAAACCGAATGAGAACATGGATCCATCATGCCTTGTTGCCACTGTGCAGGCTGGTGGTGGTGTAATGGTGTGGGGGATGTTTTCTTGGCACACTTTAGGCCCCTTAGTGCCAATTGGGCATCGTTTAAATGCCACGACCTTCCTGAGCATTGTTTCTGACCATGTCCATCCCTTTATGACCACCATGTACCCATTCTCTGATGGCTACTTCCAGCAGGATAATGCACCATGTCACAAAGCTTGAATCATTTCAAATTGGTTTCTTGAACATGACAATGAGTTCACTGTACTAAAATGGCCCCCACAGTCACCAGATCTCAACCCAATAGAGCATCTTTGGGATGTGGTGGAATGGGAGCTTCGTGCCCTGGATGTGCACGAAATCTCCATCAACTGCAAGATGCTATCCTATCAATATGGGCCAACAATTCTAAAGAATGCTTTCAGCACCTTGTTGAATCAATGCCACGTAGAATTAAGGCAGTTCTGAAGGCGAAAGGGGGTCAAACACAGTATTAGTATGGTGTTCCTAATAATCCTTTAGGTGAGTGTATATACACATAACAATACATATGGCATAGTCTCAGCCTCAAACCTTATGTCGGTAGGCAAACGTCTGGCTACTCAAGACACATGGTATGATCTATGACAGACAATTGACAAACAACATTTCTGTAAAAAAAAAAAAAAAAAAGAAGTTATGATGCTGATCATCACACACTTTTTTCACGATATTGTTTGCATGAGCACACGTTTGGAAATGTGACTAAAATGGAAGTTTCTATTTCTAGCATCATGTTTGTTAGCTGGTTAGAGCATAGTTTAACAATTATTCTAAATATATAGCAGATAAGAATGCTGGATAAAATAACAAATCATTCGTATTGAGTAAAAAATAAGCATAAAATAATTAATATTAGTAGCATATTATAAATAAATGATAAGTAAAATATAATTTTAATAAATGTAAGTGATTAAAAAAATAAGAATTCTTTAAAAATAAGTTGAAATAATGGAAATTAATGACTTTAACACACACATAGATTGATTAGCAGCCTCGGATAGTTACATTAACTCTGCTTACAGTAGGTCTGGCTTTAACAGTTTAACAGTTTTAATATGTTTTCGTTAAAAAATAAATTTCCTTATGGAGAAAACTAAATACGATGAAAATAGTTTAAGTTATGACTATTTTTCAGTTGATTTAGTCTATTTAGTCTATTTTAGTATGATTTTCGTTTTTTCCTCTTGGGCGAGCGATCTACTCACAGCTTACCTTGTGCATTAAATCGCCCACATGTCAGCAAACCAATAAGAACGCGGGACAGTGATGACGCTGCATAACAACAGAGCGTAGCCGCTAAAGCTGCTGTGGATCCGCTTACCCAGAACTCTCAGTGAGTGGCAGATTTGAAGAAAATTACCGTTGTTTGTCAAATAAATAAATGACGGACAGTTACATAAGTCTTGTCAAAACAATTTCAGGTAATTTTTATGGTACACCTCAAACAAGGGATTTTATAGTATTAATGTTAATTAGCGAGTCTATGAATGGCTTGGGTATGCAGAGCATTCAGTTTATTCACAGGACCGCACGATGGATGGACAGACAAATTCCTTTCTATAGCTTATTTGTGTTTGAAGTTCATTTCCCATTTTTGGTTGAATCACCAAACTTTTACTCGCAGATTGTTTGCATGTGTGTTAGTCCACGGGCTTGTTTGGATGGCAGTGTATGTGCTCTGCTGCCTGTATACATTTTGGGCTGGATTTCCTGTTTGCAATGGAATACTGAGGGGAGCATCTCAAACCCCGTGGCACACTCGGTGATGCGGCTGTTAAATGACATTTGTTGTGAAGTGTTTTTTTTTTTTTTTGTCCCTTCCTGCTGTACAGACCACACATTCGATCGCTGATATTTGCCTCTTTGTGGTCCGTTAGACTTCTCACTGCGCCATATTGTGGTTAGATGGTCTATGTTGTGCTGACAAAAATATATTTTTCTCTCTCTCTCACCCTCTTTATCAATCCCTCCACCTCCTTTTTAGCACCCCACTGGTTTGTGAAAGGTCAGCTTTCTACCGCTTGACAAATCTGGATCTTGATAAAAACAACCCACAATACGGTTTTAAACAGATAACGTAATTTATTTTTAAATGTTAAATACTTTCTGCATTAAGGGAGCTAAACCCACTTTCTCACTGTGAGCTAAAAATCAAGATAAAGAGACTTCATCGTGGACTTCATTGTCTATTTTCCATTTTTCAGGCAGCTCCAGCCAGATGCACAGAGGTATAAATGTCAAGGATTTCCATGTAAACACCACTGCAGAGCCCTCAGGGGCCTTCCTGTCTTTCTTCTGTCACATTCTCTTTTCTTATTTCTTCTCATAAATTGTTTGTGCAGAAACAGTATAATTTAAGTTCAGTCGCTATTACCGATCTTATAATCCAGTGCTCCGTCCTGCCCTGGAGATGGAGAGAAGTTAAGTGATGTCCATCCATCACATTGAGAAACGGTAGAGGTCAAAGAAAGACGTTCGCCATTTCTCATATTTTAGTGCTGCCACAGCTTGCACTTTTGCAAGAACATTTTTATCTATAAAATGCCAATCAAAAGGATGTATGTATTTGCTGTTTGACAGCGTGTTATCAGGTAGGGACAGGAAAGAAAGAAGGATAAATGTTTCAATGCCAAGCCGTTACAGGGCAGCATATATACACACAACAAAGTGACAGATTTTTTTTTTTAAATATTTAAGGACAAAAGTATAGGTATGGTTCAATCAGACCCATTGCCACAAGTGTACTATGTGTAAAATCACCTAGCCATGCAGTCTGCATTTACAAACATTTGTGAAAAAGGGTCATTCTAAAGAGCTCAGTAAATTAAGACATTGTACTATAAATACAACTGTAAGGGATGTTTGTGGAAAAAAGGAAGTGTTTAGGAAGAGCAGCAACTCGGAGTGGGGTCACCGATTGATGAGGTCACATGGTGCATGAAAGTCACTTTTCTGTTTGGCAGTCTGATGGGCGATTCTGAGTTTGGCAGATGGCAGGAAAACATCACCTGCCTGACTGCATTGTGCCAACTGTAATGCTTGTTGGAGGAGGGAAATGGTATGGAACTGTTTTTCATGGGTTGGGCTAGGCCCTTTTCCTCCAGTGAAGGTAAATATTAATGCTTCAGCATACTAAGACATTTTGGACAATGCTATGCTTCCAACTTTGTGGGAACAGTTTGAGGAATTTATTTTTTTTTTTTAAATATATTTTTCTGTTACTTGGTTGATTGACATCGTGCACAAAGCTGTTAGAATACCCTTATTATTTATCACAGTTAGTCAGTTCTTCCATTGACAACAACAGATGGTGTGGCAGATACCTGTGTATGTTTACATTAAGATTAAGAATGGCATCTTCTTAAGACTACCTTAAGATTACTTTGTATTATGACAGTTAAATGCCTTGATGACACATATTTCAATGAAAATTAGATGTCAGAGTAATGCATCATGTACTTGTAAACAGAAATATGATATAAACACCCAGACACTCGATTCATGTTTTGAGCCACACTGGTAAATAGTAACTGGTAATGTCCAAACTACTTCACATTTATAGCCGTCTCATGGAGGAGAATGGGGTGGGGTGAGCGGGGTTAGTTGTAATACGCATGGCTTAAAACTTTCCACACATGCCAGCATGATGAAACTTAGTGTATTTACTAGTTGCCATATCAATAAAAATAAAATAAAAAAATTGTGAAAAGTCTTTGGAAGATATCACTGAACATTTATTTAACCATAGCAAAAGTAAATTTCCTACTGAAGTTAATTTTTAATCACTGTTAGTTCTTTAATGCTGATCTAACAGCAGAAGACGCGAGCTGGGTTTAAATCCCAGTTGTGCAGGTGGCACATTGCGTTACAATGAGCCCCTATTAGAACTACGCTATTATATTCTATACTTTTAGTAAAGGTGTACAGTAATGTATAGCAATAAGCCTAAAATATTACTCTAACCTGTCAAATTATTAATTTTTTCATTCTACTTATCCTATTTATTTACTGTACCACAATGCAGAAATTCTAGTGAAAATATATTAAGCTTGGGCTATACACATGGCATAATTATTTAGTGCAAGCAGGGGAGTACACAATCCTGTATTTCTGGACTGGCAGGAACTGGCGAACATTCAACAAACTTTAATCTCTTAAAATTAACAAATACAAAATAAAAGTAAAGCGGCAGCTCCTCACAGACGTCTGCCATATATAAACATAATAAAGACACAACATAATTGTCCCAGGACTGGTCCTCTCTCTTCATTCAGTTGTCACTCCTCCTTTTATTCATCCGGAGCTCCTCTGGGAGACACTTGAGGCTGGTGTGGTGCGCAGGTGACACTCATTAGCAATCACTCCGTTCCCACGGCTTTCAGCCGCACCCTGCTTGCCACATACAGCTCTGGAAAAAAATAAGAGACCATTTAACATTGATTTCTGAATTTGGAGTAGTCTCTTAATTTTTTCCAGATCTGTATATATTTCTACTTTTATATGTAGGCCTATAGAAAAATGGAGTCATATGCAGTCTTACACGCTCATACTGTAATTGAAAATGGCCTGTCCCTGTCCATGGACCTTTAAACAGATGGTATCTGCTGTAGTTATATCTGACACAGAGTTAAAACAGCAGATGAATCAGCTCAAGCAGACAGAGTCTGAAGCCTGGAGCAACACAGCTCTGAACGGACCATGCAAGACATCTCGTCACAGTTTGTACCATAGGTTGAGAGTTTGTAGAGTGTGTGTAAAGGAATAAAGTGGGGTGTGGAGAGACAGAAATAAACAGAGAGAGCGAGAGAGAGAGAGGGAGAGAGAGAGAGAAAATGATTAACGATCTCCTGGACAAATAGCAAGTTACCAAAACAAAAGTATTATCATATAAGCTTGCCTTCCCAGGGATCAACCAGACTGGTAACGTATTTAGAGATTGCAGTCATTTTATTATGATTATTTTGTTATTTAAACAATGTATAGAACACAATGGATAAAGTGCAGGATCCCTAGACATTTTTTTTTGTCAGATAATTAATGCATCATCCACAATACACTTTAAAATGTTATGTTAAAATTCATATACAGTATCTAGGTCAGACCCTCAATGTTTTTTTTTTTGTTTGTTTGTTTTTCTGCTTTTTAACAGATGATCATGTGGTTTCATTATTCTAGGCGTTCTTTAAACTGCCATGTTACAAACTAAAATCACAATAGCTCATAAAAGATCCATTTTTCATCTTTACATAACATGTCATTTATCAGCAAAAAAATTGTGTATCAGCTGGAATCTATAACACAACAGGGATACATGTTGTGATGTGTCTATTAATCACTTGATGCTTATGATGAATGGCCTGTTGTAAATTCAGGTATGGCTATTTAAAAGCACACATCTGTCATCACATCAGTCAGCTACTAAAATCAATCTTTACAAGCAAACAATTCACAGTCCATTTTCCCATCAGAGAAGCAGAGGATGTCATGATTGCATTTAGTCAGTGCAGGGAATTAGTTAGTGATTATTGCAAAACCATTGATTTTGTGTGCTGTTATTTTCGATCTATCTGTCCGTCCGTCTGTCCGTCCATCATGAGAACACCACTTTGAATTTGAAAATGACATCACTTATGTAAGCATTTATACAACATATTTTTTAGCCATATGTTTTATTTGGGATGTGTTTAGGTCTGGTATCCACAGGTAAATCCAAGTACAAGAGTTTAACTCTGAAAATGTCATGCAGATGTTAGCATTAAATATAGTAAGAAGTGTGATGAATAAACTTTTCGTTTTATCTTGCAAAAGTACACATCAGTACACACAATGATTTACTGGTGGGCCAATTTGCTGCTATTTCTATCATTTATATTTACTGTAGATTTTCTTTTTCATCTTGCCACCCCCTTAAAAATTCCCTTTTTTTCTTCCTTTCTTTTTTTTATGGATGTGCAAAAATGTTTTGAGTTGAATAATTCATTGATCCAAATAGGCAGTAAAGTAAAATTACCTTTTTGTTTTTACATCAGGATAAAGAACAGCAACAGGGCTATCAAAGTAAGCCAACGTGACAGGGCTGCGTTTCCCAAAAGCATAACAAGCCTGCCACTAGGGGTGTGTTGAGATCTTGTGCCATGAGATCTCGCAAGATTAAAATATTACAAGATTTCTCGTTGAGGTGAAACGCTGTCCCACATCATATTGTCATGACGGAGTGTGAGGGTGAAGGATAGAATATGCCACGGCAACGTTTACATGACGCCTCCACTGTTGTTTTGAAGGGTCAATTGTCTCTACAACAACAACAGCATTAATAACGGCTGGATTGTATGTAATGCATCTGTTACATAACCCTTATAAAGTCATAAAAACTATTTATCAGCACTGACGGGACTTCTCTGGAATTCCCCTCTAGGGCATGAAGCGATGGCTGCGATCCAGCCATAATGAGACCCTCTCCCCCAAACCCCAACCCCAACACTCCCAGCTAAGCTGTGCTTTTGTGTGCACTGGTTACACAGGCATTCATTATCATGTTGGAGCCGATGCAACATCCAATGTGCACCGCTGCAAGCGCCCCTAACAATGCCTTCTGATTGCAGTGATTCACTCTCCAAATTAGTGACATTTCTCTTAATGTGTGCCTTGCTTCCAGCAACAAAAGCCTGCTTCACATTCCCGTCCTCATGGCATTTTATGTAAAATGACTGAGCCTACGCAAGCATCGCAACTGAGGATTCTGATCATCATAGTCAACCCGGATGACAAAAAAAGCAAACATAAATGGAGAGTATGACAGAGGGGCAGTAAATGAGATGGACAGAACAAAAAATAGGCAACAGATCCACGTGACGCAACAGACACAAATTCTAATGAATATGAAATGGAACTACGTCAAATTTATGTGCTGGCTAAATCTGTTTGCTGTGCTTTATAGACCGGGGCATTATGCAGGGTTCTGATACAGATAGGCTGAACTATGAGAAGCTGCATGGAGAAACTAAAGCGCTTCAGTAAGCTGCTTGACACCTCTCATTATCCACATGGCACACATGCCAGGGAGGGGATCCGGGGCACCTTACATCATAGTGTGAGAATCGGTCCTTTCTGCTATGAGGAGCTGCTCTCTCCAGCTATAGGAACACAGTAAATGGGAGAAAATCAATTCCTTTCAATACAGCATTTGTTTAAACTTATTCAAATCAGCACTCAGCACACACAAGCAATGTTAGTACACGCCACTGATTTAGGGAATTCATCCCAAGCAGGTTTAAGTAGAGGGGTGAAAGGTGCAAACTGTACTATCGTATCGTGTGTATCGTCCAGTGTCCGAAAATTTTCAAAAGTTTGTGGTCAGTAAGACTTAAAAAAATTCATACTTTTATTCAACAAGGATGCATTAAAATGATCAAAAGTAGGCCTGTTGTCTTTTGCAAGAAGACTTTTACTTTGTTACAAAAAAAGAGAGAAAGAGATAGATAAATACTGTTATTTTGAACTTTTATTCATCAAAGAATCCTGAAAAAAATATGTACAACCTATGATAATAATTTTAAATGTTTCTTGGGCAGCAAATTGGCATATTAGAATGATTTCTGAAAGATCATGTGACACTGAAGACTGGAGTAATGATGCTGAAAATTCGGTTTTGCATCATTATATTTTATGACAATAATAAATTATATATTATAAATAATATAGTAAAATAGAAAATAAAATAAAAAAAGATGTTGCTATCACTGTGTGTGCATGTGCGTGTGCAGAGAAAATGTCTCCACGATGATGTCAACATCCAAACTCCTTGTCCTTGTAGACATTTGTTGGTGATGGAATTATGCTTTTTTGAAAATGTAAAAATGCTGAATATTTTGTGTGATGGGTAGGGTTAGGGGATATAATACAACATTTGTATGTCTATGTCTATGGAACGTCCCCATAAAACATGGAAACCCAACAAAATTCCCTCTCAAACCCTCCCTCACGTTGCTTAATTTATGGTTTACTCTATACCACTGACATAAAGAATTCATCCAAAGGTTGTTGTTTTTTTTTTTTTTTTAAGTAGACTGTATTTCAATTTTAATTTTGCTGCTCTTAGGAATGGGGGCATTTTTGCGGACGACTGCAGAAAGGATTCATGTGCATCTCCATTCATCTCCCACGCATAAACCTGTCTCTCTGCAGTTATCTACTTTCTAGTATCCCTGGTTCCCTTCACTGCTCGGTCCTGCTGTGCTAATGCTCGGCAGAAATAGCCAGTTTTACAGGCCCCAACAGAATGCAACCTGGCAAGAATTTCATCCTCCTAGCAAAATCTGCAAAACCGGATACTGCTTTTGTTTCCAAGCTGGAGCTGTCTGCTGTTTTTTTTTTTTTTGGACAGTCCAACATGAAGTTGGTTTCCCCACAAAGTTTTGATCACCCCCTTTTAGGATTTACCCAATGATGTGTGACGGTCAAAGTTGCAGATTAATCAAATGCTGTTCTAAGATGTAAATGTGCCAGTCTACACCACATGGGGCTGAAAAACACAGCCCACTGGATGTGAGTCTGTCATATTTACGGGTGTTGCCCACAAACATACTGCATGACTTTGGGTAACCTTCACTTACCCTTTGCTGAGGTGGGAAACATTACAAAAAATAGATTGTGAACACAGTCTGGCAGTGCCTACTGTCTGGCTTATTATAAAAATGGGCAGGCTCAAATAAGATGACTGTGACAAAGGCATTTGGACTGCCAAGAGACTGTCTGGCAGGCATGAGTAGATCTGAGTTTCTGGACCGTGTACCGAGAGTCTCTCCCTAGGAAAACGTAATCCGAAGGTCCCCTGAGGTTGTGCTGGAGGTTAAAATGTCTCAAAACACCCAATTACACTTGCTATAGCCACCAGAATCACTGTCTCAGGTCAGATACTATAGGGATCAGTTTAATTTCATTGTGTGCATACTATTCTCTAAAATATGAACAGTTTAGTAAAATTGTACATTAATAGCATTAATATTAATTCAGTATAATGCAATATTATTGTCACACTGTTACATGATTGATAGTTGCTCTGAAGTGTTCCTTATGTGTTTTCTGAATAATATGCATATCATGCAATTAAACTAAATTTTGACACTGAATAATATAAATATCCCACAGTTTGAATTTAAGATTTATGGTCCCAATAGCAATTAAGCACCTCTATCGCCGTTTATGTAATTATATACAGCATCAGAGACAAAAGCTAACATGCAGAAACAATCCATCGGTGCACTAGAGTGATCTAGAGAATAGCGAGAGAGAGAGTGATGAGTTTAGATATTGAACAGTATCAATGCACCACATTTAACTTCTAAACACTCTTTGCCAAATTTACTGAGCAATTTGCCTGGCTTTTCAGTGCGTTAATGTGATACAATCTGCTCACCAAATGAGTGGAGTGTTTACTGCGCTGGCAGAAAAAAAAAATTAAAGTGCAGATTTTTGTGCCTAATGTACAGGGGAAATGCCAGAAAACATCTCTGTCCATCAAGTTAATGCTAATGTAGTGTCATTGCTAAGTGCCATGTCCCAACTTCTATAAAAATGACTCGGTATGGCAGGTGTTAATGTTGAAGCACTGTGCATTAAAGTACCGTAAAGACAATGATCCTGATGTTTCAGATATGAATGGTAATGAATAGGGGAAAAAAATATAAACATGTTGTGAGTGACATAAATGTATATATTTTTAGCTGCATTTTAAGATAGCATACATTTTAGATAACATACTACTAATTTGGTTTCGACAGAACACAGCAGAAATAGTAAGAATTGTATGCTATTCGGATATAGTGTAAACAGTGTAGCTTATATCCTTTAACATTCTAGAGTAAAAACGTTTGATTGAAAGGCAGGACTTTTCTTGCAGCTGCCATATTGAGTGTTTTGATTTTTCCCATTGATTTTTCTAGAAGTGGGCTGTCTCCATCTTCTTACTGTCTCTGCTCAGACGTCTTTCCGATTTTCACGTTGTGTACTCAGACAGATCCTGAAGAAATATATTAAACACCAAATACATGTTTATAACATTTCATTCTTCCTTCCTTTATTTTATTTTTCAGTTTTACTATAGGATATCCAGACATACTGTACACTTTGTGCAGATTTTATTTTAGAATCAATGTGCACTTCTGAATACCCACTTGAGAATATCTAGCCTAGTGTTCTCTCCTCAGCTACACTCTAGCTTTACCCTACACACCTCCTCACCCTTCTTTATTTCTGAGGAAAACACACAGAGTGAGTGCAAAACATCAGTAAATATTGTGTTTTCCAGAAAGCATTATATTGAACATTGTGGAAGTGAATTGGACAGACGAACGGATGGATGGATAGATGGATATTGTTGCTGTATGTGGCTGATATGAATTCATTCTTGAATGTTCTAGTGTCCTCGCTTTAGCTAGTGTACAGTGGTTCAGAGAAGTAGGTGCACAAGCAGAAAGCAAGGCAGCTTTGGCCTTTATTTAAACAACAGAAAAATGGGGTCACCATCCAAGGTTCTTTAGGCCTTGTCTGATCTGTGTACTTAATTACTGTCTTTCCATTCATTATTTATTTGTTGGACCGGACCTACTTAACCTCTGTGCACTCCTGCATAAAGTCATTTAGGCCACTAAGAAAAGATGAACATTTAAACACTTTTTAATGCAGCTTCACAAGCACCATTTTAAAAGTGTAAAAAAAAAAAAAAAAAAAAACAAGATTACCAGCTGGATCTTTGGTCTAGTATTAGCTCCAACTAGTATTCGTGGACTCACTTTATATTAGGTGGCCTTAACTACTTTGTACTAACATTTAAATTAATAATTTGATACAATGCACTTATTATGTACATACATGGTTTTACATTAAAAAAAATGACCTGCATGTAATTACATCGGTAATTAATTTCTGTAGTTACATTTATAATTACACTGTTGACACTTCCCTTACACCTAACCCTACCCTTAAACTTACCCATCCCACCACACCTGTCCATAACTTTACCCGTGTCCCACCTCAATATCAGCGAAAGTGTTTTACAATACAATATGAACACAATAAGTACATTGTACTTATTTTTTGATGTAAGTATATAGTAGCTAAGGCCACCTAATATAAAGTGGGATTGTAATCGTTAATTTTACCCACACATGTTTTCCTCAAAACTTTTTCATTTAAATCTGTCTGCCCTTGATGTTGTTGACTATTCAGCCTCAAAGTAATAAAGTTGGTCATGTAACACGCATCAGCCACACTTCATTGGGTAAATGCAGCTTTACTGGAAGACCTTGAGTGATGTCTCTTTGTTATGCCTCCTATTGGAACACTTTCATGGTCAGACTTTCTAAGTGTTTCCATGGCAATGCAGACAGTGGCTTGATTGATCACCTCAGCAGGCATTTTTTGGGGAAAAAAATCAAATGAATGTAAATGGAAAATGGAATAGTATTACTGATTTTGTAGAATTACAATTTCCTAGAATTAAGTTAAAATATATTTTGTATGTAGAAGTGAACTATATACACCTTACTATTTCTTGTCTTAAACTTGTACTTAAGCTCCCTCTTGTACTTTGTAGATACACCAAGTTACACTCTTAGGGGACAATTATACACCCGGCGCCAGGCACAACGCAAAGTGTTTTTTGCTAGGTTTTTTTTACGCAGTTATCATTTTCACGTCATGCGCCACATTGTGGTGCCCATGGGTGTGCTGGTCTGAAAACCAGGTGTGTTCATGCACATTGTTGGCACATTGCTATTTTGAGGCAACTGAAAAAGAACGCCATTGGTCAACTAAATCCTGGTCTAAAGTCAATGGTGCAATATGTTTTTTTTAATATACACCTATAGGCGGGTGCACAACGCGTGTACACTCTGCTTATTACACACACAGGGATGCACAGCAGCATGCAAACATTTTTAAATATTAAAAATAAAAGGATTCCTCTCTGGAAAAGCGTTCAGTCTTTCCGCTTGCAAATTCTGCAGAGTAAAAAGTGAATCTGCCATGGCGCAAACGCAACTGCTTTTAAAGGGATTGGGAGATGAAACTCTGGTTGGTTTGTTGCACGTTATGCCCAAAACACACCCATGACTCATTAAGAGACTAGGGACAACCCTTTTAGACCATGCGCTTAGATTGTTAAAATGGTGCCCTTAATCTTGTTTAAACTTAATCAAGATTGGTGCTTGCTGAGAATAAACTGATAAAATGTAAGACTTAAAATAAGACTTTTTACATGATACATACTCCCTTCTTTGTATCTGAATCAAAAAAGGACAAGCCACAAGCTTAGATTTGTGTATGCCTGAGAGAAAAAAAAGAAAAAAAAAAAACACTCATGAAACAGAATAATGAAGCAGCCCTGGAAGAATTGGGGTCATATGCAATGGGCTTTAATTTCGAAAATAAGACAAAGTATAAACTTTGTGACTGGTATATTATGAAACCCCAAAATGGGATGAATGTGTATCTGGGAGGGGGATGTCTATGTCATTAATGTCTATGTGATTATTTAGGTATTGTAAAAGTAATTGCAGAAGCTACTCTTTGGGATATCTAGAAATGTCATTCACTGATTTGAGGAAGAATGTTTTTAGTGACTCGCTGTGTGTGTGACACGGTGCCACAGCAAAAACAACGGAGATAAAATCCTCCATTTGTTCTCTATTTGTTTGCAATTGAGGCACATTTGATTTTGTCAGTCAAACCATTTTATTTCCTTTTCTTTGTTCTTTCAGCTGTGTTGCCTATGTAGAGCATTCCAAATCATTAATTTATGAGGTTCCAGGATGTTAGGATGCTATGTGAGGCGATTCACTAGGTTTTGGAACAGAACTAGAGTAATCTGTTCAAAAAAATGACGACAGCATCAAAGAGAGCCAGTAATACAACTTTGGACTTCAGGCTAGAAGAAATACTTAAGATTTTTTTTTCATAAGGAAAATTTTAAAATGGAGGAATGCAACTGCCAAACTGATGTCTAAGCGGTGGATTAATCCATTTCCAAGCTGGGATGGATCAGATGAGCAAGTGCCCATGGAGGTGAAGGAAAAATGTGATAAGGGTGAGTACATGAACCTGATTGCCATTCTGCCAGAAAAGGAAGAAAATGCTTGATTCCACCAAAAAAAAAAAATACAGTATACAATGAAAATGCAGCCTTAAATATTTTTAAAAGGAAATCTCTTATGCTTGCTGTATTTATTTGATCAAAAATACTGTAAACACAGTAATATTGTGAAATATTACAATTTAAAACAAATGTTTTCTGAATTTCCAGCAGCCATTCAGTGTCACGTGATCATTCAGAAATCATTCTAATATGCTGATTTGATGCTCATATAATGTCTTGTCATCAATGTTTAAAACGTTTGTACTGTTTAATATCTTAGTGGAAACCATAAATCGTTTTTTTAAATCATAAAGCATAGTATTCATTTGAAACAGAAACATTATAAATGTTTCATTACTGTCACTTTTCATCAATTTAATGAATCCTTGCTGAATAAAAGTTTGATTAAAAATAATAATAAAACTAACCCCAACATTTGAACAACAGTTAGACTACACAGTATATTATTAAGTGTATATTCCTACAATCAGAAATGTGCCATCTGTGTATGAAATTAAAAACAAAACATCTTGTTTCTCTCTAATGCCCATGGGCAGTTCAGTATGTTTTGGAACAGAGTGTCTGTCTCTGTGCCTCTATGGTAGTGTTAGCAGCCTCGTGGTTAAATATATCTCTGGATTGTCAGACACTGACCAAGGCTGTTGCTAAGCTTATTGATTCATTAAGTAGCTTGAGGCAAGCCTGAGTAACAGCTCCTTAAAGAAAATGCGGAGGATCAGTGCTTAGCGGTGCTTTGTTAACCCGTGTTAAACAAGCTTAACTCTAAGGCCCATCACTCTGTTTGGATCTTAGAAAGGAACAGCCTGCTCCTTTCACTGTTTCTCTGTGTTAAGAGAAAAGACGGAAAAGGCAGGCCGAAGCCCTTAACAAATACACACACACTTCCTCAACTCTCTCTCTAAAAGAAAACAAAAAAACAGCTCCAATTAGAATAGAAGGTTATAGGTCAACATCTATTTGTGGTAATTGCATGTATTTGCATAGCTGATGAGAGGAAATTTCAAAAGGTGAAGCTCTCTTTTAATGCTGCAAATGGTGAAGTAGCAAACAGGCCTCTCAACCATTACAAATTATTGGAAGGAAATGGAGATTATTTCCCTACAACATTATCAATCACTTGTGTAGTGATGAAACCAGCCTTAGTTTAGTGTAATGGATGAGTGTCCAGGGCAGTGAGTCATAATTGCCATATGTAATTATATGGCGCATACAACCAAATATAAAAAACACAGTATGTGTACTGACACACTTATATAAGTCTTTGCATGTTGCTAATCGGGTTGCATGTGGTTATGTGTGCTAACAGAAGGATTCCTATAGATGCCCTAGGTCTGAAAACATTTGCCATGTTTATCATATTTAAATAGAAGTCATCCAGATGTTAAATCACAGATGTGCTAACATTCACTCAGCCACATGGGGTTTTGCCTGACAGACCTTTGAATGTTAAATGTGAGCGAGTTTGTCACTCTTACAGCTGCACAAACTAATAAGATAAGCTATGTAATTGACTGGCAATTTATATATGACCTCCATATATATATATATATATATATATATATATATATATATATATATATATGTATGTGTGTGTGTGTGTGTGTGTGTGTGTATACACACATATGCACGAGCAAGGGCTTTTGTTGTTGTTGTTGTTCAGTACACTCTGAATACCAATGAAGGTTTTAAATAGAGAATTTGTACTGTATGTTAGCTTTAGTAATCTAGTAAAATGGGCAGGAGCATTTTGTGAAAAAGTTTGTCATGTAAATGAAGTGGAATAAAAAGATTTTAAAAAAGAGAGAGAGAGATTCAAGCAGGCGCAAAGCAGTGAACATTCATCACATAACTTTTATGCCTGAAATAGCTCTCAGTGTCATTTGGACATATGTGACTATTGCTGAGGTACACTGCAAAAAAAATGTTTTTCTTACTTAGTATTTTTGTCTTGTTTTCAGTCCAAATATCTAAAAATTCTTACATTAAGAAGCATTTACTAGACAAGCAAAAGTTTTTGTCTCGCTTTGGGGGAAATAATTTTGAGTTATCTCCCCAAAACAAGACAAAAACTTTTGCTTGTCTAGTAAATGCTTCTTGTTTTAAGAATTTTTAAATGTTTGGACTAGAAACAAGACAAAAATACTAAGTAAGAAAAGCATTTTTTGCAGTGTAGCCTATCCACTGGGTTGAAAATATTGTCCGATTTTTGACAAATTGCCTGTGATGTTTTCTACAGCTTCTGTCAAATGAATACGGTTTTTAAATGTCCTTTTTTTTCCTTCAAAATTATAGAAAACACTTAATATTGTGAAATATTTTTATATATATATATATATATATATATATATATATATATATATATATATATATATATATATATATATATATATATATATATTAAAAATATTTCTTAATATTAGTGTTTTCTATAATTTTGAAGGAAAAAAAAATCAGGACATTTAAAAAATCGACGTATTCATTTGACAGAAGCTGTAGAAAACATCACAGGCAATATGTCAAAAATCGGACAATATTTTTATTAATATATACACATATATATATAAAATGTCCTGTGATGGCAAAGCTGAATTATCAGCATCATTCCTCCAGTCTTCAGTGTCATATGATCCTTCAGAAATCATTCTAATATGCTGATTTGGTGCTCAAGAAACACCAAGATATCAATATCATTGTTGAAAACAGTTGTGCTGCTTAATATTTCTGAGAAAACAATGATATTTTATTCCAGAATTCTTTGATGAATAGAAAGTTCAAACAAACAGCATTTATTTGAAAT
Source organism: Paracanthobrama guichenoti (assembly GCA_018749465.1). Taxonomy (NCBI): domain Eukaryota; kingdom Metazoa; phylum Chordata; class Actinopteri; order Cypriniformes; family Gobionidae; genus Paracanthobrama; species Paracanthobrama guichenoti. Next base: position 31,839,878 of record CM031956.1, on the reverse strand, counting down.
AGAAAACCTTTGTAAAAATATAAATCTTTACTGTTACTTTTGATCAATTGTATTAATAAAATAATTGTATTAATTAAAATCAAATCAATCAATCAATCAATCTTACTAACCTCAAATGATAATGCAGCCACTGTATACTATATGGTAGAAGGTGATAATATATAACCTTTATTTTATGTTGTTAACTAGTGTTGGGAATCGTTAGGAGTAAGACTGATTGCACTATTCGATTTCACTTAATGATTGTGGCTCTTTAATGATTCCATTAATGATTCTTCTTCCAGCACTTTTTAAACTGATTCAAACCTTTTATTTTGTGAATTCGTTGAAAAGAACCAGTTCATAAGAATCATCAGACTACATTGATCTTGCTGTATATTTCTGTATTTTAGTTTCATGTAATTCAGAAACTTAACATGAAAATTATTTTTTTTTTAATTATTTATTTAAATATTATTCCCAGACCTACAGAGTGGTCTATGGTTTTCTAGCACATTCAGACCATTGGCTTTATAAGCAAATGTGTAGAGACTCTTGTACTTCTCCTCCATCTGTGAGAAAAATCACTGATCCCCCAGACCATGGCACAAATCAGTCAAACATCCAGTCCTGTCAAGCTTCGATAGAGCCAACACTCATCAAGTGTGAAACACTCAATCGAGAGCTTATCTCAAACCACAAGTGCACTGCACTTCTGAGGTTCATGGATTTTTTTTTTAACAACATTGCAGAACGACAAAATTGTGATGAATTTAAGGAAGTGTAGCGAGAATAACATCCTAGCAACTAAACAAGCAATCTTAGCAACTCTCACTAATGGTACATCTCTCAAGGACACTCATTAGGGAGAAATTAAGCCACGCACAGCCCATTAACATGGAAGCAATCAGTCTGGATTGATGAGCAGCCAAACATGTATGTTGAAAGATCTGTCACCAACCTGCCATGTGGTGGGGGAAGGGATAACCACTAAAGCACTAACCAAAATAACAACAGAACATATGAAGTCCGTCTGACGTTTTTCTTTAAAATAAGCATTTTTGTCAGGCTTCCATGTATAGGTTTCTACCTAAGTACCGGTACTTCTGAATGGGCTGAGGCTGGGATTTAGTGGGTTTGAAGTGAAAGTGTTTTATGAACATATACTACAGGTGCTGGTCATATAATTAGAATATCATCAAAAAGTTGATTTATTTCACTAATTCCATTCAAAAAGTGGAATTAGTGAAATAAATCAACTTTTTGATGATATTCTAATTATATGACAAGCACCTGTATATATGAGAGTATTCACTCAGTATCGTCATCTCATTTTTGACCAAAGTGGCTTTTAGAGGCTTTTGCATCTGAATTCTTCATATACTAACTTCCCTTTATTTATTGTGCTTGGACATACCACACATATTTTATTTTATTTTTTTATTGAGTAGGCCTCAGCTACAGTAACAAATTCCACGGTGAAGGCAGTGGATGCAACCTGAGTGCCATATGACTCAGCAGCTACAGTTTTTGAGGGTTGATACTAGCCTGGACCCCAAGAGAGCGTTCAAATGGGAGAATTGAGAAGCTGAGAGGGGTGGATGATGTTGAAAACCTGAGCGCAGATTAAACACTTTCATCTCAGACCAACAATCAGTGCAGCCCTTAGTGAAGAGCAACGCAGGGAGCCTCAGGTTTTTAAGGTGTTTCCTTACCACTGAAGATTTTTACAGTGCTATTATTTGAGATTGTGGAAAATCCAATTTTTGTCACTGAAAACAGAGTAAAAAGCTTTATAAGCTTCTATAAATGTTGGTCTTCTATAAATGTTGGTCTTTGAACATTTACAAGCAAAGTTAAATAATTCAGAATTTAACTTTTAATCATGATATTAAAAATATATGAGGCATTGTGCGTAACAGGGCAGATCTATTGGGGGTGGGGGTGGGGATCTGTTTATTCACAAGCGAAAACACGCACTTGGGAGATTTTCTGTGCAAATACCATTAATATTCAGGGAAATATGATAAACATGTTTTCAGTACATAGACTTACATCTGCGTATGTGAATGATGAGCGACATGCTGTAATATAAAGGGAAACTAAATATTGTTTTATTATTTTATGCTAGTGCTTGCTCGACTACTACTCAAGAAAAGTATATAAATATGGTCATTGAGGCATAGGGTAATTGTTTGTTTTGTTTAGTTTTGTTTGGTTTGACAGCTGTAACGAATTGGCTACATATGTTAATATATATATATATATATATATATATATATATATATATATATCAATATAATTTAAAGAATTAATTTCAAATCGACTGATCCGTTCATCTGACGAACCGACAGCACAATCTTCTTATCAATTCTCACAAAGTTTTATTCTTTCTATCAAATCTTCAGGAAGATTATCCTTCTGGCCGTGAAGAATAACTTTCTTTTCTATTAGAATATTAATCAATGTACACAACGATACTATACAAAAGCTTGTAGTAAAATCTGAACATTAAGTGCCTCAGGTTTGTGAGCAGCAACAATGACAATTAAACATGGATATAATGGTTTTAATAGAAGATGCTACGAATACATACGGCTAATCAAAGAATACATATATGCAGAATAACGAAAAGTAGAGAAAGAAAAAGGAAAAAAAGAATGAAATATCAAGGAATGGCAATTTCACAAAATGTTAACCCCGAGAGCCAGCAACGAATAATATCAACTTAAACAGGGGCAGAAATCTTAAATGCACCTAAAGTTCGATAAAATTTATACTTGCATTGAGTTTGTGCTGAGTAAAGCAAGAGGCATGTGTTGTTGAGTTTCTCAGAGTGTTCGTTAGCTGAAGCTTTCTTTTGGTTCTTCCGGATGTCTTGTTGTCTGTCCGTGGGAAGTTTGAAGGTGGTTAGCTTGAAAGCGAAGTTTTGCTGGTGAGGAAGGAAAGAAAGTCGTCTCGTCGAAATTTGCTGACTGAGCGCTGAGATGGAGTGCACTGCCTGGCTGGCTGTCCGCCTGGCCAGTGACTGAGTCGCGAAGCTTTCCAAACTTCAAAAGAACCAACCAACTCCGGGAGACGTGTGCTTTGTCTTTTTAAAGACAAACTTGTTCACACCTCTCTTTGGGTAACTTGACAAATCCAGAGTGTTCATTTTGAGCTGGAGAAAGTCCCCTTTGTCTCTGTTTATGACCTAACTGCATGTTTAATGATGGTGTCAGAATTAATACAGTTTTACTCCAAAGGGTGGTAAACATAATATGATGCATCTCATAATCACATACTGTGCACTGTTGATTAAGAAAAAGAGAGAGGAACATTTAGATATCAAACAAGTTATGGCTGGAAAATATTAAACTGAGATATATTCTTACACATAACAAGCATTAAAATTACCTCAACATAACTCATATCATGACTACTAGAGTATAACATAGGGAACATGCGTACACACAGGGATATATCATATACATTCTGGAATAGTTTCGTTATGAGGTAAATAAAGAGATTGTCTGTGTATTGGAATGGCTTTTCTCCCCATCCAGGCCACTCTGTCTGCGTGGGGATGGGGACATGTTGATAACGATCTCTTTGAAGTATCCAAAGGATCTGAAAGGGGTTTCCTGCTTAACGGATGCCATTCACCGTAGACTTCTTGGCCCCAGGACATTAATTTATGTGCAAATGTTACAAGGCTAAAAGCTTTCTGAAGCTTAGAGCCAAATCAACTCATTGTGATTCAGTCCAGATGCTACACAGCCCTGACCCGTCGAGGCATGGACTCCACTAGGCCCCTGAAGGTATGTTGTGGTATCTGGCAACAGCAGATCTTTTAAGTCCTGTAAGTTGCGAGGTGGGGCCTCCATGGATTGGACTTGTTTGTTCAGCACATCCCACAGATGCTTGATTAGATTGAGATCTGGGGAATTTGGAGGCCAAATCAACACCTCAAACTCCGCAAACCATTCCTGAACCATTTTTTGCTTTGTGGCAGGGCACATTATCCTCCTGAAAGAGGCCACAGCCACCAGGGAATACCGTTTGCATGAAAGGGTGTACATGGTCTGCAACAATGCTTAGGTAGGTGGTACGTGTCAAAGTAACATCCACATGGATGGCAGAACACAAGGTTTCCCAGCAGAACATTGTCCAAAGCATCACACTGCCTCCACCGGCTTGCCTTCTTCCCATAGTGCATCCTGGTGCCATGTGTTCCCCAGGTAAGCGACACACACGCACCCGGCAATCCACGTGATGTAAAAGAAAACATGACTTATCAGACCAGGCCACCTTCTTCCATTGCTCCGTGGTCCAGTTCTGATGCTCACATATCCACTGTTGGCACTTTCAGCAGTGGACAGGGGTCAGCATGGGCACCCTGATTGGTCTGCAGCTATGCAGCTCCATATGCAACTGCTTTGCACTGTTTATTCTGACACCTTTCTATCAGAACCAGCATTAACTTCTTCAGCAATTTGATCCACAGTAGCTCGTCTGTTTTATTGGACCACACAATTTTTATTGGCCAGCCTTCGCTTCCCAGGTGCATCAATGAGCCTTGGCCACCCATGACCCTGTCGCCGGTTCACCACTGTTACTTCCTTGGACCACTTTTGATAGATACTGACCACTGCAGACCGGGAACACCCCACAAGAGCTGCAGTTTTGGAGATGCTCTGACCCAGTCGTCTAGCCATCACAATTTGGCTCTTGTCAAACTCGCTCAAATCCTTACGCTTGCCCATTTTTCCTGCTTCTAACACATCAACTTTAAGGACAAAATGTTCACTTGCTGCCTAATATATCCCACCCACTAACAGGTGCCGTGATAAAAAGAGTGTTATTCACTTCACTTGTCAGTGGTCATAATGTCATGCACAATCTCTCTCTCTCTCTCTCTCTGTGTGTGTGTGTTGTGTGTGTGTTTCATGCATTGTGAAATATGTTAGGCCTACTGTTTTGTGTGTCACATGAACAAAGTGAATCATTGAAACTTGAATAATGCTTCCTTTCTTTTTATAATGCCCAATACACATGATTTATTTCTCTGTCTTATTTGACTTATTTGGCAAAAAGACAAAATGCTGCACCTGAATTTTATCAAGATCAAACCTCTTAAAGGCTAATCAAAATCAACCTTCCTCTCAGATCTGATTTCTTGCATCAGGATAAATTAACATGAGCAAGTGTTAATGCAATCTAATGTTTGAAAAAAAAAAAAAAAAAGGAAAAAAAAAAAAACACCCATGTAATTGGTCAATTACATCAAGTCAGCACTTCCTCTCATTTTAGGAATGCAGGAAAAGGGCCTGCACAGCATTTAAAATCTTATTTCATAGAATACTGCCCTGTTCAATGATCTACCTAAAATAGTGAAATTGTTGCATTAAATCAAATTGCCATTTGCTCATATGTTTGTGCATCTGAGTTCATTCAGAACTACATCAAAGGTTTTGGGTCTGTTAATGAAAATGCTTCTATTTAGCTTTTTTTATTATTATAATTTAACACATTAAATATTTATAAAATCATTAATTTACTTTTCATGGCCATCAATTTAAAAGGAAGAGAGTATGCCTCTAATACTTTATTTGGCAGTCTACAAACGGCACAGATAAAGTTGTCATCTTGTGTTTTTGGACATTTTGTACCATCCACAATTACATACACTCCCCCCTCTAAAGGGACCTCTTTCAGGTCCTTTCTACAAGCAAACGTCTCCTTAGAGGTGGGAGTGCATGTCTATGTTTACTACTCATTACTGTTCCTCATGGAAATGACTAAACTAGGCTTTATTTCTCCCTTTTCTTCTTCTCTTGTGGATTCCGTTTGCTCCTGACATCTGCCGAAGATTATTTTATGGCTTTTGTAATGCACCGGTGCATTACAATTAAAATAGCTGCATATTCTAAATTAAGAAATAGACATCATCATTCTTCTAGTTCTTACGTTGAATTTGCATCATACTTAGATTAAATCCTATACATAAATTGCGTCTCTGTGTGAAATACTATGGTATGCAGTAAAACCAGGTGATAGTAAAACATAGCGGAATGATTTTAGCAATTTGCACACATTATGATGCTTCATGAGAACCACGTTGATGTTGCAGTAAAGCAATGAGCAGCAGCATGTCTCAAGTGATGAATGCATGAGAAATGAAGTGTTTAGTTCAGGAAAACTGCATTGCACCGTTATAAGATGCATTCCTGTCCAAGCTTACACGCACAACTTAATTGGCTCAGTTCATCACAGGCATGGGCCTAATTGGGTGACAGATCAAAAGATAGATGGTTGAGATAAAAAAATAATAAAAAAAAAAAACAGTGCTGGGAGTGTTGAAATGGTGGGTGGGAGTTATGAAACGTAGGAGACTGTCACTGCTGTGTGTGTGGTTTTCCACAATCCATCTCTCACCGAGTGCTGAAGTCGCTCTTTTCACATTTTCAATCTAGACTATATTTACATCCAATAGATGGGCCACTTTGTGTGTCACATAAAAAAAGCTGAAGTGCTAATAAATGCATTAATATAGCATGGGGGAGGTTTTTGATTAAGAGTATCTAGGCATAGCTGTTAATTGCACCCTGCACCTCTAAAGTTTCACTTCCTATGTTATTATCAAGCAAGCACAGGGGGGTATTCCAGAAAGCAAGGTTAACTTACCGTCACATATACCCTGAACTCTCGGTTGATTAACCCAAACCTTGCTTACTCGAGGTATGCTGGTTCCAAAAACGAGTCCAGGAGTAAGTTCAGACAACTCTGAGTAAGTTCCCGGTTAACACACGAGACATTCTCAACCGAGCGACGAATCGATGATTCACCATGGAAACAGACGCTAAGAAAGAGCGTGCCATTCTACTTCCTCTTCTTCGTTTGTTTAATGGCGAGTTACATAACGTACTTAGTGCACATCGCCAACTATTTGGTGGTTGTGCAATAATTTTTTTCAAGTAATCTTTATTCACTGAGAATAAGGATTATATTGTCTGATGCTAATTAATTGAATGCAGATCTGTGTGAGATGACAATAAAATAAATAATACATATATTTGAATTGAACTAACATTTAAACTTATTTTAGAACTTCTTATCTTTAGAATTAATATATAATATTGTATATTATAAAACTGTAACTATATAACAAATTTGGTTATATCAATAACTATATTCAATATATAACACACATCTGAATACCTCTTAAACAAACTAACCCTGGATGAGCTGCTCCGGAGCAGGTTATGTTCAGAGAGTGAGTTGTCATGGTTACTTACATACCCTGAAAGTTACCTCCATTTTTGGAACCGAAAGTTGAAGTTATCCGCTAACTTACTCTTAAACATACCAGGGTGTGTCACATAACCTGCTTTCTGGAATACCCCCCAGGCTGTTTCACACAACAGATGTTTACAATATACATGACAAAATAATAACTGAATGAACCAGTTCAAAGGTTTACATACCCTTGAATCTGTTGTTATGTAACAGAGGCGGACTGATGGTGTATTTAGAGTGTATTTAAGCTGTCTGGACGTCCACACCACAAAAATTACTTTGTGTTGCCAACTCATGCCGTGTGTATTCCACTTCAAGTAAACATTGACTATGTCGTTTTGTGTACCAGACCGCTAGTCTTCCTGCTTACTGTTCTGAGACCCATGTCAGGAGGGTGCCTGTTTATTCCCCCCACCCCCATTTTTCTCATGTTTTGTGGTTAGCCATGTAGCGAATATCGAGCCCCAGGGGAAATGGTGCGGGATTTATGCATGCGTTAATCGTGTTACGATCAAATATGCATGAATTGGCACAGAGGGGAATTTTGATATTAACAATTGATTAAAACGGATTAAAACAATTATTAATATCTAGGGCTTGATTCAACTTTTAGAAATTTCTTTGATTCTAGAATTGAGTTCAAAGGACGGATAATTGTCCACCAAATATCTCCCTTTTAATAACTCTTAAACACCTCTCTGGCCACGAGAAGTATCTTTCTTTTAATTTGTAACAGGGTCGGTTCACCGTAAAAGTGACCTATGTATGAGCAAACCAAGCGCAATCACGTGTGAATATATATGTTTTAATAAAATCAACAAACAATAAACAAACATACACAAATTAACTGAAAGACGGAAGGAGAGAGGGAGAGAGGGAGAGAGAGAGAGAGAGAGAGAGAGAGAGAGAGAGAGAGAGAGACAAGGCAACAGTGATACTATCGACACAACCTACGAGCACAAGCAAGGAATCAGTCCAGCTTATTGGTATAAGCTCAAGACTTTATAACGACAGCTTAAGGGATACTTGCATATGTTTCCTTGGTCGTGAGTGCGTGCGTTTAGGGGAATTCCGCGATCCGGTCCGTGTTTCAATCTTGCCGGGTGGTTCCTTGGAGTCTGCGGGAAATTCAACTTTGGTTCCTTTGTGTGATGAGATCCGTTGGAAGATGGCGAAGAGGAAGAGGAAAGCCAAAGAGGTGGCAACAGGAAGCAAAATGAAGAGAGAAGACAAGAGAGACAGGAGAAGCGTCTGTGGCCCATTTTTAAAGGGCCGCGACGGGGCACGCCTCTTTTGTCGGAACAGCCAATCAGAGCGAAGGAACTCCGAAGCGGGAAATCTCCCTTTGTCTTGGGCCTCGCCTCATTAACATGTTTTATGGCTCTCTTAGATAACCCCCAAGTCTGCCTTTGGTATGCAGACTTTGGGGTTTTGGCATGAAAGAAAGAGTCTGATGCATCATAGTACCCCACAACACACCTAGCTGGCCTACAAATTGCGAAACAAAGATTTCGAGACCAAGCATGGGGAGTTTAACCTAAGAGTTAAAGGAACGGCGAGGATTGACGTCATTCTTCCTTACGCATTCACTGGCTATAAGTTTCTAACCTATCAAAACACATCTAAAGTGGTTATAACAAAAAGCATGCATACGTACAGGGACCACAACACACCTAAAATGAAACATAACTAAGTTAAAAGTCATATAATCTGTTCGGATGTCCTTTGGTATGTGTGAGGGAGGGGCTGTTTATGACGGTGAGCTGCACGAGGCATGGTTTGTGTCCTTTTAGCACCGTTAACCTGTCAGTCTGTAGACTTCACGGCACCGGTCTTGTTTGAGTCATTATAACTAATCAAAGTATTGGTCCGTTGATCATTTATGAGCACCGTCCATACGCTACAGCCATGAGGTAAGAATATATTGATTATTTCATAAGTAAGAGGTTAATCTAGTTAGTCTACTTTTGTAGTTATTTAAAGTTATGTTTAAATCAAATCTTTCTTTACTTGACTACGTATGGAAACGAGTCCCTTATCTGTCCTGAGCAGATGAACTGCCCACTGTTCCTTAAACAAATCATCCAGGTCTTCCACATTCTTTGGTTTCCCAGCATCTTCTCCATATTCAAACCCTTTCTAATGATGACTATGATTTTGAGATCCATCTAAGGACAATTCAGGGCTTCATGCACAACTATTAAAAATACTGAAAACATTCACTAATGCTCAAGAATATTACTCTTTATAAGCTTTCCCAAAAGACAAAATAAGTAAAAAAATTGCTTATTTTTCCAATCATCCCCTTCTTTTGTTAAAATTATTATGATTTTGCATAAACAGTACACTGATTGCAATGTTCATTTATTATTAAATATTTCTTCATATTTCACTAAAAGCGTAGTGCTGCCATCGCAATTTAAGACATTTATAATTATTTTAGCAGAATTCCACAGATTTTTCCAGAGCATTGGAAAAAATAACAGTTTGCAAATTCCTGAGCATCGTTATTGCACAATATTCTAACAATACTTCAGGTTTTTATGCAAGTTTTCTTTCTTTTTTCTGTGGTGACTGTGTTTAGAATGTAACCAGTGTCTAAAGCAAGAAAAAGTAAAGGTTTTTGCCGTTCATAAACACTCATGTTGGAAGTGCAGATGTTGTGAGGAAGTGTTAAATCTACCACCCACTCACCGGCTGCTGGTTAAACACACGTGTGCATTTCAGCCCTCCGCACTTATTTTCTCTTTTATGTGTTGGCTCTTGGAATTCACTGTTGTTTTCCTCAAGCAATGAGATCTCACATAGTGTCATTTATTTGCATTGTACTCTCAACTGTGACCGAGGGTGAGAGAGCCTTACTTCACTCTAGATTAGGGCTGCATGATGTGAAATATTCAAATATTCTGACAAATCTGTCAATAGAAAAAAAAAAAAAAAAAAAAAAATTGAGAGCTGATCCAAATAATACCGTTTCTTCTTTCAGTTGTTTAAAACCTAGTCAACTTCAATAATAATAATTACTACTACGGTCATGGTGGTTGCACGAAGACAGACACAGACGAAGATAATAAATCCAAATTGACAGGTTTAATGGTGTTCCAAGCAAACAGACAATCAGGCAGCAACACAAACTAACAAAGACTGTGAACAGACAGGGAGTGACTGAAAAGGAAGAACATGTATAGGAACACAAACAAGGTAACGAGCAACACAGCTGAACAGAATTTACTCATAATGACGTGATCATGGTAACCAAGGAGTGGTGGGAATTACAAAAAGGAAGGCATGTGACGTGTGAAAACAAACTGAAGGCTTCAACTTCATACAGCGTTGCATGGACTGATCGGAAGCTGATTTGAAACAGTGTATTCCGGTTAGAAATTTTGTCCAGCTTGAGCCACGTGACTGTGACGTATGCCATCAAAGTGCCGCAAGTGCGATTCGAGAGCAGGCAGCTGGTTCATTATGCACAGCTTCTTCAGAGCGACTGCACGAGCTCTGATGATGACACAGCTGTTCCACAATTGGCCGGATTCACCGCATGACAACGATCACGTGTGTTTCGTGTTTATTGTAAAAACTTCAGTTCCACTAATGCTCACAAATCTGTATTTTATAAATCTTTTCATGTAGTCACAATGTTACATTGTGTCATATTTATCAACATAAAACTGATTTAAAAAAAAAAAATTAGATCCCACTTCATTTATAGTTCACTTATGTTGAAACTTATTGTACAAACACACTGTATTAAGCAGTGCATAAAGTATTACATGACAATGTCTCTGAAACATATGTACATTATATTGCATTTATTTCACTTGATAAATTAAGCAAACAGCGCGGGCATCACTACAGGAAGCAGAAAGTGTCTCCTTTTTTAGCTGCTCCCCACCTACACGCGACAACTTTCGTCAATCGGTTACATCCAGCCACAGCCGATGTCAAACACACCTTGGATGTCCATGATAACTGAAACTGAACAGAAACGACCGTGACAATTATTATTATTATATACTGTACCTGTCAGAAGTTTGGAAACATTAAATTTATTGTTTTGAAAGAAGTCTCTTATGCTCCATTTATTTAATTAAAAATACAGTAAAAACAGTAATATGTGAAATACTATTACAATTTAAAATAACTTTTTGTTTTGTTTTGTTCTTTTTATTTTAATAAATTAAAATTTTTAATGTATTCCTGTGATGGCAAAGCTGAATTTTCAGTATCATTACTCCAGTCTTCAGTGTCACATGATCCTTCAGAAATCATTTTAATATGCCGATTTGGTGCAAAAAAAAAAAAAAAAAAAATTTGTTATTAACTTTATCAATGTTGAAAACAGTTGTGCTGCTTAATATTTTTGTTTAATATATGTAATACTTTTTTTCAGGATTCTTTGATAAATAGAAATTTCAGGAACAACATTTATTTGCATTTATTTCATTTATTAAATAGAAATCTTTAGTAACATTGTCTTCACTGTTACTTGATGAATAAAATTATAATTCTTTCTCTTATTTTTAATCTTACCACAAATGTTTGAATGGTATCATTGTTTCCACACAAACACACACAAGCACAGTTAAAATTATTCGTTTTTAACCCTCTGGAGTCGGAGCTGTTTTGGGGCCCTTTAGAAGTTTTGACATGCTCTGACATTTGTGCTTTTTTCAGTTGCTTATAAACATATTAATGTAAATTACACTGTATTTAAAAAAAGTGTAATTACACTGTATTCAGCACAAACTGGGCTACCATAATATGTGAGCAACATGTATGTACATGCTTGTATTTTTGACAGAATAATGTTTATGCACCGTTTTTGAAAAAACAAAAAAATGTGTTTTAAAATTAAGGCCTCAAAACACACAATAGATATGCACCCACAAGACTTTTGACTAATGGGTGGTGTTGCCTAGAGTTTTTGCTTCAAACTGATGTGAGAATCATTGAGCCAGCTAATTCATATAAAACAATACATTGATTTAGATTTTGAAAGACACTTTTTCTTTACAAAGGCCGTATGCGAAGAGGCGTGAATGTTCATGAATAATGCTGTGATCACACCTGAGAGAACAAAAGATCGCATAATGAGCTGCATAAGAAATTAACTCAGGTGTGTGACTGAGAGCCAAGCAAAGGGACAAAGGAAATATATTTGTTGTAGTTTATTTAGAATGTAGTCAACAAAGGCACATTACAAAGGCCTATTATATTTGAAATTATCAAAAGATTTGACTACACTGCAAAAAATGCTCTTCTTATTTAGTTTTTTTCTTCCTTGTTTTCGTTCCAAATATCAAAAATTCTTAAATCAAGATACATTTACAATGAACAAGATTTCAAACAGAAACAAGATTATCTTTCTTCCCCATTGGCAGGTAATTTTGCTTGCTTTAAGCAAAAACTCACTTAATTATATATCATAAAAAATATTTTATGTAATTTTACTTCTCTAGTAAATGTATCTTGATTTTAAGAATTTTTGATATTTAGACTAGAAACAAGACAAAAATACTAAAGAAGTAAAAAAACAGTAATATTGTGACACTGAACACAATTCAGTATTCAGTAAATACAATACGGCTATTGTCTGTTATATTTGATTCTTATTAAATGAGATGATTAAAAATATTGATTAAAATTAAGATACAATTTATACAAAATGAAATTCACTTTAAATAAATGCTTTCTACAAAACAAAACTTAATGAAGTGGTCAAAATCATTTCCATACTATAGGTTATTTATTCGCATCTACACAGACATTTGCTAATAAAAGCTTTATTGATGTTACACTTACAATATCCTAAACTCATAATCTGGCCAAAACAAGCCAAATAAATCTTGTCTAAAAAGTCTTGCATTTATTACATTTTATGTAGCAGGAGGATTCATATTTAAACGATGTTTTGCGTTTAATATTCACAGAATAAACTTACCTCACAATCCTCGCCTGGATCTGTTGCTCTTAGAAATAAACAGCTTTTTCTGAGGTAAAATATTCCAGGATTATTCCTCACCGCGTCTCAAACCGATGTGAAGTGTTTGAGTTGATGTGGGTGTCGGCTCTACTCTCATGGATCGCGTCAGATTTGAAACTCCGTGCGCTCCGTGGGCATGGCGCATTAGCGGGTAATGAGAAGATAATTAGACACTCGTGAACGACTGGCATCTCTCCCTTTTCAAATAAATTACATGAACACAGAATATTTGTTTTCGATTTGATTTACATTATTTAAAACCTGACATTTCAACGTTTCTTTAGACATACAGTATGTCTCATGTTTGAGAGACAAATATTTATTAAGTTATAGTTACTTTTCTGAAGACTTTCTGAATGAACGTCTTTGACAGAGAGGCTGCGGATTGCGCATCATGTTTGTTTTCTTTATTTTGCAAGAAGCACAACAATTTGTTTTTATTGTGACTGTACATAAAAAAATAATAGAAACTTAACAGATCATAATGATGTATAACACTTGCCTGAATGATAAAAAACAACAGAGTTATTTGAGTCTCTTTGGCACTGATAAGAAAAAAAGTGAGTCTATCGCGACGGCCGACTCCAGGGGTTAAAACAGTATGAAATATTTTTAAGCTTACATGCAGACCTATAGCTAAACTAAAGCAAGCTAAAACAAAGCAGAACTGCTCTGAGATGCTTAAAACAATCGTGATCCATGCATGTTTGAAGTATGACAGAACAGTGTCTCCTATTCACTTTTAAGTTTGCAGCTCATAACATATAATAATTTATTAAAGGGGTCATTCATTGAGAAATCAACTTTTCATTCAGCCTTTGATATATAAAAGTTCAACAAGAAAGTTTCAGCTCTGTGATATAAGATCATATTCTGCTTTGGTTAAGTCGGTGAAACACAGACTTAACCAAAGCAGAAGAACGCTTGATTCTGTAGCACCACCCACCGACTCGTTCCTGACATAACATAGGCCTACATAGAGCTAAACAGGATCAAACTTCTAAGCAATAAACATGCCGCATAAGCTTCATTCGGATTCCAATATTATGAATGCATGGATGAACTTTATTGTTAATGAATATCCAGCTCACGTGGGGAAGACATTGCGTGTTTGTTCCTTCATTTCACTATGGATTCGTTGCAGACAGGATGAGATTACATGAATGAATGAAGCAACACACTAATGTGAGTAAAAATGTTTTTTTATATGTGATAGTTTTGCATTGTTACAGATCGTTTGATATCTATTGATTATGTGTACGTGTCTAACTGAACATAACTTAGCACGCTGTTGCAGGCTGAAGAATCCTTTATTTGAGGTGTTGTTGGTTCATTGTGCTGTGATTCATGATCAGACTCGGACATGTAACGTTATGGGCCAGGGCTCGCAAAGCCCAACGTCCCAGGGCTATGTGTTTTCCAGACGGGCTACCAAAACGTATCACCGGCCTGTCCAGTGGGCTATCTTAAATAGTAAAATAACATTCCTTTCTTGGTGTGCGTTGTTCACTCTCTTGACTTGATATTTGAAGGAAAAATGCAATCGCGGAAGTTTTGATCATGCTGATTTGTCTGACTCTGCAGTGAGGCATGTGTGGGTTCACGGTTATATCCACCAATCGGGTGTGCCAAGTAATAAAAAATAACATTCCAATTAATTGTGGGTGGATAGAGATAAATCATTGTGTTTGTTTGATAAAGACATTTTGCGAGCCCTGTGGGCGAATCAGTTTTCCCCACACGCTTTCAAAACAATTCCTCACGTGTACTCACGGGGGAGACAGAGCTCATTATAATATGCAAAGCTTGTCCAATCCTAGCAGTGGCCGTTTACTTTCAAGTCTTTTTTTTAATGTAAAAACCATGCGAACGTCATAAGCTGACCTCATACAACAGTGTAGAAAAATAAAAAGAGCCAGTTCATGACCCCTTTAAGTTAAATCACTGCTTTTGGTTGTTAAGTAATTGCATTAGGCCATATCATGATTTCTGTTTTACTTGGCTTATTGGTGTAGCCCTATTGTAGACAAATCTCTTTTACGAACAACTCCCCATCTATTCTTTAAATATCCTTTTCTCTCTCTCATCTCATTCCTTTGTTTCTCTCGTGATGCCATTGACCTTGTTTAGATCTTCACAGAGCAGGAGGCTAAAGGTCTTTGAAAGGGGGCCCGCCGAACACAAATGTGCTGTTTTTTTTTTGTTTTTTGTTTGGTTTTTTGTTGAATCTAACTGGAATCTTTAGTCACTGAAGTAATTGTTAAAGTACATGCACTTTCTTGTAAGCTGCTTTACTCAGAAGTTTTTGCCAATAAAATGACTGTAGAGACTCAGGCCAGTTCAGCTCGTCTTCCTAATTCCTTCAAAGTCTCTAAAATATAGCTTAATCTACTCTACACTACAGCAAAAAAAATGACTACTATTTTACGGACCATTGGACTTGTTTTGTAGTACTTTGGAAGGTGGGTGGAGGGGGGCGGCAATGTATTTGCTGAGTGTATTCATGAGAAATATTGTGTGCTATTTTGGAATTGCCTATTAACTTCGAGAACAATTTCAGTGAATGAATGATGATTGGCAAAGGAGATGCCTAACACAAGAACAATCCGAGCATCCAAAAGTCCAGAATATACGGATTTCAGAGTTCAAATGCTATACAGCAACATTTGGAACCATAAAAAAGAAAAACGTTCAACAACCGTCAACATTAACCTGAACTACAAATTTGGCATAAAAATGTGTTCTGTTTTTAAGCAGTCCCATCGGTGAGTCATGCACACACGCACGTACTGCACACTCACCGGCTGGCCCTAGGCAGGTGACCTATTTTCCAGCAGCCGGTGGAGGGAGAGGGAAGAGAGATGGTCCTTCTATGGTCGGCCCATTCATGGCTGGCTCAGAATTGTGGATTAATTACCCCGTGTGGGAACCAGAGCCGGCTCTGTAAGCGAGACACTTCAGCCTCCGTTGGCATCAATAATGCATTTTTCTGTCTCTCCATTTAATTTGCACACGAGCCACCAGCTCGCGTCACCAACTCTTTTAAGGCTGCCGAAAGCAGGGACATCCGATCTGAAGAGAGAGAGCCATGATATACACTATACCCGACGTACACACACGCATATACTCTCCCTCTTGACCCCTCCGCCCCTCCTCTTCCTCTACCGGCTGACAAATTGATTCTTTCTTAATGTGCTCCTGCTGCGAATGCATTAAGAAAAGAAAAAGGGAAAACTGAACGAGGCGAGAGGTTATCATTCAAGTAAGGAGATGGAGTCCAGATCCTGCTAACGGAAACGAACAAGCTGGACCAGAACTGTTTTTAATTCCCTAATTTCTCTCTAACTGCACTGCAGAGAAACTTGTGCAAAACGATGAGAGAAGCTTGCCATATCTAGCGGATTAAAATGCTAGTGCTTGCCAGTGATTGACCAGCCATGATTGACCTGTTAGGAGGTGAGGAACAGGATAAACCGCATGGATACAACAGAGGTGGGTCATCTGATACAGCCAGGTCTGTCTGGGTCACTGCATTTAGAAAAGAGGAAGTGATGGAGAGTATAGTGCAGTGAACGTATAGCTGATGAGTTTGTGGTTTTGTCTGTCTGCCAAATGCGTAATCACGTTGTTCTTGTAGAAAATGCATGTTTAAAGAGATTGGCTGAGGCACAGGTCAATGATGTCTGGAGAGATAGGTCCCTAACTTTAGTCCATCGTGTAATTTAAAATTAATAGTGGAGATGAATTAATAATTCCCATGATGAATGGATCCACTAAATGTGTTCAGTCTTTGCCTTTGAGGCATGTCTGATGGTGATGTATGAGGAAGAGTGCATATGTGTAATTGCAGCATGTTCATGTCATTGTATTGTGTAAAGTATATTTTTACAGGATTAAGTGTGCAGAATTTCATCTTCTGTGCTGGCAGGTTCTCTAATGACCATATGAACATAGAGCGAGAACAAGGTGTAGCACACTCATTATGCATTTCAAGGCAACTTTGTGACTATACCCTTTTATAAAGAGCTAGTATGATAGCTATAAAACAATTTTGGAAATGTTTGACACGGTTGATGTGTACTTCTTAGACACTGGTAAAATGAAAATGATATTTTTAAACAAAAATATTGTTGCATTTAATCAACGTTTTTAGTTATATCAGTTCAAATATATTGAGCAGATTCCAGTATATTCAAGTCTGTGATTTTAAATAAATGGAAAAGACCTGTTTGTGTTTGACATTCAGTTATGTTGTACAATTATTTGCAAGTTAGCACAGCACAAGTAGGAAGATACTTGTTACTGCAAAGCTATTACTTATTGAACAAAGCATCATATAGCCATCCACAACCTAACTACTCTTCAGCACAATGGTAACCACAAAAAAAAAAAAAAAAAAAAAACTTGAACATAAAAATTATTTTAAATGTCAAACATAACTGAACTTTATACATTAACAGGTCTTTCACTCAAAGTAACACTTCATTTCAACATTTGCTCTCCTAAACCAGCCATATGCAAAGCATGCTGGGAAATAACAATCCACAGCTCATTTAAGTTAATGCAACCAAAAAAAAAACACACATTTATGTAATCCCAACACAAATTGATTAAGTGAACTTCTGATTTACAATTAAAGTTAGGCCAAAATGTATAGCACTTGTATTGCTCTAGCTCGTTTTAATTGAGTAATTTGAGCAAACAGCAAAACCTTTGTTAATATTTATCCTTTACAGTTACTACTCTCATAAAATACTGTTGACATTTAAACCTAAATTTAACATCCAACAACAGATATGTTTGTCTGTGTCACTGATATGCATAAAATGAATATTTTTGCACTGAATTTTAATTGTCTCCCTTACCGTGTTCCACCTGTTTGACACGCATGTGTCTGAAGTTTAACACAGACTCAGGACGAGTCTTCATGCAAAATGGAAATACTATAAGGATATAACTGTAAAATGAAAGTTTTGCACTGAGGAAACATCACACATTAAACAGCATGCATCTGTCAAAGCACCTGACAGGGCAAGCCGCATTAAGATTACGTCTATGCATTAGCTTGAAGCTTTGGAGCCTTTCCCTCAACAGCTCACTCTGTAGATGCATTTTGTCCATAGAAATGCGTTATTCAGTGCTGTAATTTGAGTTTTCCATGCACAGTGATCAGAAGCGACTTATCGATAATGACATTTGTTGGTAATGATTTTCATTGTCGATTTTACTGATTAGCTGTTGCAGCCCTACTTGTGTGTCCGAGAAATCTATGAGACCATATAGTGTCCCATTTGACATTGTAGGACATGCAAGGGCTTAGGGCAGCATTTGGAACAGTAAGGGCAAGTAAATGATGACAGAATTTAGATTTTTTGTTTGCTTGTTTGTTTGTTTTGTAGAAACTATCCCTTTAAGTCACTATACTTATTGTTGTTGTTTTGCTTTCTTCTGAAAGCAAAAGTACAAAGTTTTCTCTATTTTTATGTATCCACACAAGTGAAAACCAATGCGTCAGATGTAGGAAATATTAGCACCCACTCTGTGCCACTCAGCGGTTCTACCTGACTAATCCACTGGCCATCTGGCTTTTATTTAATAAGAGAGGAACGCTTTCCGTTTTCTGGCCAAGAGAGACTGAGCCTATCGATCTGCACTCGCACTCATCGAAAAAACAATCAGACCTCATCAGGAGCTCCACATATATGTGATATTATGACATCATCAACCTGTGCCCAGGAGAACTGCACCAATTAACCGCCAGCCGACTCCTCTCTGAGCTGTGAATAAACAAGCCCAGCTTTGTACAGTGAAAAGGCAATTTACCCAGAACACAGTGCTCTGTTTTTTAGGCACCACAGCTGATTCTAATCTTTTATCATCCTCACTCTTGCCAATTTCCAAGGTACCTGCTTAAAATTAATTGCTTATTAAATCAACATTAACCTTTTGACACCATTTGCTGCCAAACCTGAATGGCTATACTGGAACTGAAAACAATTACACACACTTTTTTCTTTTATACTTTCTTTCATTCTTTCTATTCCTACACTCTAAAAAATGCTGGGTTGAAAATGGACTAACCCAGCAATTGGGTCGTTTTGACCCAGCGGTTGGGTTAAATGTTTGCTTAAGACAACACAATCGCTGGGTTGAAACAACCCAACCACTGGGTTAAAACAACCTAATTGCTAAAAGCATTTTTTAGAATGTATTGACAGGGCAATTTTTACTCAGCATTAAACTTAATGCTGCATGTTTTTCTCTTAGAAGTAGAAGTAATAATAATAATTAGTATTATTATCATTATCATCATTTAAATAATCATTTACTCTAGCAAATTCTTTTCTCACAAGGAACAACTTTCTTGGTACCTTTAGCACTTACAGTTGAACACAGCCACCTGACTTTTTCCTGCCATCAACTTTTTTGTATTTTAATCTGATGGCTCCTTAACTCCTGTTGCCTTGTGGGGTAGTAAAGTGTCTGAAACATGCGTACTTCAGAATTCTGCCGAAAGCAGTAGGTCATCTGGGTTGTTTTGCCCTAATGTTTAATGAATGCTGCTTTTTTTTTTGACAGACTGGTTTTGGTGTGTATAAGGAAGAAGGCATGAATGGGGGTTAGATATATTACTGCTTTCACTTGTAGCTTGTCTAATTGATGAAAGTGTGTGTATGTTTGTGTCTGTGTCACTGATGATTTTAATTGACCAACAGGTCAGGGCAGTAATGAGAATCTAATCAGTGGGAACAGCCATTTTTAATCCACTAATCTATGCAAAGCCTCCCCATCAACTACATGCTTTAAATCCATTTATCTAACGTGTGTCAACTTCCCAGACCAATGTATGCTAAATCGTATAAAGCATCAAGAGCAAGAAACAAGTACTGTATGTAGGGATGCTGGGTTGCATGATACACCTGACATACTGAAAGTTAAATAAGCTTTAAAATGTTGGACAGGATGCCATACTCATAAAACCTTAAACTCAATGGGAACAAAAGGAAAAATCTTCATTGACAGACTGCAAGTCTCAGCAAACATCAGGCACAGAAAGATCTTATTTATATGCTTTTCAGCAGTCCAAAATTAACCTATTCTGAAAGCAATTATAAATGTGTCATTTTAACCCTTTGTGAGTGGAAAGCAAGATCAAGGCTAGTAGTAGAGTATGTTTGAAAATACAAATGATATGTTAACATGTCTATGTTAGTCATTATTTTCCCTGATGAAAAACAGCTTAAACCAGTTTAAGGTGCTTTGCTGGTCTAGTTGGTCTCTCAACCTCAGCCTCAGCTGGTAGCCAGTTTATATCCCATGTCTGACCAGCTAAAACCAAAATCCTTCTTAAACCTGTAGCCAAAACCTCTCTGAAACCTTTAAAGCAGACCGGCCTTACCACCTTGGGCATGTTGGGAGACCAGCAAACCATTTTAGGCTGTTTTAGGTCCGATCAGACAGAACGCGTTTTTCAGGTTTGAAAAACAGGCAACCCCTGAATCAGCTGTCATGTCAGTCTAATCATGTTAACCATTACCACAACGGAAGGCCCGCCTCTCCATTCTTTCTACTGGACAATTTGAAAAAAAAAAAAAAAAAAAAAAGAAATGTGAATGACGAGTTGAAGAACTTCAGGCGCTCCTACAAAAGCGTGAGGTCGCAGCAGAACAGCGCGCAAACTGCTCACTGCTAATAGAAAACAATTTTAAAAAGGTGCCTCTCACTGCAAAAAAAAAAAAAATGTGTGTGGTCTTTCTGATCGGGGCCTTAAGCTGCTTTTTCAACATGGTGTTACACTAAATGTGCTGGTTCTACATTTTAGAAAAGAGAGCTGGATCATTGGTAAATTTAATCTCAGTCATTGAGATATGTGTTGCTCATGGTGTATTCATCATTGATCATGCTGAATCATGGCCTCTTGTGTCTGTGCACCAGAGCATGCTGTGCATTATCACTGGCATTGACCTCTGAGAGAGATCTGATACGCTCAAGATTGGAAAGTTAATATGTCCGTGTAACCCCACACCTTTGGACCTCTGAATGGGACCCACGCAGTGGGCCACTGAATGGGAGGCGTAGGGGTGCAAGTAGGTCTCTGATGTGCTTTTCCCATCTTTTAGTAGTGACCTTTCTGAATCATAACAATTTTGGGGTCATGTCATCGCCTACGTCCTTGGAAGCTGGATATGTAGTGTCAACCAGAGCTTAGTTCTAAATGTCAACAATGTATTCAAGCTGAAATGACTCTCATGTGATGATTTCAGCCATTTACTGCAATGAAGTTTTCCACAATGGATGCAGGTTATGGCTTTTAATGCACTTTCTGCACTCAGTTTTCTTGGCTTATTTAAATGTCACTCGTGTTTTACATCAATGATTGTATTAGTGAATTAACACCTGCTCTTATTCAGTTTTATGCACTGTAAATGTATGCATATAATAGAGTGATAGGCCTCCTGTTGCTTGAGTCTGTCTATCTGTCTGTCTATTTGTCTATCTGTCCATCTATCCATCTATCTAATCTATCTCTTGCATCCTTAATGACAAACTTTAGCAAGCAAGATCCAGATGAAATGGGTGTCTAATGAGTGTGATTTTAGCTTGAATGCTTTGACATTTATCTCTAGTGCTCCATGAGATTGCATAACCTTCTTAGCAAGTAGATGACATGAATCCCAAATAATTTTAAATCAGAAAGGTCACTGCCGAAAGTATGAAACATAAACCACCTTGAACCTGGTCTCGTGTAACCAGACCTTCAGACTGACTGCAGAAGGTCTGGACTCTATCGCAGCTTTCATTGGTCAAGGACCACCCAAGAGGACATTTGACTGACATGTAACGTAACCAATCACATTTAGTTTTGTTCTGCGTCATGTTTAGGGGCGTGAAAATGTAAAGTCGATTGTTCTTGCAATAACAGACAGACGTGCATCTATAAATTATTAATTCAAGAACAATGGACAATGGAGCTGCGGACCAATAGTCAAATAGTACCAATAGTCTCGGCTTTAGTCAATCCTGGTTAGTTGTAAAGACTGCGACATTCTTCTTCCATGAGGGAGTTTGGTTTAACGAAATTTGTTTTTAAGTGGACCGTTAAAGAACGCAACACACTCATCTTGTGGACATTGTGTAGAATTCAATCAATATTGATACCTTTTACTTCCTAAAAAAAGTCTAAACTATCAGTCAGATGACAGGTGGCATGTAGTAGATTGGATACCACAGGTTTTTCATCAAAGTTTTGATCATGTTGAAAATTTTGGGGCCTTCAAATATGATAGGCTTTAATTCAATCAATCAGATAACTACTTTGAAACTCCTGAAGTGTTTCCAGATAAGTGTGCCATACGTTCAGCCAATTGTCCATGGGCATGGCGTCTGAGACTGAGACTACCTTAAACCATACTTTGACTACAAAACCCATGAATACGAATGCTATTGTGATGGTGATAAAAGGGTGATAAAAACAATGAGTTTTCAGTTTCTGCTCTCAAATCTAGCTGCAGTTATTATCGCCTAATATTTAATCAAATGTGCTGCCACAGTGAGATTTTGAAAAGAATCACAAATGCATTCTGACTGTATCCATCTTTCACAGAACTGGAGGTTTGTAATGAGCAGGAAATGAAACTCAAATGGCAGTATAGTCACGTACACACAATGTTACAGTCGCAGTGTGATGGGTGGAGATTTCGAGGGTGAAAGTGACAGAAAGTGACTGATCTAATTTTGTTCTCCATCGACGGTGTAGTTTTTTCCCTCTGCATCAACTCACACATTGCGTATCAGAATATCGGCATTCACCGATGTAAGCAGAGTTGCAGTGGTGTGAGATTGATCTTTGGAGGACCTTTAATCCTGGGCTTGATTGTACTGTGCGTCGACAAGGCGAGTGGAATGGCGGAAATCAGTGCTGGATTTCCCACCGACACCCAGTGTATGTCCTGATTATGCAAATGACATGCCAATCAGCTTCAGTCCTCTGACTAGTGCACAGCAAACAGATCACTTTGTTCAGAAGCCTCCCTCTATCTAATAATGATAGGGACTTTGATGGTGTTTTTATGGTTGTTAATATGTTTTGCAGGTCTAATAATAACTTGTATGAGACAATATTTATTTATATTTATCATGATAAGTATAACAAATTACACACTTTTTTTCTCTCTCAAGAAAGATTTGGTTGGATTTGTTGGATGTACCTAAAAAAAGGATGTCAATATTGTCGTGCTGTATTTTCGAAACAGTATGTTAACTCACATCATACCACCACAAACCTGTTGTCTTAAAACGGTTTAAAAGCCTCACATCCATCTGGAATTCCTTGTATTTTTCAATAGAACCCCCCCATCCCCCTCCCCCTCATCAAAGACAAGAAGAATACACTCACCAATTTCCTTCTAAACATAGAAAGACATCCCATTCTTCTTGAACATCTGACATGACGTCTTGTCAAAGTGACTCATTGCACTCAACCAAAGCTCATGGCAAATACTGAGATGTACATCTCCAATAAATTCATCATGTCAGTTTTCCTTCCCTCTGCTACGTATTTACCTTCTCCATTTTGTTCCATAAATCCATTGCTTAAGTACTTTGGTGTCCTGCTCTGGATATTCAGTCAGGTGTGAGGCTAATATAATGAGGAGGACTGACTGTGAGGCTTAACATGCTAAATAAACAAATCCCTTTGAAGTGCCCATTGTGAGATGATATTAAAACTGTTGTTCAGAGTACAGATTAACATGAACTAAATGAAGTGTGGGTATTGATTGTCATTTTACTGACCGCTGTTTACTCTGAGCCCTGTATTCCCTTATCAGCTTCAACAACCCATTGTGCTCTAAGAACGAGTGAGATGAATATGAAAAAGTTGCATGTTAGAAGGGCCATAGCAACCATTATTACTAAATAAACATTATGAGATTAAATTGCTTGTACTGTTTATTTCTTCTTTTTTAAGCATATGTTTCATTCATGTTCAGTTTTTAATTGGTTTATTAATGGATGTTATCTAGCCCAGAGCAATGAGCAGTGCCTCTTTTTTCTATATAATGTTGTTTGCTTAATATTCCTTGATTATCATGTTTGTAATCTGAAGCCCTCTGGTGTGTGATTTTAGTAAATACTTCATGTTCCTTTTTATTTTTTACCAATATTGGTGATTAAAGCATGTGTAATTGATTCTGGACTTCATTTGACATCTCTGTAGTCTCGTACTCACCGTCACCTAAATAATATTCATGAGCCAAGCCGATATAATGCCTTATATTGTCTCACTCCTTTTCAGTTTGTGCCCTTATCACTTTTAGCCACCAGTAAACCGATTGATTATTATGCAGGCTATGAAACATCAATCTCATACAGGGAAAATTAGTCATGGATTATTATTGTTGTTAAGCATAGTTTGGGTTAATATTTTGATTTCAGATTGCTTATTAGTTGAATTTATCCAGCCAAAAGCTTTTTTTTTTCTTCTTTTTTTATGTTAATATCGTTTGATTAGCATGCCTTTATTGCCATGTTTTCATGTGTATGTAATCTAAGGGGCATCTGGTGTGTAAAAATTTGTAAATACCATGTGCTTCCTTTTATTCTACCCCCAAATATGGGGATTAAAACCAAGGGATTCATAACATCTTTATTATTGCTGTAAGTGCCAACGTGTCTTTCAAAACTTATGGGTGAATGTCATGTCGTCAAATTAATATTCATTTGCTAAGCTTATATATTGATATTATGAGGGACCTTTTCAATCATTCCTACGCCTCGTGTTAGTACAGGTTAAACAAGCAAAGTAAATAAAATATGCAGACAGGAGACAGATAAGGAGACAGAGAGCAAACCTGGAATAAATGTGAGAGTAGTTAAGTGCAAATGTGAGCATCCTTTAGTGCGCCTTTGAAGGGCACAGGAAGTATTAACTTTCCAGTGTGAACGTGGAGCACTTTTATGGATGATTGTTGGTGTTGAATATATTTGACATTTTGGTATCAGGTGATTGTTTGAGGAGGAGGCATAAAGAGAGAGGTGAAAATATGCATGCAAAGAGCAAGGGCACTCTATAAACAAGGTCGCGTTTGGATTGCAAGAAAGCTTTCAAAAGTGTTCTGAATATGCTATCGTCGTTTGCTCTTCCCGTAATTCTTGTCAAGGCTTGGCATCTTGCCTTTGTTTGTCTTTTGCTTTGATTTGTCAAAAACTGTCTCACCTTTCACATCATAGCATGCTTATAATTAGTGAAACTCTGCCAAGTTTAGAAAAAAAGCACTGTTACATCCATACAAATATGGAAATGTTTGTTTTCTCATGCTCATTTCTTTATTTAACCAGGTTAAAAACTCTAGATTTAAATCTCATTTACAAGAGTGACCTGGCCTAAAGGGCAGCAACAATTTTTATAAATATGCACGCAAAGAAACATTGTGGGTATCTAAAGCTGGACAGGGAATCCAGTTTCACAAAGGGGGTTTTAATAGTCTCCATTGTGCTTACCTAAGCAGTATGTGCACTCATTTAGTTTGTCTCCCTACAGTAGAGATGCATCTCAATCTTAAGCTCTCTAGAGTATGGGCAGTTACATTTATATTTACATTTATGCATTTGGCAGACGCTTTTATCCAAAGCGACTTACATTGTATTCAAGGTACACATTTTTACATGTTTTGTCAGTTCTTGCTTTCCGTGGGAATCGAACCCATGACCTTGGTGTTGCTAGCGCCACGCTCTTATTGTTTGAACTACAGGAAAGCTCATATATTGATCATCCTTTAGTGCGCATCTTTTAGTGTAGTTACATTTCGCCTGTAAGGTTTTTTTGTTTTTGTTTTTAACTAGGACAACACCCTAAAAGCCATTAAAGAGAAACCTTCTTAATGTTCTCGGGTTTTAACATAAAAACACTATCATGAATGCTGAATATATCTGATAATTTCAACTCAACTAAAAATGCTTCTTTTTATTTTTGTATTTATGAACAAACTATAGATGTGCCTGGAAGGGAGTGTTTTTTTTTGTTTGTTTGTTTGTTTGTTTGCCACCAGCTTGCAGTAATAGTTTTTTTTTTTTTTTTCTCTTCAAGAAACTGATTTCAAGATTCTCACTGTTATTGAGGCTGTGATATATTTTCATTGGATTTTATTATGCCTGTAAGTTTATTTATCCAAGCACAATTTCACCCTCACAATACCAGCGTGTCCTGAACTGCCTCAGCCATAACAGATGCTCCAGAATTGAATATAGATTCAAGTGAGCAAGACAGGCTGCCTGATGAATCTCAATTTGCTGGTGACCATATTTCATGGCTGCCTTGGTCTCACGAGTGAGGGAGAGAGAAAGGGGAAGAGGAAAGCAATACTTGCCAAGCTGCCATTCTGTGAAGAGGTGAAGTGATCCCAGTCTGAATATGACACACATTCAAATGAGGCTGACTAAGAATCAAATGGTGCCACAGAGTAGATCAGTAGAGTAGAGTGATTTTTATCTATTGGGGTTAGTGTACTGATAGTAAGAGAATCGGCAACCGCTGCCTCACAAATCAAAGATCTATTGAAGGCATATTTTGTAAAAGAATATTTTTGTATCATGTTTTCCAGTAAGACTAATCTAAACATCCTTAAAAACATTAAATAACCTGAGCACCAAAACTGCATTTTTGTTTTGTTTTGTTTTAAGCATAAACCTCTGTAGTAAAGTGTATGCTTAAAAGAAGTGCAACAATCATTTTTATTTTATTATTAGTATTGTTTTGCATCCATTCTCTAAACTTCATAGGGTCACATGGATGCTGAAATCTATCCCAGCATTTTATTTTATTATATTTTGATTTATATTATTTTATTATGACTTGTTTGGACTGACCTTTTTATCAACAACAATGCATTTACAGTGCATTTATATCAATACTTTGTGTTTGCTTTTAAAATCCACTTGATTCAAAAATCTGTTGAAAAGAGAAATCTTTTGTCTTTTCAGGTAATTTTATTTTGATTTAGAGATGTTTACATAAACTGATCAGGCATAAGGTTTTTTTCTCCATTCTGGCCCTGAAGGAGTTTTGGTTCCTTGCCACTGTTGCCTCTGGCTTTTGGCTTGCTCAGTTGGGGACACCTAAATTTCAACTATATTACCGATCTGCCCGCATTGACACTATATGATAATTGAAATTAGCTGGATCACCGTTTTCACCAGAGCAGCTGTACAGCCAAATCAAATTCTGTTGCATTATTTTCCTGTTAACACTGTGAAGCTGCTTTGAAACAATTGGACTTGTAAAAAGCGCTATATAAATAAAGGTGATTTGATTTGATAACATAATGACCACTGACAGATGAAGTGAATAACACTGATTTTCTCTTCATCATGGCACCTGTTAGTTGGTGGGATATATTAGGCAGCAAGTGAACATTTTGTCAAAGTTAATGTGTTAGAAGCAGGAAAAATGGGCAAGCGTAAGGATTTGAGTGAGTTTGACAAGGGCCAATTTGTGATGGCTAGACGACTGGGTCAGAGCATCTCCAACACTGCAGCTGTGGGGTGTTCCCGGTCTGCAGTGGTCAGCATCTATCAAAAGTAGTCCGAGGAAGGAACGGAGGTGAACTGGCCACAGGGTAATGGGCAGTCAAGGCTCATTGATGCACATGAGGAGAGAAGCCTGGCCCGTGTAGTCTGATCAAACAGACGAGCTACTGTAGCTCAGATTGCTCAAGAAGTTAAAGTGCCCCTGTTATGCTGTTTTAAAGTTCCCTAATTTTGTTTTGGAGGTGTCCTACAACAGGTTTACATACATCAAAGGTCAAAAAACAGTTTAATTTTCTCATTATATACATTGCACATCACCACAATGTTCAATGATTCTCAAACGACTTGATGGATGAATCTCTAAATCCCTCTTTTCCATGAGCCTACTCTGCTCTGATTGGTCAGACAGCCCAGTCTGTTGTGATTGGTCTACCACATACAGCGTGTATTTCGGAAACAAACACCCATTACCATAACTGATCTTCAGCTCCATTCAGGAGTCTTCCTGTTCATAAAGCTCAGCAACTATACACACTGTAATGACAGTAATGATGGCGTTGATTTACATTTTGAGTCCGAATCGACGATGCAACAATGGAAGAACTAGTTATTCAACCCAAACCTTGAGCCAGTGAGCCGGATCCTTACACAATATGAAACACAATAAACACATTGTAGAGTACAGTGTCTTCTCAACATGATGTTATCCAGTATCCGTTGCAGTGTTTAAGTTTTCCCTGGTGTCTGTGCGCGTAATAAGTGGACGGGCAATATGTTAATGTTTCGTTGTGATGTCACAACGAAACGGCTTAGGACTCATTTGAAAAAACGATTTGTTCAATTGACTTTTGAGAGACAATAACATTATATACGGTGCATTTTCAGATTTAAAACTTTGCAGGATGTTTTCATTCACTTAGAACTATGTTACATACTACATGAAGTGTAATTTTCAAAAATTCATAATAGGGGCTCTTTAAGGCCGCTTGTTATCCAACTGAAAACGCTAGGCGCTCTGCTGAAAATACCTCACTGTAAACGCTTGAGAGCGTTTTGGCAGTGCAGCATTTTTTTTTTTTCAGTTGAGACTCTTTGCTAGCCTGAAAAGCCAGACCCACATCACTTGAGATGTTGGGTCTGGGAACAATAGGGCTCAATCCGAGGGTAGGGATAAACGGTTGTCTTTCAAATTCCCTCTGCACGCAATAGGATAATGCTACAACCAAACAGAGCAATGAAGAAGGTGAAGCGGAGCTAGTTGATATATTAAACTTTTACGGCAATACTCCGAACACATCTTCCTTTTTTGCTGTTCTTTGATATTTTCTCAAAAAAAAGCATAACTCCAGGTCTTCCAGAGTAGTGGCCAAAGCCGATTCGAAAGACCGCTGTTCGCCAGCTTCTTTGTGTTCAAGTAGCACACAGAACTGTCACAACTCTGCCGTCATTATGTTAAGCCCGCCCACCCACTCTATACACGATGTGATAGGCCTGACCAGAGTTTTTTTTGTTTCCAGCTCGCAAGCCAACGGAGAGTTGCTAGACGCCCTGGCTGCAAATTAGATTTGCTGCCGCTAGGGTGCGTCTAGATTTCTAGGCTAACTCTTTGCTTGTTATTATACGTAATATATGCGGAAGTGTTACTAGCATCTTATTTCACAGATAGTTTGTTTCTGTATTGATTCTATATAAAAATGCTAATACAATGTAAAGTATTTGCTCTGGCTCTTGTTTTAAATTATTTTGTTCCGTTATTATGCTGCTTGTTTTCATCTGTTGACGTTGTACAAGCAGAATGTGTCGGTTGGTCGGTGTTGTATTTATCCTGCCCCTTCTCCACTGTGATTGGACAGCTGGGTGAAAAGTGACAGTGATGAGCGCAGTGTAGCGAATATCGAGCCCCAGGGCGATCAAATATGCAGAAATTGGCACAGAGGGGAATTTTGATATTAACAATTGATTAAAACGGATTAAAACAATTATTAATATCTAGGGCTTGATTCAACTTTTAGAAATTTCTTTGATTCTAGAATTGAGTTCAAAGGACGGATAATTGTCCACCAAATATCTCCCTTTTAATAACTCTTAAACACCTCTCTGGCCACGAGAAGTATCTTTCTTTTAATTTGTAACAGGGTCGGTTTACCGTAAAAGTGACCTATGTATGAGCAACTCAAGCGCAATCACGTGTGAATATATATATTTTAATAAAATCAACAAACAATAAACAAACATACACAAATTAACTGAAAGAAGGAAGGAGAGAGAGAGAGAGAGAGAGAGAGAGAGAGAGAGAGAGAGAGAGAGAGACAAGGCAACGGTGATACTATCGACACAACCTATGAGCACAAGCAAGGAATCAGTCCAGCTTATTGGTATAAGCTCAAGACTTTATAACGACAGCTTAGGGGATACTTGCATATGTTTCCTTGGTTGTGAGCTCGTGCGTTTAGGGGAATTCCGCGATCCGGTCCGTGTTTCAGTCTTGCAGGGTGTGTCCTTGGAGTCAGCGGGAAATTCAACTTTGGTTCCTTTGTGTGATGAGATCCGTTGGAAGATGGCGAAGAGGAAAAAGAAGAAGAGAGCTGGCAACAGGAAGCAAAACGAAGAGAGGAGAGAAGAGGAAGAGACAGGAGAAGCGTCTGTGGCCTGTCTTAAAGGGCCGTGGCGGGGCACGCCTCTTTTGTCGGAACAGCCAATCAGAGCGAAGGAACTCAGAAGCGGGAAATCTCCCTTTGTCTTGGGTCTCGCCTCATTAACATGTTTTATGGCTCTCTTAGATAAGCAGACTTGGGGGTTTTGGTACGCAGACTTTGGGGTTTTGGCATGAAAGAAAGAGTCTGATGCATCATAGTACCACACAACGCACCTAGCCGGCCTACAAATTGCGAGACAAAGATTTCGAGACCAAGCATGGGGAGTTTAACTTAAGAGTTAAAGGAACGGCGAGGATTGACGTCATTCTTCCTTACGCATTCACTGGCTATAAGTTTCTAACCTATCAAACACATCTAAAATGGTTATAACAAAAGCATGCATACATACAGGGAACAGCACACCTAAAATGAAAAATAACTAAGTTAAAAGTCATATAATCTGTTCGGATGTCCTTTGGTATGTGTGAGGTGGGGGCTGTTTTTATAATGGTCTCTTGTGGGCTGCACGAGCATGGCTTGTGTCCTTTTAGCACCATTAACCTGTCGGTCTGTAGACTTTGCGGTGCCGGTCTTGCTTGAGTCATTATAACTAATCAAAGTATTGGTCCGTTGATCATTTATGAGCACCGTCCATACACTACAGCAGCATTTTACTAAAAGTTGAACATTCTTCAACTCTCGGCGACCAGTAAAAAACGCTGAACACTCAGCACTTGAATCAGAATACACAGTGCATTGCAGTTTGTTGTGTATGGGGCTGCATAGCTGCAGACCACCGCCGAAAGGGCCAAGAGTGGGCATATGAGCATCAGAACTGGATGCTTCCTGCCACAAAGCAAAAATGGTTCAGGAATGGTTTGAGGTGTTGATTTGGCCTCCAAATTCCCCAGATCTTAATCCAATCGAGCATCTGTGTGATGTGCTGAACAAACAAGTCTGATCCATGGAGGCTCCACCTCGCAACTTACAGAACTTAAAGGATCTGCTGCTAACATCTTGGTTGCAGATACCACAGCACACCTTCAGGGGTCTAGTGGAGTCCATGCATCTCCTTATGAAAAATGTTTTTATTCAAGTTATATTTATTTTAAAATAAAAATAAGAAAGTATACTTTCAGTCTACTTTTTATGAACTCAGAAATATACTTAAAATCGCATTTAAGTATACTTGACTTATACTGACAGAAAAGTTTAAGTATATTTGGCCTGTACTTGTGCTCAATCTTTTGATCGAGATATACTACTAGTCCACTGGCAGTGTACATAGGAATTTACTTAAAATCTACTTTACTCTTTCCACTGACTGAATTTTCCAGCTATCCATGCTTTCACAGTTATACAGTAGGAGGCACTATGGCACACATTCCAGCACAGAATTTCCGGATCAAAACACAGGTTAAGAAGAAGCTGAAACAAGTGATAGATAGATGTATCACGCAAATATAAAATAATGGAATCATCAAACATTAAACAGCATGTAAATCAAAACTGCCCTACCTTTTTGAACCGTGACCTTTTCAACGTAATTGCGTATTACGTGACGTCACGAACGCACATCACAGAACAGAGCAAGGCGAGCATTTGTGCTTATAAAACGTAATACTTCTTTTTCTTTTTTTTCCTTTTTTTTTTTAAATGACCGATCGTTTCACTAGATAAGACCCTTATTCATCATCTGGTATCGTTTAAAGCCCTTTGAAGAGGCACTGAAACCACTTGGTGCCCATTGAAGTCCAGTATGTGGAGAAAAATCCTGGAATGTTATCATCAAAAACCTTAATTTCTTTTCGACTGAAGAAAGAAAGACATGGATATCTTGGATGACATGGGGGTGAGTAAATTATCAGCAAAAGTTTATTTAAAAGTGAACTAATACTTTAAATGTATACTTTTATATACTAAAAGTGGGCCAATTTAGTCACAAGCAGTATTGAAATAGTACACTTACAAATGTACTACTAGCACACATTGATATTAGTATACTTACTACAATATCCTTGAGTATACTTCATAAAATTAACTTGAAGTATGCTTCTTTTTCGTAAGGGTCGACGGATCAGGGCTGTTTTAGCAGTAAAAGGGGGACCAACACAATATTAGGAAGGTGGTCATAATGTTATGCCTGATCGGTGTATATTGACAACGTTCTATTTTGTTATATTTTATGTGTTGAAATGCCGGTAATACTAAACGGAGTAATCTTTACACGTTTTACATTTTAAGCATTGAAAAGGCTACATTGATCATAAGACTATTATATCAGTACAAGAGAAAGATTTTCAGCATTAAGGTTTAAAATCAATGTTAAATATAACAAACTACTGTTAAAGTAATTCTAGTATTGATTTGAAAAGAAAAGGACCTCCAAAGCCAGTTTAGGATAACTTAATCGATAACCACAAAATCAATAACTGAGAGTTTGTTTTTTTTTTTTTTTTTAATGGCAGACCAGCATGTTCTACATATCTTAAAGTTTTGCACTAATAACATCAATAATGTTCTCAAAATCAATCTCAATTAACGGCAAAATTTTTGTTCAATTGCTTTCTACTGCTCTTTTACGTCAACAAATCAAACTGTCATTACTGTACATAAACATGGAGGCCATTGATTTACTTCCATTGTGTGATCTTATTGAATCTATTGAAACAGCGCAGCCACTAAGTAGTGTTCCATGTTTTTTTTGTTTGTTTTTTTACATTATAGTTGTTTCAGCTCAGTCTTCAGGTCTGCAATTAGAGCAGTAAGCTTGTGCAGACAATTTGCAAATTGTCTTCATGCTCATATATGAATGTTAAATGGGAGGATGAAGACAGGGGTCACAATGCTGATATGCCTCTGTGTGGGGATTTTACCCTAATTAGCCCAAAGCAAAGAGATTAATGCTCTGTTCCTCTGCCCATGGGTTAAACTCTTCCTTAACAAGCTCATTATGTTCATGTAATGATCTCTCTAACATGTTGTACTACGACAGGAAACAGTCCTGACACCTCAAAGAATGGCATGGATTGAGTCTCTTATGCGTATCAAGGGTGTATATATTTGATCAAATATTGTATTAAAAGTGTATAGTTTATTCTTGTGATTGAATTTTTAGCAGCCATTACTCCAGTCTTCAGTGTCATTTATTTGAAATATAAATATCTACTTTAACCTTTTGTGCCTTTTGATCAATTTAATGCATCCTTGCTGAATGAAAGTATT
This sequence comes from Paracanthobrama guichenoti, assembly GCA_018749465.1. Taxonomy (NCBI): domain Eukaryota; kingdom Metazoa; phylum Chordata; class Actinopteri; order Cypriniformes; family Gobionidae; genus Paracanthobrama; species Paracanthobrama guichenoti. Next base: position 31,806,245 of record CM031956.1, on the reverse strand, counting down.
ATTTAATTGTAATACTATATATTCATAAGTACTTTTTCTATTTCTCAGTGAATCTGTCTCTTCTTTTCTAAAATATTGCTTCTGCGTTTGTTGTTTATTTGTGATTGCATTCATTTGATGAGTGCTCTTAATACATTCAGTTTGTTTTTACTTGGATTGCACTGCACAGTGCCACTGGGGCCAAGGGAGGAGGCAGTTCTTTCAGAGATAATGAGAACAGACGCTGTACATGTGTCTGTGTGCATTGCCACTTCTCATTTACCCACCATGAACATGGCAAAAGAGCAGAGACAAAGGAGAGACACAGGGAGAGAAAAAGACATTGAACAGAGAGAGAGGGGGAGACAGGGGTAGGTTGAGAAGGACCAGTACCACATCCTTTTGTACCACTGTTTGAAGAATTTACCTTCCAGAATCTGGCAGTAAGTTTTGGGATTTCATTTTTAGTCCATCTTCTATCCTGAAGTGGGGATCATTTTTAAGGATTCTTTACCTAGCTTAAGTCTCTGAGATCCTGACATCTTGCACTTCTGAAGACTCCAGTTAGGTTGCAGTTCTGGGAAATGGTGGTGCTGGAGACTAAAGTGTTCCTGATAGTTTAACACTTAATTATTCACCTTAATTCTTAATTATTTTGCAGTTAACATGTATCTTTTCTTCGCCACTTGTTTTTGTCTCACCCTGCTTATTCAATGAGCATTTCACTGTCCAATGGTCATGCCTTCACTGCAATTTCTAGTATTGCATTAGTATTTGTAGTGACTCTGTATAAGGGAAACAGGTCTCATTTTAGCTGTAAAAGAAAACATGCCTAATAACTCGGCACACCTGTATATAAGGTGTTTTTCATTTCCAGTCTTCATGAACAATTGTATATCACTTATAAATGATTAAATACAAAATGAATAGTAGTTATTAGGATTAATGTGGTTTGGAATAGGTAAAATGTGCCTGAATAAAATAAAATAAATCAGAAAATAAACATGCCTATAGTTATTTAAATATAGTTAGATTAGGTAGATTCCGTGCAAAATCTTAAAAAAAATTTATATATAAAAAAGTATAGATAGTGTATCGCTGGTGTCCAAGGAAGATGAAAACGAGGATCAGGTAAAGGTAAATACAAAGGTTTATTTACAAAGAATAAGGCAAGGTGCGAAACAGTGTGCACAGTGAGCACAGACAATACCAGACAATGGAACTGAAAACAAGCAGGAACTTAAATACACAGATGATTAAAATTACGAACAGCTGTGATGAATGTGATCAGTGTCCATGGTGACAGATTGTGGCAGGAAGATAGAACAAAGGAAGCCATGTAACCAATGAAAACAACTGATAGTCTATGAAAACTAATACAAACAGAATGTGGTTGTGACATAATGCCCCCTCTGAGTAAACACGTCCTCGTGCCGTAAAAGGAACAGATGAGGGAGGGCAGGTGGAGGTTTTGGAGGTGGGCAAGGAGATGGAGAAGGGTTGGAGAGGAGCAGGCAGAGGGCTGGCAGAAACAGGCAGGTAGGCAGACAGGTTGATTTGCAGACAGATAGGCAGGCAGATCAGCAGGCGGGCAGAGCTTCCATGGAGGAACTGGAAGGAGTGTCCTTGGAAGCGCAGACATGAGTAGCCAGATGGAACGGACCCAGAGCACAGAGCTGACGACAGCCCATGGTGTCGTCGATGGAGAGAGGAGCCATGGAGTGGGCGTGGCCGACGACCTCCGAAGGACCTACGAAAGATGAAATCGATGTTGGTGGATCCTCAGGCGAAGACGGAGAGCCCTGGCACTGCAGACCTGGGTGGAGCTGTGGTGACGAGCACCTGAGGGGACACCAGAACTCCCAAGGCCTGAGACGGAACCGGTGTGACTGAAGACCAAGGCGAGTCAAAGGGGAAGGAGGATCCTACTGTAGCCCTAGGGGTGGAGATCTGAAGCGCAGCGGGAGGATCGTAGGTCCATGGCGCAGGGGTGACGACTGACCAAGGGGGAGCCGGAGGGATGAGGGAACCCGGTGAAGCCGCAAGGTCGAGAGATTCTGGTGGTGCCAAGGGTGGGAGGAGCCACGATGTAGCCGACAGGTCCCAGGGCCGAGGTGATGCGAGAGGATCCGAGGCCGGAAGCAGAGCTAGTGGATCCCCTTGAATGGGTGAGGCTGGTGAGTGCTGGTCCTGAGGCTTCTTTGCACTGTGGGGAAACACAGGAGAAGGCACAGGGCAGCACGAAGACAGCTGAAGCAGGGCTGGAGGACTAGCGCTATTAAATTGTGAAGATGGGAGAGGAATCACAGGTAACAGTTCACAGGTTATAAAGGACGAATCAGTCTCTATACTGGTTAAATCCAGCGATTCTGACAATTCGCACAAATCAGGGTGGGAGGCAGTAATTCTGTGTTCCAGTCTATGAGCCAGTCCTCACCAGTGTCCAAATCCACCAAAATTCCCTCCGGGACAGCTGTTGCCGGCTCACACCCCTGTTTAGACTCACGTGGGGACTTCGGCTCCAGGGCTGCAGTGGTCGCTGTCGTCACAGGCTACATGTCAGTGGCGGGTGGAAGCTCTTCGTCTGCGGGGGTCTCAGGTGTTGTCGTTTCCATGGTACAGGGTGTTGGTGGGTTGTGCTCTGGGTCGGCCTGCGAGACATCTGTGGGGTGTGGCTGGATGAAGGTGTTGTTGCCCTCTGCTTCGCCCACTGTGAACGTGGATCCATACGTCCACAGCACGAAGTTGATGTACCCTTCCAGCGTCCAGCTGGGATTGCCGCGGGCCATGACGAAGCGGAGGACCTCGTCCAGACCACACCGGAATCCCTCCATCAGACAGACATCATCGCAGGTGGCTAGATGGCAGATGTTCAGGTACTCCTCCACGTATGGCTTCAATTCTCTGCCATTCTGGAACAGGACTACTGTCGCTCCATTTACTAGAAGTTTGTTGCCCCTCCTCTGCGATGTCCAGTCTTCTCATTTCTGGGTCTGGTATTCTGTAACGCTGGGGTCCAAGGAAGATGAAGATGAGAATCGGGTAAAGGTAAATACAAGGTTTATTTACAAAGAAGAAGGCAAGGTGCAAAACAGTGTGCACTTAAACACAGACAATACCAGACCACGGAACTGAAAACAAGCAGGAACTTAAATACACAGATGATTAACTAAAATGTGATCAGTGTCCATGGTGACAGATTGTGTAGGGAAAATAGAACAAAGGAAGACACGACCAATGAAAACAACTGATAGTCCATGAAAACTAACACAAACAGAACGTGGTTGTAACAGATAGATAGATAGATAGATAGATAGATAGATAGATAGATAGATAGATAGATAGATAGATAGATAGATAGATAGATAGATAGATAGATAGATAGATAGATAGATAGATAGATAGAGAAATTTAATAAAGTTATCAAACACCTTTCTTAACTACATAAATAATAAATTAAATATAGATTAATCATATCTGTTACCTTTGTTCTTTGATTAACATTAATGACAGTTATCTCAGAAACTGGTTTATTAGGCTGCTGTGACTTTAAGATCTGCCGCTGTCGAACATGACTCAGATCTGACGCACATCTAATTTTCTCACAAGTTCATTTAAGATGTTAATTAACTCATTTAAGACTGCTTTTATGAGAATACGTGACAAAAATAGCAATTTTGGCAAAATTCTGTGTTATTGTTTGTTCAAGCACGTAAGAGAACTCGATTCTGCGCTGTTTGTGTGCACGAGACTGGCACGCGTCTTTCTGTGTGTTGTGTGTGTTCTCTTTTGTCTTGTCGCGCTTCAATATTTTAAAAGCATTTACATGAATAAGAGCGTGATCATATAATGTAACGCTTGCCAAAGGATAATAGAAAAACGGATGCTGCATTAATTGCGTTAAATATTTTTAACGCGTTAAACTGAAAAAAATAATCGCATGTGTTAACATGCTAATTTTGACAGCACTAATATATATATAAAATTATGAATGGAGAAACGAAGGCAGATGCAAGAAGCAAGCACCAAAGCTAAAATATGCTAGGGAAAGTTGGTTGAACTCCTCTATAATCCAGACCCCCTTAGGAGCACCATGACACTAAGTCTTCACTCAGGCTGTGAGATATCCCCTCTGTGCTACCAAAAGCTACTTCAAAACGGTCTACTGACACAAGCTATCCCCCAACGGATCAAACTTGACCCACGCTAATAAGCCACACTAATGGATTCGGGTTTAACTCAGGAGGGGAGACGCTCCCTTCTTAAAATGTCACATTATATTAGAGCACAGTTAATGTAGTGTTAAACTGATGTTCTGTTTTACTCTTTCTAGTAGTTAACTCTTTGTTTGGAGGTGCAGCGGATGCGTTAATCTGTGTTAGTCTCCTGGAGGCTCTTGGGAGCATCAATCCACTGCTCCCATCCCCTGCCACCCCCGGCACCTACTGGAATCCCTGTTGGTATCATGGCACTCAATCTATTTAATTGCCACAATGATGGGATTAATTGGTGTGTTGTTATCCATTACAACAGGCCCCAGGTTGATGCACAGCAAAGGGCAAATCAAGCATGAACTGAAGACTAATCAAGCACATGAGATTGAAAAGGATTTAGCAAGATGTCCATGTGGGCAGAATAATTGAATGAGATAGATATCACTGTGGCCGCTGGTCAATGAGAGGATATACCAGTGTTTAATAAATACCAGCATACAGGCCTTTGTTCTTTTCTCTGTTAAATGTTCTGTATACTTTGTTCAAAAGTTTGAGATTGTTAATATTTTTTAATTTTTTATGTTATTGTTGTTGTACATTTTAAACAATTAGTTCTCTAATATGAGAAATTTAGTAGAAAATAAAAAAGTGAAACATCTTCCGAGAATCTACCTAGGTGCTTTTATGAATGCTTTTCAATACCGTTTTGACAAGCTGAAAGCATTTTAGAAAAGAAAAACTGGAACTATCAAGGTTAAAGACTAAGCAGTTTGAGAAAAGATCTATAAACCATATGTCTGAGACTACCTTTCTGAAAAGTAATGGATAAAAACTAAAGTTGGACGTTCTGACCAGGCATCTTATATGTAAAGCACGTCATTCTCTTCTTTAAAGAGGAAGCCATTTTATATGTCACAGCATCTGATAGAACAATAACAGGCTGATTTGTCCCAATGTGTTAACCATGGCGGTGGCTGTAGGGAAACTACCACTGATTATTATGAAAGGGATTGATTTTATTTGCTGTCCTCCTCCTATGGTCCTTTCACTGAACACATACAGCCAGTATGTTTAGGGGAATAAGAGAGGGAAGGCACGCATTGTCATTTCACCTTGCACAGGTTGAGCTGCCCTACTTTTTCTGTGTGGATTGTAACTCCCACAGGCATGAATCAATATCAAGGGGCTTTTCAGCTTGTGCTTTTGAAATGTTATACTTTCATATGGCACCAAAACTTGCTTTATTATGTTTGAACAAAGCAAGAATATTGCTCAGTACTTCATGTAGAAGATAAACAATGTGGCCTTGTGAAACAATATTTTGCAGAGTACAAGTAAAATAATAATTTTACCTAGGTTGCACACTTTCTTAGCAAGCCATTGATATTCTACAGCCGTCTTGATCTTAGGCACCAGGCATAACAACAAGATCCGGAGGATAAATGGTCAAACAGGAGGACAGCTATTGTCCTTGAACTGCTTAATGGGCTACTAATAGCACTGAGTGTCAGGACTGATTTTACAAAAGAGTCCAGAAACAAACTTTCTACTCCTTTTTTTCTCTTTTCTTCTACTACACGGTTGTCTTCTACATATTCCCCAGCTTTCATTAGCAATTCAAGACCTTGTGTTTGCATAATCACCTTGCCTCTGTCTACCGCCAGGCCTGTATGGAGAGACTCATTAGTGTCTTTTCAGACAGTAAAAGAAAGAGAGAAATATTGTCAGAATAAAATGATTTCCACAAGGCAGAGAGGAGAAGCGCGGATGGACTGGGATATAGATATTCCGAATCCTTGCTGTGAGATTCCGGGGTTTTAAATGACAAGAACAATGTCCTGTGTCATAAAACAGCATCCTGTGTAGACCAGAGGATAGAGGAAGCGAGAAAAGGGTAAAGCCTCTTTTTTTCATGTGGGGCTTTGTACATATTACATGATATTGATTGCGCAAAAGTTTCATTGTGGCTTGGCCCAGACTTTGCTAGAAGTGCATGTGAAACTCGAGCCCTAGATATTACGGGCAAAGCCGTGAAACACAGAGCTTGCAGACAGCATTCGCAGTAATAACATACTTCGTGTGTTGGTTTTCACATCCATATGGGTGTTCCGTTTGCTTGTGTTCTGGGCTTCTTCAAACTATTGATTATGTTTGTGTTGTCTGCTTCATAATTACACCTTGTTTTTTAGTTTTCTTTCCCTCCATTTCATCTCTGATCTTTATTTAATTCATTTATTTTGTGCTTTCTTGCAGATTTAAAAGACAAACCCTAACGAGAAGGCACTTTACTAGAACAAAAACATGGCCAAGGGGAAGATCTCTTCTCCATGTGGTGAGCACCTTCCTGATATTTCCTGATGTTTTGTGGTGAAACATGGTGGCACGGCGTATTGTTTAGTTCAGAAAAATGAGATAAATATGCTAAATGTATTCTGAAAACATCAATCTGCAACAACAAACAAACTAATCAATCTATATTTAACCACATTTCCATTTCAGTGAGCTTTTAAGGTCTCCGCAGACGGCTGTTCAAAGATGTATAGTCACCGTCTAACCCCTTCACACACATGCATAAATATACAGACATACACATACTCATTACTGTATGACACAGAGTTGATATAGATTTATTCACCCAAATGCCTCCAAAAGTCGAGGAAAGCAGGGGGTTGATTGAGCAGCAGCATAATAATCCTCATACAGTGGAAGCAAGGAATCATGCATCAAAGTGCTTGCCATCTGTAGGAGGGCTCGAGTCCCTCAAGATGCATTAGGACTCTAATGGGTTTGGCAAGGTGCTGCAATAATGGACGGATTCTAGGAACAAAGTTATTGATTATCACACAACCAGGGCTGCACAAAATACAGAAATGAAGAATCGGCTTCATAAGTGTCGATCTGAATTGAACTCGCAACACATCACAAGAAGTTGAATCAGAATTTGTATAGCGGGTATGCATTGACGTCATTTTCCCGCTGGAACATGCCCCCTCAGTGGGACTTGAGTGGCAAAAGAACTGCTGCGTGACTAGATTTAATAGGGGAAACTTCGAAAACGTGAGTAAAACAAATGATTACCAGTTTAAACTAAAAGTTGGACTCAATATAAGTGTTTTTTACATCTTACCAAAGATACAGTGATCCATGGATATAGACATGCAGCCAGGAATCGTGTTTCCTGACATTTGTGCTTCTGCGCCATGGAAATACATTAAGCAAATTTGTATATAAATAGAGTATAGGTAGATCTAAATCCAGGTGATCACTTATATCAGTGTTATTTTCATATCGTCCAGCCCTAAAACTTGTATAGTTTTTGTCTGTGTTTATTTAAAAACATCCAAGTATGCAGAATATTTGTCAATACAGTATATAACAATGCAATATATAGGGTATGATTTTACCCCAAAATTCAGCATATTGACACAAAATGATAACTGCAAATAAACGTTTCACTGAATTGCACTTTTGCTTCTGAATTCCATTGTTTCTGTGAATTGCAGCGCTCCATTTGCTTCTCTTTTCTGTAGCTTTCGGCAGTCTGTAAAAATATACCTCAGATTGCTTGTCAAATCTATTTTCACCATCCCATTTTAGATGTGTTTTGTATGTTTTTCTCAGCATTCATGCTGAAAACCAATGTCTTTTTGCCACTCAGTGGGCGTAACCGCAGTCATTCCGGCTGACGGTGACATCATGTGCATACCCTCTATTGGAATGACAGCAAAATAAATTTCATGCATTGCATTTCAAAGAAATCCATCCCATGTAACACATTTTGAAAATAAATCCAACAAAAAGCATATATCCGACAAAAGTTTAGTTAAATTTAGTTACTTTTTTTAAAATGTCTTAAAAATTAAATTAATTTACTCACTACTTTCTTATATTTTATTTGAAATTGCAATTCCGCATCCTGTTTGCTACATTGATTCAAATTCAAGTTTAGAAATTGATTTGAAATATAAAAACTGTCAGCTCCAATACAGTTGGCTGCTTCATCTTTCAACAAAAGTTTCTTTGCAAACTCTCTGTTACACTGTGCCTCGTTTACAAAAATAAAAAAATAAAAAAATGCTATGAACAAACATATAATCCTCCGATGCATTCCGGGACACCATTAAAATAAACTGTCCACTTGTTTCAGACGCTGGGATTCTAAGCTGTTTAAACTGGACATGTTCTTTCATTCTTCCAGATGTCCTGTTGTCGATAGACTTCAGTGCGTAAAGTATGTCAGATACTGAACATGCATCTGTATACTGTATCCAGTGTAGACAGCGTCAGTAATTATAATGGGTTCTATTTGCTTTTGATGCAATGCAAAGCTCACATCCAGTGTAGGCAAATGTCAGCCGTTAAGTGACTGAATGCCAGTGGGCAGGGCTTGTGGTGCAATGATGTATAACTATTTGTCGATGTCATATTCAGATGTATATGCCAATACATTTTTTTTCAATGTAGAAATTATGAAAACAATCAAGACAGATGATGTATAAACACATCAACATAGCCATACGTCACAAAACATAATGCAGACGTAAATACTCAACAGAACACAGCTCTAACAAAGAAGTTAGAAAATGTATCCTATGTTTCTACACAGAAAACTTCTGTGTGAAGATTTTAGCATAATTAACGATCAACATATTTAGCTGTTGGATTTGTGAAAATTATCGATGTATATTATCTCTTGCTAATGTGGTACTGAAAGTGATGAAAAGAGAAGAAATATCAAATTATATACCAATTATATTCAATTTATACAGTGAAGACTATGTAGTGTTATTTGCATAGTGTTATAACATTTGATTATTCAACTTTCTGAATACTTGTAGATTTACCTGAAAAAGCACTGGTAATTTAATTTGTATCTTTGTTCTATTGTATTTATTTTACTCTTATAATTTGTTTATTATTTTCTATGCATATTCACTCCCCTTTAACGACCTCACTCATTCTAGAATGATTAATTCTTTCCAAACAGAGCTAGTCAATTCATCAGGTGAATATTTTTATTATTATCGCAATATACAGTATAAAAACAAATTATTGCAAAGTCAGTTTTTTAATCCAATACCGTGCAGCTATATTTAAATGGTCATGGTGTTTCTGATTGTCAGGTTGCTCATGATTCGGTGGGCCAGGCCTGTGGCCAAAAAAAAACAAAGAAAAAACCAAAGCATGTAGAGACCCACATGACAGCTTGCAGCGCTTAATGTGACAATAAGAATGAATGGAGGGTCACAAAAGGTTCTTTATGATGGTGACTGGTTACTGGGAGGCTTGAGAGTGAGTGACATGGTTGTCATGGAACACTGCTATATGACAAGTTTGTGTATAGCAGTTGAGAATTTCTTACAGATTTTCATGCTTTCGGATATTCTTTCAAATCAGGGAGTGTAGTCGGGAAAAGTCTCTCAAGTCCTCAAGTCTCTCAAGTCCCTGGTGGCAGCTACGCCCTTGGTGTTGATCCATGAAAATAAGCAGCAGTCTCATATGATTCCTGAACGCTAAATGAACTTCCAAAGTGTATTGTTATCTCTTTGGATTTAAGAAAACAATGGCTGAAAATGTGGTCATCTCTAGACAGCGTTCTACTACACCGCTTTTCTCTGTCATTGTGCCACTATGAATCCCATGTGTTTTGAGCATGGTCTGGTTAGTTTTCACTTTCTCTTATTGCTTAATACTGTTCAGCACTCAGCCTGCAGGGTAAAAGTGCATTGCTGTGATTCACATTGTTTGGTTCCACATCCATGTGACCTTCCTGTGTGTTTTGATAAGTGATATTCATATTAAGTTTTTCCTTTGTGTTGCTTTTGCTTTGTATCGTATTCTGTAATAGGTGGGGTCATGAGAGGACAAGTGCAGTGCTCAGGCATGAATTTATTAGTAGTAGTACAGTAGAGGTCAAACAGCAGAGCTTGTGGAATTGTATACATACTGTACATATAAGAGTGAAGTGGTTTTCTATTTGTCAGGGGTAAAAAACAACAAAAAAAAAAAACGTATATAACCGTAAATATCAATTGAAGAGCCCTTGTGGTGAAAATCAAGTTTTTAATGTTGTTTATATGTCTAGGTTGTGTTTTTAATATACTTTAAGACAAACCATGTGCGAATTCAAAAGTCACCATTGCTGAGTATTTTATCCTTAAAACTGCATTGAACAAAAGACTGTCTCATAGAGAACAACTGCGATTTCAAACTGCATTTATGTCACAAAAACTGTGATTCCAAAAAAGTTGGGACACTACAAATTGTGAATAAAAAGGAATGCAATAATTTACAAATCTCATGAACTTATATTTTATTCACAATAGAATATAGGTAACATATCAAATGTTGAAAGTGAGACATTTTGAAATGTCATACCAAATATTGGCTCATTTTGGATTTCATGAGAGCTACACATTCCAAAAAAGTTGGGACAGGTAGCAATAAGAGGCCAGAAAAGTTAAATGTACATATAAGGAACAGCTGGAGGACCAATGTGCAACTTATTAGGTCAATTGGCAACATGATTGGGTATAAAAAGAGCCTCTCAGAGTGGCAGTGTCTCTCAGAAGTCAAGATGGGCAGAGGATCACCAATTCCCCCAATGCTGCAGCCAAAAATAGTGGAGCAATATCAGAAAGGAGCTTCTCAGAGAAAAACTGCAAAGAGTTTGAAGTTATCATCATCTACAGTGCATAATATCATCCTAAGATTCAGAGAATCTGGAACAATCTCTGTGCGTAAGGGTCAAGGCCGGAAAACCATACTGGATGCCTGTGATCTTCGGACCCTTAGACGGCACTGCATCACATACAGGAATGCTACTGTAATGGAAATCACAACATGCGCTCAGGAATACTTCCAGAAAACATTGTCGGTGAACACAATCCACTGTGCCATTCGCCGTTGCCGGCTAAAACTCTATAGGTCAAAACATGATCCAGAAGCGCAGGCGTTTTCTCTGGGCCAAGGCTCATTTAAAATGGACTGTGGCAAAGTGGAAAACTGTTCTGTGGTCAGACCAATCAAAATTTGAAGTTCTTTTTGGAAAACTGGGATGGCATGTCATCCGGACTAAAGAAGACAAGGACAACCCAAGTTTTATCAGTGCTCAGTTCAGAAGCCTGCATCTCTGATGGTATGAGGTTGCATGAGTGCGTGTGGCATGGGCAGCTTACACACCTGGAAAGGCACCATCAATGCTGAAAGGTATATCCAAGTTCTAGAACAACATATGCTCCCATCCAGACGTTGTCTCTTTCAGGGAAGACCTTGCATTTTCCAACATGACGATGCCAGACCACATACTGCATCAATTACAACATCATGGCTGCGTAGAAGAAGGATCCGGATACTGAAATGGCCAGCCTGCAGTCCAGATCTTTCACCCCTAGAAAAGATTTGGCGCATCATAAAGAGGAAGATGCGACAAAGAAGACCTAAGACAGTTGAGCAACTAGAAGCCTGTATTAGATAAGAATGGGACAACATTCCTATTCCTAAACTTGAGCAACTTGTCTCCTCAGTCCCCAGACGTTTGCAGACTGTTATAAAAAGAAGAGGGGATGCCACACAGTGGTAAACATGGCCTTGTCCCAACTTTTTTAAGATGTGTTGATGCCATGAAAATTAAAATCAACTTACACTCACCTAAAGGATTATTAGGAACACCATACTAATACTGTGTTTGACCCCCTTTCGCCTTCAGAACTGCCTTAATTCTATGTGGCATTGATTCAACAAGGTGCTGAAAGCATTCTTTAGAAATGTTGGCCCATATTGATAGGATAACATCTTGCAGTTGATGGAGATTTGTGGGATGCACATCCAGAGCACGAAGCTCCCGTTCCACCACATCCCAAAGATGCTCTATTGGGTTGAGATCTGGTGACTGTGGGGGCCATTTTAGTACAGTGAACTCATTGTCATGTTCAAGAAACCAATTTAAAATGATTCAAGCTTTGTGACATGGTGCATTATCCTGCTGGAAGTAGCCATCAGAGAATGGGTACATGGTGGTCATAAAGGGATGGACATGGTCAGAAATAATGCTCAGGTAGGCCGTGGCATTTAAACGATGCCCAATTGGCACTAAGGGGCCTAAAGTGTGCCAAGAAAACATCCCCCACACCATTACACCACCACCACCAGCCTGCACAGTGGTAACAAGGCATGATGGATCCATGTTTTCATTCTGTTTATGCCAAATTCTGACTCTACCATCTGAATGTCTCAACAGAAATCGAGACTCATCAGACCAGGCAACATTTTTCCAGTCTTCAGCTGTCCAATTTTGGTGAGCTTGTGCAAATTGTAGCCTCTTTTTCCTATTTGTAGTGGAGATGAGTGGTACCCGGTGGGGTCTTCTGCTGTTGTAGCCCATCCGCCTCAAGGTTGTGTGTGTTGTGGCTTCACAAATGCTTTGCTGCATAACTCGGTTGTAACGAATGGTTATTTTAGTCAAAGTTGCTCTTCTATCAGCTTGAATCAGTCAGCCCATTCTCCTCTGAGGGCATTTTCGCCCACAGGACTGCCATGAGATACTGGATGTTTTTCCCTTTTCACACCATTCTTTGTAAACCCTAGAAATGGTTGTGCGTGAAAATCCCAGTAACTGAGCAGATTGTGAAATACTCAGACCAGCCGTTGCTTAAATCACCTTTTTTTCCCATTCTGACGTTCAGTTTGGAGTTCAGGAGATTGTCTTGACCAGGACCACACCCCTAAATGCATTGAAGCAACTGCCATGTGATTGGTTGATTAGATAATTGCATTAATGAGAAATTGAACAGGTGAGTGTATTTTTCCCTTAAAATTATACATTTTCTCAGTTTAAACATTTGATATGTCATATATGTTGTATTCTGAATAAAATAATGAAATTTGAAACTTCCACATCATAGCTTTCTGTTTTTATTCACAATTTGTACAGTGTCCCAACTTTTTTGGAATCGTGTTTGTATGTTGTAACTGACATGCGGGTGGGCTTTAGAATATCATCATTACTATGCTGCGAAGCAGGGGAGTCTCAAGAAAAGCCAGGTTATTCAGTATATTTTTCTGTTGATATGAAAAATCGGGTACATTTAGCGATATAGCGATATGAATTATGTATATGATGTATATTAGGATGTTATGATGAACTATATGCATTTCTTCACTGATGTTCTAATTTGTTCAAAGCATGTCTAAAGCTATAGATTTTTAGAAGACAGCTGTCTAACTCTGAGATGGTGAACAGGAACACGACTGTGTAACATTAGCAACACATTATTAGTCAAGCAAAAGACTAATCATATTAATTACAGTTATGTGTCCGACATTGTAGAGAGCGATACATAAAATGCAGCCTGTATAATTCACTCTTTTTCTGAATCAGTTTCTGATTTAAACATATGGCTGAATTAATCCAGTATTTCCACTTGCCATTGTGCAGCGTTTACTACAGTAAAGTTGACCGAGTAGATCAGGTGGTATTCTGAGCTTGTGGTGCGATTGCATGGAGGCGGGGCTAATTTGCATATTCATGGTTCCACGTATATTACATGAAGCAAGGGTGTAGAGTTACATTCCAAATATTTTAAGGCATTAAGAATTTTTTTCACAAGAAAAAAACATTTAAATATGTAGTTTTGGACACTATTGACTATATATATTTTTTTAAATATGTTTTTTTCTTACTCGGTTCCGCTATTCTTCATCCTGCAGATAACCTCTACTTCTTGTCTGCGCATCTGCAAATTTGTGGCCCTTATTCTTATAATAATGTGCACTTGTGCCTGCTTCTTTCTGATGCAATATTTAATGTGTCTTTTTTGGGGACATATTTAGTTTTGTATGGAATATATGTAGCTGTGCGTCATGCACTGATAAAAGCAGATCTATCTTATTCACAATCTACAGTCTCATCTCGCTGCTGGAGTTACAGTAGGTTGCATCATAGGCACTTCTGAAAGAACATTGACCAAGTGCTTCTTTCTTTCTTTCTTTCTTTCTTTCTTTCTTTCTTTCTTTCTTTCTTTCTTTCTTTCTTGTAATGTAATGTAATGGTGCAGGGCCAGTTAATTTGTGACTGTGCAGTGTCTAGGTAAAAGTCTCTGCACAAGGACTTGATATGGTCTCTTTCTGACACAGCAGTTCTCTCTTGTGCATTGACTCTTATAGCATTTGACAATTAATGGATATTGCATGTCTTGCTTCCCCCGACTGTCTTTAATTAGTTGAGTTCAGTATTGTGACAGAACCAGAAATATTAGGATTCATCTGTCATAGCCAACCATAGCCGTATTATGTCTAATATTAACATTAAAGAATGACTTGACTTTGTACTGTAGTATGAGTCTTGTTTAGCTGCTGATTCAGAGAGGGAATATAAATGTCTGTGTGAGTATATTTGTGTCCACCTTCATATCATTAGCATAAACAAACAACAGAGATGCAACTCTAAATACCACAGCCATTTGTCAGAGTTAACACAATTCAGCTTCAGTTACTGTCCAATTCACAGAGCAGAGGGAAACAGAGGCAGTTTCAAATGGCAATTAAACACACTGAGCTAAAACTATGTGTGTCTGGTCAGAGCACTATTTCCTGCTTTGAACAGGAAATAATGAGCCTCAAATATGCATTATTCCCTTTGGCAATGGTGCGACTTAGATTTCAAATCAATATTTTCCATGGAGTACATCACACTTAGTTTTACATCTTGCACTCTTGTCTTTCTCTTGAAGATCAAAGATGGGCTCATGCTAAATATCACATCACCTCAATGCAATGCAAAGACGCCCTCTTCACCTCTGCATACAAATTACTGAAATATTCAGCTGCTCTTGTATGGGAAGATCAGAGATCCACTTTTGATTCAGAGCGAGGGCATAATGACTTTCATTGCTATTGCTATCATGTTTATTAGCGCTTACCATAAGTGCAAAAAGGAAGAATATTTCTGATGTGCATCTAAACAATTAGAATAACATTTAGACAGACGGTATGGTTTTCTCAAATTTCTCAAATTCTCCAAGAATTGGTTTACTTGACTCTCAGACTAAGCCAGCATCATTCTCCCAGTCTGAGCAATTTTTTTAAATACCTGTCAAAACATTGATGTGGTTTGGAGTGAGATGATGAAATCTTCAAAATGTTCCTGTAAGATGTTTAACTTAAAGACAGACGCCTCTTGTGATATCATTTGTAACAGGAGAAAGACCAAAGCAGATTCTGGATGACATTAGCTGGGTACATTTTTTATGGTAGTAAAGGGCTAGATTTACTAACAGCTTGCACCAGCGCAAAAACCCTCTGTTGGTGTTATAAAACTACTATCAGGATTTACTAAAGACATGCAGTGAAAATTAACACTGAAAAGACTTTTTTTTTTTTTTTTTGCTGCTGTCCTTATTACATAGGCATTTGTAGGAGTTTCCCTTTCATTCGCAAAATTAATGGGAGAAGAGTACACTGTAAAAAATATTGTTGGTTTAACTTAAAGTATAAGTAACCTGGTTGCCTTAAAATGTTGAGTTCATTGAAATTAAAAATTTGAGTTAATACAATGAAGGAAATGGGTTTAATGAATAGAAACTCAAAATATTATTGTATCTGAACCACATAAAAATAAAATGTTGTGATAAATCATGAAAATAGCACAATTTGGCATGTTTCACTGCATTATAACAAATAAAACACAATTACACAATATGCTTACAAAATCTTTTAATACTATTTGAATAAAGGGTGATGTCAATTCTCAAAAATGTTCATTGTATTAACTCAAATTTTTAATTTCAATGAACTCAAAATGTTAAAGCAACCAGGTAACTTACTTATTAATTTTGATGTTTTTTTTTTTTTTTTTTTTTTTTTACAGTGTAGGTAATTTACTAAGGTTTGCACTAGTCAATTTACTGGTATTTGTGGCATTATATAATGCCCAAAAAACTTAACCAGACGCTAATTTGCGCTTCTCTTTGTAAGTTGCATTGGTCATTGTGGAAATGATCCGGCTGTGCTCTTTAATTTGCGCGCCATCAGTAGATCACATGCTGAACTTTCCACTCCCATCTGCACTTTGTTGGAATTGCGCTCTCATGCTAATTTGCCCTGTTTAGAAAAGCTGCCTCTAAATCTTCCCTAAAAATGATCTGGTAATTACACAGCTATATATAAATAAATACACAGCTCACAGGCAAGATCTGTTTCTTAAGCAAATGCATAAATGTAAGGACTAAGCCAGTAAGATAATATTTTGGTCTTTTTTTTTGTTGTTTTTTTTGGTCAGTATTTTGTTTTCTAGTCTCGTTTAGTGTATTATATACTGTGATCACACTCTTATGAGGAAACATTATTTTGCACTGCACTCTAGTCTTTTGTTGTAGCTTCTTCTGGCAAAGAAGTTCATTTTTATGTGCTGTTTATAGTGGCGGAATAATCTGAAAGGCTTGTATTGTAAGAACAAACTAGTGAAGAAAGATTATTTGAAAGTAAGAGACATAAAATAGATCAGGTGGACTCAGACTGAACACATACACATACATTCAAAAGTTTAGTAAGAACTTTTAGTTTTTTAAGTTTAGTTCTCTTTTAAGATTTTTATTCAGCAATGAATGATGCATCAAATTTATCAGAAGTGACAGCAAAGATGTTCAGATCATTAAAGAGATCTGTTTATGAAAGTATCATGAAAAAAAGTGTATCAGTTTCAGAAAAATATTAAGCAGCGCAACAGTTTTTAATGGCATCTTCTTGAGCACCAAATCAGCAAATTAGAATGATTTTTGAATGTGACACTGAAGACTGACGTAATAAATTACATTGGCTGAGAATTCAGCTTTGTCATCACAGGAATAAACTACATTTTAAAAGTAGTAATTTTGAACAGTAATAATATTTCTGTGTTTTTACTGTATGGATGATTAAATAAATGCAGCCTTGGAGAGTATGTGACTCAGAAACAGTTGTTATTATTTTTTAATCTTACCAATTTATTTATGATTTATTCTATTTTCTACCATTTTGCTTCATTCATACATATGATAATCCGAAGATTCCCACAACTAGTGCGAATGTCAGCAGATGTTTTGGTGTTGCAAGATAAAAAATGCTATAGCGACTTTTCCCTTATGAACCAGGGAATGGGGAGATTTAGTTTGAATGAGTATGCAAGAGCTGTTATTAAGTTGTTAGTGCAAGTGCAGGGGTGAAAATTAAGTGAGAATATTTGGAATAGATTCAAGACCTCTGAGGATATTAGGAAGAGTGTACTATAGTGCTGCTGTCGTAAAACCGCAGCATGTCAACCACATGTCTCAGCACCAGTCAAGAGCCCAGTCAGTGTGAGGCTTCTGTTGCAATTTAATTAGACCAGATGAGTCTTGTTCAGCCAAGGCTCACTCACAGGGGACAGACAAAATGTCATCCACGATCTTGCACGCTTTTAATTAAAAGAAATGTGAGCTGTATTGGTGTGCGACGGCGACTTGTTTTTGTTTACCGTGTCGTTGTCAGCGGTTAATTGCTATTAAAGGAGTGCATATGACTAAACAGACGAGGTTTGTTCTAGTTCTTTGTCCAGTCTGAAATGGATGACATTGTGGCATTTTTTGCTCCTTGATGTGAGACATCAGTTTTAACAGAGCCATGGAAATTGATTTACTGATCGCATGATTATGCTTCTACCACAACAGTTACTTCTGCTTTAATGACCAGTGGTGGTGGGATCTTTATAGGTAGCTGCAAGCTAATCTATATTTACAGTAAATCACGTAAAAACAAAAAAGTCAAATGTGATTGACCATGCAATCCAAAAATACTCAATAATCAAAGCCAATTTGGACATCAAAATCACCACATCATTATCCACAGCCATTTAAAAGAACTTGAGAAAAGTGTACTGCATGCAATGATTGTGAACTAGTATCTGATGCAATTTCGTTAATGAAATAATTGCAATAATCTTGTCATGACCTCCAAAGCTTTTCAGAACAAAAATTTTTCGATGATGTAGCATTGTCGAAATTTGCAATTTAACATTTGTTTTCTGAACAACATTTTTTAACTATTAAACTGAAGTTTAAATTTCGAGTACAAGCTACTCCAGTCAGACCAGTTGTGGGAATTTACAAAAAAATAAATCACGCCCATGATACCGCCATTTATTTTCTTAGCGATAGATGATATTTACACCAAGTGTAAATAGCAACTAGATTCTATTTACTAAGTGAAATAGCATGCTAAGTGAAAATAGTGATATATTCTGTTTACACCATGTAAAAGTAGCAGTTCTTTGCAATGTGTAAATAATTACATGCAATTTATACTTTATTTTGACAGATACATACTATTTGCGCCTCAGTATTGCTGTACATTAACAGGATGCAATAATAACAGAGTGTAAATTATTATATTTATTAAAATTATTAAATGGATGCCACCTTGATGGGACAATAAAAGCCCTCCCTACACCTACCCTAACCCTACCCAATAAATGCTTTTATTATTATTAAACATTTCGTTAGGCAATTTATTTCCACTTTTAGAACCTTTTCTTTATTTTTATTGAAAGTAAATGCTTTTCCGATGTGATTTGTGATGGGAAAAGAGAAAAGAGCAAGCTCAGCAAAAGGTGGATTCGAACCTGGGTCGATCACAACTTTTTCCACGAGCCTTACACTCTACGGACTATGCCACCAAAGACGTTTAAATATTTGTGTCCTTTTTTAGTATTGTTTGGCCCAACCAGGCACTGTTAGGCGGAGCTAGTGCAAATAGCACTTGCCAACAAGGCACACTATCTGCACTTGATGTGAATAGACACTCCGTAAAAGGCATGTATTTTCAAATACATTTATTTTTCACTAGGTTCGCTAAAGGAGTTATACAACTCAGTTATGCAGTAGCTTACAGTATATGTCTAATCAATAGAAAATGTTCACAGACATCTATGTTCTACATCTGTGTTCAAGAAAAGTTGTGGCAGCCAAATAACACTTTTTGAATTCGGTGCACATTATTTGCACATCATTATTTGTTAATTTGTACATTTTTGTTTCAGCACTTTTTCACATCTAGTAAATTTGCCCTACAGTCCTACAGTTTTCAACACTTTATACCGATATAGAGTTAGCAGGGGCTGTTAAAATATTTCTGTTCTCCTTTCATTTCCCCTCTCACTGCTTCGCTTTTTGGACTGTAAGCTGTGGTAGTTTGACCCAAGAGGGGAGCTCTAACCTACTTATAGAGTGTCCTGTTCTCCTGCTGCTTCTCTCCTGCTCCTGCTCTTTTCCCCTTCTTTTGTTTGTTCACTGGAAATATGAGGATCCTAATTAAGCTGTGCCAGATAGCAGCTAGAGCAAGAGAGGCTCCTGTTGGCCAACTGTGAGTGGCTCTCCGCAAGCTTGAAATTAATGTTTAATTTATTTCTTGTTTATGATTTATTGATGCAGTGCTGCATGTGTGCGTTGTGAGTGTCTGTGCTGTGTGTGTAGGAAAAAGAGACAGCATTGTTGGATGTAACTAGGTCATTTTTATACTGTGCTTGTGTAATGCATTGTCAGTGCAGGCAAACATGCTCTTAAAGTTTATTGTGTCCAAAACTATTTACAGGACATAAGAGTCGCTCATGGATTATTTTTGCAGTGTTTGTTCAGTTCAATTCCTGTGAAAACATTAATACACACACACACACACACACACACACACACACACACTAGAAAAATATTTATTTACTCATATTGTTCCAAGCTGATGTTATTTTTAAGTGGAATTATTATATAATTAAATATGTATTGCATATTAATATTGTATTGCATAGTACTGTATTGTATTTATTATTATATTATATTAAATTATATTATAATATTTAAATTGTTAAATTGTTGCACCAATCAGTTACAATCAGTAAACAAAAAAAAAACATATATATATATATATATATATATATATATATATATATATATATATATATATATATATATATATAGAATAATTAAAAGAAAAAATAAATAAAGTAAAAAGCTTTGTGTTATTTACAACTTTTATGTTATTTTATGTTACTAATATTATATATGATGCAATATTTTTATAAAACTAAAAATATTTGTGAAAATTGAGTTATAAATTTGTGTATAGGTTTAATTTTGTTGTAGCATCAATTTCTGTTTTACCCGTCCCT
Organism: Paracanthobrama guichenoti; assembly: GCA_018749465.1. Classification (NCBI taxonomy): domain Eukaryota; kingdom Metazoa; phylum Chordata; class Actinopteri; order Cypriniformes; family Gobionidae; genus Paracanthobrama; species Paracanthobrama guichenoti. Next base: position 31,785,884 of record CM031956.1, on the reverse strand, counting down.
ATGTGTCACATTAAAAGGAGGTGTAATTGGATTTCATGTTAGTCGGACAGGCCCTTTTTTTTCTAAGTAGGCTGTTCTTTCGCATAAAAGGCTAAAATATGCCGATAGTCAAATGTCTGGCTTGCAAGACTACATGCATGAATGCATGGCACGTTAGCACACTGACGAACAGAGGTGAATAAGAAGCACTGTCTAAGTCATCGCACACACACACACACACACACATGTGAACTGCATTTAAATGGAGTGTAATTGTGAGCTGCCCGCATGCATGTGCATGAGGGCTTACAAGTCAACTCGGGTTATCCGGGTCTGAAGGGTAATACACACTTAGATCTACAAAAAATCATTCTCTCTCTCTCCAGTTGTGCAGACAATAGGAAGCTAAGTAGTAGCACAGGTGGTTTATATCTCTTCACATGGGAAAATGCAGATCCAAAGCTCTCTGGTGGCAGCTTGAGTCACAGCGGGAGAGAATCTCTCAGTTTCTTTCAGTCGCACCCTTTTAGCACACCGTCAGCCACTTCAAACATGACGGAATACTCTGTAGCATGCACAGCCAACCACAAAACCAGCTTTAAGTCCCTGCAAAACAGGCAGGATCACTGGGTGTGACTGTGAGACTGCTGACTGACTGAACAGAAGGGGGCCGAAATGGCAGATAAATAAATATTTCATTGAATTTTACAGTGTGATGTAATGTTGGAGATCGTAAAAGGGTGAGCGAAACTTTGAGGTCATATTTTACTTACTGATCTAGAGAATAACTCATGGGAGGCACTAGGGGTGAGCTTCCCAAAATGTTAAATCGCTGAGTTGTGTCAAAATTGTTGTCTTTACCAATACGTTTTCATGCATGTTCACTATTAAATTATTATAATAAATTGAATAACAGCAACCACAATAATAATAATAATAATAATAATAATAATAATAATAATAATAAATGGTCATGTTTTCCACCGTACATGAAGTACATAATGTTTCACAACATGAAAACACAGTAAAGGAATTTAATTTAAGTTAATTGCATCAATTAATAGTCAGTGCACAGGGCACATCAAAGTAATGAAAGTTGAAATTGCCATGCCTGGGGTTCGGACTATAGGTTTGGTGGGACACTTTTAGTTTTGGCACATAACATTTCAGCATTCATTATAAGTAATTTGTTCAATATTTTATCAAAAGATGTACTCATACGTATTCACAGAGACCTGGGCTAAACTCAGAATAGTCACTGACCCTAGAACCACCCCGGATTCATAGGAGAGTATGCTAATGCTAAGTGCACACACATGCTAAGGTCAGAAAATCACACCTACTCTGCACCATGGGAGGCTTGGGTTTGACCTGCAGTGCAGCGGATGGTGTAGTTGAGAGGCTTGAGGTGGACTGAACTCCCTGAGGCACTGGAGAGGAGGTGGAGGAAAAGTGCAGAGGTCTTTCATGAGGTCATGCGTCTTTTGATACAAGGATGACTAAATTACAGATGTATAATCTTAACACAGCATTTAAATGAATATATATAAAAAAAATATATAGAAAACATATTTATAAATTAGCTATATGCCGAAATTCGCCCTGTGAATAGACTATTATAGTTATTATATTTTTTAGGTCTGTTCACTTTATTTATGTATTCATTAAAAACTGTATTTTATCATTTATAAATATTTTATGTATTTTCTAATAATTATTCTAATATAATAATTAAAATACAAAAGTTTTGAAAAAATATGTACTGTATAAATTATATGGCAATATTCATAAAAACATGAAATTTGAATTGTGATTGATTGATCGACAATACTGTTAGAAATTAAAAGTGCTGTACAATATTGGGAAACCATATAGGGAATATGACCATACAACTCTCTCTGTTTGTAAGGGTGCTCCCCCCATCCCCTCTGCTCTGTAGTGCTAAGCCAGCACGATAAAAGGCAAACTGGTAAGCGCCAGATCTGACCCACAAAGATAAACGTGAATATAGGGCCGGGTACGGCTGCCGCAACTCACTCGGGGGTGAAGCCCATCTGAACAATGCTTCACAGCTGATGGCCCTCAGTCCTTGGTGTAAACAGAAACAAATGTGGCATTTGGAAAATAGGCTGTAAATAAGAAACTAGAGCATGCTGGGTATGTGTGATTGAGGAGGAAGGGAATTGCCCATTTGTCAGTTTGGATAAGGTTAGTGTTTAAATCGCCCGGCTACAATAATCGGATGCAGCAGGGGAGGGTGCCCTGCCAACTGTGGCTAAAAAGTGTGGCGGAAATCATCCACGCTCATCATAATAGTAGATCCGGACTGCAGAGTATAAGGGTGATGTTAGAGCTTAGTCAGACTTATTTATGTTTTGTTCTGTTTTGAAGGAATCCGATGTACCACTGAAGTATTTATTGCTTAAATGGCTGCGGTTTTGTCCTTTGGCCTTGATGCCATCGGATCTCACATGAATGTGTTTTGTCATTGCTTTGACTGTGTGGCATGAAACCATTGCACTCCGTGTCTGACAGCATGTTTGCTAATTAAGTAGACAACACTGTGTAGAAGAAGCTGCAAGAGGGAAAACCACATTGTTCCGCCATCCAGGCAACTTGTTCATCCTTATTGTATTATAATGTACAGTATATGTACCTCTGATCTGTTTTCATTACTTTTTTTATTTAATATCCTTGAAATGTATTCATGATTTCATAATTTATATTCAATAATTTTAGCCAGTCTTACTCTAATAAAATGAGGTCTAAACTTATTCAATGAAAACTAATAACAACACACAGAGAAAAAGGGTGTCGGACCCTTTAAGAGTACAACAACTTGTCACTGGGGAAATACCCTTAAAATTACATCTTTGTACCTTTTTTTACCACAAAAAGATTCATAGTAGTACCTTAAGGTACGTAGTTGTACTCTAAGGTACTAATATGCAACTTTTAGGAGTAAAAAAGGTACACGCATGTCTGTTTAAGGGTATTTCCCCAGTGACAAGCTGTTATACTCTTAAAGGGTCAACATTTAAACCTGTGTCTTGTGCTTTGTGCAACATTTCGTTTTTTTTATTGCACATTGCACACTGATATTTCAGTTATTTTTTTGAGGGTGTAATTGTTTGACTTAATTATGTGGAACAACACTTCTGACCTCCAGCTCTCTCGATCCGAACAGATTTATAATGTTCACCAAAAGTACATGCAGCACTTTGCATTTGTCTGCCTCTTATTCACTGAAAACTTTCTAAATCAATATTTCGCTGCCTGCAGGGTCAACATTTGTTCTCCCAAACATTTGAGATTATAGATCAACTGGTTATTTCTATGAATGTTGGTGCTTTACTTCTGTTTAATTATTTTATTTTCTTTCACTTCATTCTCTTTATTCCAAGAGATCTGGCATTTTGGACTGTTTTAAAATCTAAATTGACAAACATGACGCACAACATTTTTCCGGAGTTTGTCACTTATTTTTACTTTTTGTAGACTTTGACATCCACTATCTGTGGAATTTTGCCCATGATGGCCTAAGCTATAATTAGGGTGTCTACAATAAAGCTGATGGTAGTTTTTTTATTTATTGTGATGTGGAGCCATCAGACAAATGTGTAACCTTGAGGCAGGGTGCTTATAAATCCCATCACTTTGACAAGTAAAAACATCCCAAAGGTTGAAACCTTCATGGCGCTGATATACCATAAATGGCTTTCCCTCACATAGGGAACTAAATCTGACATGAACAAAGCACTACTTTATCTTTAGCTTAGATTTGTATGGAGCAGGACACACCAGCGATCCACACTTAATCTTCTCTTTACCTTGGAAATATAGAGCATCAGCAATTTCTCTGCCCGACAGGCAAGTGAAGGAGAATTGGTTATGACTCCTCTGTTATGAGCGCCATTCAATGCAGAAGTGACAACGCGAGCATAAAACCACACACAAATAATCATATGCTCTTTTTAATTGTGAAGAGGTATATTTACAGGTACATGGGTTGGGACAATAAAACTGAAACCACAATCTTTAGACCACAATAATGTATTATTATGGTGTAGTAGGGCCTCCTTTTGTGGCCAATACAGCATCAGTTTGTCTTGGGAATGACAGATACAAGTCCTTCGCAGTGGCCAGTGACTTAGATCTGGTGACTCTGCAGGCCATAGGATTTGTTCAACTGCACTTTCATGTTCATCAAACCATTCTGTCACCGGTCTTGCTGTGTGTATTGGTGCATTATCATGCTGATACTTGGCACCCCCTTCAGGGTACAATATTTGAATCATTAGCTGCATGTGGTCCTCCAGAATGGTTCGGTAGTCCTAGGCAGTGACAAGCCCATCAATGCCATGATATTGCATCCCAAAGCATCACTGATTCACCCCTGTGCTTCACTCTGGCCATGCAACAGTCCAGGTGATAAGCATCTTTGGGACTTCTCCACACCGTAACTCTCACGGATGTGGGAAAGACAGTGAAGGTGGACTCATCAAAGAACAATACATGCTTCACATTGTCCACAGCCTAAGATTTGCACTGTTGGCCCCAATGAAACTGACATTTGGCATTGGCACAAGTGACCAAAGTTTGGTTATTGCAGCCCGACCATGAATAATGATTCTGCAGTGAGTTGGGCAGCTGTGGTTTTATGTGTTTTGGCTACATCCTGAGGTGGTACCTGTACATCCCTGTCAGACAGCTTCCTCTTGCGTCGACAGTTACTTCTGTTTGATGTGGTTTGTCCTGTGTTGTAGTATGCTGACATTACCCTGGATACCACAGCTCTCAACTTGCTGTCCTTGTAACAGATGAGCCAGCGAGACGTGCAATTTGTCCTCTTTAAAACTCTGATATGTCTCCCATTATGTTGTGTGGATTGCAATAGTTTATGTACACCTGTGCTATTGCTCTGCTAATTCAACCTTTACACACTGCTCTAACTGATGAAATGCAAAATCAGTGAAGATTGGCCACTAGGCCGCATATAGGCGTGAAACCTCCAACACTATATTCGCCAGTGTTTCAGTTTCATTGTCCAACCCCTGTACATGAAGTGACTGGACATAATTGTAGTGACATTTGCCTCAGACAGGTTAACCCACAATTAACTTGTTCCTCTTTCTTAACAGTTCCTCTTTCTTAACAGACATGGCAGAATGTTTTGTCTTTTGGTTTCCCCAATGATTGGTCACACAGCAGTAGAAAATGTTTGTCCGACCTAATTAGAGGGCTAAATAGGGCTCTGTGCATACATATTTCAGTTATTTTACATTGGTAGCTACATTCTATAACTCAAGTGAGTCTCTTTTCAAAGCAAGTTTGGTTTAAATGTACTGTATGTATGGAACCAATCAACAGCTAGTTGCCCGTTGCGTCATCGGCGCACACATATGGCATGAGGTGTGGGCTTTTTGCAGTCAGGCGCTAATGTTAAAGCTTTCAACCTCTCTATGAAAAAAAAAAAAAAAAAGCCAGAAAATAGGGATTGTGCAATTAACTCCTGTTAAGTGTTTGGGATAAATTGCATATATAGAGACAGGAAGCAGTGAGAGATGCCTGAAATAGTTTGGAATGAAATTGACATCTGTAAATATACAATACAAAGCCTTGATGTTGATATCTGTTGCTATTGTTACTAAAATGAAATCTAGAAGTTTAGTCAAAGAGAGTGCAATGATAAAAATAAATAAATAAAACCTTCATTAACAAACATTTTGTCTGAAATTTTGTTTATATTGTCATATTAAACCAAGAAAATAAGTTAATTTTCAACATTTATTATTATTATTATTATTATTATGGTTTAACAGTTTCCAAGTACAGAAATAAAGTAAACAAATGTTAAATAAGCTGCATATTCTTCACTGTATAAATGAAATACATATATTAGTATTACATTGAGACATAGCTAATTTCTACAGTACAACATTAATATATTTCTGTCACAATTACTTTGTTAAACTGAACTTTTATTTTGACGGGATGCCGTGAAGTTTCTGTGTGTGTGTTTATGATATGGCGATAGATTTTGTCGAATGAAATGATAAAATGCTCATGAAGTGACTGGACATGAGGTTCACGCATTAATGTCCTCATATATCGAGGGCTTAAAAACACTGCAAGTTTCAGTGTGTGTGAGCTAAATGAAACAGAGACACAGACATATGCAGGATTCATATTTTTCCATGCAGGATTCATAGTCTTTCTGTGGCTTAATATTCACAGACAATAGTATATATCGCGCGATTTGATTTAAGTGTACTGACCTCGTTTTATTTATTCATCAAAACTTTGACAAATTCCGTGACATTCCGTGTTATGCTGTAAATTCTGTTTTTATGATTGGATTCCGACTGTGTTTTCTGCATCACGGAAATGAATCCTTATGACAGTTGTTTAGTCAAGAGTAGTGAGTGAATTTTTCATTTTTATTTTTTGGTCTTTTGTTGTTTGATTAACATTAAAAGACATTAAAAAGACAGCAGCACAGCAAGAATATTACATTATAATCTTGGATTATGCAGCAGACATTATACAGCTCCGTGCCTTCACGCAATTAATTATATCACCCTTTTTCATGCTATAGCCGATATGCCGATGGTTGTAAATCAAAAACCAGCCAATAAATCTCTATTTATTATTATTATTATTATTATTTAGATTAATTCAAATTACTTTTATATTATATTATATTATATTATATTATAAATGCATTATTTATAACATAGAAAGGGTTACATAAAAATATGTATAATACATTTAAGATATTCATATACATATATTCAAGGGAGAAAAAATGTATGAACAGATTTACGGATGTCAATTACAGTTATAAATGTCAATCCCAAATAGTTAATTCACAGCGTAAATGCAGCCATTGACTGAGCACTTGTTCCTTCACTCTTGATAACCTAGTTATCATATTCAGCCTGAACACATAAATCCCACACATTCTAAAATAAAGTTACAGAGTGTCTATTCACACCAAGTGTAAATAGCGTGCCTTGTTGGCAAGTGCTATTTGCACTAGCTCTGGCTAACAGTGCCTGCTTGGGCCGCTTGTGATTTAACGTCTTCAGTGGCACAATCAGTGAGTAAAGTGTATGGCTAATGGATAATTGTGCGATCAACACGGGTTCGAATCCGCCTTTGGAATCCGGGCTTGCTCTTCTCTCTTTTCTCATCATAAATCACATCGGAAAGGCATTTACTTTCAATAAAAATTAAGAACATTTTCTAAATGTGGAAATAAAGTGCCTAACAAAATGTTTAATAGTAATAATAATAATAATAATAATAATAATAAAAGCATTTATTGGGTAGGGTTAGGGGTAGGTGTAGGGAGCTTTTAGTGTCCCTTTACGGCAGCAACCATTTAATAATTTAAATAAAAATAATAATTTACACTGTTATTATTGCATCCTGTTAATGTACAGCAATACTGAGGTGCAAATAGTATGTATCTGTCAAAATAAAGTATAAATTACATGTAATTACTATTTAGACATTGCAAAGAACTGCTACTTTTATAGGAGTAAATAGAATATATCACTATTTTCACTTAGTAAGTAGCATCTACAGCTATTTGCACTTTGTTTAAATATCATCTATCGCTAAGAAAATGTTATTTTCACTGAGTGTAAATAGAATCTAGCAGCTATCGCTATTTGCACTTAGTGTAAATTGCAATTATCATTAAGAAAATATGCTATTTTCATTGAGTCTTTCATTGAGTTCACTTGGTCTAAATAGCATATATCGCTATTTGCACTTAGTACAAATAGCATCTATTGCACTTTGTGCAAAGAGCCACTGGCAATTTTTTTTTTTTTTTTTTTTTTTTCTGTATATGAGTGCATTGATGCCTCAGAACTCTTAAGACTATAAAATTGTTGTGTCTGTTGAAATCAATTTTGCCCTCATCAAAAGTGTCCTAACTGCATGTTAAAAATCTCAAAAGATTCTCCACAAAGTGTTTCTTTCAAGGCTATATATTAAAAATTTATATAATTCGTAATATAAAAGCTTCTGAACATTATATATTTATACAGTACTATGTGGGTATATATGCATAATATAATAATACCTCAGTAACATCAGTTCATCTTTGTCAGCAGCTATACACCTCCGTAAACAGAAAAGGGGGAAATATGAAAGCCCACTGGGTGCATCCACCACACAGGAAACTTTAATGAGAGCCTGTGGCGGCAGCTTTATAGACCGACGTGCTTCCTGACGTCCTCTTTCGAAACAAAACAGCACGGGGTCATAAAGCTCTCCTTCTCGCAACATACTATTGCCTCTTCTCATTGTGTTCTCATTGTCACTGAATTGTCTGTGCTGTCTTGTGCCTTAGAGATATTTGTGACTAGATGTCATTTCCATCCAGGCATGAGCGTATGGAAATGAAGAGTGCGAACCGTAACAGAGTGTCAACACACATATGTGTTTGAAAAACAACGAGAACAGCAACTGCTCTGATCCACATAAAAAATCCCGAACTTTTGTTCGCTGATAGAGCATGGTTTCCCTAAGGATTTGTTTATTGCTCAGAGGTTGCTCTTTGAGAATTAATGCAGTTCTCAGTTAACTTTGTCCCAGATGTTTCCTCTAAAATTCAAAAGGAGAAATATAAATAGACACCTGAGACAATTGTTGACATCCAGTAAGATTATAGAGTTATAAAATGAATGTGAATGGCGTAGTTCCGATAATTTAGCCTTGGATCTCTACTGCTTAGAGAGAAAAGGCTTCTTTCTATGGTTTTAAGCAGAGGACATGATCTTTCTGAGAACCAGAGTCTGATTACCGGTCTAGCTTTAAAAGAATCTTTCTAATGTCAATGATTTTTTTAAAATAATTAATACATATACAAACTGATCTGCTATATTTAGGATGATTAAACCCTAATCTACCAGTGTAGAGCAATCAAAACAGCTTGTTACTATAAATTTGGACCAGATGTTTTCTGAAAATAAGTGTTGGATTATAAATTAACCAGGGTTGCATAGCACCATTTTATTAATTTTTTTTTAAATATGTTGGCTGTTCTTTACAATGAAAAACAAATGGTTTACTGTTGAACGATGGAAAATTGCCCTCCTTTGGCTTTGCTCTGTCAAATGGTGTGATTAATTACCCTGTCAGTCACAGCGTCTCAACCACTGACAGTAAGTCCCACCCGCACTCCAAAGTTGTCAGTCAGTTGGTGGCTCAGTCCCTATGCTATACTACACATTCTCGAAGCCTGATAACTCGTTAATGTCATGGAGGCTGAGGAAAAGGCCCTCGTTGGCAAAATGCTTCCTCCATTTCCCCGTGGCGACCTTATCTTTCAACTCGTCTCTCAGCTTGTCTTAATTAGATTAAAAAGTTCCTGGGCCCTGGGGGGCAGCAGTGGAGTTGGCGGTAGCTACGTGCTCCAGAACCGCAATAGCATTGTGATGTTCAAAAGCCTGCCAATAATGCTTCTCCTGCCCATAGAGGCAGAGCCAGAGGAAAACTTCCTCTGATGGGCAACTGCAGGTCTGTAATACAACCATTTAAAGAGATAGTTCACTCAAAAGTAGTTGTATAAGCGAAAAAGTTAACGTGTCCCAATTGTAGTATTTTAAAGGTTCATACTTTTGTTTCGGAGGTCTCCTACAATAGGGTTACATGCATCCAAGGTCAAAAAACACTTAACTCTTTCCCGACCATTGTTTTTTTTTTTTTTTTTTTTTGTTGCCAGACACCACCAGCATTTGATCATTTTCACAAAATGTTCATGGCCCCCAGAATATGTTGCTTTTAAACAATCCCAGCCTAAAGCATTTTTTGTTTGTTTTAGCAACACTTGAACGCGGGTGAGAGCTCGAATGAGTATAGCTCACCCTGTTTCAACAGTAACATTAGGCTGTTTTGATTTATATGCTGTTTAATGTTGATGAACATGTTATTTTACATATGCATATGCTTACATATTGCTTGTTTCTGCTTCTTCACATTTTTTCACTTCTTCACAGTACTCTTTCATAAGATGTCATAGCGTCCCCCCTAGCATATAACATTGAAAACACAGACATTTTTAATCAATAGTTAAATAATATACACTGCTGCCTCACCTCTTTTCTCACAGTGTCTGAAATGGTTCAATAAAGGATCCAGTCTTTCTAAACCCCTCCTTTCCGAGAGCATGCTCTGTCCTTTTTTGGTCAGATTTGGTCAGATAACCCTGAGTGTTGTGATTGGTCTACCGCTTACGGCACATGTCAGAAATGAAACTCCCATTAACAACAGGCTTCCTCAGCACTTGTATACATGTATAATGGTGTCAGGTTTACCGTATCAATTAGAGCTTGAGTCCTTATCCTATGTGCATGTGTGCAGAAAACAGCATCTTCTTGACATATCGACAGCATGAACCAAACTCTTCTAGGCCTCAGCTACTGCACAACTGGAGGGTTTGGGGGCAGGTTAAAGCCGGTGAAGACCATAGGTTGGCATTATGCAAATCTGTTACAAACCTATGTAGGTTTGTGCAGGAAGTAAGACTGACATTACTGGTGACTCGTTTCAGGCAGTTTAGAATCAGTTCTTTCTTTTTGGAGACAATAACTCATTTATCGTGCATCTTTGAAACTTTGCAGACCTTTTACATTCACAAACAGCTATATAACACTCTATGAAAGGCACTATACAACAAGGCACCAATATTGGCACTTTAAAGCACTGTTCATAATATCATCTTTTTTTTATTCTGTATAATAAAATAAAAAAATAGAGCTTTGTAACGACATGAGGATGAGTCGTTACAAATTTTCATTTTTGGGTGAATAATACCATAGAGAAGGTAAACCTGAATTTATAAAGACATTGATACTACATTCAAGAAAAATCACTTAGCTTAAAAAGCTAATTTCATTGAAATCATGTATTATAAAAGCATGTAATCAATGTCTCCCCACATTAAAGTGCTCAAATTGTATTTTGTGTGACTTGGCGCTCTCTCAAATGGCAGTCAGGGTGATGCCTGCAGCGCTATAGCATTGCTCTATCAGTTTTGTAAACACTTGCTTTCACAGGCGTCTATTTTTCCAATTAAAGCACTGCAGAGTGTACCCTTGAGGAGAGCGATGTGGATACTACTCACTTATGTCTGTTTCTTTCTGTATATATATGTGTACATTTTCAGAAAATAGGTCGGTTTGCATATGTGTGAGTGCAGCGAGAAGCCTCTGTCACTACAGATCGACCACAGATCACAGAGTCTCCACTTGGAACTCAACCAGATGAAAAGATGAAGATGCAGCCACTTCTGATACCTCAAGGGTGTGTGAGTGTGTGTGTGTGTGTGTGTGTGTGTGTGTGTGTGTGTGTGTGTGTGTGTGTGTGTGTGTGTGTGTGTGTGTGTGTGTGTGTGTGTGTGTGTGTGTGTGTGTGTGTAAAGTACATCATTAACAACCAACAGACTGCCCTCTAGAGTCTGTATCTGAAACATAATGGGTGGAGAAATATATAACAGCAGAGAGCAGACAGATTTTTTAGCACTGTGTGAATTTTTATTGATTGATTGATTTATGTATTTTTTTTTATTTTTTATTTTTTTACGTACCTCTGAGTATCAGTCCAGTGTATGTTGTTAACACTACAGCCATCTGGTGAAACACATAATCCCAACACCAAAAAAAATTAATTTTAGTGTACATTAAAAGCACTTGCTACACAGTATAGATGAACAGTGATTATATTACATTCAATTTTCTGTCCAGTTACCAGAAAAGCACAAGCACAATTTACTGTTATTCCTCTCTCTCCGGCACTGTTACTTTAGAAAGAAAGCTGTCCTTTTAGAGAAAATATTCAAGGCCAGATCTCTTGTTGAAATGCACCCATGCATCTCTCTGTGAATGTGATAATTTAACATGTTCATTGATTTTCAATGCACGGCTCAATTTATAATTTAAAATTATAATAATTCACAGCCTTTTGCTACAAGTATGACTTTGCCTGAATAGATACCCAATTTAAAGCTTGGCTTTTCATCTCCAGTGTTATACTAATACTTGGTTTATTGCAGTGCAAAGACTCTCTGACACAGTTGCGGAGTCCAGAAATGATCCTTTTTTTTTTTTTTTTTTTTTTTCACGGTTTCAATAATAATAATTCTAATCTCTAATAATAATTATATTAATGATTTGGAATTTTATTATGCAATCAGTCATCACCTCAGGAGTCAAATGTAGGTCCTATAATAGTGCTTGTGATTTGTTAAACCTGAGGCACTTGCCTTATACGCTTCAATAAGATAAAACTTTCACATTTCATGCTTCCCTGGTTTTTTGCCATTGGACCTTAGGCAACGATCAAGTAATGACCTGACTAAATGGCCTCATAAACAAACATTTGCTGTTGTTTAGCATTTAGAAAATCTATCATTTGAATAAAGAAAAATTATGCTGTATTCTTCCATAATGTTTTTTTATGCTTAAATGCTTTTTAACCTTCAGCATGAAGCCTTGTGTATGGTCTTTCTCTTTATCCAATTCTTTAATTCAATCTGTTCTTTGTCGGTCGTTCTAAAGCTTCTAAGGCTGTAGGAAGCTTAAATAAGCAGTAAAGAGGCCAGGATTTCTTTGAACATAGGGCCTAAATCACACCATTCTTCCTGCAATGTGAATGGCATCATTAAAAGCCCTCACAATCGCTCACAGGCTATAGAAAAAACCCAAAGCGAAGAGTCCTTAAGGGCTCTGAATGGAATCTAAAAAGTATATTAATGTGGAAGTTTATGATTCATGTCTGGATAACGTACCTGAAGTTTCTCCCCTGAAGTACCGGCGGATCGCAGAGATGGAAACAGCAGACAGTGTGGAGTGATAGAAAGCAGTGACAAAGCAATTTTGGATTTTATTTATCTTACCTCTCACGCTGCCCCCGGTGGTTATTTGTTACAGTCTTAGGAACAAAGTTGTGCCATTTGAATGGAGAGATTACGTAGAGGAGAAACTGTTGGTGAACATAAAACGTCTTCATCCATATTGCACTTTCCTATAACTAAATGTCTGCTTTTCAACAGTTCGGTTTAGTTTCAACAGAACGAAAAGCTAGTGAACACCTGCTTCCATTTGCATTTTCAACATCTGCGTGACTTATTTAAAGGTACTTTTGGAACTGGATTAGCCAATGTTATGGGAAATCACATCATAATTGACGCATTTAAAATGACAGCCCATCTGTGGGCTCTGCGAGCAACATGGTCAATGAGCAGCAGTGCTTGAAAAATCATTTTATCGGATTGTCAGCTGTGTGTATCCGTTAATGAGCGGATTCAAGCAATGAAGCCTCAGAGAACATTCATTATGTGAATGTAGATGAAGGGAAATACACAGAAAACAGCATCACACACAGACTTCATGTGTAAGAAAAAAAAAAAAAAAAACGTTTTCTAATAATTGTAAGCGCTGATGCATTGTTGTCATATCATTACTGAAAATTATGATGCATTATGTAGCAAGAAAGAGAACAAACTACTGGATTTGCTAGTTATTTGTAATTATTTGTAGAGAATGATGTAATCATATGAAATCATACTACTTGACATCATATTGCAGATATGCTTAAGTTTAAGGGTTTGACTTCTCATGAGACCGAACTGAGTTTGTCAGGTCAAAATATTGGGGTCAGTAAGATATTATTGTATTTATATGTAATAATTGTAATAGTTTTTTTTTTGCAGGGAATCATTCAACTGTGACAGTGACAGTAAAATGTATAATGTTACAAAAGATTATTGGATGCTGATGCCTTAGATGGCATTTAGTTTTGCCATCACAGGAATAAATTACATTTTAAAATGTATTACAACAGAAAAACGGCTATTTTTCATTGTATTATGTGACCCTGGACCACAAAACCAGTCATATGGGTAAATATTTTAAAATTGAGATTTATACATCATAAATAAGCTTTCCATTGATGTATGGTTTGTTAGGATAGAACAATATTTGGCCGAGATACAACTATTTGAAAATCTGGAATCTGAGGGTGCAAAAAAAAATTAATATTGAGAACATCACCTTTAAAGTTATCCAAATGAAGTCCTTAGCAATGCATATTACTACTATATATATATATATATATATATATATATATATATATATATATATATATATATATATATATATATATATATATATATATATATATGTAATATGTAATAAATGCTTGTAATATTTACTGTAGGAAACTAACAAAATATCTTCATGGAACATTATCTTTATGTAATATCCTAATGATTTTTGCCATAAAAGAAAAATCTATCATTTTGACCCATACAGTGAATTGTTGTCTATTTCCACAAATATACCCGCACGACTTATGACTGGTTTTGTGGTCCAGGGTCACATATTATTTCACATTACTGTTTTTTTTTTTTTGTTTTTTTTATAAAATAAATGCAGCCATGGTGAGCATACAAACTACTTTCAAAACCCTGGTAGTTTTTTTATTATTATTATTATTATTATTATTATTATTATTATTATTATGAATAAAGGGTTTCATTTGAGGCATTAAGTCGATATCGACAATCAGAACTGTTCATTTGTATTGTATTTAAATGATGTCTAAGAAATAATCAGCATTTTATTAGCTTCCATCACATTTTCTGCTATTTTTACTGTTCGCACTGACTACCCTTTCTATTATTTAAATTCATTCACTCTTCCTAAGTGGGCGGTTCTTGGACAGAATAAGCTGCATTGTGCACCAATCCTTGGCTAGTCAGTTATGCTGGCTAGTCAAATGTCTACATGAGATTAGAAGATGCCTGGCTTTATTGCAGAACAACATAAGGACGTTAAGGCCTAGTGATGCAAGTGTCACGTCAAAGCAGCATGACATATCAGCATTAAGATGCAGAGAACATCCTCTGTGATGTGATTTACCACACTTAACCTCTATTACCCTTAGCATGACGAAGCAGGGTGTTTGTTCCCTTTCAAAAGTATCTACTATGGTTGGGTCAATCTGTGACTGATGTATTTCGCTATAAACCCTCTCTCTCTTTTCCTGTTGTAGTGGAGACAAGATGGCGGAGTGTTTGTCAGGGTGCAATTGCTTTGCTTTCTTCTAAAAGCAGTGCTGCAGAGACTTGTTATGAGGGCAGGGTTGGATGAGTCAGACATAGAGAGTTGAGAAACAAGGGGATATAGTGAGTACAAGAGAAATGAAGCCCACTGAAGTCCAGTTTGATCTCGTCAGCTCTACTCAGGGGTGTACCGGGTGTGTGAGTTTGTGTGTCTATCGTAGATTATTTCAACCGCTACTGCTTTGTGTGTGCATGTGTGTGTGTGTGATTGGGAAAGTGGCAGAAAAAAAGAGAGAGAGAGAGCACGAGTGTGTAAAAGACTGAGAGAGACCATTGCACCCCAGGATATTCCATTTTTTATCTTGACATTTCCCTCCCTGACTCATCTGAACTCTCTACAGCGCTTTCTGCTTTACCATATATTTCTTTTGGTCTAATCACAATTTCAGGAAATTACAGAAGACAGAAAATTCTATCACACATTTATCTCCCTGCATTTTTATTTAAATTAAAGCAGAATCACTTTGCTCATTGCTCCATGAGATACATTTGTCAAAGCTATCTATATCTATTTCTTAGCAGCACATTAAGTAAAGAACCCTATACTTATCACAAACCATTTTTCACAGTATGGGGTTCTTTAGTTGGAAAATGGTTCTTTGGAGTTTTGCGTTTCATTATAGGTTATTTCTATAGGTTCAACAAACAGAGTATGATTATAATTCTGGCAACATTTCAGGTCTTAAGTCATATTAGGTAAATAGATATTCGTAAGATTGTTCGAAAGATTGGAGTCGTCATGCCGGAGATGGGTTTAATGAAGATGCCGTGTTGATGCGGCCTTTACAGGGGGAGTTTAATTGATACGCTCTCTGCAGACATTTCAGGGATGTGTTGGTCATGTCCAGGCGCAGGTCCACCATCTGATCTGGATACGGCCCGGATCCGGCTGACTGCAGTAAATCTCGGGATAAATAGAGAGAGTAACATTAGCGTAGATGCCATTCTTCTTATGATGTAATGAGTACATCAGGTGTTATGGGAACTGTTCCCTGTTCCGGCTGACCTAGTTAATGCAGCCTAACAATCATTTAACTGATTTGAATAATAGAGATTGATAATGTTCTATGTGTATGCCATAGTAAAGAGATGCGCTTTTAGTCTAGATTTAAACTGACAGAGTGTGTCTGCTTCCCGAACAATGCTAGGAAGACTGTTCCAGAGTTTAGGTGCTAAATAGGAAAAGGATCGACCGCTTGCAGTTGATTTTGATATTCTAGGGATTATCAACTGGCCAGAGTTTTGAGACCGCAATAGACGTGATGGAGTATAATGCGTTAAGAGCTTGCTCAAGTACTGGGGAGCTAAACCATTTAGTGCTTTGTAAGTAATAAGCAAGATTTGAAAATGTATACGATGTTTAAAAGGGAGCCAGTGCAGTGTTGACAGAACCGGGCTAATATGGTCATACTTCCTGGTTCTAGTAAGAGCTCGAGCTGCTGCATTTTGGAACAGCTGGAGTTTGTTTATTAAGCGAGCAGGGCAACCACCCAGTAGAGCATAACAATAATCTATCCCCCTTTCGCCTTCAGAACTGCCTTAATTCTATGTGGCATTGATTCAACAAGGTGCTGAAAGCATTCTTTAGAAATGTTGGCCCATATTGATAGGATAGCATCTTGCAGTTGATGGAGATTTGTGGGATGCACATCCAGGGCATGAAGCTCCCATTCCACCACATCCCAAAGATGCTCTATTGGGTTATGATCTGGTGACTGTGGGGGCCATTTTAGTACAGTGAACTCATTGTCATGTTCAAGAAACCAATTTGAAATGATTCGAGCTTTGTGACATGGTGCATTATCCTGCTGGAAGTAGCCATCAGAGAATGGGTACATGGTGGTCATAAAGGGATGGACATGGTCAGAAACAATGCTCAGGTAGGCCGTGGCATTTAAACGATGCCCAATTGGCACTAAGGGGCCTAAAGTGTGCCAAGAAAACATCCCCCACACCATTACACCACCACCACCACCATCCTGCACAGTGGTAACAAGGCATGATGGATACATGTTCTCATTCTGTTTACGGCAAATTCTGACTCTACCATCTGAATGTCTCAACAGGAATCGAGACTCATCACACCAGGCAACATTTTTCCAGTATTCAACTGTCCAATTTTGGTGAACTTGTGCAAATTGTAGCGTCTTTTTCCTATTTGTAGTGGAGATGAGTGGTACCTGGTGGGGTCTTCTGCTGTTGTAGCTCATCCACCTCAAGGTTGTGCGTGTTGTGGCTTCACAAATGCTTTGCTGCATACCTCAGTTGTAACGAGTGGTTATTTCAGTCAAAGTTGCTCTTCTATCAGCTTGAATCAGTCGGCCCATTCTCCTCTGACCTCTAGCATCAACAAAGCATTTTCGCCCACAGGACTGCTGCATACTGGATGTTTTTCCCTTTTCACACCATTCTTTGTTAACCTTAGAAGTGGTTGTGCGTGAAAATCCCAGTAACTGAGCAGATTGTGAAATACTCAGACCGGCCCATCTGGCACCAACAACCATGCCACCCTCAAAATTGCTTAAATCACCTTTCTTTCCCATTCTGACATTCAGTTTGGAGTTCAGGAGATTGTCTTGACCAGGACCACACCCCTAAATGCATTGAAGCAACTGCCATGTGATTGGTTGATTAGATAATTGCATTAATGAGAAATTGAACTGGTGTTCCTAATAATCCTTTAGGTGAGTGTATTTTTAAGATGGTAGAATGCAGTTTTACAGATGCTAGAAACGTGGCTTTCAAATGAAAGATTGGTATCAAAGAGCACACCCAGGTTATCATTTGATACTATGCACTTATTGTGCACATTCATGTTTTTACATTGTACTAACATTAAAAAAATTACCTGCATGTAATTATATCTGTAATTAATTTCTGTAGTTACATTTATAATTATACTGTTGACACTTCCCTTATGCCTAACCCTACCCTTAAACCAACCCATTCTCACTCCCAAGGTGTCAAAATCTGAAGCATGGTCAAGTGCTTTTGGCGTCACAATGAAGATGCTAAAGGTGCCCCTAGGCATCACTAGATCGACGCGCACAGTACTCCATTGATTTGAGTTGTTTGCCCTATGCGTCAGATCAAGACGCATTTAATTCTTTGCATTTGTAAAAGCAGACATGATTTTATGAATATTTATAGGCTACTTTTTCTATTTTGGAGCAACTAACCCCACTCCTAGCCTAAACCTACCCACTCTCAACAATATAAAACACATAACAGGCAAAGAAAGTACAGTCACAGGTATTTATTGCAAAAACTGACCAAAAACAGTATAAACGTATTAACTCATGTTGCATTCCAAGTCTTCTGAAATCATACAATATTAATCTTAATGTTTATTGATCTTAATACGATATTGATTTTAATGTTTTAATCATTGAAATGATGATCCTGCCGCTCCGTGAACGCACTCATTCATATCTCATTCAAATGATATACCTGACTCTTGAGCATGACACAATCATATGATCTTCGGTGGATGGAGACGCTGATCGCTTTTGGGGATTTCCTTCACACAAATCAATCATTTGGCCTCGGGAACACTTGGAATATTTGTACTTTTTGAAATAATTGTGCCTGCAATTGTATCTGCCTGTTATAGCCTGTGTTTTATATCATATAATACACAAATGGGTTGGCTTTAGGAATGGGATGGGATGGGGTTGGGTTACATGTTAAAATGTGTCTATATAGCATAAATAATATTATGCTGGCTGATTAAATTGAGAATCACACTCCAACATGTCATAATGGCAAAATCATAACCCAATATAATTTCATCATGACAATAACGTTCCCATGCCCAACGCGTCTGTGTACGATGCCAAAGGTTTCTCATTGAAATTAATGGAGCACCCTGCGTGTCGAAAAATTATGCCTAGGGGTACCTTTAGGGTCTTGATTGTGACGTGGAAGGCACTTGACCATGCTTCAGATTTTGACACATTGGGAGTGAGAACGGGTTGCTTAAACGCACCCATACCACCACACCTGTCCCTAACTTTACCCGTATTCCACCTCAATATCAGCAAAAGTGTTTTGCAATACAATATGAACACAATAAGTACTTTGTACTTATTTTTTGATGTAAATACATAGTAGTTAAGGCCACCTAATATAAAGTGGGCCAGGGTACTGAATAATATAACTGAATAATCATTATTACATTTTCTTCTGTAATAACAGTCTGTTCTAACCAGACCCTTTAAAAGAGGTCAACAACAAACAATCTAGAAAACTAGTAAGACTCATTTTAACCCCCAGTGTGCGCTTTCTGTCGTCTCAGTCTCTGTGAATTTCTTTCTGAAATGCATCACAAAAATGAAACAAAACTCAACAAATACTTGCTACACAGACGTGAGAGATATGTCTTTAGAAAGCTTTTTAAATGAAGTCATATCGCAAAGCAAATTTTCCCTGTTTATGTAATCCGTATGAAAGCAATGAGAGGTACAATCTTCCCTGTCTTCCCTAAGGAAGTCTCCGTTCCCTCCTTCAGGAAATAAGGGTTACATACGTCGGAACTGACCAATGAATTGGGATCCCTACCAACACGTCAGGGATGCTGGCCCTTCCAGCACTCTGCCTGAGCTCGTTGGACCACTCCTATGTTGGAGTGGCAGTCGGAGATGGTACACTGCGGAACCACGTCCTTCAGTGGAAGGAGAGGTGGCGAATACACATAAGGACTAACCTATGGGGTAGTACTACCTATGGCAGTCTCTGTGGTGGATCCAACGTGGTCCCAGGAGGGAAAGAACACCTTCAGAGATGACAGGGCAGGCTCTGTCAAGGGAAAGAGATGGGGCTAGCCGAGTAGGGTAGCTGGTACCGTGGAGAATACACATATGGGGTTGCCATTAGGGAACCGCTACATATGGAACCCAGCCTACACACACGTTCCACAAGCATACGGGTACAGGCCTGGCATCAGACAGCCGCAACGTCTGACACCGAAGGGGTGACGGAGGAGCACACAGGGTTAGCCATTTCCGGGGAACACAACTGGAGAAGAATAGACGCATGTATCCAGCCCAGAGGGCGGGAGTGGCATTGCAAGCCGACACTAGAACGGGCACTTAGCGCTACTGGCCACTGGGGGCGAGGATGCGGGAAGATACCAGCTCTACATGGAGACTATAGAATCTAGCGAACATGTTATGAGTCGCCCAGCCAGCAGCTCTACTTATGTCTGTATATACTCTACTTATGTCTGTCAGCGAGGAGCCTTGAGTCAGCGCCCAAAGGAAGCTACACTGCTTGTGGAGTGTGCTCGCAACCTGAACGGGCAAGGCATGTCTTGGGACTGTTATGCCAAGATGATAGCATCCACTATCCAGTGGGCTAACTTCTGCTTGGAGACAGCCTTTCCCTTCTGCTGGCCTCCGTAACAGATGAAGAGCTGCTCTGAGGTTCTAAAGCTTTGAGTCTGGTCAACGTAAGCGTGAAGATCACGGACGGGACACAACAAAGCCAGGGCTGAGTCTGCCTCCTCCAAAGGCAGCTCTTGCAGGTTGCACCACCTAGTCCCGGAAGGGAGTGGTGGGAACCTTGGGCATGTATCCAGGCCGGGGTCTCATGACAATGTGAGAGTTGGCTGGCCTGAATTCTAGGCATGATTAGGAGGAAACTGCTGTGTGGATATGTGGATACCGCTGGACTCCGGAGACATCCAGCAGTAGGATGCTGTGTATACCAGCCTTCTCGATGACATTCTCCCCCCGGTCCACCTCCCCCAGAACAGCTCCTCTTCTCCATGGGCTGCCCATATCAGGGCCGCTTGCCCTTGCCCGGCGGACTTCGTGGGGCCCTGAACGGGTTGGGTGGCACCCTTATGTCCGGCAGTGGAGGCTGCTGCTTGGACTTAGCAGGGGCTGTGGCATAGGTGGATGCAGGGGGATGCCCTCGGCGACGAGCAGGCGGAGGTGTTGCGGCTGGCGACTGGGTGGATGCAGCAGCGAGTCGCCGGGGCAGGATGTTTTTGATGGCCTCCGTCTGCTTCTGGGACAAACTGCTGGGCGAAGTTCTCGATGGCGTCGCCAAAGAGGCTGGCATAGCAGACAGGGGCGTTGAGGAACTGTACTTTGTCGGTCTCACGCATATCAGCCAGGTTCAGCCACAGGTGGCGCTCCTGGACCACAAGTGTGAGCACTCAATGAAATGCCCAGCAAGCTGTGAAAACAGCTGTTTGTTTTGTTAAACAGCCAGTCACTGCCACACGCCATCACACCTGCAACAACGAAGCAGCAGGAATCATCTTCGAGCAGAATCGTAAGTAACAAACTCTCACTTGTAGAAAGGAAAACAAAAAGGCTGGTAACAGCACAGTTCTGCTCCGAAGTTGAAATCGATATGCGGTACTTCCACTTCCGTATTTATACGGAGCATGGACCACATGCCAATGTTTATTGGCTTGTTTATAAAGACTCAAAGTAGATTGGTCTCCGAAAATAGATCCCAATTCGTCTGTCAGTTCCGACATATGTCAAACATGACCGACTGAAAGGGAATCCCATTTTCTTCTTTCCTCATTAATACTGTTAGATACATAAACTTGAAAAATAACACAAATCCATAGCCAAGTTTATGGTTATATGATTATTATTATTATCTTTCCATTTTTACAGTATTTTTCTCTTAACTTTTCTGTGAACCCCATGACGACCAAAAAAAAAAAAAAAACCCTGTTCTGGAATAAAACATTTATAAAAATATGACGGCTGTTGTGGTTTCAACTGGAACTTTTATAGATCCAAAAACAACACTGAGTGATAAGTAAAGGATTTAATTAGAACCAGCAGTAACTGCAGAGGAAAGTGGCTTCAGTCTTACAGGTCAAAGGCAAAAGGACATCATTTCAGACTGTCATACCTCATCTTTCTCTACTGTCAGACATGGACACGGTGTTCTGGCCAGAGGGAAAAAAAGTGAGAGACAATTATTTCATGGAGAGAAAGACAGATGATAGAGCAATGGCAGTATGATGAAAGGGTCTGTGAGTGGGTCTGTGTGTGACTGTGAATATGTGTGTGTTTTATTTACTCAACGTTAAGTTTTTACTATGCAACATTCAGAATAAATCTTTAACACCATTATCATACTAGATGGGAGGTGTTTCTGTTGAAGCAATTCATTTTCTGAAGAGCTTTTTGTGAATTTCACAATCACAGAGACTAGCAGTATTATCAACAGAGTCAATATGTTCACAGCTGTTAAGTCCAAGACCTGAGTGTTATGTGATAAAGATGGATGAAGTCATATTAGTCGTGTTGCCAAAATTTTGCTTTAGTTAAATTAAAAACTCAATGCGGCATGTATTGCGTGCTGGGTGCATTGTTACACGGGCTAACCTTACATGCTTCAGTTTAGAGAGAGAAAATATATAAAAGAGGCACATTATCCAGAACAGGGACATGAGAAGTGCAGCTGTTTTGAAAATGATGTATGAAGTATATTCACATAAAAAATTATTCCTGTCATTCATTACCTTATTTTTTTCAAAACATGAAAAAGATGTTTTGGAAAATGTCCATTGAAAATCAATTGGTTCCAAGGATGTTTTGCTTTTCAAAATACCTTATTTGGTGTTCTTCACTGTAAACCTGAAAAAGTTGGCAAAATGCCCAAAAAATTGAGGCAATATATAAAATTTACTGTATATCTGCCCCCACATTATTTTAAGCATTAGGGTTTACAGGAAGAAAGTCAGAAACAACGTGAGTGAGTAAATGATGAAAGAATGTTCAATTTAGGATCATTTGTGAACTGCTCACTAAAAATTAGTTACAGCCGCTAATAGTGGCATCTATTTTGCCAGATTCCTTTTCAAAATGCAGAAAATGCACTCTCAATTTATATGTGTGACTGATAATTATGCTCGTATCCATCATTTTATCATGAATTGATTAATTACTGCTACCATGGTCAATAGAGAGCCGAACACAAGCAAGATGTTGGACCATTTCTTCCACTATTTCTGTGAGGTCAATTAACAAGCACTTTGAAATCTGGATCTTGTTTTTTTTTTTTTTTTTTTCGGGAAGTGAGGCTGGTGTATCCACCATGTGAATAGGTGGTCTTTGGGATATCTTAGTGTCATGCAGTGCCATTAGAGACACACTTTACCTCACGTTTGACGTGGTTAATGTTTAAGAAGTGGCAGAGGTTTTTACTTAGTGTCACAGCTTGAGCTCCAGAGGTTAGGACAGGTCATTGTGTGTCAACACCTCAGAGAGTCTTCAATATTTCAACAGTTCGTTTTTTCTTTTCTTTTTTTTCTGCTTTCTGTTTTTTTTTTTTTTTTTTTTTTTTTTTTTGGTTTCTTGCACTTTGTTATTCAGGTTTTTGTTTTCTTTCTTTTCTTTTTTTTGTTTTTCTACCCTTTGCTCCTGGAAGAGATGTTGGAGTTAATGTGCAGATGGAATTATAGGCTTACAAGTGAGAGAACATTGTGCAGCCAGAGAACTCAAGGCCATTTTGTTTCAGACCTGTCTTTTTGAATGTCTGTTCCACAAAATATTGCCCAACCTGTGATAATGAAATGAGCAGCCTAGTTTCAAATATGCAATTCCTCTCACCTTTTTGAAATTCAAATGAAAGAGCTTGTATGCTCTTAAAATTATGCTCTGAACTGTCACTTACCATAAAAGTACAAAATGCTGCTGCTTGCATCTGGGATAATGCTTGAGCTAGAGGTAAAAAATATGCTTTAGAGGCACAATGTGGATCAATCTATTTATTTACATACATTACATGCATGCATACATACATACAGTACATATCTTATATATAAAAAAAAAAACACATATTTAATAAGCAGCAAGTCAAAAATATTACCTGTGGTAACTGACATTATGAGCTTCATCTGTACTGAACCTGGTATTAAACAATCATTTACATTCAAAATGCATTTGTGCTAACATACGATGCATGTATATATTTATATTTGTGTATTGTTAACTTGTTTAAACATCTACTGGCAATCAAATTTGTTTTGAGTTTGTTGAAAAAAATCAGTTAAGCAAGAACCTACTGTAACTCTTGACCTCTTGCACTCAACTATCCATATCAGCTTCTTCAGCCTCCTTAAAGCTGAAAGTCTATAATCTGCTACAACCATTGCAGAATTGATCAAGCCACTTAACTCCAGGCTGATTGCTCCTATAATAAAAATTGAAGGCGCTTTGGATAAAAGCATCTGCAAAATGGAGAATAACAACTAACCTGAGCAGAAATATACCTTTCTATTTTTTTCCTCATTCAAGGTCTGCTGAAATGAAGTAAGATTAGAGTATAAGTTACTTTGTGGTATCCACCTTCAGAGTTAAACATTTCTATAGGGAACATTTCCAACTGCTTTACCTTCTTACCACAAGCTTGCGTGTGGTAATCATTCCTGTTTGTTTATATGCAAATGCATGCTGTGGGATGCAAACAGCCTCTAGCTGAAGACTGAACATCACAGGGAGTCACATGGCTATTTTTAAAGGATGATGTCCTCGGGGTCTGTGGTCTGTACTAATTTATGATGTCCTTGTTTTGTGTAATCTTAATGCAGTGGATTGTGGGATGTTTTATGTACACCAGAAGAGCTCCAGGATTAAGGCT
This sequence comes from Paracanthobrama guichenoti, assembly GCA_018749465.1. Lineage (NCBI taxonomy): Eukaryota > Metazoa > Chordata > Actinopteri > Cypriniformes > Gobionidae > Paracanthobrama > Paracanthobrama guichenoti. The sequence continues at coordinate 31,761,145 of CM031956.1, read as the reverse complement.
AAAGAGATAAAGGTAGGGGGTCACAATGCCTTTCCATGCGTGTATATGTTGACCATATCATAACATTCTGTCAGCCAACTACATCCAGACGCCACATGCCTGCTGTGAGCTAATTAAAAGAAAAAAAAAGGCTTTCTTTTGGTCCAGTTAGTGCTATAATAATTTCCCATTGAGTCCCATCTGCACATATCTTATAGCGGACAAACCCACTCACAGACTTCCCTAAAATATTAGCGGTAATACATTAGGGCACTCTGATCCTCTCTCAGCTGGAGATATTCACTCTCTACTGAGATAATTTATATTCAAAATATATTGAGGCTCAGAGTTAATAAAGAAAAGCAAACAATAGCAATACACTCTTTTTTACACAAGCTTCTTAGCATCCTGTAGAGCTAGAAAACATGGCATAAATCAGCATGTATGGACAGTTCTGTGTACAAACAGTCATCAAAGGTGTGTAGTTGCTTAATTACATTTGTATGTTGTGCAAATAAGCCAGCATATTTTAGAAATGACAGTTGTTCAATAAAATGGCCTTTCTCTTGAAAGTAAGATGAATTACTTGCTTTATTGGGTTGTCAGTGAATAATTCTGCTAGAAGCCATTGTGTTTACTGTTCAACTTCCAGTTATGCGAGCCAATGACGACTCTGGGCCGCCCATGTGAGCTTTAAGGTGGAGCCCCACCCACAAGTATCGATGTTTTGGAGATATTGGGCCCTATCATACACCCAACACAATGCGACGGCAGACGCGACGCAAGTGTTTTTTGCTGATTTCAGCCCGACGCAATTATCATTTTCACGTCAAGCGCCATGTTGTTAAAATAGCAAATGCACTCACGCCCATCTGTTCACCTATGGGTGTGCTGGTCTGAAACAAGGTTTGTTCAGGTGCATTGTTGGCACATTGCTATTTTGAGTCAATAGCGTGTAAGGGTGGATCCTCTACAGTGGTTCTGACTGCAGGGTTGCTGAATGACTAAAGAAACGTTATCAGCAAGATGATAGAAAACTGCACATTTCTTGTCTTTACCACCCACTGCAGCTTAGACCAACGACGGAAATAAGCGCAGTTACAATAGCTAAACATGTGGGAGAGCGTTGCTATAATGTGACTATATTGTATTGCAATAGGTAACACTTCAAAGTCAATACCAAATCAAAACTAGTTAGCACATCATTTGTAATTGAAAGAATTTAATGTCAAAATCTAGTTATGGTTACACTTAAAATAGTTACAAAATAAACGTATGAGATGATGAAAACTTATACCATTAATCGTACCCAGCATGAATGTTACCTGAAGGATAGAGAGAGAGAGGGGGAGAGAGAGACAAAGAAGAGAAGAGAGCAAAGAAGAGAAGAGAGCAAAGAAGAGAAGAGCCAAAGAGAAGGCCCCCAAGAAGAGAGAGCCAGAGAATAAAAGACCCAGAGCAACAGTTACAATCTTCTTGTATCTCTTCCTTGACCATGTGACTGAAACCCTAATGTGAGACATTCAAACTGACCAATCAGACCAAACTTCCCCCCATGGTGTTACAGGTGTGACACACATTTGGCCTACAGGCCTTCAGCATTTCTTTGTCTTTAGGAAGTCCAAATGGCCCTTCTGGAGAGAGCTGGGGGTTGAAAACAGTAAAGCAAATGTCTTATTTGATTTTTGAAAATGAACAATCTTTGATTATTTTCAATTCTTTCAAGCGCAGTATTTTTTGTGTTATTTATAGGGCGTGTTAGTAATATGCGCCTATAGGCGGGTGCACAGCACGCATACACTATGCTTATTACACACACAGGGACATGCAGCAGCACATAAACATTTTCAAATATTAAAAATAAAAGGATTCCTCTCTGGAGAAGCATTCAGTCTTTCTGCCCGCAAATTCTACCATGTAAATAGTCAATCCGCCATGGTGCGAGCGCAACTGGCTTTTAAAGGGAATGGGAGATGAGAATCACGTAATGCCCCAAACACACCCATGACTCATTAAGAGACTGGGTACAATCCTTTTGGACAATGTGTCTGGCACACTGACCATTTTTTCCATCGTTAAACTAGCACAAGTGGATTCGGACACGCCCTAAGTGCTTTGCAACTACATCATGTCAACTAACTGTCATTAGAGTGTTAGTAGACTGTCTGCTTAATAGCTGCTAACTCTTTATTGTGATGGTCCTACTGACTATAAATAACTTTGCAACTTCATGTCAACAGTTACTTATTGTCAACAGTGTTAAAGGGGCCATCAAAATAAAGATTAAAAAATTGAAACCAATTTTTACATTTTGAATTGGGTTTAGGTTAACAATCACTATAAGTAAATATAGCGAGGTACAGTTAGTCTACAATTTTAGCTTGTAAAGTCTATTCTTAAAGCATCATTATATGACCTGTCATGACAATCAGTACACATTATGATTCCTGTGTAAAAACATTTACACCACAAACATATGTGTCATTTGGATGCGGCTTCTGTCTCAATATTATTGGCCCAAAATGCAGTTAGTCTGCGGAAGGTTAGGACCTCCTCCTCTATACCGCACTGTCAGCACTGCTGAGAGCCAATAAGACAACAAACCACAAAGTTTTAGTGGTATGTATGCTTTTGAGCAAATCAATAATTGCCAGGAAAGATAATTCCTCATAACCCATGTTTCTCTTAGAAGTTAAAGTGTTTTGTGGTTTAAACTACTTAAGCTTGCCCATCCGGCCTGGCCTTTTATGTGACTATGACTCTTTCTGTTATCAAATCAAAGCACACTGATCTGGTTTGTCTGGTCTTCTCCCTTTTGATTTAAAAGAAAAATAATTGTTCTCTGTCACCTCATCATAGACATCTGCAAATTACACAGTCATGCTAAAAAAATGGGGGGATTCAGTGTACCGTACCGTGATTCTAAGAAGATAATATCTGATCTGCTTTGCCTCAAATGACTGTAATTTTAGTCCAACCAGCAATCTAATCTGGCCTCTGACCGTGATAAAAAGACCTTGCTTAAATTACATGGGTGTGTATGTGTGTATGCATATACTGTTTACTGTATATGCAGTGGCCTCAAAGTATTTGGACATTATTGAAGATTTAAGTGAAACTTACAAATGTTTGCATTTCATTGCATAAATACTAAATGACATCTGGAAACTGTTCACAGAACCAATTTTTTTCTGAGCTATATCCATCCATCCATCGATCTTCTCAAGGTTATTTTCAAGGTGAAGCAGTTCTAGTTTGCACTGGTGACCTATCAAACTATGTAGTATGTATATACTATGTATATGTTCTAGAATGTTTGACTTGAAAATGTCGAAGACTTTTTTGTTCTTGTTTTGAACAATATATTTATTGTTATTTTGAAACTAAAAAAACTTTTTTTTTTAAATGTTTTGACTGAAACGTGCTTGTGCTATATTTCTTAAAAAAGGCCACTTATTTTTATATTTTTATATAATGCAAAGATATCTACATGCTTAATTGTTGATCAAGTGTGTAAGTAAATAAATACACTAATAGTGTATATTATGATTGCAGAAAAAAAAAGATTGACTCAAACAATCTCAGATCCAAATCTTTTATAGATTAGCTGATCATAAAAAAATTAAAAATAAATTAAAGTCAGTCTCAGCAGAACCTGAAGGTAACATATGTTTGTTATACAACACTTGTTATACATACAATTTTGATGCAACTTTGCAAGGTTCCAAATCTAACATCTCTACCGCAGTATATTCTTAGCACTAGGAATTTTGAGCATTCATGCTTCGCCATGGACTCATTATCAACAAGCAATAAATATCTTGAATCTTGAAAGTTGAAACATCAAGGAGATGTAGTGTAGTGAGATGTCATGGCTCTCTTTTCCTTTAAGAAAGCTGAATCAAACAGATTCATTTATCAACAGAGCTGTCCCTCTGTTCCATCAGTTTACAGAATACCCCATTAGTCCTGGCTTTCCTCCTCCCGTTGTCCTGCTCAGGTGAAAGACTCAGTGAATTGTCAGCTGCCTTCACGCTAGAGCTAGATGAAGTGGAAGGGGACAGCTCTGTTGTCTTTAAAATTGCTATCGATTAGGCCGTTTGAATCCATAGCCTGGGAGGTTAAGTGACCCATGTCTGGTTGAATGTGCCCAGAAGACACTCAATGGATAAAAATTAAAAAGGAATCAGGTTTCTGTTTATGTTGGAAAGAAATGTTTCTTCTCTAAAGGAATCTATACTTTTCTCCATTATGTCTATGGAGAGTCCCCACAAAGATAGAAAACCAAAGATAGCAAAACTGTGTGTGTGCGTGCGTACGTAAAGGTTTAACCTATTGTGGGTTCCAAATGTCCCACAACATTGCAGACTCCAAAGTAATAAAACAGATTTTTTTAGACACTTTTTTGCCATTGATATCTGTGTTTCTTTCTTCTGAATATCACATTTAAAAAAAAAAAGGCTTTGGAACATTTTTTCACCCAGAAATGACTTGTAAATTAAAAATAATAATTACAAGCAAACAACAAATAACACATTAACACAAATAACAACAATCATGGAATTTTTAAGTAGAAAGACTGAAATAGTATTTTCTTGTAAAACATACTCCAAAAATCTTTTGTTGTTGTTTCCAGTGTACCTGACGTCAATGCCACACCTCTCTCTCTCTCTCTCTCTCTCTCTCTCTCTCTCTCTCTCTCTCTCTCTCTCTCTCACACCTCTCTCTCTCTCTCTCTCTCTCTCTCTCTCTCTCTCTCTCTCTCTCTCTCTCTCTAAACAGCTGTGATGGCTGTTCCATTTCATATGCAGTTCCTTAAATTACTAGATAAGTTTGAAGGTTTTACGTTTGAAGTGGTTTTAAAAGCTTGAAGTTTGAGGCAAGAGGAGTTCTTCATTTTGAATCAGTGATCACTGCCTTTCAAGATGTGTTTAATAATAGCTAGGACATACTGAAAGACCTAGATATGTCTGAGTAAAAAAAGGAGGAAAGAGGTGTACTGAAAGCAGTCTCTGTCGGTTTCAAGACAGCACATTAACACTGTTTTGAAGATTCATAAATAGTTTTATCAGCTAGGTCCCTAGCACTATTTCTATCAAATGAAAAGTTCAGTGATGCATTTTAAAGTCTGATATGTGTTATGTTTGTGAAGTGACTAAATATGAAATAGAATTAGATTTCTCTGTCAAATTACTGTGGATTTTGCCATCGTGGGGGCTTATAAATCAGGTGTGTTTAACAAACAAATCCTCCCTCTCAGATTCAGATTGTGTTCTTGACAGCTGATATCTGCAGTGCTCCAAGAGAGAGTTTAACAATTCACAACTCACATTACAGAATCAAAGCCAGTGAAAAAGTGCAAAAATGTAGAAACTGTCATCTGTAGCAGCTTTGTGTGCTTACCGCTATTGTTTATGACTTTACACTGACTTTGAATGGAAGCTGAAAATAAGGACATTCTCCAATTTCCCAGTTATCCTGGCTGCATGCCCATGAATAAAAGACATGATTGGATCAAATGTGGTGTAAGTGCTGGAGTCTGCAAGGTTGTGTATGCTACAGCTTTGTTCACACCGAACAAATCCAGTTTTACTGTCTATAGTGTCGTTTTGGAAATTACACATTGCCAGTATCTAAAAGTCAATACCCTCTAAAACATGCTGGGTTAAAAACAACCCAAGATGGGTTGAAAATGGACAAACAATTGCGCAGTTGGGTTGTTTAAGCAAACATTTAACCCAACTTCTAGGTTAAAACAACCCAATTGCTGGGTTTGTCCATTTTCAACCCAACTTGGGTTGCTTTTAACCCAGCATTTTTTAGAGTGTACATTGGTTGCGGTAGTAATGATGACCACACCAGTATGATGCTAAAATAAAATTCTAATGCAGCATTAGAGAGTATAAGTACTATAACTATTCTGCCTTTTCTTATGTGTATCATGACATCTTGTCACAGTGCTCATAAGAACATCAGTGATTTTACACAATTATGTAAAAGAGCCATATCACCCTCTTGTCCAAGACTGGTTTCCCACTGAAGAGAAGCAGGGCGTGGTCGGTACCTGGATGGGAGACCTCCTGAGAAAACTAGGTTGCTGCTGAAAGAGGTGTTAGTGAAGCCAGTAGGGGGTGCTCACCCTGTCTGTGTGGGTCCTAATGCCCCGGTATAGTAACAGGGACACTATTGACTTTACCAGTGGTGGTTGGGGAAAGACCCCTGACATTATTGTAAAATGCTTTGGGTGTACAGTAGTACATAAAGCGCTATATAAATGCCTCAGTCACTTCGCCACATACAGAATGTCACATTTGCTGTATGAGGAAATCATGAGCAGACACAGTTCAATACAATTTTGTGCACTTTGTATGATACATATATGTACCAAATGAAAACAAAACAAACGTGAATTCTGTTTAAAATGACAGACATTCCGATTCTGATTTTAATGTGATTTTAAACCATATGAGAGTGACTTGATTGGGATATATATATATATATATATATATATATATATATATATATATATATATATATATATATATATATCGTCTGATGCTTTTCTTTAAAATAAGCATTTTTGTCAGGCTCCAACCATTATGTATATGGTTCTACCTAAGTACTGGTACTTCTGAATGGGCTGAGGCTGTGATTTAGTGGGTTTGAAGTGAAAGTGTTTTATGAACTTATACTATATGTGGAGAGCATTCACTCAGTATCGTCATCTCATTTTTGATCAAAGTGGCTTTTAGAGGCTTTTGCATCTGAAGTGTTCATATATATATATATATATATATATATATATATATATATATATATATATATATATACACACACTCACCTAAAGGATTATTAGGAACACCATACTAATACTGTGTTTGACCCCCTTTCGCCTTCAGAACTGCCTTTATTCTCTGTGGCATTGATTCAACAAGGTGCTGAAAGGATTCTTTAGAAATGTTGGCCCATATTGATAGGATAGCATCTTGCAGTTGATGGAGATTTGTGGGATGCACATCCAGGGCACGAAGCTCCCGTTCCACCACATCCCAAAGATGCTCTATTGGGTTGAGATCTGGTGACTGTGGAGGCCATTTTAGTACAGTGAACTCATTGTCATGTTCAAGAAACCAATTTGAAATGATTCGAGCTTTGTGACATGGTGCATTAGCCTGCTGGAAGTAGCCATCAGAGAATGGGTACATGGTGGTCATAAAGGGATGGACATGGTCAGAAACAATGCTCAGGTAGGCCGTGGCATTTAAACGATGCCCAATTGGCACTAAGGGGCCGAAAGTGTGCCAAGAAAACATCCCCCAAAACATTACACCACCACCACCAGCCTGCACAGTGGTAACAAGGCATGATGGATCCATGTTCTCATTCTGTTTACGCCAAATTCTGACCATCTGAATGTCTCAACAGAAATCAAGACTCATCAGACCAGGCAACATTTATCCAGTCTTCAACTGTCCAATTTTGGTGAGCTTGTGCAAATTGTAGCCTCTTTTTCCTATTTGTAGTAAAGATGAGTGGTACCCAGTGGGGTCTTCTGCTGTTGTAGCCCATCCGCCTCAAGGTTGTGCATGTTGTGGCTTCACAAATGCTTTGCTGCATACTTCGGTTGTAACGAGTGGTTATTTCAGTCAAAGTTGCTCTTCTATCAGCTTGAATCAGTCGGCACATTCTCCTCTGACCACTAGCATCAACAAGGCATTTTCGCCCACAGGACTGCCGCATACTGGATGTTTTTCCCTTTTCACACCATTCTTTGTAAACCCTAGAAATGGATGTGCGTGAAAATCCCAGTAACTGAGCAGATTGTGAAATACTCAGACCAGCCCGTCTGGCACCAACAACCATGCCACGCTCAAAATTCCTTAAATCACCTTTCTTTCCCATTCTGACATTCAGTTTGGAGTTCAGGAGATTGTCTTGACCAGGACCACACCCCTAAATGCATTGAAGCAACTGCCATGTGATTGGTTGATTAGATAATTGCATTAATGAGAAATTGAACAAGTGTGTATATATATATATATATATATATATATATATATATATATATATATATATATATATATATATATATATTTGTACATTTTCAACCCAACTTGGGTTTCTTTTAACCCAGCATTTTTTAGAGTGTACATTGGTTGCTGTAGTAATGATGACCACACCAGTATGATGCTAAAATAAAATTATTGTGTTGGTCCCCCTTTTGCTGCTAAAACAGCACTGACCTGTCGACTCCACTAGACCCATGCTGTGGTATTGATATGATATGATATTTGTTAGCAGTCGTCTTTTACTAGCTGCAGCTTCGAAAGAGACATGCTAGAGCAGTAATTAATCATGTTCTGTGGCGACTGAGCTTGATGGCTGTGAGATTGACTAAACTGCAAATAGTGTTAATGACAAGAGCACACCAGCGTCACATTCCCTTTGCATAAATCCTTATCAAGAGCATTCCTTTTGAGCGCAGAGTGGAGTTCCCTGGTTCCAAATGCTTCATTCCGCTTAATCAGAGCACCACGAGCTCATTACCTACAGCCAATTTACCTCTCAGTACTCCTCAGGCTAGAGAGGGACACTCTGTGACACTGGCCCATGGGAGCTTATCACTTCCTCTTTTCTTACTGAGCACCCTGTGAAAAATAGCATTAGCTGCTTCAAAATGCTCCAGGCAATTAGGCCTTGTTTGGACTGCCATCAAAAATTTTTTTTTTTTTTTTTTTGCGTATCCAGATTTCATCCAGATGGGTTGAGCAAAAAAATTTGCACCAAAAAATATATATATATAAATAAAAAAATAATTAAACATAAAATCAGATTTCTTTATTTCTTTATTTTTCAAATTCAAACTCAAACCGCATGGAGGTGGTTTGAAATGCGATTCCAATCAGATTTTTTTACAGATGCGTCTCAGTCTGGATGCTCTGACTGCTCAAATTGGATTTCAAACTGTCTTTTGCATCACTCTTAATGCGACACACAACAATAGTGTCAAAACTGGTGACGGAAATGCCGGAAGCATTCATGCAGTGTTTGCCTGCAGTCTGAACATAGCCTGATTGTCTGTCTGTCTCTTTTTTTGTTCTCATTTGTTTACTGTCTGTCTCTCTTTCTGATCACTTCAGTCCATTTCTTTTGTCATTATATAGCAGCACAGTCTATTTATTGGAACATCAACCTCCTAATTTTAGTTGAATTTAAACTATAGCTACTTTTAGTATGTTTGGGGTCAGTAAGATTTTGTTAAATAAATTTATACTTTTATTTAGCAAAAATGCAATAAATTCTTCAAAGGTGAGTGTTAAGCTACAACAATTTCAAATAAATAGTGTTCTTTTAAACTTTCTATTCATCAAAGAATCCTGCAAAAATGTAACAGTTTCCACAAAAATATTAGGCAGCACAACCATTTTCCCATTTTCAACTACAATAATAATTGCAATATAAAAATTTCATGAGCACGAAATCAGCATTTGATTTATAAAGGATCATGTGACACTGAAGACTGGCGTAATGGCTGTTAACCACTGTTAACCCAACCATCATTAGTTCAATACGACCTTCACAACTTCTTTTTAAAGGAACTCTGTGTGGCCAATGCTTCGTTAACTTGATTCTAAGAAACGGCAAACAAAAAAAAAAAAAAAAAGATAACTACACACACACACACACACACACACACACACACACACACACACACACACACACACACACACACAAAAAAAAAAAAAAATTTGGGCCTAATTATTCAATTAGCTGACTTGTATTTAGCTCTTGGTACTATAGATGGCTCTGTCACTTTCCACACGCCTGGAACAGCAAAGAGCATTAATATTGATAAAGATAAGAAATACTTGTCTGTGTCTCTATAGATTATGATTGATCTACAGTGTAACATTTGTTGTCACCTTTCCTTAACAAATCTCAGCAAATGCTAAATATTTAGAGGCAGAGCTTATATTTGCAACTCACTATATCTATAAAGGCATCAGGCTATGGTAGCTTTAATGTTTGTGACCAAATTTATGTGTGGTGAAAATGGACTTTAAGGTGATGTATTGCATGTCCACACGCAGTAACATTATCAAGGATGTCTGAGTCTAAATGAAGACAAAATGTCTAATTTTATAAATGCTGCTTCCGTGAAATGTGTCCATGGTAGAGAGAAAAAACAAGTACAGAATTGATGATAGATGAAGAACGAAGATGAAAACGGCTGAGCTGTTTCTTACTCAGCCTACACAAATTGTTTACTTGATCCAGGGCCAAAAAAAAAAAAAAAAAAAACGGAAGGTTTACTTCGGTGATGGCAATCATGGCTGAATGTGATCGGTTTGCTTTTCACAGTTGTACAAGCGATCAAGGTTAGGATCTCTCTGTTTTTGAAAATGGACTGTCATAGCCAACCTACATTAAGTTGGTGTGATGCATCCATAGCACTGATAGATCTTCCTCTAATACTCAACAAAAAGACGATTTCAATGAGTCAAGTATGGCTCTTCCTGGGAATGAAATGAAAAGGCCATGCTCTCTTGAGAGTGACTGCTCCCTTAGTGGACCGGACAGGAGGACAGGAAAAAAGAATGGACAGTTTGACATAAAGGCTGAGAACCAGAACATTTCAAAGGTTTTCAGGCTGAGCACAACAAGCCAAATCTCATTCATAAGGGTAATTCATATTTTTCAGTCATGCGACCAGTGTGCATGAGGCCCTGGAGGGCAAAACATCCATAGAACTGAAGCACGGGTTTGTTTTAAGCCACACATATTTAGATCACAAAAGAAGAAAAACAAATATCTGAACAAAATGCATGTTTGGGGCACTTGTGATCCATATACAGCACCTTCTGCAGTATTTCAATCACTAAAAACAGCGGGACATTCTTAAACGCCTATGATGTGAAAAACACCTGAAGTGCTATAATGTACTAAAACAGTGATATTAAAAGATAAAATTCAGCACAAATTGATGATGCATACTACATGTGTGCAGATGAGCCAGAATATGAACACAACGTGCTAAATGGGTGTTTTAGTGTTGCATTTATATTCTGGGTTCATCTGCTCGCACTCTATAGTATGCATCATTAATAAGGCGAATACTGTAAATGTATATATGTATATTGAATTTGGGCTCTAATATCATTATCTTACTAGCTTGATTCTTAATACAAACCTAGTAAAAAAGATTGCCGGACAATGGAGGAAAGCCTTGTTTGCCCTTCAGGTGGGCATTCCTATAAGGATATGACGTAATGTGAAAACTATGAATTGGCTTTATTGGGCAGCTGTTGAATAAGGACGAGCCATCGTAACAGTGAGGCTTCTCACAGCCCAAGAGACTGTCTTTCTGAGTTTGAGTTTGAAGTTTATTTGCCATTTGCACAGCCAGTACGAGTGCATAGGAATTCCATACAGGAATATTGCACAGTTTGCACTGAGACGATATAATATGAATAAGAAAAATGCAATAAAAAGTCTCTCTATGACAGATACATATGGACAGATTATAACATAAAATAACCTTAGCAGCAAGTCTCAACATGACGGAGATAAAACTTGTAGTCTTACAGAGGTGAGGTCGACATATTTTTTCCTGTTATGTCTTTCGCCATCAGTCTTACTCTTGCTGGAGAAAAATAAAAAGATAAAAAATAAATCTGTTATAAAGCCATGCTTTATGTGTAAGGTTACTGTCTGGTCTACCATGTTTCAGGTTATATGTTGAGTGTTTATGCCTGAGCAGAGAGTGAGCTAGATGGTATGTGTCCTTGAGGATGTTCTCTGCTTTTTTTTCCTGCAACGTTGTGTGTATAAAGTGTTCATGGAAGGGAGGTCAGATCCTCTTTGCAGTCTTTATAACCTTCCTTTCTGCCTGGGCGGTACTTACAAACCAGACAGTGATGCAGATGCTCACCATGAGTCCTCCGTAAGCCTGGGAGATGGGGGCGGCGGCAGAGTCCAACCTTCCTTATCAGCCTGAGAAAAAATTAAAGCCGCTATCGGACCTTCTTCACTGTGGCTACAGTGTTTTTGGACCAGGTTAGGTTTGATGACACATGTAGGCCTAGAAACTTATGACTATCAGCCTTCTCCACCTCAGTGCCCTTGATAATGAAAGTTGGAGAGGGCAGGACTTCCTCCTGAAGTCCATGATTATTTCCATGGTCTTGTCTATGTTGTCCATCCTCACTTTCTGTAGTCAGTGAGAAAATCCAGAATCCAGTTGCAGATGGGAGTTGGGACCCTGAGGTCTTTCAGCTTCCCAATTAGCTTTCCTGGTCAGATGGTACTGAAGGCAGAACTATAATCCAGGAATAGCATCCTTATGTTCCAGTGCGGTCCAGATGTTAAAGTGTATAATGTAAATCTATGGACAGCTAAGACACCGTCCACTGATCTGTTGGGGCGGTAGGCAAATTGTTCTTTTGTTTAATTTTGTGGCTTGTAGTGCAGTTGAAACGCAAGGTCCTAATTCACGATCACGAGTTCATCATGCAGAGAATGTTATGGCAAGGGTAGCACCTTTTATCTTAGAAAGGGCAGCTTAAAAATTTGTATATTTATTTTGGGATCATTGAATTGATCGAAGTGTAAATAATAATAATAATAATAATAATAATAATAACGTAAAAGGACGCTGGTTTGTCTTTATCTTCTATATCTCATGAATTCAGTGTCACACTCTAAACAAGACCATGCATTATTCAAATGTTCCAAAGGTTCCAAGACTTGGAGAACCAACTTGATTTTTAATTATGCAGAAGAATGTGATTACTCTTTACATAATTTGCACTCCCCAGACAGAAAACATCCATATTTAATATTGAGCCAAAGATAACCTTTTTGTTTTTGTTTGAAAGAAACTTGGCGCTCATGAAGAATGCATGGTGTGCAGATATTGACTCAATTTCCAGTGTTTGCATTTGATTACCTTGTTCACAGTCTGTTTCCAGGGTATCTGCTAAACCAGTTCTGTGCAGTCGTAATTGTTTCAGACTAGTTTATTGGGGAATGCTAAGTTAAAACCGGAGAGGCCAAAAAACAACCCTGGCCATGGAAGAAATGACAGATGTAGTTGAAACAAAAAAGCTTGTTGAATTGCACTAATTGGAAAAAAAAATAATGCATTACATTAACTGTGCTTGCATTTTAATGTGCCGTCTTTTAGGGATTGCATTTTTATGGGCTGAAATTCAACATGGTTCTCTATTTAAATTGTGAATTTTTCAAATAAAAATATTTCACACACATTTTCATTATTAAAAATTCAATAATCCATATTAACAGTGCAGGTTTTTTTTTTTTTTTTTTTTCAAGTACAACAATTCAACAAGCTAACATGGCTAGATGAATTGGTTTAGATCCATTACATTATATTTAAATGTATGCATTAGGCAGATGCTTTTATCCAAAGCAACTAACATGGTATACAGTACTCTTCAGTTCTTGGATTTCTTTGGAACTCATTGCTTTGCTAGTGGCACAATCTGCTGTTTGAGATTTAAAATGGGAAATATTATTGTATAGAATAATCAGAATAAACCAAACCAAGATGTTACAGATTCACACACTACAAGAAAGTGATCCATAAACTTTAATCATCGACAGACTGGATCTAGAAGACCGGATATTTTGGCATTAAAATGTAACTCAACCATGTTTAATTGCAATTTTCTTAAAACAAACCATAATTCCATGTATATATAAAGTATATATAATACCCTGAGTCTCTGTAGTAAGTAACTTTGGATAAAAACATCTGCTAAATTAAACATTTGTCAAATCTGTAAAATATATTTTTTTTTCATTTGTTAACACAGTTCAATGGAATATGGAATATAATGCACAATAAAATAAATACCCTCTTTTTTTTTTTTTTTTAAGTGAAAAGTGAGAGCTGTGAAGCTTAACTAATTCCATTAGCATTAGCAGCTAGGAATTAGCAGGAACATTGCTAATTCTGGACTGAGCTGGCTAGAGGGTTTGTTTCCTCTGTGATTACTCATCTCTTCATGCAGATGTTGCTTTACTGTTGCATCACAGCCGCACATGAAAAGCTCTGTAAGCGTGCTGGACAATCCTGATCTTATAAAAAAAATATTTAATAAGTAAGTAACCTGGTTGCCTTAAAATTTTGAGATAATACAATGAACATTTTTGAGAATTGACATCACCCTTTATTCAAATACAAACCCGATTCCAAAAAGTTGGGACACTGTACAAATTGTGAATAAAAACTGAATGCAATGATGTGGAAGTTTCAAATTTCAATATTTTATTCAGAATACAACATAGATGACATATCAAATGTTTAAACTGAGAAAATGTATCATTTTAAGGGAAAAATAAGTTGATTTTAAATTTCATAGCATCAACACATCTCAAAAAGTTGGGACAAGGCCATGTTTACCACTGTGTGGCATCCCCTCTTCTTTTTATAACAGTCTGCAAACGTCTGGGGACTGAGGAGACAAGTTGCTCAAGTTTAGGAATAGGAATGTTGTCCCATTCTTGTCTAATACAGGCTTCTAGTTGCTCAACTGTCTTAGGTCTTCTTTGTCGCATCTTCCTCTTTATGATGCGCCAAATCTTTTCTAGGGGTGAAAGATCTGGACTGCAGGCTGGCCATTTCAGTATCCGGATCCTTCTTCTACGCAGCCATGATGTTGTAATTGATGCAGTATGTGGTCTGGCATTGTCATGTTGGAAAATGCAAGGTCTTCCCTGAAAGAGACGACGCCTGGATGGGAGGATATGTTGTTCTAGAACTTGGATATACCTTTCAGCATTGATGGTGCCTTTCCAGATGTGTAAGCTGCCCATGCCACACGCACTCATGCAACCCCATACCATCAGAGATGCAGGCTTCTGAACTGAGCGCTGATAATAACTTGGGTTGTCCTTGTCCTCTTTAGTCCGGATGACATGGCGCCCCAGTTTTCCAAAAAAAGAACTTCACATTTTGAGTCGTCTGATCACAGAACAGTTTTCCACTTTGCCACAGTCCATTTTAAATGAGCCTTGGCCCAGAGAAAACGCCTGCGCTTCTGGATCATGTTTAGATATGGCTTCTTTTTTGACCTATAGAGTTTTAGCCGGCAATGGCGAATGGCACGGTGGATTGTGTTCACCGACAATGTTTTCTGGAAGTATTCCTGAGCCCATGTTGTGATTTCCATTACAGTAGCATTTCTGTATGTGATGCAGAGCCATCTAAGGGCCCGAAGATCACGGGCATCCAGTATGGTTTTGTAAGCATATTGCGTAATCGTGTTTTAATAATTGTTATAATGCAGTGAAACATGCCAAATTGTGCTATTTTTCATGATTTATCACATTTTTTTTTTTTTTTTTTGGTTCAGATACAATAATATTTTGAGTTTGTATTTATTAAACCCATTTCCTTCATTGTATTAACTAAAAAATGTTAATTTCAATAAACTCAACATTTTAAGACAACCAGGTTACTTACTTTTTTAAGTTAAACCAACAATATTTTTACAGTGTTGGGACACCCTTCCAAATCATTGAATTTGGGTATTCCAATCACTTCCATCACCAAATGTGTATAAAATCAAGCACTTAGGCATGCAGACTGCTTTTACAAACATTTGTGAAAGAAGAGTGACGAATCACACTTCTCTGTCTGGCAATCTGATGGATGAGTCTGGGTTTGGCAGTTGCCGGGAGAACGGTACTTGTCTGACTGCATTGTGGCAAGTGTAAAGTTTGGTGGAGTTTGATTACAGCATCACATGTTGTCATCTCTTATTTATGGTAATTACGACATGGTGTGAATGCATTATAAGTCTAATGACAATAAGCTGGCATTAGCTTTTGGATCTCAGGCAGCAAGATTTTTTTGTTGTTGTTGTTGTTGTTTTTTTGATTTGTCACTAACCGTTAGATTTAAGTGAAAATTAATGGCAGGTAATATTCAGCATGGTGTGTGTTTTGAAACCAGTGAAAATCACAGGTTAGTGTAAAATCACTCCTATTCAGGATTTTTTTTGTTTGTTTGTTTTTGTTTACATAACTAAACAAGTTAGTATTGCGGCTCTATGTATGGTCAGACACTTGCGTGTGTCATTATATAATTAACATCTTACCAAAATCAAGCTCAAATTGAGTTACTAGGTTTTTCACCAGTCTGGGATTTGTTGCTTGTCATTAGAATGGCCACATCTGAGGCAGTGGTGCATCATATTACGATTTCATCAAAAGGTAACAAAGTTTATTGGTTTTCCTGTGATTTAATACATTTGACCAAAATCTTGTGTTATAAAAGATGAAGTGCTATACACATTGGCTATATGTATTGGCTAGACGGCAAATACCAATGCCATGAGACTAAGACTCTCTTCTCTGCTCCTCAAATACATAAAGCATTCGCCTTTTACAAACATCATGTTGAGTAAAGATGCTGTACTTATTCAAAGAACAAGCAGAAATGGTCTCCAAAATGTGTGCAACAATTCAGTCACGGCTGAGGTGGGTGGAGCGACTGCATAAGGTTTCAGTTTGAGGATCCACTGGAGTCACAAGGTTTATTTAAGCTTATTAACTGTTTTTTTTTTTCAGTTTTTTTTTTTTCAGAACAGCAATGTTACAGAAAGAATGCATGAACAAAAACGTTAAAACACTTATTCTGCTTGGAGTAAACCGATTGATTTCTTTGTTCTTTTTTTTTTTTTTCAGTTTTCGTTTTTTAAGCCCTGGTTAAAATGTAGAAGACTGTACCTACCAGGACATTGGTAATTTAATTTCTTTTTTGCTTTGCTTTGTTTGTTTGTTTGTGTTTGTGTTTGTGTTTGTGTGTGTGTGTGTGTGTGTGTGTGTGTGTGTGTGTGTGTGTGTGTGTGTGTGTGTGTGTGTGTGTGTGTGTGTGTGTGTGTGTGTGTGTGTGTGTGCGTGCCTGCGTGCATGTGTGTTGGTGTCGCAGACTGCATGGGCTCAGATTTCTCAGTCCATGATGTATTTCTTGCCTCAGGAAGTACTGGGTTCAATATATGTATCAGGAATCTATAATGATCTCGCACCCATTTTAGGATGTCTGGTTTAGTCAGTGAGCACTTGCTCAAACCAAAGACATAAAGTGCAAAGCACCTTAGTCATACTCGGATCTCTCTTTTTTTTCTCTTGTTCCTCCGCTATCTTGAAATACCAAATTTTTTATTTATTTTTTTAAGGCAGCGGTTATTTACACTAAGTGCTAATAGCGATAGATGCTGTTTACACTGAGTGTAAATAGCAACTAGATTCTATTTACACTAAGTGAAAATAGCATATTTTCTTAGCGATCAATGCTATTTACTAGGGGTGTGACGAGACACTTATCTCACAAGACGAGATGAGACACAAGATTGGGTTCACGAGAATGATACAAGATTTTTACCTAGTATATTTTTAAGAAATCCTCAATGAAATACATTACTAGAACATTTTTATTACAGGCGCATTTGTAATGTTTTAACTCATCATCTTGTAATGAATGTCATTTCAGTTCTACTTTCTGAGTATGAATTATCATATACAGTAAAAGACAACAAGCACTGTAAAGGTTTTGCCAAAAACTCAACTGAATGGCTTCTTTCCAGTATGATTTACTCTTCAGACCTTAGAACTGCACATGAGGTCTTTTCAACTGAGCTCCTTCTCACAAATTGATCATAGATATTAAGTGCAAACGATAACCATAATCAAAGTATTCAATATTTTCAAAGGTTACAACTAGATAGCTTTCATATTGGGAGAAATTTGCATGCCTCTGGGAGTCGCTTTCAAACAGCGGTAACGTATTGAAATCGCGTTTGAATGTGCGTCTTTCACTTTCAATTTTGCGATCGTGCGTGCTCTGTCTGTGAATAGTGGTGGTGCTGAACACGCATTTTAAAATGTAAGACATTTGTCTGACGCTTCTGTTGTGGAATGAATCCTCCGCCACGGTCCAATCAGAGTCCAGTCCATTAATATATATAACACGCACTCGTAACACACGCTCAATGCGAGCGCTTCACTAACATGTAACACACACTCATAACACACGCTCAATGTCTTCTCGTCAGGTGATCAGCGCTGCGCAATATGGTCGACTCAAACAGCTCATTCTGGATGAGCTGATGGAACTGAAGCGACCGTTATACACCTGAATTAAACTGTTTTTATTTCCATAAAAAGCTAAACTTGAGTGGAGGTGTAATGTAAACGTAGTGTTGGCATATTATATCCTAACTTCACCCTCACACTCCGTCATGACCAGGTCATGACAATAAGACACGAGACAGCTTTTCACCTCGACGAGAAATCTCGTCACAGTTTAGTCTCGCGAGATCTCGTGGCACGAGATCTCGTCACACCCTTACTATTTACAGTATTATTTTTTACAGTATTATATTTGTACAGTATACCTAGAAAGATGTATCAGCTAATATTTATTTTGCTGTTATTCATATACTATTATAGTATTTATTAATATTTTGAATTATTTTCAGATTTCATTTTGGTTTAAGTTTTAGTCATTTTGTTTTGTGACTTTGCCATTTAGCTTTAATTCTGTTTAACATTAAAGGTGCACTGTGTAAATTTTAGAGGCATCTAGCGGTGAGGTTGCAAATTGCAAATTGCTTACCCCTTACTTTTGAAGCACATAGAGAAGCTACAGTGGCCGACACAGGACAAAAATGTCATGGTCTGAGACAGCAGAGAGTAGCTACCTCTGTGTAGAGAAGTTTGTCCATTTAGGGCTACTGTAGAAACATGGCGACACAAAATGGTGACTTCACTATAAGGGGACCCACAGTGTATAGATGGAAATGGCTCGTTTTAAGGTAATAAAAACATAACAGCACATTATGTAAGGTCTTTATACACCACTGAAAACATAGTTATGTATATTATATTGCATTTCTGTCAATAGTTCCTCATAAATATTACACACTGCACCTTTAATTTATGTTATTTATTTAAGTTTTAGTTTTAATAATTGTAGTCATTTCTGTCTAACTTTAAGTTACATTCATCTCTGTTTCAAAAAACAAACCCTGGCCTAGCTGCATTACAGGCAATGAAGGAAATATTTTGCTTAGTAATGTTTAAACTAAAAGGCAAAAAGAAAAACAAATCTCCCAATGCAGCGAGAACTTCGAAGAGAGGGTGGTAGAAATCAAAATCCTACAGCAGAATGACTCTTCACGCTTCAGCATAAAAGGCACTTGAGATGGATTTTGTGTGACTTTTGTGTGTGTGTGTGTGTGTGAATGTGTGTGTGTATGCGGAGCAAAATAATTGAACCAGTAAATGCTCTTTCAAAAATAACACAGCCCCGGTCGGGTCATCACTGCTTGAGATAGCAGTCAAAAAAAGGGGGGGCAACAGAAGAATAACAAAAACAAGTGAGATAAAGAGGCAAAGACAGACAGGGTGGGAGGACAGACAAATAGGGTGACAGGCAGGCAGTTAGGAGGAGGAAAATGAAAGGGAGTAATGTCACACTGCTACTTGCTTAGATGCATGTTAATCCCAGAGATGCTAAAACACTCAGGGGGAATTCATTAAGAATTTATTGTGCCTAGTAATGATATCATTTTATTTATTTATTGTGCATGTGCTGTCGGTGTTGTTTTTAGAGTCACTAAAGGAATTATGCAAATCAGTTAACAGCACTAACACGTATGCCCAAATATCTACAATAATCCTAATATGCATAGAAAGATGGCATGTGCACTATGGAAATGACAGTGTATTACATTAAAATGCAAATGGTGTGGAATAGTCCGGGCCAGACAGCACGTTAAAGTGTACTGTTAGTGGTTCAGGCTGCATACTGGAATTTACCATGATATTTTCAAGTGACCCTGCAGAGAACTGAGGTACTACACCAGCCAAAGATCATTTATTTTTCCTGGGACTTTTTAATTGAATTTTAATGTTTTTGCTTCATTATGAGAAAATGTAATAGTTACCAGTAGGTCTCGTTGTTAAGGACAAAACTGTCACCTCCACTAAAAAACAGAACAATACTGTTTGTCTGAACTCTTCCGATGAACTTCCTGATTGATGATGAACAGCATGAGTCATGAGCTTGATTAAAAGTTTGTTTCATCAACTTTTTATCTGTCTTCTAATTAAATTAACATGTTGTCATTTCTCAAATAATATGTAATTGATCAATTTACACATTTATAATATTTTACAAATCTGTCAGTGATGCAATGACTTCTATTTAAGCGATAACAAATGGTTGTGAGTGTAATATTGCATGTACACAACAATTCAGTGACTTTCTGCAAGTTGCATTGCTAAGTGGCAATTGACTAAGTGAATCATTGAATAATTTTTTCAACAGGAGTTTATTCAAAAACCCAGATTCATTGAATCAAGTGTTTGTATTTCTAAACGAGTCAAAGAATCATTCAATGAACTGAATTATTCATTAATGCCGATTCATTCAAGTGACTGCCTTAAAGGTTTAGTTAAATTTAAAATGAAAATTATCGCATGGTTTAATCACTCTCAAGCCATAGGTGCATATGACTTTTTTCTTTCTGATGAACACAATCGGATTTATATTAATAAATATCCTGGTGCTTCCAAGCTTTATAATGGCAGTGAACTGTGAACAATGAGTTTGAAGCTCAAAAAAGTGCATCCATCAATCATGAACGTACTCTAACACCTCTCGCAGTTCAAAACGCTTACACTACGTTTGACGTCATACACTTTCTTCGCCAGTTACACTTTCTTTGTGAGTTGAATACGGAAGGCGGTCTGGCGGGAGCTCTAATATATTTTAAATATGGATATTTTTCTTACGCAAATCCATTAATTCGCTTCAGAAGGCCGTTATTAACCCCCGGAGCAGTGTGGAGTTGATGATGGATGGATGCACTTTTTTGAGCTTCAAACTCGTGGCTTTCACTAAAGCTTGGAAGAGACGGGATATTTATGTAACATGTAATGTAACTCTGATTGTGTTCATCAGAAAGAAGAAAGTCATATACTCCTAGGGTGGCTTGAGGGTGAGGAAATCATTTTAAACTGAACTAATCCTTTAATGAGTCACTGAATCATTTATTCAAATGATTCATTCAAAAATATTGGTTAATTCAGGAACAAAAGACAACTGTGTGTAACTTGAATACTGGCATTTGCTTTTGTTCATTGCTATTTTTGTTGGAAGAGCAAAACAGACAAAGCAAATGGCAATATTCTCAAAAATGTATGTAAATGAATACCAACTTCTCATTTATTGAACTGGTGCATAAAGCAACCATATTTCCAAATATCAGCACGTGAGTGATTACCAGCACACTTGGCCTGCATCGAAAAGATGACAGTATGTTTGAGACGCAATACTGCCTGTTATTTTGTGTTTTTGCTCTAAGAATTGTTCTAAAAGCAGCCAAAACACAAACAACTGCTGCACGTTGACAAGCACAACACACTGACAGGAATGCCATGAACACAGACAAGTGGAGTGATATGAACAGTGAAGCATTCTAGGACTGTAATAGAAAACATCCACACTCTCTGAACTCCGCTTGTTCAAATTTAAGAAGCCAAACTGACTGTAATTAATGTTATTTATCACAAGTTCTTTACTCAGCTATGATTCACTGCACAAACTAACTAAAAGCTAAAACTGTTTAAAGTCTCTTTTTGTTGACCTTATTAAATTGATTTTGACTTTGCCCTGTCTATAAATGTGGTAGTCTATTAAGAAGTTAAGAAGAAAACTCTCATTACTAGCTTTCACGGGAGTGTGGGTGGCACAAATGCAACCGTGGCAGCTGTCCAGGAGAAAACCAGCAATCAGTCTTTATGCCAGAAAATTCTTATGATATTGGCCAGTGATCATAATCAGTTGCAGTGTATGCACTAAATACTATCAAGTGCCTGTGTGTGGGTGAGGTGATGGAGATAAAAGTACGAGAAAGTACGAGTAAAGAGGCGTATACAAGCGTTTGACTGTCAATTTAACTAAGAAAACGTCACATGAACAAAGCAGATCCTGTTTAATTCAGATCAGCTCACATCCGTGCAGTGTTTAAAAGCAGTCCTGCTTCATTACAGCATATTTCTCTTATTTATATTCTGCATCTTCACCGAGCGCTGAATACATCCTGCCTATCACTAATAAATCAGCCATTGTTTCCTAGAGAGGAGATTAGACATGTATCAGAGGCTTATCGTTACAGATTTGTTTACCGGAACACTCCGGCAGCCTGACACTGGCTGATTTGAGCGTTCGGGGACCATGCCCAATCTTAGCAAATGATCTCTAAACTCACTATTCAAATCGGCTTCTGATTTTGAAAGCGAAACAGCATCCTGCATGCCTGAGTGTGTATATGTGTAATCTGCAGAGCTAATCCTCTTGATAGGGACAAAATGTGCGTCTGTTACTTCACTGTCTGTAACGTCAATGAAGAGCAGTTAGAGCCAGAGGAGTTTCTGAAATTAGGTGAGTGTGAATTTAATGAGTGTTTCCACAAAATATATTCAAATGTTTGATTTAATTGCCTACCTTTTCATGACGGGGATGTGTTGAGTTTTTGTAAACAATTAAAAGTCTGGCATATCATTAGAAATCAGTGCAGATCTGGGTCTTGGCAGCATGCGTCAAAGTCATGCTAAACTTGGATTATCGTACATTTCTGGAAGTCTGGCCTGTCTGGAGGGCCTCTCAAAGGTCTGTTCACACGCTCGGAAAAGCATTTCGCTTCACACTCTCGCTGTCAGCATTTGTAATATGTATTTTGTGAGTGATGCACTCATCGAAATTAATTGTGTACACTTGTGCATGCATGGGCATATGAGAGAAAGGAGAAAGAGGTCACAGATTTTAAAGTCTTAATCAGGCCAATGTGGAATCTGAGGCCAGCAGATTTCTATTGATCTGTCATCAGCAAAAGTTCCACATAGAATATATGACCCAAAATACATGAATGCATAAAGCGGGTCAAAATGACCCAATACTTTTCTTCAAAGAAAGGCATCACCATTGTTTGGATTTTAATTTTGTTGGACCTGTTTTTAATTTTTTTTGTTTGTTTGTTTGGAATAAGCAGCAGGATCTGAAATAGGTCTATTCATTCCTAATGCTGTTCACACATTGTATTTTTAGACAACTTTTGTGTGTGACTGTGGGACAAAATGTCACTTACACACGTTCAAATGATAAAATAGAATGCATGAAGCTAGAATAAATTTTTTTTTAAAGCAGAGGCTCTGTTCTTTTGATATATTGCATGTACAGATATTCATGCAACAAAAAACTCTGGGGGCCATGACATTTTTGTGAACATGATCAAAAACGCTGGCAGGGAAAGAGTTAACTTTATTTTCTGTATAATAAAATAATTATTAATTAAAGCAAATTTTATTATACACACATTTAAAATGTTTCCCCTACTTCTCACATATGTGTGTATATATATATATATATATATATATATATATATATATATATATATATATATATATATATATATATATATATATATATATATATATAGTATATATATATTAGAGTTCTGGTTTCTGCAGGGTCACATGATTCTTAGAATAAACATTTCTCATTATTATAAATATTGAAAACAGTTGTGGTGTGATGAATAGAAAGTTAGAGAGAAGAGAAAGAATTGAAAATGTATTTGAAATACAGATTTTTGTTAAACAATGTAAAAGTATTTTGATCAATTTTATGCCTCCTGAATAATACTATTCATCTCTCTCTCTCTCTCTCTCTCTCTCTCTCTCTCTCTCTCTCTCTCTCTCTCTCTCTCTCTCTCTCTCTCTCTCTCTCTCTCTCTCTCTCTCAAAAAAAAAGACTGACCCCACTTTTGAATGGCAGGATGTGGCATATAAATAAATCCAGTATAAATAAGTATAACTAATGCACGTTTATGTGAGAAATTAAAATTTTCTGGAAACTTATCAAGTGATAAATTTTTTCATAAAGATAGAAAATGACAATGGAAATAAATGGGACAAAATCCTACAATACATCAACTCATGAACTTATTTATATACATTAATTTAAATGATTTATTATTTTAAAAAATGTGAAATTGATAGTCACAAACAAGAAATCAAGGAGTTAAACATCACCCTAGTCAATCTCAATTCTGCAAAATTTCACGGGTTTTTCAACAGAAGTCTCCAGATTTCGTCTGGGTGTGCATGGTGGCCGTAACCTGACAAAACTGGGGATCATGTTAAAGTACATTTTTGGAAAGAGCGGAGCGGATTATTCGGTCAGTGTCACCTCACACAGAGGAACAGAATGCCAGTCATGATATGAGTGTGCCAAGCCATTTCAAAGTGTTCTTCATGAGTATATAGTGGGAGACAATACCTGTGACAATACCTGTGAGAAAGCATTATTTCCTCTCAGCTCAGAAACTGATTGGCTGAGCGAACATTTGATGATGGAGCCACAACCATAACAGTCACTAAGAGGGGGGAAAAAAGATTGTCCAAAGTCATAAGCAAAGGCTGCCAAAGGAAAGAAAAAAAGAAAAACACCAAGGCTAACATATAATCGCAAATAATCCTCTAAACTAAGTAACAAACAAAAGTAAGGAAATCAAAAGTCTTCAGCGTTAACACGCCCTAACTCAACTACATTATCTAAAATACAAATCCTACAGGGGATGGTGCTCACGTCTAACATAGTGTTTGTAATACATCAAAGTCCAAGTGTTGCACAATGCATGTCCTCTTTTACCCGGTATATGGAGAAACATTCACCGTCAGAATGACAAAAGAAAAGTAACAAAGTATGGATAAGATGCAAAATAAGACAAAACTGTACAAGTAAGAGTAAACTGTACAAGTTACCAATGTGTAAGTGAACTTGTCACAGTAACAACAAACACTAGCAAAAATAATTAGATTAAAAAAGAGCAACCATGAAAGCAAACAAAGTCAGAGTCAAAGACAACTAACACGCATGCTATTTAAACTCTGGCGGGAGACTTGGGGCCAGATTTACTAACAGCTTGCGCCAGCGCAAACCCACTTTTTGGCATTAAAAAAAAAAAAAAACTGTCAGGAGTTACTAAAGACACACAGTGATAAATTAGCAATGAAAAGGTGTGGACAGTTATTTTTGCGGCTGACCTCATTGCATTTGTAGGAGTTTCCTACAAGAGTATTTAAATGACTCATGCAAGGTGATTTACTGAGATTTGCGCTCATCAATGTACTGGTATTTGCAGCATTATTTACCACCTAAAAAAGCACGTCTTAAACCAGATACTAATTTGTGCTGCTCTTGGTCATTATGGAAAAGATCCAGCTGCGTCTGTGTTCTTTCATTTGTGTGCCGTCAGTAGATCACACAGAACTTTCCACTCCCATTGATGCTTTTTTGGAATTGTGCTCTCACCCAGACATCACGCAGGTTAACAGTGATTGAGAACTTCTCAGGTCAATAGCAGTCAATGGAGCCAAAGAGAATGACAGGGTGTGAAGGAGAGAAAAAGAGGAAAATATGCAGGCACACCCACAGGGACGTAACAGCTGTTCTTTTGATGCTCTCGGGAGTCTAAAACTTGACTTTGTATTTGGTCTTGAAGTCACAATGATACAGTGAGATGTTATTAGTGGATTAAAAAAACTGGAGTAAAACCAGCAGCTGACCCACTGCCCCAGCCCACAAAATTAGTCAGATTTAAATAGTCTCTGAGTATATGAGATGCCCAAATAAATAATTGGCAGTCTAAGTGTGTAATTTTTGGCCCTTATGTGCCCATAAAGTGGCAGACACAGGCAGTCCCACCCACACACATCTTTAACGGCTGCCTGGTCTCCATGTGAGAGCGAGGTATGGTTGTTTCCGTTCTGTCAGTGATGCGAGAAACGTGCCTCTTCAAGTAAAACTCAGTAATTAACAGCAACCTGCTCGTGTGCCACAGAAGGACCAGCGTCCTTGAGATGTCTGTGCCGTGTGTGCGAAGAAAGAGGGGAGGAAGGAGATGCTTATTAGCCGTTTCATTAGCGTGCTGCTAGCTTGCTCCCAGATGTTTCAGCTGTGATTAAGACCTGATCCATCCCGCTGAGCCTTTTTTCAACTGAATATTATTCACACTACCCAGCCTTTTTGAATCCAACAGCAATATAAATGTGTATATGTTACACTGTGCATAGTATAGTTTGATGTCACTTTATAAAACAAAATCATAATTAAAGGTGAAGTCTGCAATTTATGAGTCACTTGCATCGCCAAACATTATGATTGCTTTCAAACACGAATACTCACCCCATCTGCCATTGGTCAGTCAAAGAGATCAAAACTCATGCCATTGGTTGAGGCAGTGTTGAGTTGATCTAAGATTGATCACATGTTGTCCAGTATGCTGGACTTTTTGTGTTCATGTCCAGTGAAAAAGATTTCATGTCATGGATGGGAATTGTATACACTCTAAAAAATGCTGGGTTAAAAACAACCCAAGTTGGGTTGAAAATGGACTAACCCAGCGATTGGGTTGTTTTAAGCAAACATTTAACCCAGCCGCTGGGTTAAAACAGCCCATTTACTGGGTTAAAACAACCCAATCGCTGGGTTAGTCCATTTTCAACCCAACTTGGGTTGTTTTTAACCCAGCAATTTTTAGAGTGTAGGCTTTAGACATTGCAAATATGAATCCAATGGCTTTTTAAATCTCTTCAATTCATTTTATAGTGCATGTTCTATATATGCACTGAATATGCTTTCTAGGACACATCTACAAAGTGCATCATAGTTGAACAACATATGCAGAACAAAATTATCTCAAGATATTGTTATGTTAATATCTCAATAAATGTTAAATACTGAATCAGGTCAAGAACTTTGTGAGTCACCATGTGATGTGTAATTCTTTAGACATACTGTAGGCCCAAAATATGAATGACTGGAAATGAGCTGTATTTTTTTCTTTTCCCTAGACTCTTCTTACCCTAGTTAGATCCTCACAGTGCTCACTTTAGCTAAACAGAGTCTATATTGCAGCTAGACTGAAACCATGTCTAGTACACTAAGAACATTAGACATGAACATTCCCCCCTACTTTCCTGAATGTATTTTTTATCATCATACTCAATTTCACCTCACAAATTCAAGAAAATCTAATTGAAATGGGATCTTTCATGAGAACCACTTTTGTTGGCCATTTTCTTTGTTTACTTAGTGACAGAGACAGCATTAAAGAGATGCAGAATCACAGGAGGAAAATAAAAAAGCCAAATGAATCATTTTATTCGAAACCGTAGAAAACAGGCCTGTCTTGGGGCTGTTTGTGCAGCAGAGAGGTTAGTCACAGCTGATTTGAAGTGGGAGCTCCCTGGGATGTTTATTTGATCACTTCTTCATTTCTGTTATTTGTTTATTGTTTGAGTACCTACTGAGATACCCCGAGCACTCTGAACATTCCTTCTCATCAGGCAAAACGCAGCAGTTTAACAGAAATGTATAATTAATCAGGCATTTTAGGTTCGGGTTTTTTCTTTTCTTTTCCTTTATTCTTACTTTCTTTGATCCATTAAACATATCCAAACAACAATGGCTCAGTCAATAGCATACATTTAGGATGTGACTATGTGTTGTTATGAACATTGGTAAACAGTATTTGGGAAATATGTTTGAATTTTTTTAATTAGGGTCAAATTCTCACTATTAACTAACTCTGAACTACGACTTTTGCCTCAATAAATTTCTAATCATTGCTTATTAATAGTTAGTACAGTAGTTGTTATGTTTAGGTATTGGGGATGTAGAACATGGTCATGCAGAATAAGGAATTAATATGTGCTTTAGAAGTACTATTAAACAGCCAATATCCTAGTAATATGCATGTTAATACGCAACTAGTTAATGGTCAGAACTGGTCCCTAAACTAAAGTGTTACCAATTTATTTATTTATTTATTGTTTAGCTATTCTGATGCTGCTGACACAGAACTTACACACTGCACCTTTTAAATTAATAAAATTAAGCTTTGATCCTATTAAACTTTTTCAAGGACAGTTCTTTCTATTAATCAAAGAATCATCATAAAAATAAAAATAAAATGTAAAAAAATAAATAAATAAATAAAAATAAAAATGTTTCTTGAGAACCAAATCGCCATATTAGAATTTTTTGAAGGATCATGTGACACTGGAGTAATGGCAGATGAAAAGTCAGTTTCTCCAGAATTCAAATGACATTTCTACATTTACATTACATTTCAAATTACATTTCTTAGTCATTTTGAAAAACAGTCATTTTAAATTGTAATACTATTTCAGCATTTCTATTTTTACTGTATTTTTGATCAAATAAAATGCAGTCTCTGTGAGCATTTAAAAAAATCTCACTAACCCCAAACCGTTTAACTCCGTTTATGTTAATTTCGAGCTCCATGTTTGTGCTATAGTTAACTCAACATTTAAGCATTTTCAGCTTTTCATTTTGTGCTAGGTAAAAACATAAGAAGGGTCACAAACCATATAGATATTTATGAAGTGCAGTGGAAAACCAACACATACAGAACTGCATTTCACAATAACCACTGCAACTCAGATGACAACTGACAACTTTCCAAAAAGTGCCGACCACATAGTGAGGTTCTTACCTCCAGCTGTGGCTGCGCATCTGAGTATGGCTACTGAATGATTTATGGCGGGAAAGCAGCATAATGCTGTCATTTTTCACTGTCCCCCATCAGCCATTTAGGAAATGCACAGTGGGCTTGAAGAGGCATCCTGTTGTAAAATGTGATCTGAACCACCTATATTTTTAATGATTGTGAGTAAATCCACATGTGATTTATGGGGTCCCACTGGCTATGAGCAGGTTGGCAGGCAGGGGAAAAGTCTTGTGCTCCAGCCCTTCACTTACTGTATCTGGGAACTCTCTCTACTGAGAGAATGTATGCATATACAGTAAGTGCTGTATTGCTGTGGGGAACAAATAATAGATGAGGAGGTAAATGGGTTTCTCCCACATGAAAACTCAAGCATGATTTGAGTAAATCATTTGTGCAAAAAAAACAAAACAAACCCTCTCTGTTCCACTCTAACCAGCAGTTAAATCTTTTCTAACACATTTTCACTAGGGATTTTGTGACTCTTATACATCACTGTCATAATGCACAAGTACAACCTCTATGTCTGTCCCTATTAAAAGCTATAAGGATGTCTTCAAAATTTTCAGATTTCTTTTTTTTTCTTTTTTTCTGTTTTTTAATGCATTCAAAAGACGTCTCTTGTGCTCACCAAGGCTGCATGAAAAATACTGTAAAACAGTAATATTGTAAAATATTAATACAATTTAAAACAGCTGTTTTCTATTTTAATATATTTTAATATATTAAAAAGCTGAATTTTCAGCATCATTCCTCCAGTCTTCAGTGTCAAACTGGAAAGTGGAAACTGCACTACCATTCAAAAGTTTGGCGCAAGTAAAATAAAATAAAAAAAGAACAAGAAATTACAATCTTATTCAACAAGGAGACATTAATGTTACAAAAGATTTCTATTTCAAATAAATTCTGTTCCTTCAAACTTTCATCAAAGAATCCTGAAAAAGTATCACAGTTTACACAAAATATTAAACCGCAAAAACTGTTTTTAACATTGATAAGAACAATTATTAATTGAGCACCAATAATAATTGATAATAACTGAATACCAAATCAGCATATTAGAATGATTTCTGAAGGATCATGTGATGCGGAAAATTCAGTTTGACATCACAGGAATAAATGACATTTTAAAATATATGAAAATAGAAAACAGTTATTTTAAACCATAAAAAATTTCACAATTTTACTGCTTTTACTGTATGAAATAAATGCAAAAAGGATTTGTAAAAATCTTGAGTATTCCAAACTTTTGACTGGTAGTGTATTTATTTATTGATTGATTGATTGATTGATTGATTGATTGTTTTTTCTCAAAGCCGAGACCAGATACTCACAGTATTTTAGTGCTGCATTAAATTGTCAGGTTCTGGACTAAGTGACAAAGGTTAAGGCTGTAACTCTGTGAGGAGTCATAGAGAGAAAAATTGGGGCCGGGGTGGAACCTAAGCAGTATCCGTACAGTTGCCATAGTGACTGGCGATTCCACTCCTCTATCCATCACCTGGTAGCAGCAGGCAAACCACAAATAAGGAGCCACTCACTCCCATAATTCCACTGCACTACCTGACAGGCCGGAGATTTCCAATCTGCCTCAGGGGCAGGGGAACAAATCCATTCCCCCACTGTCAGCCCATCCAGACAGAAAGAGGGAGGGAGTTGGAGACAGCGTACTGCATTTTGTCCCATAACTACTAGCTCAAAGGAGTGTGCACAGTATCAGAGGAAAAGGGGAGCGAGTCATGCTACTCGCAACGGCCAGCCAAAGAGCAAAAAGCTTTCGACCGAGTGCAGCTCAGGCTAAAAAGTTCACACAGTCTACCTTAAAGGGACAGTTCACCCAAAAATGAAAATTGACATAGTCACTCTTATGTTGTTGTTCAAAAACCTTTATTGTTTTCTTTCTTTTGTCAAGCGCAAAATGCATCATTTACTTTCATTCCATACAATGAAAGTAAATGATGCCAGGGTTCAGCAAGAGCCAAAAATGATATATGACTACACATAACAACTTAAATTGCAGCCTTTAGAACACTTGACATACAGTGTATGATTCAAGATTCAAGATTCAAGAGTTTTATTTGTCACATACACAGTTATATACAGAATATACAACCGGCAGTGAAATGTAAACAGGTCCGCTCCATGGACAGTGCAAATTCACAGTCAAAAACACAAGGAGGAAATTATAATAGAAATAGAATAAAAGGTACTATATATATATATATATATATATATATATATATATATATATATATATATATATATATATATATATATATATATATATATATATATATATATGTATATCTGAATTATAAATAATCAAGTCAAGTGGAAGAAAAAAGTAAAAAAAAAAAAAAGTGGAATAAAATAAGTGGAGTAAACTGTGCAGTGAGTAAACTGTAGACGTATAGATATGTGGTTAACAAATGTATAAGAGTATAATGTGCAAACAGGTTTATAACAGGTTATTACACAGTAACAACGAGAACAGAACAGAAAGTGCAATGTCAGTGTATCGATGTTTATCCTGAAGTGAAGTCACATGATGTTAAATGACTGAGTTCAGGAGTCTGATGGCCTGGGGAAGAAGCTCCTCCTGAGTCTCTCAGTTTTGGCCATCAGGCTTGGAAGCGCTTACCAGATGGCAGCAGCGTGAAATGAGGGTTTGCAGGGTGATTAGAGTCCATGATGATTTTAGTAGCTCTGCCTTTGCAGCGTTTGGTGTATGACTCAAAAGAGCTACTTTTATGATTATTATTATTATTTACTTTTAGATACTTTTACTTTTTTAGTGTTTTTGTCAGGGTTAGAGCTTGAAGCTCCTGGTCACCATTTACTTTAATTGTTTGAAGACGAGCAACGTAAAGGGATTGTTCACCCAAAAATGAAAATTCTGTCATCATTTAGTGACGCTCAAACTGTATGAATTTCTTTCTTCTGCTGATAACAAAGGAATGTATTTGGAAGAATGTTTGCAGATCTCAGCAGCCATTGACTACCATAGTGGGGAGAAAAAATACTGTGGTAAAATACTGTGGCTGCCGAAATCTGCTTGGTTACTGCTTGTGTTCAGCAGAAGAAAGAAATTCATACAGTTTTGGAACAACTTGAGCGTGACTAAATGATAACAGAATTTTCATTTTTGGGTGAACTATCCCTTTAAATCTCATAAACTTCTCATTTTGAGTTCCATGAAAGAAAATTATGTGATGGTTGGTAAATGATTTCTCAGAACAGAATTGTTTTACTTTGGGTTGGACATTAATTTAACCCTTCAAAATAAAATTACCTGTATAAATGAAAATGATGCATGCAGTCGCAACATAGTCTATTGAAACTTTATTGAAAATCAACGGCAAAGTCTTTTTGTTTTCACTTCCTTGAAAGATCCGTAAAAAATGGTCGCTCTAAAGCAATTGCTAACAATGAGTAGAAAGCATTATTATACTCCTGTCACTCAAAACACATTTCTGCCAGTAAATGGACCAGGTATTCTCCCATATGGCATAATTGAAATGCATTTGCATGCAGAACAATTGTTCTGTTCTAGTGTTGTGCCAGCCAGGGGGTTTTAAGTGCTTCAATATAGAAAACATAAAGACATTTCTTGTTTGATACCAGCAGTTTCTGTTCTAACATGCTGTTTTTAATTACTTACTTCCAATTTAATTAATTTACTTTTTTGTTTTGTTTTGTCTCTCTCTCTCTCTCTCTCTCTCTCTCTCTCTCTCTCTCTCTCTCTCTCTCTCTCTCTCTCTCTCTCTCTCTCTCTCTCTCTCTCTCTCTCTCTCTCTCTCCCTCTCCCTCTCTCCCCCTCTCTCCCTCTCTCCCCCTCTCTCCCTCCCTCTCCCTCTCTCCCTCTTCTGATTGGGCGACAATGATGTTGGCCACAAAAGGTGAGTTTATGCAGCAAAGAGTTTTGGTATTCGTTTTTAATCAGCAAAAATTTACAATAATCCTTATATCTCTTGAGATGCAGACAGATACATTTTATGATAATACTGTGATAAGAAAAATCTTTTCTACGGTTCCAATTAATATTTTGACATATTTGCTGTCCAGGATGTGCAAATGTCTAAGACTTGGCATTGCTTAGATTTCAGCTTATGTAAATGACTCTGCAGACTTGACTCTGAATGGGATGGTGAAAGTGAATGTGTGTGTGTTCGTGTGCTGTGTTGTACTGAAAGGATGATGGCATTTCAATCTCCTCAACCTTCATGAAAAGATATTCGTCCTTCGTCTTTTTTTCTCTCTGCACTCTCTCTCTCTTCTCTTTTTGCGGTCTGATTGGCAGCTCTGGTACACAGAGTTGGGTCTGGTCTTTCAGTTGCCATGGAAACTGCCCTCTCCTCTGACTGCAACCACGCTTGTGGACTGCATCTCTGGCAACTCTGATACTCACTGCATATAAAGATTAATAAATAAACTGACTGGGAGAGAGAAAGAGAGGTGTGGGTGGGAAAGTGTGTGTGTGTGTGTGTGTGTGTGTGTGTGTGTGTGTGTGTGTGTGTGTGTGTGTGTGTGTGTGTGTGTGTGTGTGTGTGTGTGTGTGTGTGTGTGTGTGTGTGTGTGTGTGTGTGTGTGTGTCTAAAACCAGTAAGAATCAAATACTAACGACATTGTTAACCAATAAGGCTATAGACTTAAACATAAGCAGCTGCAACTGCAGGATTTAAATGCTCCAAATATACTTAAAAGGGATAGTTTGCTCAAAAGTGAAAATTGCTATCATTTACTCCCCCTCATGTTGTTCCAAACCCCTTTACTTCTTCTGTGAAACATAAAAGTCGAATTAGGCTCTTTTCCATACAATTACAATGAATGAGGAATGCAGCTTTAAATGGGTCTTGAACTGAGAATTCAAATGTTCCTTGATCTTTTGACAGTTAAGATGTTGTTGTTCTATGAAAAGCTCAAAAAAAAAAACCTGGCTATTCCAAAAACAACTTTTATTGAAACCAAGGCCAGAAAATGGCAGGATCTGAAAAGTGTGGAATTATGACATAATAGTGTGGTGAAAGACCACCATCAATGTTACGTCACACGTCTTTGGTGCCGTCCACTGAAATGTTACTGACATGAGAATGTGAAAGTATCAATTACATTACCTTCCAAAGGATCCTAATGCTATGAAAGTGTTTTATTATTATTATTATTATTATTATTATTATTATTATTATTATTATTATTATTATCAACTATGTGACACCACAAACATGTAAGTAACCATGTTTATTCTAATGCCTGACCTGTGATCAGTGATTTCTGATAGTTCAGACAGATTTTCTTTGTCTCAAAATCAATACTGTTTATGCATCAGTAAATCAAGCCAGTGACTAAACGATCAACTTCACATTGTTTCTCTTGAAAATAATTGTGATTCAATTATATACCAACACGTTCCCACACCCAACTCGTCACATATTGACTCTTGGTCAGGACCTTTCTGCGTCACTTTTTAACACGCAGGGTACCCCTTTAGCATAATTATTCGACCTGCAGGGTACTCCATTGATTTCACAACTGTATTTACATTGTGTTTGCATTTTTATTTATGGTGAAGCCATTCGTGAGATTGCAGAAATCGCGTTGCAATGATGAGATCACTGCATTCACACGATCAACAGACTGTCTGTCATCTGCTCAGTGCTCATCATTGCAACCTTTCATGTGATGGAAATAGATCTAAATATAATGATATAGAGCGCCGGAGGTCACGTGACCCATTCTGTTTACAACACCATTTTGGCAGGCAGGAACAGCCGAGCGTTTAAAGGCAATGGAGTTCACTGCGCATTTTAATTCAAAAGACATAGACTTGTACATAGCAAAACTTAATAGATTAAACATAATAGATCCCTATAATGCCCCCGGGGTGCTTTTCACGTGTATAGATAAAGGAATGGCTAGCTTTCCTGTCTGGACACCTGTTGCACCAGCTGTGCGCAAGTTACAACTAGCCTAGTTTGGCACTAAGTTACAACTTATGCACTATTAAACTTAGTTGAATCCTAAATCTACGTATAAACGAAATCTTTACGGAAGCCTCCGATCAGGAGTAACATTAACAGATGTGGCAGACTGAACTGCATCAATACGCTCTTGTTTTACATGGCAGACTTTGGGTGCTGTCAGGGCACTGATCAGGACATAAGTCAATGGGCTGACTCCTCGTATATTATAATACTGACATACAGACCAACATGCGCTTACATTTTAAGAGAGAAAACATGTGAATAGATTAACGTTATATGTTAGCGGTTAACACAAACCCGACCAAAAACAGCGCGCCGCTGTGTGCATCTGTTCCATAGGTTCGTGTTTTGCATGTCAAAAAAAATCAGTCATAATCAATAAATTCTTTTTTTTTTTGTTTCAGTATTTATTTATTGATCCTTAATTTCGTTTCAAATAGCCTTTCTTGATGTTATTTATACAAACCCGATTCCAAAAAAGTTGGGACACTACAAATTGTGAATAAAAAAGGAATGCGCAATAATTTACAAATCTCACAAACTTATATTTTATTCACAATAGAATATAGATAACATATCAAATGTTGAAAGTGAGACATTTTGAAATGTCATGTCAAATATTGGCTCATTTTGGATTTCATTAGAGCTACACATTCCAAAAAAGTTGGGACAGGTAGCAATAAGAGGCCGGAAAAGTTAAATGTACATATAAGGAACAGCTGAAGGACCAATTTGCAACTTATTAGGTCAATTGGCAACATGATTGGGTATAAAAAGAGCCTCTCAGAGTGGCAGTGTCTCTCAGAAGTCAAGATGGGCAGAGGATCACCAATTCCCCCAATGCTGCGGCCAAAAATAGTGGAGCAATATCAGAAAGGAGTTTCTCAGAGAAAAACTGCAAAGAGTTTGAAGTTATCATCATCTACAGTGCATAATATCATCCAAAGATTCAGAGAATCTGGAATAATCTCTGTGCATAAGGGTCAAGGCCGGAAAAACATACTGGATGCCTGTGATCTTCGGGCCCTTAGACGGCTCTGCATCACATACAGGAATGCTACTGTAATGGAAATCACAACATGGGCTCAGGAATACTTCCAGAAAACATTGTCGGTGAACACAATGCACCGTGCCATTCGCCGTTGCCGGCTAAAACTCTAGGTCAAAAAAGAAGCCATATCTAAACATGATCCAGAAGCGCAGGCGTTTTCTCTGGGCCAAGGCTCATTTAAAATGGACTGTGGCAAAGTGGAAAACTGTTCTGTGGTCAGACGAATCCAAATTTGAAGTTCTTTTTGGAAAACTGGGATGCCATGTCATCTGGACTAAAGAGGACAAGGACAACTCAAGTTGTTATCAGCGCTCAGTTCAGAAGCCTGCATCTCTGATGGTATGGGGTTGCATGAGTGCGTGTGGCATGGGCAGCTTACACATCTGGAAAGGCACCATCAATGCTGAAAGGTATATCCAAGTTCTAGAACAACATATGCTCCCATCCAGACGTCGTCTCTTTCAGGGAAGACCTTGCATTTTACAACATGACAATGCCAGACCACATACTGCATCAATTACAACATCATGGCTGCGTAGAAGAAGGATCCGGGTACTGAAATGGCCAGCCTGCAGTCCAGATCTTTCACCCATAGAAAACATTTGGCGCATCATAAAGAGGAAGATGTGACAAAGAAGACCTAAGACAGTTGAGCAACTAGAAGCCTGTATTAGACAAGAATGGGACAACATTCCTATTCCTAAACTTGAGCAACTTGTCTCCTCAGTCCCCAGACGTTTGCAGACTGTTATAAAAAGAAGAGGGGATGCCACACAGTGGGAAACATGGCCTTGTCCCAACTTGAGACGTGTTGATGCCATGAAATTTAAAATTAACTTATTTTTCCCTTAAAATGATACATTTTCTCAGTTTAAACATTTGATATGTCATCTATGTTGTATTCTGAATAAAATATTGAAATTTGAAACTTCCACATCATTGCATTCAGTTTTTATTCACAATTTGTACAGTGTCCCAACTTCTTTGGAATCGGGTTTGTATATAAAAGCACTTATGTTATTCATGATTAAGTATCGTATTTAATGGGAACTTATTTTTATCATTAGTTATGTGAGGCAAAAGTAGTTAATGAAGAATAAACTGAAATTCACAGCATTCAACAACTTACTACGATAAAATGATTTCCCATTTGCTTTCCCCCGCCTGTTCTGGCATCCTGGCGCACATCAGCTGTCCATCATGTTGAAATAGTAAGGTTCAAACAGTCTGGTTTTAAATCATTTTATACATACCAATGCTACAGCCGCTCTAGTGCTCCCCTGATTGCCTGCCACAATGGCGGAGTTTAGGCTGCGTGACGTCAACCTCTGGAGCTCTATAATCAACACTTTTCACGATTCATTAATCTCAACAGCTGTAATAATAAAAATGTAGTTAAAGTAATCAAGCACATTTAATACTTATTCCATATGCAAAGATGTCAGCCATTCACAGCAGTGGGCGTTAACACTTGAGTCTCAAAGCAGACACGCCCCTTGAAATAGAGCGTTTAAATCAGAGAGCTAAAATCAGGATAGAAAATAGCCATTTCTAATTTGTGATTTAAAAAAAATAAATAAATAAATTTAATGTAAAAATCATATTAACATTATACATACACCTCAGTAAACATAAAATAATTAAAATATCCATTTAGTGACCCCTTTAAATATTCCAAAACAATGCAGAAACACTGTAAGTGTCAAAACAGCAGTCCATATGATTCGTGCACTTTCTAAGTCATCTCAAGTCTCAGCTTCAATAGCTTTGTGAGAATAATTTTAATTTGTGTAATCTTTCCCTCCAAAGAGCTGTTAACTGTTAGTCGGATCATCAGAGTCAGTGAGAGGCAAGAATCGTATCAGCCTGGTTTTGAGAACTGGATCACCCGATTCATTAAAAAAAAAAAAAAAAAAATTCTGATTCAAATGAAAGACTTTTTCACAATTTTGGTCTGTTCTTTACTCAAAGTTAACACATGACAGAAAAAGAGAAAGTCACGTGTGTTTAAACTTAATGACAGAATTCACAGTGTTATAAATGTTATTTATTCTACTGTACCTATTCCTTAAGTTTTTTAAGTATTCAGTGCATCATACTAATGTTTTAGTTCTCTGGCAGGACCTGTAGAAGTTTATTATTATTTGCAGTAATCTTTTTCATCATCTTGTCTGCTGTTTGATGAGCCAGTAGTTCACCCACACAGATACTTACAAAACAAATGCATGGAACTTGAGTGGATATGTTGTCAAAAATGTGAATTCTCTGTCTGGTAGCAAGCAAAGATCAGCGCTAGCACTGCATTTGGAAAGATCATAAGCCACCGTTGGCAGAAAGCCTGATCATGTAATATGCACTGCTACTTTCCATTCATCGACTTCCAAATGACCATGCAAAATCTATATGAGGATAGAATCCATTACAAGGCATTACTTGTCAGTGCTCTGGAATTTTGATAAGGTTCAAAATCGGACATAATTTTAGATAAGCTGAAATGCAATGGAGCTACACAGAAAGCTTCGGTTTTGAGGTTCTAAATGATCCAGAATGTCAGTTAAGGCCTCGTCTAATGAACAGGTCAAGCCTTTGAGACTTTTTGTTTGTTTGTTTGTTTGTTTTTTTAATATGGAGGCTTCTGTCATCATAAAAACATGAGCAAAATGCTTCTTCAATAACAATGAAACAGTAAAAAGTAAAAATATAAAGAATACAGCAAAGCTTTAGTGATCTAAAGGGAAGCTACACCAAACATCTAAAGGCATAGTCGAGCAGAAATTAAAACTTTGTCCTTTGCTTACACTCATGTCGTTTCAAATCTACTTGATTTTCTTTCTTCTGTGGAACACAAAACAAGACACAAAACATTTTAAATAATACATCGGTCACTCTTTTCTATGCAGTTACTTTTAATGTGAACTGGAGCTTAAAAAAAAAAAAAAAGATGTGAATTAACCTTTTGTGTTACAAAGAAAGGTCGGAAAGATTTTAGTTTGTTTATGTTTTTGAAAGAAATTTCTTATGCTCACCAAGGCTGCATTTATTTGAGAAAAAAATACAGAAAACTGTAAAATATTACAATTTAAAAGAACTATTTTGTATTTTAATACATTTTGTAATTTATTGAACTAATGGTAAATCAGTGTGACATGATTCATTATCACACGTATCATTATCAGTGTTGAATGTTGAAAGAAGTTATATAGCAGAAAGTTTAAAAGAACAGCATTTATTTGAAATAGAACATTTTGGTAAACACTGGCTAAAAGTCTTTACTTTCAATTTTTTATCAATTTAATGCATCCTTGCTGAATAAAATGTTTTATTTCTTCAAATAAATAAATAAACTCGTACTGACTCCCAGTTTCACACTGGTGCATATTAGACATTGAGGAAAATATACAGGATTTATTTTCAGTTCATGGGGTTTACTGTTTGAAGGAGTGTGTGTGTGTGTGTGTGTGTGTGTGTGTGTGTGTGTGTGTGTGTGTGTGTGTGTGTGTGTGTGTGTGTGTGTGTGTGTGTGTGTGTGTGTGTGTGTGTGTGTGTTTGTGTGTTTATTTAACCACACTCTGAGGGGCATGTCTGTGCAAAATAAAGTGAGCCAGTGCAAGGCGAAGGCTTCATCTCTCCGTGTTAAGGGGTTTAGTGTATCACAATGTCCCACCACTGGCCTTACTTGCTCCTTGACTTGAGCTTCTCAAAAACGTATTTTACAGAGAGAGCGGAGAAGCAGAAGAAAGAAGCAGAGGGATTTAAAGAGTGAGCATTTGAGAGTGAGTGTCAGTGAAAAGCTCAGGCGCCCTATCGAGGCCCAGTAGAGTGGCCTTTGACTGTCAGAAGCGCATACACGCATAAACTGTGTGCTGCACGGGGAAGAATGAGGAAGTCAAGAGATTGGAAAGGGAAACCTCTCTGTCCCACATTTGATTTTCCATGGCATGTTTTTTTTATAAGCTCTCCTCTCCTTTCTCCTCCCCAGCCCCAAACCCTGACCCAGCCCTCTCCCTAGATAGTCTAGCATGCTGTCACAATTACAGGTTTAAAGTCAGCAGGATCTAGCAGGAAACCAAAGCTGTGGCATCATAGCTTTCACCAGGCACCTCTAGTCCACGGTGACACCTAGCACACCAGTGGTTTTACTTTACTACAACATCATAAAGACTGTCTGAAGAGTCTTATACCTGTTACGATTTTGGGCTGTCCCAGATGAAAGATGACCAAACGTAGTGATTTCTGTGGTCATGGCTCCTAAACCGTGGTCCTACGTCATACAGTAAGAGAGGTTCAAAGGCCATTGTCACAGTCTTGCAACCAAAGATAGCCTGCGATAATTTCTGACAGTGTCAGAAATTTAGCACGATCATCTCACAGTGTTTGCTGCTGCGACCTACGTCTACTGACTAGCCAATAAAAATGTAACATGAAATGTCATTTTGATCAACGCGACATGGTGCTAAAATTTAAAACTAGGAGCCTTTTACCCCGTGGCGCTTTTAGCCTTAATTGATGTACTCTACCAAAACTGTTTATCCAACCCAGGTTCATTTGAAATGCGTGAAATTGTACCTGTGCATACAGTACATTTCACTGCAGTTTCCAAAAACAGTGTTTAGTATATAGCATTTAGAGTTTATAGGATGATATTAGTGACATCTGGTCAAGAGAAAAAATAAAGGTGAACATGTTATCCCATCCTATCCTAA
This sequence comes from Paracanthobrama guichenoti, assembly GCA_018749465.1. Taxonomy (NCBI): domain Eukaryota; kingdom Metazoa; phylum Chordata; class Actinopteri; order Cypriniformes; family Gobionidae; genus Paracanthobrama; species Paracanthobrama guichenoti. Next base: position 31,720,800 of record CM031956.1, on the reverse strand, counting down.
ATGTATCAGTATGTCAAACTCATGACCTTGGTGTTGCGTTGCCTATCCTAACTCTGCATGATTGTATGATTTGTTGCTACTTTTTTGGGGGTTGCATTTAGCATATTTTTTTACCTCAAATGTTTTTGGTTGTGACCTAAAAAGACTGCTATAATGAAATAAGTGAACACCATTTATTTTTTATTTATTTTTTTATTGTATTTTAATTTTTATTTTTTTACATGTTTGATGTTGCTGGTTAAAAGGTCACAGAAAAACGCTAACGTAACTTGAAAGGGGATATCTAATCACCTCTTCAGAGAGAAAAGTCCTAAAAACATTCAAGTATCCGATGCGCAGAGTGTTTTATCTTTACACAACGTCTGGTAATACAGAGGATTGTGCTTTACTTGTGTGTATGTGTGCTTTGCTTTGAAGGATAAGGATCAAACTCTGACTGCAGAGGAGGCACAGTCTGTGCCCCATTAATGTTTCATTAACGCAGACTGCTGTGTGTGTGTGTGTGTGTGTGTGTGTGTGTGTGTGTGTGTGTGTGTGTGTGTGTGTGTGTGTGTGTGTGTGTGTGTGTGTGTGTGTGTGTGTGTGTGTGTGTGTGTGTGTTTCTTTGGCCAGTGTGATAGAGGAGAGAATGTGCAAAGTTAGTGGAGACTTCAAGGATGCAAATAAAGAATAAAAGGACCTCTAGAGAATAAGAGGGTGAAAAAAGGGTCCAGTGAGGGAGAGGCCAAGAAGAGGGAAAAGACATTACATGTGAGAGAGAAGAGCAAAGTAAAAGAAAAGATGTGTGTGGGAGTGCGGGAAGACGTGATGATTGGCAAGAAACCTGACAATAGAGGAAGGTGAGGGGAGAGAAAGAGAGAACATTTCTCGCTCCATAAATATCAGCACACATCATTGTTTTCCAATGTGCACACTGAGATAATGTACAATAGATTTGAGACAAACGTGATGCCACAGAAAGGCTCCTATTGGATAGAAATAAATCCTGGGTACAAACAACACGTTTCAAATTAAAGGGATAGTTCACCCAAAAATGAAATTTATCTTATTATTTTCTCAGCTTCATATCATTCCAAACCAGTATGACTTATTCTCTTCTTCCACAGAGCACAAAAAGTAAATTTCTGGCCATTGTTTTCAATATAATGAAATTGGGCTATCAAGCTCCAAAATGGCAATAAATAAATAAATAAAATACAATAAAAGTGTCATAAGAGTGGTGCATAATGACTTATACACTCACCTAAAGGATTATTAGGAACACCTGTTCAATTTCTCATTAATGCAATTATCTAATCAACTAATCACATGGCAGTTGCTTCAATGCATTTAGGGGTGTGATCCTGGTCAAGACAATCTCCTGAACTCCAAACTGAATGTCAGAATGGGAAAGAAAGGTGATTTAAGCAATTTTGAGCGTGGCATGGTTGTTGGTGCCAGACGGGCCGGTCTGAGTATTTCACAGTCTGCCCAGTTACTGGGATCTTCACGCACAACCATTTCTAGGGTTTACAAAGAATGGTGTGAAAAGGGAAAAACATCCAGAATGCGGCAGTCCTGTGGGCGAAAAATGCCTGGTTGATGCTAGAGGTCAGAGGAGAATGGGCCGACTGATTCAAGAGCAACTTTGACTGAAATAACCACTCATTACAACCGAGGTATGCAGCAAAGCATTTGTGAAGCCACAACACGCACAACCTTGAGGCGGATGGGCTACAACAGCAGAAGACCCCACCGGGTACCACTCATCTCCACTACAAATAGGAAAAAGAGGCTACAATTTGCACTAGCTCACCAAAATTGGACAGTTGAAGACTGGAAAAATGTTGCCTGGTCTGATGAGTCTCGATTTCTATTGAGACATTCAGATGGTAGAGTCAGAATTTGGTGTAAACAGAATGAGAACATGGATCCATCATGCCTTGTTACCACTGTGCAAGCGGCTGGTGGTGGTGTAATGGTGTGAGGGATGTTTTCTTGGCACACTTTAGGCCCCTTAGTGCCAATTGGGCATCGTTTAAATGCCACGGCCTACCTGAGCATTGTTTCTGACCATGTCCATCCCTTTATGACCACCATGTACCTATTCTCTGATGGCTACTTCCAGCAGGATAATGCACCATGTCACAAAGCTTGAATCATTTCAAATTGGTTTCTTGAACATGACAATGAGTTCACTGTACTAAAATGGCCCCCACAGTCACCAGATCTCAACCCAATAGAGCATCTTTGGGATGTGGTGGAACGGGAGCTTCGTGCCCTGGATGTGCATCCCACAAATCTCCATCAACTGCAAGATGCTATCCTATCAATATGGGCCAACATTTCTAAAGAATGCTTTCAGCACCTTGTTGAATCAATGCCACGTAGAATTAAGGCAGTTCTGAAGGCGAAAGGGGGGCAAACACAGTATTAGTATGGTGTTCCTAATAATCCTTTAGGTGAGTGTATATATACGTACAAACATCACATTCTCTTAAAACCTGACGCGCAGCACAAGAATTATTCCATTTATGTATTATTTCTAACATGCTGTCTCAAATAATATGACAGTTTGTTCTGTGTAGTATTTCTGCATTCCTAATTTCTACAAAAAATATTACATGATTTACTTATTACAGTGTTTACTTGGTCATGGGCCATTGAAACCACAGAGCACCCACATAACAAATCCCAATTTGAGTACAAGAATAATTGCATAGTTAAGAACAACCAGTATATTATTCTGAACTTTGTATGTTACACTGAGGAAAAAATATCATACAGGTTTGGAACAACATGAAAGAGAGTAAATGATGACAGAATTGGAATTTTTTATTTATTTATTTTTATTTTTTTGGGGGGCGATATTTGTCCCTGCAGGTTTGAGATCAAAGTTCTGAAGTTTTTCCTCTGTGTTTTCCTTTTTGTCTCCAAAGGTTACCAAACCCTTAAGAGCCAGAGTGGATAGGTGTAAATAATTGCAACTGAGCAGGTGTGTATGACTATAGAGGTGTGAAAAAGACTTCCACCTGATCTTGTTCGTCTTTTATATTTCATTTTCACACAGCTGGCAAAAAAACATGCAGGGGATGGAAGGGGGTCTTGGACCCCTGCTAGAGAATTTGTGAAAGTCAGGCACAAGAGGAAATAGAAACTGATGGCAAGATAACTGGTCATGCCTTTTATGAACACAATATGATATTGTTTGAGAGATGAAATCCTATGACATATGATGTAGGAGGGGGTATTTTGCCACCAGACCTTTGTGGCAAGGCCTGAGTCACAACCTCCACCCACACATACTGTACTCCGCCAACACATGAGGGAAGCACTGCACTATGTATATATAGCAGATGTAAATACAACAGCTCTAGCACTACTGTAATATTGGAAATATGGAAGGTATTTAACACACCATTGATCTGCAATATTTATCAAAATCCAAAGCTTTTGACATGATAAACTTCTGCTAGACTGCAAACAGTCTGTCTTAGTCCTCAGACTCCAACAGATCATTTGAATCTATCTATATTCCATTTTTAACTGAAATAAGCTGACTTCTACTGATAAAAGATATGAAAAAATCTAAAGTTGTCAAGATGAACATTAAAATGACATATTTTATGTCATTTTAGATATTTAGATTTTGGAGACTAGGGCTAATTGCCACAGTTAACATCCCAGGCTTTGAGTCTATATATACATTTATATATACATTTGTTTTTTATATACATTTCAGGTTGGGGTGAGTGAAATAACATGAATTATCTTGTTTCATTATTATTTTACCAATAGGCCTACACTTTAGCTCAATAGCACATAATAGGCTGTCTGATTAATGGCAGGTTCCATTGAGACAACTTAAGCTTATGGTGTGAAAACATGCCTCCTATTGGTCGGTGTGGTTACTTTTTCCTGCGTAATAACAGTGAAAGTGTTAAATAGTTTTTTGTTTGTTTGTGTGTTGTTGTTTTTTTTGTTTTTTTGTTTTTTAATGCAGGCTTTTTAAGGTGTCCCCAGAATGTGTCTGTGAACTTTCAGCTCAAAATACCACACAGATCATTTATTATGCCATGTTGTAAATGGCCATTTTTGCATGGAAGGAAAAACATGCTGTTTTCGTCCATGCTATATCTTTAAATGCAAATTAGCTGCTGCTTCCCACCCCACTTTCCAGAAGAGGGCGGAGCCTTTACAGCTCAGATACTCTGCCAAAAACTAAAATATCTGTTTGGTTTTGATTATTATCTCTATTGTGGTCACGCTGTTTATTATCTGCATGTATTTCACTGTATTAAAGTGAAAGCAGTATAATATACAGTTTCTATTGCTAAATATGCTGTTAATATGAATCAATCGTACCTCTGACCACCAGAAGCTAGCTATTTTAGTTTAGAAAGTTTTAAATATGGATATTTTTCTTACACAAACGCGCCACTTCGCTTCAGAAGGCCATTATTAACCACCCAACAGTTATATGATGGATAGATGCACTTTTATGGACTTCAAAAATGACCCAACAATCACTGCCATTGTAAAGCTTGGAAGAGCCAGGACATTTTTAATATAACTCATTTTATTAATCTGAAGAACGTCATATACACCTAGGATGGCTTGAGGGTGAGTAAATCATGGGATAATTTTAATTTTTTGGTGAGCTAACCCTTTAGCTCACCAAAAGCATGAATGAATGCATATTAGTGCACCCGTTTTGTAAAGTGTTACCCAGAGTTTTTTTTGTTTTGTTTTTTTTTTTATCAGCCATAAATCGACCTAAAACAACTGTAGTCCATGCCTGGCTTTAGCTGTTGAGAAAGAGATCCCTCTGCTTAGCTGTTCAGTTAAGTGAACAGGTCAGTGTACAAGATAAAAAGCGAAAGTGGTAAATGCGAGCAAAGAAGTCTAGACAGCACAGAAAGAAGGCTATTTTTTTATTTAACGCAATCTGAGCATTCCAGTACGTGAATATTTTCATAACAACATGAGCCATCTGGAATGAATAATGTGATGAACGTGATTGATATTCAAATGATAAGCAAGTGCTGTGTTTACCTGTAAACTGTACATTTTTGTAAAGTATCTATAGTATCTATAAAATATATAAGAGCCCATTTAAAAAAGAAAACAGCTGATGTTCTTTTCAACTAGCATGCAATAAGACAGCTAATCACAAATGTTGAAAGCAATCTGATCACTGCAACAGAAAGAAAGAAATACACAAAAAAAAAAAGGTACAGTGCTGTTACTGGGGCAGGACCCTAAGGTACAAAGGTGAAAAGGTACATCTTTGTACCTTACTCACCCCTAAATGGTACATATTAGTACCTTAAAAGGTACATATCAGTACTTTAAGAGTGCATATTAGTACCTTAAAGATACATATTAATACCTTAAAGGTACATATTAGTACCTTTTCGGTTTTGTACCTTAGGGTGCCGCCCCAGTGACAGCAATGTACCTTTTTTTCTGACAGTGTACTGAAGGTGTGCAATCTTCTTCCATCCTTAAAGTAGCCACATTACCACAGGGTCTCCAGGAACACATGAAATGGCGATGTGTCAGAAATGATCCTCTATGCAAATGAAACAGCCTGCAAGCACCTGCTCACCTTGTCAGCACAGTTAAACATGTTGGGAGAGACATTTTTTGGCTGATTTTTAGTAGTTGGATAATTATATTAATAATACATATGAGAATAATATAGGTGAAATGTCTAGACTAAGGCTGAGATAGCATATTGCATCACAAAGTGAAGGTCTGCTGAATATTCATTGGCATATTCATGACATTTCAACCAACCAGAGTACTGTTGTTGTTTTGAAAGTGAATGGAGCTTTATTGGAGCTGATGTCTCAGGTCCTGATAGTGCAACTTTACTCAGTGCACAGAATCAGAATCTCCGCCCATTACCAGACTTAATTTCCCAGAAGTCACATTCACAGACGTAGCAGAACATTCTATACGTATCCTCTCTAATCATCAAACACAGCTGCCCTATAGACTCTGCAGTATAGTCCATGCGCATTTAATGGATTTATGGGCTTGAGAGGGAGACCACACAATTGGTTCTGCAGTACAGTGCATGTGGTATGAATTAAAATTATTAATTATAGGTGAGATAGAGTGTGTATGAAAGAGAGAAGAAATCTTTTGAATCTGTTCTTTTCAATGAATCGGACGAACGGGGTCTGAATCTTCAAGGTCACAAGTTATTGGTTTGAATTTGAATCCATTCAGTGTAAATGACTCACTCACTCATCCACCACTGCTGGTATTTCTGCTGATTTATTTCACAATATACTTGGAATACTTGGATTGATCAATTGAGGCATTCAGCGGTCAGATATTTCCTTTATTGCCCTGCTGTATAGTAGTGATGGCTTCTTTTGAAACTGCTTCATGAAGCTTTGGAACATTTAGCAATCTTTAATTTCAAATCAGTGGTTTGGAGCATTTATCAAACTCGTCGAGTCACATGATTTCCCTGCTGTTTTGAACGTGGTTTAACTGGTGATTCATTGCTAGGTGGCATTTATCTGTCTAATGGTTTCTCAGGTCAGTTTATTATTAGTATACATGAAAATGTTTTTTAAATAATTTTAAACTCTCTGGAGTCCTGATCACCCTGCTGGCGTTTATTTTGTGATAATGTGTAATATGCCTTACATATCTCTGCATTCAGCATGATCTATTGCAAGCGTACATTAGTAAACTCCTGCTAAAGAGTAACAAAATAATGATAATAATAATAATAAAATTGAGCAGAAGTGAGGAAAATCAGAGGCGAGAAGGTAATATAATAGATTTAATTGACATTGGGGGAGATACTTATGTTCAATCTAAACTGAAGGAAGCAAGTGAGCTGTGTCAGGAAATTATAAATTAGGTTCACAATGAGCGTTTGCTCATCATTTAAATAATGGATTGTTCATGGTTATGCATGTGTTTTTGTAAAGTGTCCGCAAGGTTTATATGAGGGAGAGAAACTGTAATATGATGTGCATAAGACTATATTTTGATTCAGCATTTCTATCACTTTGTCCACTTTGCAGCCTAAATACATACATACATACTCTCACCTAAAGGATTATTAGGAACACCTGTTCAATTTCTCATTAATGCAATTATCTAATCAACCAATCACATGGCAGTTGCTTCAATGCATTTAGGGGTGTGGTCCTGGTCAAGACAATCTCCTGAACTCCAAACTGAATGTCAGAATGGGAAAGAAAGGTGATTTGAGCAATTTTGAGCGTGGCATGGTTGTTGGTCGGTCTGAGTATTTCACAATCTGCTCAGTTACTGGGATTTTCACGCACAACCATTTCTAGGGTTTACAAAGAATGGTGTGAAAAGGGAAAAACATCCAGTATGCGGCAGTCCTGTGGGTGAAAATGCCTTGTTGATGCTAGAGGTCAGAGGAGAATGGGCCGACTGATTCAAGCTGATAGAAGAGCAACTTTGACTGAAATAACCACTCGTTACAACCGAGGTATGCAGCAAAGCATTTGTGAAGCCACAACACGCACAACCTTGAGGCGGATGAGCTACAAATAGCAAAAAAATGTTGCCTGGTCTGATGAGTCTCGATTTCTGTTGAGACATTCAGATGGTCAGAATTTGGCGTAAACAGAATGAGAACATGGATCCATCGTGCCTTGTTACCACTGTGCAGGCTAGTGGTGGTGGTGTAATGGTGTGGGGGATGTTTTCTTGGCACACTTTAGGCCCCTTAGTGCCAAATGGGCATTGTTTAAATGCCACGGCCTACCTGAGCATTGTTTCTGACCATGTCCATCCCTTTATGACCACCATGTACCCATTATCTGATGGCTACTTCCAGCAGGATAATGCACCATGTCACAAAGCTCGAATCATTTCAAATTGGTTTCTTGAACATGACAATGAGTTCACTGTACTAAAATGGCCCCCACAGTCACCAGATCTCAACCCAATAGAGCATCTTTGGGATGTGGTGGAACGGGAGCTTCGTGCCCTGGATGTGCATCCCACAAATCTCCATCAACTGCAAGAGGCTATCCTGTCAATATGGGCCAACATTTCTAAAGAATGCTTTCAGCACCTTGTTGAATCAATGCCACGTAGAATTAAGGCAGTTCTGAAGGCGAAAGGGGGGCAAACACAGTATTAGTATGGTGTTCCTAATAATCCTTTAGGTGAGTGTGTGTGTGTATATATATATATATATATATATATATATATATATATATATATATATATATATATATATATATATATATATATATATATATATATATATATAATCTGTTTTTCATCATCTTCTATTTTATGCCAAACTGGCATTTTCATTTTCAAGTATAGTGAGTGATAATAGCCCTGGGCTTTAGGATTGTTACAGTACAGTGTTTCAGGCTTTTCACAAGGCTTCTTCTAAAAGTAGAACAGTGTAAGCTGTGTCAGGGTGAAAAAGAAAAGCCGTTTTAAAACTTTAACGACTAATATTGAGCTGTGTGGGTGTGTGTATATGTGTATGAGGCAGGGATAGAGGTAGAATGACAGGTCAGCAGTCTTTAGCCTCCAGAAAGCCTTGGGTGTTTTTTACAGTCTTGTTTCTTACTATCGGGAAAAGCAAGCAGCTATAAAAATGGGCAAAACTGGTGCCATCAACTAGCCCATTAGGCATAAACAGGTGTTGGTTTGGGTTGGTTGTTTGTGTGTTTGTGTATGCATGTGTGAGGCGGTTGTTCTCAAACTTACCTGAAGATGGTCTCCTATTTTCATAGCAATCATCAGGTCTTTAAAAGCAGGAACTAGGGCAATAGGAATAATATGGGACACATTATGAACCTTATCTGCCTGGCTCATGAATATTAGTTAGGTGAGATAATGTGCCCCCAGTAGTTCTAACTGATTTACTGAAGTACATGGACGCTAGCTATATTACTGCTTTTTGTAAGACTTGAGGCTTCTATGATCATCTCATTTTTTTTTTTCCGTTCACACTACGGCCAGTGAAAAATGCCAGTTGATTGTTTATCCCTGATAGCAACCATTTGTGATCCAAAATAATAATAATAATAGTCAACAATATTTAAACAGTTAGTCCATAAAAGTGTTTATTTTATTACTGATGTAATGAGGTCACAGGTATATGTTTGTTGAGTAATTTACGCAGCTCAACCTAGCAGAATGAAGGACCGTAATGTCACGGTTATCTGGACTCATCTTTAGTCTCACTTTCATGGGCTTTCAGTTTGTTGTCATCATTCAGTTTTGCCACTCATCTCTATTCCCATGGACACTAATCTTCCACCACAACTGCACATAATTTACTTCATTACCTCTATGTATTTAGTTCCTCTGTGTTCAGTCTTTAGTTGTCAGTTATTGTTTGTGTGTATTGTTTGTTACACATGCTAGTTTTTTTTGTGTTTTTTTTTTGATACCGTCTAGTTTAATAAAACCTTGTTTATGTTTTATAATCCTGTCATCTTTTTTATTATTTGTTATTAAAAATTAGGAATTGTCAGTGACCCACCTAGAGATGCCAGTTATTTTTCCCCTGGTTTCCGCATGAAAAAATGTTTTTGATATGCACTACTTTTTGCTGTAAGACTCTGTGCTAAGGAGAATGTGCATCTCAGTTGTCAACCATTCAGTTTAAAATACGTGGTAGCTTTTGCAGTGATATCATGTCATTCTCCAAGCCAGAAAATACAGTAAAATAGACAATGATAACCATCTGTTCCAATGGACTGACAAGTGATTGTTCATACCAAATGCAACTAGTTCTCAACCAATGTGCTTACAACAAAACTATATAGTGAAGGTGTACTATGTCAGTGTATAACTCTACTTGCGTCAATCTGATTTAAAGTAGTCTTTCTGTTATGGATAAAGCACTTTCTGGTTTTTAAAATGTTTTTGCCAATAGCGATAAAACTTTAACAATATTTTATCTGAGTTTATCACTAGATGGATATGTTTAGTAGCTTTTTCAGTTTGACCCTCATGCCCTCAAGAATTGTTCCATTTGGCTTGTTTGTTGACAGTTTAGATTATTTATCAGATGAAATGAGTTGCAGTATTAATTTTAAGCTTCATTATACTCATAGGCTACAGTTGACCTCTTTTTGTCAGCTGTCCCATTTGAGGTTTGCCGCTTCATAAACTAAGCCTTACGCATTTGCACTTTAACGAATGATGCAGTTTATCCATTCAGAGTGTTATTAGAGAAGGTCTAAATGCACTATTATCAGTAAAACTTCAGTGGCGTGTTTCTAGCAAACTGTCTTTCATGGCTGAATGTTGTATGATTGGATGCAAAGTGTAACTGTTCATAAATCTTTTCCTTATTGTTGGAGTTCAAATGCAAACTGACTGGACTAATTTGTGTTTACACTACTAGAGGGGGTACCGTAGGAAAAGGAGTTGCAGAAACATTGATTGAGCCGAGAGAGGCCGTTTCATCAGCGCTGAAAGAGAAATCAATGATTCATAATGATGAAAGACTGTAAAGTGTGCCATTACTTAAAACTGGTGCTACATGTTTGTGCACTTTTGATGCAAAAAGTCTAATATTTTTTGAAAGCAGTGGTTCTCAACTGATTTAGTTTCAGAACCCAGATATTACATTGGAAGGTGTCAAGTGGTGATGTAAGTACTAGTAAGTTGTAGTGTTGTGTCGTAATTACAAACCCGATTCCAAAAAAGTTGGGACACTGTACAAATTGTGAATAAAAACAGAATGCAATGATGTGGAAGTTTCAAATTGCAATATTTTATTCAGAATACAACATAGATGACACATCAAATGTTTAAACCAGGGGCGTAGCCAGCGGGCGGGCCTGACAGGCACAGGCCCGCCCACTATGATGAGTAATTACAAAATTATTATAGCATCTCAAAAACTAAAATAAATAAAATGTGTTTTTTTATGGTCTATAGTTTTTGCATAATGATTGAGTTTGATTGACAGCTGTGTTTTTTGTAATTAGGTGTCAGGCTGTCTCATGCATGTCGCACCTGTGACTTCATGAAGTGTGTTTGCCTAATCACTCAGCCTATAATTTGCAATTGTGTGATAGATAACAAGCAGGGATGCAAAATTCTTTAAAAAGGCTTTTTAATAACTCGCATGGAGAGAACCTATCCATCAGCTCACAAATAACAGTAAGACTTTTCGATTCCAAGCACAGTTTCATTCTGTAAAGCCGGTAACACACCATCTGTAACTGTTAGTCGATATAGTGTAGGGGTAAGGTGCGTGACATTAAGTTTTGACGCAATTCGACTGGAGGTTCGATTCCGCCATTTGCCGAACTCGCTCTACTTCCTTTTCCCATCACATATCAGATCGGAAAGGCATTTATTTTCAATAAAAATTAAGAATATATTTGAAAAGTGGAAATAAAGTGTCTAACGTGTGTTGTAACCGCTGCTCATGTTTTGTATGTGGACAGGTTCTATGATTTATTTTTTTCAGTAGGATCAAAGAAAATAAGATTGAAATGACCTGAATATTGAGTCCATCTGTTATTTTACCTGAAAGCATAGGCATAATTTGCGGGTGCCCTGGCACATAGTATGCCCCCACCACTGCACAATAGGTATCTTGAAAGTGCCCGCTCACTTTTGCCCACGCCCGACCAAAAATAAAATTCTACCTACACCACTGGTTTAAACTGAGAAAATGTATGATTTTAAGGGGAAAATAAGTTGATTTTAAATTTCATGGCATCAACACATCTCAAAAAAGTTGGGACAAGGCCATGTTTACCACTGTGTGGCATCCCCTCTTCTTTTTATAAACAGTCTGCAAACGTCTGGGGACTGAGGAGACAAGTTGCTCAAGTTTAGGAATAGGAATGTTGTCCCATTCTTGTCTAATACAGGCTTCTAGTTGCTCAACTGTCTTAGGTCTTCTTTGTCGCATCTTCCTCTTTATGATGCACCAAATGTTTTCTATGGGTGAAAGATCTGGACTGCAGGCTGGCCATTTCAGTACCCGGATCCTTCTTCTACGCAGCCATGATGTTGTAATTGATGCAGTATGTGGTCTGGCATTGTCATGTTGGAAAATGCAAGGTCTTCCCTGAAAGAGACGACGTCTGGATGGGAGCTATTGTTCTAGAACTATTGTTCTAGAACTTGGATATACCTTTCAGCATTGATGGTGCCTTTCCAGATGTGTAAGCTGCCCATGCCACACGCACTCATGCAACCTCATACCATCAGAGATGCAGGCTTCTGAACTGAGCGCTGATAACAACTTGGGTTGTCCTTGTCCTCTTTAGTCCGGATGACATGGCGTCCCAGTTTTCCAAAAAGAACTTCAAATTTTGATTGGTCTGACCACAGAACAGTTTTCCACTTTGCCACAGTCCATTTTAAATGAGCCTTGGCCCAGAGAAAACGCCTGCGCTTCTGGATCATGTTTAGATATGGCTTCTTTTTTGACCTATAGAGATTTAGCCGGCAACGGTGAATGGCACAGTGGATTGTGTTCACCGACAATGTTTTCTGGAAGTATTCCTGAGCCCATGTTGTGATTTCCATTACAGTAGCATTCCTGTATGTGATGCAGTGCCGTCTAAGGGCCGAAGATCACGGGCATCCAGTATGGTTTTCCGGCCTTGACCCTTACGCACAGAGATTGTTCCAGATTCTCTGAATCTTTGGATGATATTATGCACTGTAGATGATGATAACTTCAAACTCTTTGCAGTTTTTCTCTGAGAAACTCCTTTCTGATATTGCTCCACTATATTTGGCTGCAGCATTGGGGGAATTGGTGATCCTCTGCCCATCTTGACTTCTGAGAGACACTGCCACTCTGAGAGGCCCTTTTATACCCAATCATGTTGCCAATTGACCTAATAAGTTGCACATTGGTCCTCCAGCTGTTCCTTATATGTACATTTAACTTTTCCGGTCTCTTATTGCTACCTGTCCCAACTTTTTGGAATGTGTAGCTCTCATGAAATCCAAAATGAGCCAATATTTGGTATGACATTTCAAAATGTCTCACTTTCAACATTTGATATGTTATCTATATTCTATTGTGAATAAAATATAAGTGTATGAGATTTGTTAAATTATTGCATTCCTTTTTTTATTCACAATTTGTAGTGTCCCAACTTTTTTGGAATCGGGTTTGTACTTAAAATCTAGGAAATCTATAAAACATATTACTATGAATTACATTTTCTACTTCTTTTAATGTTACCCTACTTAAATGCATGTCTGGGTTAAAAAATAATTGGGTAAAAATTAAGTGCATATTGTTTATAAAACTAGTTGTCTTGTCAATAAAATGTATTTATTTATTTACTATAACTCAAAGACAGCTTTCTGGTTATTAATATAACACTAAATAAATAACACCAGTGTTGTTTTTATACTATTATAGTTTTTATGATATGAGCTTTTATTTTTATATTTTCTTCAGTTTAAGTTTTATGTGTTTTTGTCACTTTATTTGCTTTAATTAATTAAAGCAAATAAACTCTGTTTTGGTAATTTTAGAACTTAAAGTTAATATTTATATTTTACTATTATTTCAGTTACCAAAAATTAGTTTTAATAGTTTTAATTACCAGTAATAACATTGATTAAGTCTACATGAATGTATAAAAGGATGTGGGGGGGAAATTTCATCCACATATGCATTTTGGGGTTAAAAGTTGATGTGCATATTTGTTGTGCTATCTTTTTTCGTTTGTATGATTATATGGCTAGTTGCATTATCATTACTGTCTTTTCCCTGCTCTACACAACTCTATATGAACAGACCTGCGGCCCACCAGTCGAAAAGCGCTGCTAAAGAATAACCATGCTCCGCAAAGACAGCAACAGCCGAGCTACATTTATCGTATCTGAAACATATTGTCAGATCCTATTGCCTCTTATTCACATTCAAACGATATTGTACCACCAAGTGATCCGAACATGGAGCTGGAAATCATCAGATTAATGGTGAGACTGCAGAGGGGACACAGACAGCATGTCTGCCTAACTCTAGATTCATTCCATTAGTGTGCCTCCACACTGTGGTCCCGCTCTAGTACATTTCCTCTCCTCTCACATCACCTCTGTTCAATTTAACGCTGTGTTGCTGCTAGCACTCCAAGCAGGGCCTGCCAGTGCCGTATCACGGCTGCTTTTCCATTTGACATAACACACACACATACACACCCGCCCAAGGAAGGCTGCCTGCTGCAATTAGCCAGGATTTAACAAACCCTGCAGACGATCCTCACTTCTCATATGGGGACGCCAGCCATGGGCGCTTGACCGATTGCACGGGGCGATAGGGCGGCGCGGGACGAGCTGGCAGAAGCAACCAGAGCATTGAAGATCAATCCAAAAGCCCTGGATCTTTCTAGCCAGTGAGGGAGCATAACCGATGCTCATTTTTAGTGTATCTTCAGCTTCCCGCTTGTTTATAGTAATCCCCAAGGCTCTGTCCATACCTCACTGGATTAAAGGCTCGGTTGTTTGGGCACGAGAGAGATAGAGAGGTCTGGAGAAGATTGCTGCTATCAGCCTCAGCGTGCTGCTACTGTACACAGCAGTAGACGTGCGGTCAGTCCCTGTTCTGTAAGCTCAGTAAACAGAGACTTTGTGCCTAAAACCCGGGTCAGACTGTTGCCGGAGGCTTCAGACGTCTTTTGCTGTCTGAGTCTGTTAGGAAGGTGACTCCCTTAATAATGCTGGCACACAGTAAGTGTATGAGTTCATTTTCATAACCAGGTTGGAATTAAAATTAATAAGTCATTATTAATAGGGATGTCAATGTAATGTTAATTTAGTGCATTTAGTTATTTAGTTAGTTATTAATAACTATTTTTAATAATGATATTAATAATAGTCAGCTTGAAATAGAGCTGCATAATTAATTGTTAAAAGACTGCAACCTTGAATCAAACAAAAATCTTATTTCTAAATGACAACGATTCCAATGTGTCTATTACGCCTGTGTCACATCGCAAGCGTTAGCGGAGCGTGAACTGCGTGTATTTTGTCACTACCCATGTTAAGGAATGAGAGGATCAGCCGTCATACTTCCGATGTAAATTTCTCTCGTGGTGCGTGTCCACAGGCGGGCAGAGTGAGCGTTTTCAATTCAAATACGGAACTTGAGCTTCACGCTCACGCTGTACACTGTAGAATTTACTGCGGACCGGAAAAAGCGTTGAGAGAGGCAGAGAGCGTCAGGTTGGGCAGTTCTCGGCTTTATGCCGATAGGAGCAATAAGTGAGTGTTTAAAAAAAAAATTGTCATTGAATCATTCATTTAAAGATTTATTCACAAATGCTGTCTTTATGAATGAGATATTGACTCATTATTTTTATAAATCATTTATTTCAAATTAACATATTTAAAATGGACTAAAACAATGAACATTTTGTCAGAACCTTCAGTTTGCATGTTATTTTGTTTAGTTGTCCATTGTTTTAGTGTTTTTTTTTTTTTCTTTTCAGAATTGTGGGAGAATCGAGATTTTACACGCACACACACACACACACATGTTTGTTTTTGTGAATTGTGGGGACATTCCATAGGCATAATGGTTTTTATACCGTACAAACCGTATTTTCTATCCCCCCACACTACCCCTACCCCTAAACCTACCTATCACAGGAAACTGCACATTTTTACTTTCTTCCAAAAAAACTCATTCTGTATGATTTATAAGCATGATTATGAAAAATGGGGACATGGGTAATGTCCTCATAAGTCACCCTCTCCTTGTAATACCTATGTCATACCCATGTCATTATACACATTTGTGTCCTGATATGTCACACACACACACACACACACAAAATAAAAATAAAAAATGATTACTTTTGATTAAGGGAGAAACGGAAGTCTGTCAGACACATCCACAATTTATCTCAAGTTCAGTGTGGTATATACAATTTGGCATGTGACCACAGTAAAAAGCTGCAGTTATCGCAGAGTTTCTTCTTAAGAGCTTCTAATCAGCCTAATGTCATCAGCCTACTCTCTAACCTAAGCATCCACGCACACACTCGCATACACACGCAGACACATACACGGCTCTGATAAATGTATCACCAAAGCAAAATGCTGCTACTAGCACAAACATATCTGGCCCATTTATCTTCTCCTTCATAGTTCATATGGAAACATGAACGTGTTTCAAATGCATCCATTTCATTCGGAATTCAAGCTGACAAGACCACACTGCGAAGAAGAAGAAACTGGGGAACGAATAAAAGGGGAAATTGAAGTCTTAAGCAAAAAAGAAGGTCCATTGTGCATATGTTAATGTATTTTTCTGCAACAGAACCTTGCTCATTTAAAAGACACTGTGAGTTAGAGTATCATGCACGCTCAATACACAAACACAATCTCACCCCTCTGATGGGGAGAGAGAGGTTTGTTTGCTTAGATCCTTGCATACGGTAAACGTGATTATTCTCGCGGGGTTGCCCCCCTGCTAATGCAGTATCCAGCCCCACTCCTGACTTTTGTTCCGCTCTGTGTGCATGTCACAGAAACAGCACCTCAGCAAACGAATACACACTTGAACGCCAGCACGACCTCAAGAAATGAACAATGTTTAAGGTTTTATTGTCACACTTAGGGTTTCTGTTCACAGCAAAAGATACTCTGTTAACCTTAACAATATGCCCATATGTCAGATTTAACAATAGGTGACGTAAAAACATTATGTGCTGTCTGAATTAGATTAAGTGCAGACTTAAATACATGCCATTTAGGTGGTGATTATTCATACTATTGCAACGCAGATGGCTCTGTGTATGCAAGTGTTGGCATTGAATATGTGTGAGCATGTGTAAATATATGCACTGGGAGACAGTATGAGTGTTTGATTGTGTTGGTATGTTCAAAGGCAAGACTGTAATTATGCATAAATGGGTCTCTCTGAGTAGGTGTGTGCTAAAAGTCAACAAAACTCAAACAAACTGCTATGTGCATGAGTGCTTGTTTGTTTGTCTGTACATATACATTAAAAAAACTGTTAAATTTAGAGTAACAAACATTTGTTGGTACCAGACATCACTGTTAAAATATGTTGACAATATAAGTTTAAACATTACAGTACTAGATTTTGGTGTCTGTGTATTTTACAGTCCATGACTATGTATAAATAATTAAATCCTGTTAAATTTATAGTAACAAACAGGCATTTGTGGTTGCCAGAAATCACTACAAAAATATGGAGACTATATGGTATATTGTTTTAAGCATTGTAGGGTTAGATTTTGGTGTTTGTGTATTTTACAGTCCATAACTATATGTATAATTAACTGATATAACATTGGTATAGCAACCAACCAACTTTATTTATTATAAACTTAAAAACTCCTATTTAAGCACCATGAATTTTGTCTGTGTATTTCCATAACTGTATTAACTGTATATATTATTTAATTTTAACTAACTGATATCATATCAACCAACCAACTTTATTTACAAAAGTAAGTTTACTTTAAACTTACATTATAAGCTCCATGATTTTATTAAATCATGTAGTAATTTATGTTTTACATCAAAAAGGTAATTTCCATAGTATTTACAGTGAAATATTTAATCATAAAATCATAAATTATTAGGTCATTAACTATTTATGATACAAAGTAGTATGCATGTGTTGTCTTATTTTTATTAGTATTACAGTAAAATTACATGTATTAACCTGTGAAATCTAATAACACTTTTTAACATTTTGTGGTAAGAGAATCAGTTAACAGGATTTTAATGTTCAATTTTAGCATTGTATTGTGTGTCTGTGTGTGTGTGTGTGTGTGTGTGTGTGTGTGTGTGTGTGTGTGTGTGTGTGTGTGTGTGTGTGTGTGTGTGTGTGTGTGTGTCATATCAGGACACAAATGTGTATAATGACATGGGTATGACATAGGTATTACAAGGAGAGGGTGACTTGTGAGGACATTACCCATGTCCCCATTTTTCAAAAGGCTTATAAATCATACAGAATGAGTTTTTTTGGAAGAAAGTAAAAATGTGCAGTTTCCTGTGATAGGTAGGTTTAGGGGTAGGGGTAGTGTGGGGGGATAGAAAATACGGTTTGTACGGTATAAAAACCATTATGCCTATGGAATGTCCCCACAATTCACAAAAACAAACGTGTGTGTGTGTGTGTGTGTGTGTGTGTGTGTGTGTGTGTGTGTGTGTTCTCCACTGGCCTTTTCTCCTCTTGGCCCGCTGGTGACCCTTACACCTGTAAAATCAATGAAAAGCAGGCCGCCGAATTTAGGTCCTCGCTTGTCCTCCCCTTCACCCTCCTCTGCAAGGTTAAATCTGCTTGGATCACAACTCAACACCACCTGTCAATAACACCCCAAGCTCTCGCCATCCCCTGACTGGCGCTGCTGTTTTCAGGGAGCAATAACTCATGCTCACTTCATAGTTGGCCTTGGTTGACTCTGAAATTTGTAAATTCTTTCTTGCATTGTTGTGCCTGCCTCAGTGTATTATAAAAGCATAGAGCTTGTTGGTTAGCTAAGATGGTGAGATTATGGTCTTTTAATAGTAGTAACAGTATTTTAGTGTTTCATTAACAAGGATTACATGCTTTACAAAACAAAACAATTGAGTTAAATCAGCCAAAACAACACACTAGTAATCAAGTACCAAAGCAACATCCATTCAGATGGGGATGTTGCTGTTTAAAGCCATAACAACCTCCTCCCATGCACAGCAGTGAAGTAAAAATCTGGGTGGAATCGGAGGTTCTATCATCACAGTTATCACTTGCAATCTGTCATCCCCTTTTTAGTAATGTGTGTGGGATTTTGCATTCATTTTTGTGAAGATTTCCGTCATGCTGCATTTGCAAAGCTTTAGCATGAGGTTTAATCTGTTTGTAACCGCGCGCATGCATTCATTTATGCAAATGTTCGTATGCATGCATGCAATTATATATCTCTCTCATCCATGCTCTCTTTCATTATGTGTCACCATCATTAGCGTTGTGTGCTTTGAGACACCTGTCCCTGGGGCGGTGCACAATAGTGTTTACTTCACCACTTTACTGCAGTATACAGTGTTCAGTTGGTCTAGCTTGATTGAACCCTGTGGACCTATTAGGGCCTTTAATCAGAAGCGGAGCCAGGCCCAGCCCCCCGGGCTTCATTACACATTACAGGTACAAACTCTTGCATTAACTAACTAACAAAACCTGCTGTAGCTGCAATCAAACACACAGAACACGTTAGCTACATGCTGTCACATAGAGGTGGAGACATCCATGTTGAGGAAATGCTAGGACCTGTATTAGCAGTGAGCGGCCATTGTGATGTAGTCGATGCATTAGATGCGTGAGAAATTTCTAGCTCATGAAGGGTGACAGTCATAAAGATGGAGCACAGGAGGCTAACTACTGTATAGGAGCTACTGATATGTCACCCGATTTGGTAAGATACCATTACATTCCCTCTAGATGTGCTTTGGCCAGAGCGTCTCTGGGTTTTATTGTGTTGTTATGCTTTTTAAACGATCAAAGAATAAAGTTTTCTGTTTGTCTTAAAGAAATTCACTCTTTTCCATTCTCTTTAAATTCTAATTTTAAGCCCAGTTTCACATAGTCCATTGCACTAAATCTTTTAGATCTAATTAAAAGTTTCTTTCTCACATAACGGTGTAGGGGAAAGAGATTTCAAAGTTGTTAGCAGACGTTCCGAACCACTTTTCTGTTGACTGATTTTTCTCTTTTGCCGTGTATAATGTAATGTGACATGGAAGGATGAGAACGAAGGATATGTAGAAAGAGCTCCTCAAAACAAATACGCAGTCAAATCTGACCCTGGAGATTAAGTGGCAGTTGTCTGTTGGCATTAGCATTGTGGACAGCGTGTTTGAGCACATCACAATGTCACAGAGCTCTCACCTCCTGACAGGCAAGGATGTGCTCGCAGGAAGTGTGAGCTATTGACGGGGCGCTGATATTTTTAGCTCTTTCATTAAACCTCAGCAGAGATATCAGCCATCAATAGGATAGCATCATTACGCTCTGAACGTGAGATCTTGATTCAGACATACATGTCCTTGAAGGGAATGAATCCTTTGTGAATGACATTCTGGGACGTCCAGTTTGAGATTTGATTTATGTTGTGAGTTCAAAGCGTGGTAGATTTTTTGTTTCTCAATTATTTAAAGTAATGAACCATTATATTTAAAAAACTGTAGGGCTGCAACTAACGATTATTTTTATAATCGTTTAATTTGACGATTCTTTTTTATTTTATTAAAAATCGGTTAGTCGATTAATCGGGTGGGGGGGGAAATTACTGACAAAACACTATTACACATCCTGCCCAATACTGTCCTTCAAACAAATGTGTCAGCTGAGTGCTATGAAAACATACATAGTGAAAATATATCCTTACAAAAATTAACCATGGTTTTACAACAAATAAAACAAACAAACAAATAATAATAATAATACATTAATTAATTAATAAATAAAACAGGGTTATTGTGGTTATTCCGTAGTAACCACAAATTAACCATAGTTTTGCTTCAAACCACAGTTTGACTATGGTATTGTGTGGTTATGCAAATGGTAATTAATACTCCAAAACAAAGTATGGTTTTACTATCTAATAGAACATGGTTAATTTTCATAAGGGTATATCTGAGCTAAAAATTTACTAAGCTAAAGGACAGTTTAAATCCCTACATTAAGATGATATTAGAGAAACACACACACACACACACACACAAAAAAAAAAAAAAAAAAAAACATTCAGTGTTACCAGATAAGAGGAATGTTCTGCAGAAACACACACATTTGCTATGGACACAGTAACTGTTACTGTCATTTCTTTTTCCTGTAAATAGGCCGTAAGAAACGTCTTACATTTATATTCAATTACACGCTGTTATCCCTTTACAGTTACTACTCTCATAAAATATGTGAAATACATGTTGACTCTTAAACCTAAATTTAGCGTCCAACAGCAGATAAATGAATGTTTTTGCTCTGAATTTGAATTTTCTCCCTCTCTGTCTGTTTGACGCGCATGCGCGCACCGGCGCTCGTCCGGTGAAGTTTGAAGCTTGATGCACACTGTCAGGACGCTTTCATGCAAAATGGAAATACTCACGTGAATTATTAACATTTACAGATAAAGACATAACCACTGTTCTCTATATAGATCAGTGGATCATATAACACGTCGCTGAGGACACACACGCATCTGTCAAAGCGCATGACATGGTATGTTAAACACTAATGCATTAGCTTGAAGCTTAAAATAAAGAATTGTAATGTTTTGGGCGCTTGGCTCACGTACCTTTCCCGCAGCAGCTCATTCTGTTTCCACTCCACTATTTTTAGATGCATTTTGTCCATAGAAATGCATTATTCAGTGCTGTAATTATTTGGCACAACTGGTGGAAGTTGGTGGCAGACCCGACTAATCAATAATGAGAATCTGTCGATGATTTTCATTATCGATTTTATCGACTAGTTGTTGCAGCCCTATAGACTAATTGTCAGCCTACGTCGCAGGTTCAACTGTGCATGTTGGTTGCAAAAGACGATTGTTTATAAAAATATAAACAAAACTCAAACATCCATTTAAGCATGTGTGTTTATTTTAGTACTTCCTTCAGTGAAACAACATACTACAGCCTGTAAAACATTTAAATAAATATCAGTAAATAATGGTTATATAAATTATATAAGAAAGTTAAATATTAGTTAAATATGGTTTATATTTCCCCACAGAGGTGCTCATATGCCGCTTTGCGCGGAAAGGGTGGGACACGAGCAGGAAAGAGAGCATTGTTCTTCTAATATCTTCATGTTCCCTTTCAGTCGGTCACGTTCGACGTACGTCGGACGTCACCGACGAATTGGGATCACTTCAGGGAGCCCCTAACAGCTTCGAGATATAGAGAACAGGCCAATGAGAATTGGCGTGCGAGATTTGCATCTCGCGCTCCGCCCGGCCGCGGGTATAAAGCGGAAGTGAAATGCACGCACGCGTTTGTCATTCACTTCGGAGCCGAACGGCGTTGATGAAGAGCGAAAAGAGAGAGAGAAAGAGAGAGAGAGTAGAGAGAACGAGACCAGAGAGAGAGAGGAAGACGTGTGTGTTGGCGGGACGGCACAACCAGCGCGACCGCGCCCACTGCTGCATTAGAAACAACTGCTGTTCTCACAGCAATAAAAGAGAGTTGTGAGTGCACACACACGGGCTGCACTATTTCCCGGTGTGTTGCCGCGGTCCTCCCCTGAGTGCTTCAGCACAAAAAAAGAGCGTTTTCCTCATAAATAGAGCTACACGGGTGTGACACTACGTCTTTTTCAAGATGTCCTTCCACCCATGCGCTACTGGATGCGGTCGTTCCCTGTCACCCGCTGACGGTCACAATCACTGTATCACGTGCCTGGGCTTACAGCACGCTGAGGCGGCCTTTGTGGATAGTTCGTGTTCTCACTGTGGGAGCATGACTATCGCAGCGCTTAGGTCGAGACTCGCCTACATTCGTGAAGGTGGAGTCCCCCTACCCATGCCTCGATCTAGCTCTATTCCCCAGAATAGATCTACTTCGACGAATGGCCGGGGTGACCTGAGGATTAAGGTTAGGGCAAACCCGCTGAGCGTACCTCCGCAGGCCCCTAATCCCTCACAAGCGCTGCTACCGGTTGAGCTTCCGGAGGGACCCGCTGGCCCCTCCCATGGAGCTCCGGCGGAGGAGCAGATGTCGATCGCTGCATCGGAGGGGCAGTCGGAGGATGAAGATTCGGCTGCACTGCCTCCCTCTGGGAGAGTGGCAGCGGTCGAGTCGGACCCCGAGTTGACGGCTATGCTTTCCCGGGCCGCCAAAAAGGTCGGGCTTGAGTGGAACCCTCCACCACGTCCCGAACCTTCTAGGTTGGACGATTGGTTTCTCGGGGCGGGCCGCGCTGGTTCTCAGCATCCCGCCCCAGTGCCTTTCTTCCCGGAGGTGCATGAGGAGCTCACCAGGTCGTGGTCGACACCCTTTAGTGCCAGGAACCGACCTGGTGGCTCCTCCCTCCTCACTACCCTTGACGGCGGGCAAGCCAGGGGGTACGTGGGGATCCCGCCGGTGGAGCGGGCCGTCGCGATGCAACTGTGTCCGGCGACCGCCTCCAACTGGCGCGGTGACCCACGTCTCCCGTCCAAGGCCTGTAAGTTCTCCTCCAGTCTGACTGCGAAGGCTTACAGGTCTTGTGGCCAGGCTGCGTCCGCCTTGCATGCCATGGCGCTGCTTCAGGTGCATCAGGCCCAGGCACTCATGGATATGCACGAGGGTAGCCCTGGCCCAGAGCTCCTCCGGGAGCTCCGGACGGCGACGGACCTCGCCCTCCAGGCGACGAAAGTCACCGCCCGTTCCATTGGTCAGGCGATGTCCACTCTAGTGGTCCAGGAGCGGCATCTCTGGCTCAACCTGGCCGACATGAGGGAGACCGATAAGACTCGGTTCCTGGACTCCCCCATCTCCCCGGCCCGGGTTGTTCGGCGACGCGGTCGAGAGCTTTGCCCAGCAGTTCTCGGCCACCCAGAAGCAGACGGAGGCCATAAAATACATCCTGCCCCGGCGGTCAGCTGCTGCCTCCACCCCGCCGCCGGCCGCAGCACCTCCGCCTGCTTGTCGCCGAGGACGTCCGCCCGCCGCCGCCCCCGCTCCAGCCCAGCAGCAGCCTCCACCCGGGCGTCGGCGTGGAGCCGGCCGTGGGAAGGACGTCCAGCCCGCTCAGGCCGCTGCCAAGCCAGGTGGCAAGTGCCGTCGTAAGAGACCCTGAGACGGGCCACCCAGAGATGGAGGAGACTGCTCTTCGAGACGGCCAGCACCTCCAACCCCGGAGGAGGGCCGGGGGGCGATATTGTGTCATCCTGTTCCCCGCTCCACCCAAATTGTCAATAGAAGAGCAGTTTCAAATCTCTGGGTGCCAAGAGAGTGCGCTCGGCGGTGTTCGACGCTTCCATGCCATGTCACCCTCAGGCGCCTCTCTATCGCCAGCAGGGGTGCCGGCTGTGTCTGGGACACTCACCAACGGCCTCCCACACTCGCGTGCCCCCTCAGCGGAAGCAGGTAAGTGTTGCACAGCACACTCAGACCCCACCTTGGGCCGCTACCATGCCGCCCGTATCGGGTCCCTGCATGCTGCCCGCTGCGCGGTACGCGTCTGTGGTGCCGTTGGTCCCGCTTGCACGGTTCCTGGGAGCCTGGCTAGTGCTTCCCAGCCCGTCTCGCTGGCTCATCCGTACTATCAGACTCGGCTATGCGATTCAGTTCGCCCGGCGTCCCCCCAAGTTCAGGGGCGTTCACTTCACCTCCGTGTCGAAGGAGAATGCCCCTGTGCTCCAGGCGAAGATCGCAGTCCTACTGGCGAAGGACGCGATAGAGCCGGTCCCTCCAGCCGATATGAAGACTGGCTTCTACAGCCCGTACTTCATTGTGCCCAAGAAAAGCGGCGGGTTACGCCCGATCTTGGATCTGCGACTTCTGAACCAGTCCCTTCGCAGGCTGCCGTTCAGGATGTTAACGCAGAAACGCATCTTCAGGTGCGTCCGTCCCAAGATTGGTTTGCAGCGATCGACCTGAAGGACGCGTACTTTCATGTCTCGATTCTCCCTCGACACAGACCATTCCTACGCTTTGCATTTGACGGACGAGCATATCAGTACAAGGTCCTACCCTTCGGGCTGGCCCTGTCGCCCTGTGTCTTCACGAAAGTCGCGGAGGCGGCCATTGCTCCCATGAGAGTGCGTGGTGTTCGCATTCTCAACTACCATTCTCAACTTCCTTGCCCAGTCGCGAGAGCAGTTGTGCGAACACAGGGACATGGTGCTCCGTCACCTTTGCCGGTTGGGGCTTCAGGTCAACTGGGAGAAGAGCAAACTC
The DNA here is from genome assembly GCA_018749465.1 of Paracanthobrama guichenoti. Classification (NCBI taxonomy): domain Eukaryota; kingdom Metazoa; phylum Chordata; class Actinopteri; order Cypriniformes; family Gobionidae; genus Paracanthobrama; species Paracanthobrama guichenoti. Next base: position 31,695,939 of record CM031956.1, on the reverse strand, counting down.
TGCCCCTCGCAGAGGATCTCTTTTCTCAGGATGGAGATAGACTCGGTCGCCCGGACGGCGCGCCTCACCGAGGAGCGCGTCCAGTCAGTGTTGAACTGCGTGAACTCGTTCGAACGCAGGATAGCGGTACCACTGAAACATTTTCAGAGGCTCCTGGGGCATATGGCGTCCGCAGCCGCAGTAACGCCGCTGGGATTGTTTCATATGAGACCGCTTCAACGCTGGCTCCACGACCGGGTCCCGAGATGGGCGTGGCGCAGCGGAACTCTCCGTGTCCAAGTGACGCCGAGATGCCGCCAAACCTTCAGCCCGTGGTTGGACCCTTCATTTCTACGGGCAGGTGTGCCTCTAGAACAAGTGTCCAGGCATGCTGTTGTCTCCACGGATGCCTCATCCACCGGCTGGGGTGCCACGTACAACGGGCTTGCAGTGTCGGGTCTGTGGACGGGGCCCCAACTGCAATGGCATATCAATTGCCTGGAGTTGTTAGCAGTTCGTCTTGCACTCAGCCACTTCAAAACGCTGCTCAGAGGCAAGTACGTTCTGGTCCGTACGGACAGCACTGCGGCCGTTGCGTACATCAACAAACAGGGTGGTCTACGCTCCCATCGCATGTCACAACTCGCCCGCCTCCTACAACAACTCTCCTCCTATGGAGTCAGAAGCATCTGAGGTCGCTTCGTGCCATTCATATTCTGGGCCTGCTCAATCGTGCGGCCGACGAGCTCTCACGACAGCCAGTGCTCCCGGGAGAGTGGAGACTCCATCCCCAGGTGGTCCAGCTGATCTGGAGTCGCTTCGGGGCCGCGCAGGTAGATCTGTTTGCCGCCCCGGACTCCACCCACTGCCAGCTGTTCTATTCCCTGACCAAGGGGACCCTCGGTTCGGATGCGCTGGCACATAGCTGGCCCCGGGGCCTACGCAAATATGCGTTTCCCCCAGTGAGACTTCTTGCACAAACACTGTGCAAGGTCAGGGAGGACGAGGAGCAGGTCCTGTTGGTCGCTCCGTACTGGCCCAACAGGACTTGGTTTTCGGAACTAGTGCTCCTCGCGACAGCACCTCCTTGGCCCATTCCTCTGAGGAAGGACCTCCTGACTCAGAGACGGGGCACCCTCGGAGGTTCTAGGCGGTCTGCCACAAGCTGTGGTAGACACCATTACTTCCGCTAGAGCGCCCTCTACAAGGCACCTCTACGCGTTGAAGTGGAACCTGTTCGTCGAATGGTGCTCTTCTCGCCGAGAAGACCCCCGAAGGTGTTCAGTCAGTTCTGTGCTTTCCTTCCTACAAGACGGGTTGGAGCGAAAGCTGTCTCCCTCCACCCTCAAAGTTTATGTGGCCGCCATCGGAAGCACGATCTGATCGTCAGGTTCCTGAGGGGGGCGAGGAGACTGAATCCGCCTTGCCCTCCCTCTATACCCTCTTGGGACCTGTCTCTGGTGCTGACCGCACTGCAGAGGCCTCCCTTTGAGCCTTTGCAGTCAGCTGAGTTAAAAATTTTGTCTCTGAAGACAGTACTCCTGACTGCATTGGCCTCCATCAAGAGGGTAGGGGACCTGCAGGCATTTTCGGTCGATGAATCGTGCCTGGAATTCGGGCCTGGTAACTCTCACGTAATCCTGAGACCCCGGCCTGGATATGTGCCCAAGGTTCCCACCACTCCCTTCCGGGACCAGGTGGTGAGCCTGCAAGCGCTGCCTTCGGAGGAGGCAGACCCAGCCCTAGCTTTTCTCTGTCCCATCCGCGCTTTGCGGACTTACGTGGACAGAATGCAAAGCTTCAGGACCTCAGAGCAGCTCTTCGTCTGTTATGGAGGACAGCAGAAGGGAAAGGCTGTCTCCAAGCAGAGGATGGCCCACTGGATAGTGGATGCCATCGTCTTGGCGTATGAAACCCAAGACGTGCCCTGCCCACTCGGGTTAAGAGCCCACTCCACCAGGGGTGTAGCTTCTTCCTGGGCGCTGGCTCGTGGCGCCTCGCTGGCAGATATTTGTAGAGCTGCGGGCTCGGCGACACCTAACACGTTCGCTAGGTTCTATAGCCTACGTGTAGAGCCAGTATCTTCCTGTGTGCTCACTTCCCATAGTCAGTAACACCGGTGCCCGTTCTAAAGTGTCGGCTTGCTGCGCCACTCCCTTCCCATGGAACGGATACGTGCGCTTATATGCTCCAGTCGAGTTCCCCAGTATGGCGAACCCTGTCGAGTCCTCCGCAACCCTCGGCAGTCGGACGTGGCGGAGCGTCCGACGCCAGGCCTAACGCTCGTATGCATTGGTGGAACTTGTGTTAGGCTGGGTCCCATATGTTGTGACCCCCACGGCGGTCCCATATGTGTATTCTCCACGGTAAGTCTCCCTTTGGCGAGCTCTGCCGTCTCAGTGTGGTGTGGACCCCCGCCTAAAATGGCCGGAGCCACCCCTGGGGCTTCCGTATGTAGCACTGCCCATGGCCAGTCCATACGTATATTCTCCACATGGTAACTCCACATGGCATGATGTGGCTTCCGCAGCGGCCCCCAGCGTTATCCAATAGTCGGCTGAGTGGGTCTTGCGGAACAGCAGCTGACTCTCCCTGCGTGAATTTCCCCGCCCGGAACAGCCGGGGTCTGAGGGGCTTTCCCAGGGCGCTGGAAGTGGTAGCAACTGTGGCGTGTTCCAAAGAGATCCCAATTCATCGGTGACGTACGTCGAACGTGACCGACTGAAAGGGAACGTCTTGGTTACGTATGGTAACCCTCGTTCCCTGAAGGAGGGAACGGAGACGTACGTCCCGTCGCCACAATTGCTGTACCATCACTGCAGGCCGAGTCAATAGTTCGGCTCCTCAGTGAAAAACAAACGTGCGTGCATTTCACTTCCGCTTTATACCCGCTGGCGGGTGGAGCGCGAGATGCAAATCTCGCACGCCAATTCTCATTGGCCTGTTCTCTATATCTCGAAAGCTGTTAGGGGCTCCCTGAAGTGATCCCAATTCGTCGGTGACGTCCGACGTACGTCTCCGTTCCATCCTTCAGGGAACGAGGGTTACCATACATAACCGAGACGTTTTCTCCTGATGTTCCAGAACTGACACTTGTAGTAAAAGTTGTGAAGAACAGAATTATCTTCCGCAGGGTCAAGAACTTTAGGCTTTGTTTGATTATGCGCTGCGAGAGAAAGCGAAACTAACTCTCCGGCGTGTATGAAATGCGCTATACACAAGCATAAACTGTGTTACAGAGTATTTGAAGTAAAATATATCAAGATTCAAGAGTTTTATTTGTCACATACACAGTTATATACAGAATATACAACCGCCAGTGAAATGTAAACAATCAATATCTGTCCTACAGCACCGTTTTCTACTTTACCACAGTAAATTATGGGAATACTCCTAATTAAAAGCAAATAAAAGGAAGAAACGTGTATAATCCCCTGTGAGAGACGTAGGCTAAATGAAGATTTGGGAAAATAAATAAGAGATTCCGTGTCCAGTAGAATAAAATGGAGTAAGCCTATTGTTAAATTCGTGGAAAAACTGGTGACCAGATCTCAAAACGCAGGCAAAGCTTAAATTTAGCTCACCTCACAAAGCCTACCTCTCATTCGGCATGAATCTTTATGTTTCCATGGCTGCAATTAAACATTTAATTGCGAACCTATTATTTATTTTGTAAATAAAGGTTTGTGCTTCATTCGTGTCATGATATTGACGTAAAACAGCATTCACATACAAAAAAAAAAAATGGTTGTCACGCACAGCCCTATCGCTGGGTAACAAACTATTGTTACTAATATGTGGACAACATTTTGAAAATAACATCTATTATAGGTAATTATAGTTAAATATAACTCGTTAGTTAAAAAAAGCAAATTTAGACAGCCTAACGCCGCGTCCTAACCAGACGCGATGCGACAAGGTTTTTAGCGGCAACCCAGACTCAACCTGAGATCAATCAATAAAAAGTTACAGCCAATCAGTAGAGCATGTGGACGGGCTCTCTCTACAAGCGCACTGACTGCATTCACAACTAAATGGATAAGTACAATATCGAATTCCTGAATCTTACACCATTTTAGCATTATTAAAAATACATAGTGACTGACTAAAACAATTTTATTATCATAGAATGCACTTGTTTGTTCACCTTGAGTAACAGTTTGAACAGTTGTTTCCTTTAATTTATTTTAAAGATCTGAGGTGAAATATCCATTGCTGTATTCAGTAAGGCTATTGCTGCCTTCATGTGCTCTCGGAATTACTGTAAATACGAATTTCCCAGGTGAAAATTGCACACAAGCGCCCTTCCATTTCGACCCATTTCCCAGCTCGTAATCACGACTTCAGAAGTGGGAATTATCAAATTTCCGATAGCACCTGAAGGCAGCATGTCTATAAAGGTCACGAAAAATTCTATCAAACTCACTTTAAATTCCCTTTACATTAAATAAAGCACATAATCTGCACCCGTCATACTTGTATGTTGTTCCAGCCACAATGCAGCAGACATAAAAACTGTTTGTAAAATAGAATCATTGTGAATCGCTGTTGTGGCTGGTTAGTACAAAAAAAACTCTGAATAACATGGAAAAGATTATTTTTCTCACGTGTCACGTTTGGTTAGTTCACAGTGAAAGCTTATGGCTGTTTCAGTATTTGCATTGATTTTGTATTGTTGTTAAGTCCGTTTAAAGTTCTTTTAGTGGATTTTTGTCCACATTTTGTTCAGATATAATATGATTATTTAGGAATGTCGTTGTATGGCCAAGAAGGCCCTAGGTTTTTGTGAAACGCCACCACTGGTTTTACTACATAGCTTTCCTGTAGCTCAAACAATAAGAGCGTGACGCTAGCAACGCCAAGGTCATGGGTTCGATTCCCAGGGAAAGCAAGAACTGACAAGATGTAAAAATGTGTACCTTGAATGCAATGTAAGTCACTTTGGATAAAAGTGTCTGCCAAATGCATAAATGAAAATGTACTACAAATAAAACCAAAAATAACATGGTTATTATTGTTAAACCATGGTTAATTTTCGCAGCACTTTGTTTGCTAATCCATCCATCCATCCAAGCTAAGCACTCCAATCAAAGCACTAACTAAGACCTGGTTTAAGATGCTTTTTTTTCAGCATGGTTGTTCGAAATTTCACTGGTAAATCGATCGTTGCTCTTGCTCGTTCAGTTCCTGGTATGGTGGCAGTACAACTATTGTATCCAGTAGTTTTGGATTCAGTTTGAAGAAGCATACTTTTGCATTAGCAAACACTGTGATAAACGAACACTCTGCAGGGCTCCATGTCTATCCAATTCCTTTATTTGACAATCCCTCCAGGTGGAGTTTAGAAAACCAAGCGTTATTGGCTCGTCTATTACATTGTAAGGGCTAATAAGGCTACAAAGCTACACCTACAAAGTGCTGAGGTGCAGAGAAAAGTGGAACATGATTCATCTTGTTTGGAAGGCAAGGCCTTATTAGGACTGGTGAGAGTGTGGATGGAAGCTTTTGGGGGGAGGCTTCACGAGGCTTTCCCATCCAGCTTCCCTGTAATTGCTTTTGGCTACACCTTGAGAATTTGATGAGTAGAGATGGGACTTTGTCTGAGTGACTGCACATGGTGTCCAGGCTGCTTTAGAAACAACAAAACAAAGCAAATCTATCTATCTATCATCTATCTAATGCATATTATTTATTAATTTTATATATATATATATATATATATATATATATATATATATATATATATATATATATATATATATATATATATATATGTGTATGTGTATGTGTATATATATATATATATATATATATATATATATATATATATATATATATATATGAGCAATATCACATGAGTAGCAGTGCGATATGGCTGTATATCAGCACGGCAGTGATTCGGCCATAGGCACGAGGCCATAGTCACACTGTGCTGATATACAGCCATATTGCACGTCTATGAGTGTGATATTGCATTTATACAACAGTTCAACGGCACAAGGGCGTAAATAAACAAGAAACAACAACTGAGTGTCTTTAAAAACACTATTTTGTGCAGAACTACAACCATCCGCCACGGATTCAAATCTTAAGTTGACAGTTTGACAGTTGAGCCCAAGCCTCCATCACTTTAGAACAAGCAACAAAGGAATGTTGAATCGCTTAATTTTAAAAGACAACTGGAAATAAACACATACAAACAATTCAGTCAAACGTGCAAAAGCAGTGCTCTAGTAGGCCCGTTTGTGTGTGTGATTTATAATCTGTCCATCTAATAGTTGGTTGTAAGATACATCTTAAGGAATTAAGTGTACATTGCTGGAGTTACAGCATCACAAAAATACCATATGGCAAGTCCCTTACCAATAATTTTTATTGTATGACAAGAATGGTATAACATTTTATGTATGCCTTTTTAAGTTATAAGGAGGTATTTCCATGCATCTTTTGGTGCAAAAATCTTTTGATGCATAAAAGTGGGCTGCTTATATTTTGGAAAAGTAATTGTATTTTCAAGCTTGTATTTTAGGCTAACAAAGAAAGGGCACATTATCTTTTCATTTTCTCTCTTTTCTGGCTGTGCATTTGCAAATTTGGGCCATTTCTCTCTCAATTATCAGCTTTTCCACTGTATTTGTGTGGCTTCCAAGTGCTCTGGTTCAGTGTGACACTCTAATCGACCCATTCAACAAAATAAAATTAGAAGAATAAGAAGATTTGGACCTAGGACACTCCCCTAATGAATTTGAAGGCTTTGAAAGGTCCAAAAGGCTTAACAAGAGAGTGACATTGAGAGGGAAAATAGTGGCTGCATAGACAATGTTAAAGGGATCCTGGAGTCATTACATGGTTATTAGAATGCATTAAGGCTTTGAGTGTAATAGAAACTCCTGCTGTTTGTCTCTGGTGGATGGAATAATTTCCAGAACCTTCCCCTATCCCAAAATGTACCTCAATTTCTCCCTGTTAACAATAGGGGACAGAACTTCAGCTATGCCTCTCATTCTTGACAAGCTATTACCATAAGTTTCCGCACACACTCCATCTTTGTAAAATGGAAGGCTTCAAAGTAATGCGCTCCCCAGGACCATGGAATCCCCTTACACACATGCTTTGTTAAGACTGAGGATGTGCTGCATGCTTCACACTCCTCACAATATAATCATGTGATTCCACATATTTTTCTCTTTCCCTTTCACTATCTTTTCTCTGTTCTCTCTTTCCTCACAATTTCAGTCCATTTCTGTAATCCTATCTGCAACAAGACATGCCTTAGTCTTTTTACGTTAGAATGGAGTTGATAGTCCCAGACGATCTCAATATTTCAAAGCCATTTGTATACAGTAAGTCTGCACATATGCTTTTGTACAATTAGATAAAACGTAAAATCTTTTGATGGAGCATTTGCAAATGTAGTGGTGCAGGTGACCAGGGTCAATATTAAGAAACAATGCCATAGCGGGGGTCATTTTCACTAAACGGCAAGAGAAATGTTGTCAGATTAAGACCTTTTAAGAGCTCATTTATGTATAAATGAAATCTAATTTGGACTAATACTTTTTGTACCCTTGCATTTTGTTAGCATCATAGCACTAAGTATGGAATATTAGTGAGAATATAAGAATATAAACAGCATCAGTGTCAGAGTGTGACATTAACACATTCCACTTATTTAATGATTTGTGTGCACATACTGTATGCTGTCACAGTGATTCCAACTTCTCATTAGAAGTTGATACAGAAACCATAATAATGTCAAATTAGGTAAATGTGTTAATTGAATTAAATACATGTCATAACATTTATTTGATCTCACAATGCAATATATAAATCTCAAATTTTTAAACATTTTAGGATGCTTTCACTACAATGACATGCATATTTATAAGTATTGGCATGTACGAATACTAATGAGGTCATGTTTGATAGCCACATAAAGGAAAGGAAAAGGATAACGAGGCTGAATTTAGGATAGGTCTCTGTCCTGTTAAAAGCAAAATGCACATAGGGTCTGTCAGGTGAGGGGATGTTTGAAGTTCCTCACTTTTACAAGATGTCTTGGATATGCTAATAGGTCTCTTGGGACTCTTGTGATATACAGTATGTCCAATTTACTACTGTGAGAAATAGATAGTAGTCTTCCTTTTACAGTGAGGCTCTATTTTAGCTTCATTGTGTGGATAAACGTCAGTCGGTCCTCTGTTTCTCACACACTCTCAGTCTTGGCAGTGGTTTTGTTGATGAGAAATTCATAGCTCCATCTTTTTCCAGATGTGTTTTGCACACACTCTAGTGTGGGGCCACTGCCCGGCAGGGGTCCATGATGTGGTCCTCTTCTGAACTTCAAGCAACTTATTAAATTCCCTGCCAGTGCCAACTTCATTTCTGCACTTTGAAATGGTTCAGTTCCCATCACCTGCTTGGATATACCATAGTGCCGGTGAGCACACTGCACAGATTGTCGAAAACTGCTCTCTCTTGCTGCTATTCGCTGAGCTTTTCAATTCAGATGAAAGTGAGATGGGTCTACAGATAGCTCTGTGTGGAGGAGAGTCCTATTCCAACCTGATGAGCAGTAAATGTGAACCAGGTTTGGAGTCTTAAGAGACCGAAACCCATTTTAGAAAGGCACTTTTCTTTGCTGCATTTATGAACCTGTACAGACATTTTTTTCAGGCGCCACTGGTTTAACTCTTGACTGCTTCATTGTGCCCAGCATTCTTTCTTATTTATTTAATTATTCTATCTATCTATCTATCTATCTATCTATCTATCTATCTATCTATCTATCTATCTATCTATCTATCTATCTATCTATCTATCTATCTATCTGTCTGTCTGTCTGTCTGTCTGTCTCTCTGTCTGTCAAGCAGTTTTGTATAATCCTGTCAACACACACTGTTTTTTTTTTTTTGTTTTGTTTTTTGGGTTATATCTTAGAAAGGAGATCTATATCGATCAAAACAAAACAAAAAACATAGTTTCTACTATCCTCAATGTACAGTGAAATGCTCTGTTAATATTACTATAGAGATGAAAATGTTTTCTTTATTCCAACAGTGAACTGACTTTAATGCAATAATTTATGATAATTAGCAATAATTTAGAGCCATGCCACTGCAGAAGCATACAGTATATAGTGGTAGTAATAGTTGCAGCAGCAGTAATAGCACACAAAAAAAAAAAAAAACTTTTTTTTATCTGAATTTTTCAGATTTTTAAAAGTAAATTCCACATATGGAATTAAGTAAAATCTACTTAACTAAGTTAAGTAAAATTAACAAAGAAAATTAGTCATTTTCATCTCTTTGCCAGTAAAAGGTTGAGTCATTTCTACTTATAACAATATAACACTGAATTAAACCACAATTTTAAAGTATATGATTTACTTAAGTCTAAGTAAATAATACAATAGATATTGTGTAGACACTATATCTACATAATAGAAGTATCGTAAAACCTGAACACAGAGACCTTAATACTTATAGTACACAATACATGACATTTAATAGATTGTTTTTAGTATAAATATATTAATTATTCTAGACCCAGTGGATGCGGGGAAAAGTTGAGTCTTGTAGAAATTATTATTTTTTCTGTAGTATTTACTTCACCACAGAATATTTTTTATTAGTGAGTAGCCTAGTAGTAGTAGTAGTAGTAGTAGTAGTAGTAATATAATGCTTTAAAATGTGGACCAGGACAATGATACAGCTATAATATTAATTATATACATACATAAATTTGGTTATTTATAGAATGGATGGATGGATTTATTTATTTATTTATTTATTTATATGTTTGTTTGTTTGGACATGGGCTTCTTTTTTTACTTTGTCATTTCAGTTTGAAGTTTGAATCTACCGTTAACAATTACTTTCTTAATATTTTACAAAGCATCATCAGCACAGCACAACACCAACGTTGCCCTTAAAAGTTGAATGCTAATTCAACACAAGTACGGGTTGGGCTGTGGGATATCACTAACTCTATGCGTACCAGCCATCTGGACAGTAATTAGACCGCTGGACCCTAAGGTCCTTTAATAAAGCAATTTGAGAGTCTCTGTTGGGAAGTGACCAGCCCTAATCACACCTGAAGAGAGTCCTTCAGTTTCAAGTTTAACACTTGAGGTAGAATTGTTAAATTGCCGATTTGAGTTTGCTAGTTCCTAAATGGACAAAGTAAAGCTCCTAAGTAGCTAAGAAATGAGGAAAATGTGTTATTTGGACTCTGTAAATCACTATTCTTGAGTTAAAACAGGGTTGAAGCTACACACTTTCCACAAACAAGGGCCCCTAAGGCAAGCGTTGTCCTTTGTGAATTGGTCTTTATGGCTGTGTATCCTGTAGCAGTGAGGGTCCCAAACCGGGCAATTATGAGTTTCATACTGGCAGGAGTACTTTCTGACAATGGCAGAGATTTTTTTTTTTTTGGAAAAGAAAACCCATAAATTTTGTCATTTGAAGTTATTTTGACAGACTGTGACATGAACGACTGTCATTATAAGCATTCTGATGAGCTTGCTGCATTGCAAGAGTTTGAATTTAGCATATACCAGGAAGGGAGGGGCTCGTACTTGGTATGACAGTTTCCTAAATGAGGGTCGGTAGAGGATATTGTTCTGCCTGAATCCAGGAGTAGCTAAAAATGGGAATAATTGCAAAGGGATTTGGAGGAGGATAAAATGGATTGACAGTAAAACAATGCATTTAAGGGTTATGGAAAGGTTTATCTCCCCAACATTTACAAGCTGTGGCTCTGTGACAAGAAATGTGGTGGCAAAGACGCAATGGATGAAGGTAGATGGTGAAGAGAGGCACAAATCTCTCCCTCACTTATCTCATTGTGTTGTCTTTATCCATCTTGTCTGTCAATGTGATCCATTTCATTTAAAAATCCATGGCTTCCCTTGTTGCAAGCTGAAAGTTGTCATTTAGTTCACTCCCGAGAAGAGCGTACCCTATCAGGTCCATCTAATTGAGCCAGTGCAGGAGTCAATAAGTAAAGTAGGCATGGCCAGAAAAGGAAAGAGAAATCGCTAATGTGCCATGGGTAATGACTGAGATAGAAGGCTTGTTAACTGGCTTGTTTGCAGGAAAGCCTATTCTTCCACCTTATCTTTCAGCCACAGACCCAACACCCACCTAGGCTCTTCACATGTGCACCAATATATTTGACTGTTTGAGACTCTGAATCTCAGCATGTAACCTCTTAACAAAGCTACCCACCAGCTGAGGGTTAAACATGTTTCTTTCTAATATGTAGAGTTGAAAGATGGATGCAGAGTGACTTCTCCATTGTGATCAAGACTGCTGAAACTTTGTTTGCTTTTTATTCACAGTGGGTAGAAATGTGCCCTTAAAACATTCTCAAGAGGGCTGGAGAATTACTGTTTCCATGGTGCATAGCAGAGAATGTGGAGTATACAAGGACACCAACTATGGTTTGAACAGATTTATGATTCGTGATGTACAGAAGAAAGCACACTTAATTTTTGACGTATTTATGTCGTTGCTGTGCTGTCTCTCTAAATGCTCACATTCACTTCTCTACTTTTCATATTTCCTGTTTCCAAAATTGAATTTTTCTCTCCTTCACTCACTCTCTCACATAAAATATACAGAGATGTGAATGCGCTTAAGAACCCAGAGGCATGCATAAGAATTAGGCCAAAAAAAAATATTTGAGGATAATTTCTGAGTAAGTGCAGAGACATAAAAAGAGCAATAGGGAACACAGATTATCACAAAAATAGAGCGATAACATCTTCAGATGGGAAAAATGTCACTGTTTTATAATGACACAAATTCGTTATGCACCACTGTAAAAGTGATCAGTTGACTTAACTTAAAAAAAGTGAGGAAATGCATTGCCTAAGTAAATAAACTTCATGAGTAATTGAAAAACTAAGTTATGTGGAATTGTCAAGTTCACATAACTTAATGTTTAGTTTATTACTTAATGATTTTAAGTCAACTGATCACTTTTTTTACAGTGTAGAGCCACCATGTTACCATTTTGGCCTGTTTAAATTGAGTTTAATTGACTGGAATGAGCTTGAAAAAATCTGTTGTAAGGTATAGGTTGTAATTTTGTATGTTTGACTAGAGCTTACCTTTTAGAGAGACGAGTTGAGAGCTAAGCTAAGTATGGGTGATACCATTACAATAAATGTCATCCTAAAGGATAGTTCACCCAAAACAAACAAACAAAACAAAAAAATGTATTCTTCCTGATGTCATTCCTAACCTTTGTGCATTGTAGAACACAGTGGGTGTTTAATGTTGTTTTGGACCCAATTGATGTTCATTGTATGGGCAAAAACTATTCAGAATATCTTAATTTGTGTGAATACATTGTGACACATTTGAATAAATTATGCCTTTAATAACTTCTGAAATCATCAAATGTTCTCTTGCAAGATGAGTACTGCCCTGTTTGTGGTTTAGATGTTATTCTATATTACTTAGATTTTCTCTTCATCCAAGTGACCTTTCATTATTAATGTGTATGGAGCTGTAGAAAGATTGAACAAGATCAGTTAAATATCACAGTCATCTTTACTGCAATATATTCATTCTCTTTTCTTTTTTCTTGTTTTTTTTTTTTTTTTTTTTTTTGCCATTGGATAATTGCCATTGGATAAAAATTAAAATCAAGCGTATAGCATCAGTTCTGGCAGGTCACGTTAGTCAAACTCGCATCAGCTGTCTGTCAGCTGATCACATCCGTCTACCTATATAGGAATACGACGTATATATATATATATATATATATATATATATATATATATATATATATATATATATATATATATATATACACACTCACCTAAAGGATTATTAGGAACACCATACTAATACTGTGTTTGACCCCTTTCGCCTTCAGAACTGCCTTAATTCTACGTGGCATTGATTCAACAAGGTGCTGAAAGCATTCTTTAGAAATGTTGGCCCATATTGATAGGATAGCATCTTGCAGTTGATGGAGATTTGTGGGATGCACATCCACGGCACGAAGCTCCCGTTCCACCACATCCCAAAGATGCTCTATTGGGTTGAGATCTGGTGACTGTGGGGGCCATTTTAGTACAGTGAACTCATTGTCATGTTCAAGAAATCAATTTGAAATGATTCAAGCTTTGTGACATGGTGCATTATCCTGCTGGAAGTAGCCATCAGAGAATAGGTACATGGTGGTCATAAAGGGATGGACATGGTCAGAAACAATGCTCAGGTAGGCCGTGGCATTTAAACAATGCCCAATTGGCACTAATGGGCCTAAAGTGTGCCAAGAAAACATCCCCCACACCATTACACCACCAGCAGCCTGCACAGTGGTAACAAGGCATGATGGATCCATGTTTTCATTCTGTTTATGCCAAATTCTGACTCTACCAACTGAATGTCTCAACAGAAATCGAGACTCATCAGACCAGGCAACATTTCAGTCTTCAACTGTCCAATTTTGGTGAGCTTGTGCAAATTGTAGCCTCTTTTTCCTATTTGTAGTGGAGATGAGTGGTAGCATTAACAAGGCATTTTCACCCACAGGACTGCCGCATACTGGATGTTTTTCCCTTTTCACACCATTCTTTGTAAACCCTAGAAATGGTTGTGCGTGAAAATCCCAGTAACTGAGCAGATTGTGAAATACTCAGACCGGCCCGTCTGGCACCAACAACCATGCCACACTCAAAATTGCTTAAATCACCTTTCTTTCTCATTCTGACATTCAGTTTGGAGTTCAGGAGATTGTCTTGACCAGGACCACACCCCTAAATGCATTGAAGCAACTGCCATGTGATTGGTTGATTAGATAATTGCATTAATGAGAAATTGAACAGGTGTTCCTAATAATCCTTTAGGTGAATGTGTATATATATACACACACACACACACACACGTATGAACTATCCTTTTAAAGCATGGTAGAAATAATGCGGCTTTGTTCTCTTAGTCTATTGCTTTAGATACCATTTCCAGTCATAATCACAGGCACACTGTTTGTCATGGTGCATTAACTTGGGAATATTGCCATATTGATCGAACAGTTACAAAGACAAGGATCAGCAATCTGGAAATTCAGCCCATAATCTCACTTTCACATATGTTTTCATTTCATCTCCAAACTGTGGTATAATCAATAACTAATCAATCTCCTGGACAGCAAATAGGACCCGGTTCCCTTGAGAGTCTCTTCCTTGCCACCTAATAAGATAGAGACATAAAATATGGAGAAGAATTGGAGGAGCTCATGCATTCAGCCTCTGATGGGTTCATTAACTCATTGCTTATAAAGTAGCAGAGAGAATTAGCCATGTGTGGTCCATCTTAAGGGTTCTCAGGCTCCCATGGGACCAGGTGTCATTCAGTCTTATCTCTAAGTCTCTTTTCATAAAGAGTGGTTGTTTTTAATCTACTTGGGTTTTTTTGTTTGTTTGTTTGTTTGTTTGTTTGTTTTTTAAGAAACATAAGGGAATAATGGCCATATTGTGAGAACACTTAGATTTTTAATGGATTTGTGGCACAGGAACACGTGACCGTAGTGCTGCAGTACTGGACATGGTTATACGCCATTCGGAACTGATTTACCAATGCCTTTTAAATTCAAATTTAATTTAATTCCAGTTTCCAGTTTAATTTAATCCATTAATTTTAAATTGAATTTGAATGGAGGTATCAATCAGGATTCAGAAGTGCAGTTTGAAGTTGAATGTAAGGAAGTGTATTTAAAATTCATTTAAAGTAAAAGACAGTTTGTTTCATAGTTTTAGGGAAAAGCATTGAAGGTTTATAGGCCAGTTAGATAGATACACTGGTTCAAATTACAATAGTAAATTGTAAAAATATAATGTACTATATAATAAATACATGTAATAAATATAAATTTATATATAAAGATTTTATTGTTGTTTTTCTATCCTTCTAATGTTTTGGAAAAATGTGAAGTCTGTCATGCGAATAAAGTAATTTGAATCCATTTCTTCAATTCTGAATCTTGCTGTAGCTCAGTAATACTGTATGTCTGCCATGGACACATTTATTTCGAACACTGTGTTACTGAAAACAGCATTAATATTGCAGCTTTTCATAGTCATGCTGAACACTCAGCAGAGTGTTTCTTGGCACTACTGTGCCAATATTGGGCACTGGGCAAGTTCCTTGTCAATAAAGTGTCAACAGATGGCAGATAAAAAGCAAGCCTGTGTGCTTACCACACCAGCACTGGATTTTTTTTGTGTGTGACAGATGCAGCTGTTTTCCTTCACATGCTGCATTAAAGCTACTGGCTGTAATATATTGACTCATTGCAGAGTGTATTTGTGACCTCATCTTAAAGACGTACACTCACCTAAAGGATTATTAGGAACACCATACTAATACTGTGTTTGACCCCCTTTCGCCTTTAGAACTGCCTTAATTCTACGTAGCATTGATTCAACAAGGTGCTGAAAGCATTCTTTAGAAATGTTGGCCCATATTGATAGGATAGCATCTTGCAGTTGATGGAGATTTGTGGGATGCACATCCAGGGCACAAAGCTCCCGTTCCACCACATCCCAAAGATGCTCTATTGGGTTGAGATCTGGTGACTGTGGGGGCCATTTTAGTACAGTGAACTCATTGTCATGTTCAAGAAACCAATTTGAAATGATTCAAGCTTTGTGACATGGTGCATTATCCTGCTGGAAGTAGCCATCAGAGAATAGGTACATGGTGGTCATAAAGGGATGGACATGGTCAGAAACAATGCTTAGGTAGGCCGTGGCATTTAAATGATGCCCAATTGGCACTAATGGGCCTAAAGTGTGCCAAGAAAACATCCCCCACACCATTACACCACCACCACCAGCCTGCACAGTGGTAACAAGGCATGATGGATCCATGTTCTCATTCTGTTTACGCCAAATTCTGACTCTACCATCTGAATGTCTCAACAGAAATCGAGAATCGAGGCAACATTTTTCCAGTCTTCAACTGTCCAATTTTGGTGAGCTAGTGCAAATTGTAGCCTCTTTTTCCTATTTGTAGTGGAGATGAGTGGTACCCGGTGGGGTCTTCTGGTGTTGTAGCCCATCCGCCTCAAGGTTGTGCGTGTTGTGACTTCACAAATGCTTTGCTGCATACCTCGGTTGTAACGAGTGGTTATTTCAGTCAAAGTTGCTCTTCTATCAGCTTGAATCAGTCGGCCCATTCTCCTTTGACCTCTAGCATCAACAAGGCATTTTCGCCCACAGGACCATCGCATACTGGATGTTTTTCCCTTTTCACACCATTCTTTGTAAACCCTAGAAATGGTTGTGCGTGAAAATCCCAGTAACTGAGCAGATTGTGATATACTCAGACCGGCCCGTCTGGCACCAACAACCATGCCACGCTCAAAATTGCTTAAATCACCTTTCTTTCCCATTCTGACATTCAGTTTGGAGTTCAGGAGATTGTCTTGACCAGGACCACACCCCTAAATGCATTGAAGCAACTGCCATGTGATTAGATAGGTTGATTAGATAATTGCATTAATGAGAAATTGAACAGGTGTTCCTAATAATCCTTTAGGTGAATGTAGTTCACCCAAAAATGAAATTTTGTCTTCACTTCACCTACTCACCCTTAAGTTGTTCCAAATATGTATGACTTTTTTTCTGCTGTTGAACACAAAAGAAGATATTTTAAAGAATGTCAGTAACCAGACAGTTGACTGTAGTCATTGACTTCCATAGTAGGAAAAAAATAAATACTATGCAAGTCAATGGCAACCGTCAACTCTTTGGTTATCTTCAAAATATGTGACCCATGCTGGCAAAATGAGTCACAATGAGCACATTTTCAAAAAATATACAAAATGATGTATGATTTGTTGGAATCGGACAAAAAAATGCCTGAGCTACACCTTTTTGAAGTTGAAATAATCAGCCAAGTCAATTTTTAGAAAAATTGAGTAAAGTTTTCTGAAGGTTCCAAAACAAAATCACCTAGCGTCCATACCTTAAAATCTCTGGTAATAAGACCAAATTTGACACACCAAGTCAAAACCAAATATCTAAAGGAAAAATATATATTCAACTTTTATTTTGTATATAAATATATATTCTACTTTTATTGATTAACATTAATGAACTAGACTATCTATACCTAGACCTACTGTACCACACGAATCAAAATGAATCAGATGTTTTTTCCCCAACAGTTAATCAAACGTAACAGATAATGTTTGCGTGGATACTCGGCATGACAGATATTTTGAAATATTATAATCTGTGTATGTGTGTATATCGGGATTGTGCGCTGTCTGAGGCGTCTTTATGTGCACGCGTCGGATCTGTCAGTCAGCGCGAGTAAGATCGTTTTCATGGATGAGGGAAAGGTACTCCTCTCAGAAAACGCACAAATAAAGATACTTTTAGATATTTCATTGTTATTTTGAGCATTGGGATCGCTAGATGAGGGCTTAATGAACACATTTTTGTGAAAACCTCAAAATCTAATTTTTCAATTGTTTTGCCTGTAGCTCGAAATTATCCTGTGTGCATTCCAACTACTTTTGCCAGCACGGGTCACAAATATTCTTTTGTGTTCAACAGAAGAAAGAAACTCATACAGGTTTGGAAGAACTTGAGGGTGAGTAAATGATGACAAAACATTTGGGGTAAACTATCCCTTTAAGTGATGACAGACATGACGAATGAAAACAAACTACTGTGACAGCCTTATTATACCGCATGATACGGCACTAGAGTTCATCCAAGTTGATTTTCTCAGTAACCCGCATTAGAAAAAATACAGTAATCTATCTGCTGTTACATATCAACCCCAAATTTATGCAGAGGAATCACATGAGACATCATTAGAGAATAAGACGATTCATCTGTCATTGCCATCTCAGCACTGAGATCCCTGTTTACAACCACGTACCTGGTCTTGCTGGCGTCATCCAAACTGTAGATGTGTCCTCATGTTAATACATAAAACCTGATTATTTACTCCACACAGGTGTCTAGGATTACCGATACAATTAATATCTATTATTCATGGATCATTAAAAAGCAGCTGTCTCGTGGATGTGATGGACTATAATTGAATACGTTTAACTTAACTTTTTTTTTTTTTTTTTTTTTTACCTTAATGGCTCTCAAATGAAATGCTAATCTCTGTTTAAGTGATTGATATGCAGAGAGAGTGCCTCTAATACCAGCAACATGCATGAAAAAAGATGAACAAGACACTCATGCACTTCGGCCTGACATCCTGAATATAAGAAGGCCATTGACTGCTAAGAGGCTCACCACAAATACATCTAAGATTTGAAACATTCTTTCAGATCAATGATGTGTTTAAGTGGTAATATATTGTATTGACTAAAGGGTAAAGGTTATGTTTTTTGTTGACTATTCTGTCTGTTTCTGTTGAAAGAGGGAGGGAGAGAAGGCAAGAAAGAGGGTAAGTGGGAGGGAGTGGGGAGGAGAGAAAAGAAGAGAAGTCTTAGCAGATGGAGATGGAGGACCGTTCTGTGTTTGAGCTGGATTCCAACTGGGATTAGTAAGAGCTTGTCAAAGGCACTGCTCGGGCAGGATGAAGAGACGGAAAAGCTGGTACTGCTCCTTTCATTTGATTATGAGCTTTGAAAATTTGCACTTATACCAATGATATGGCTCTGGATGGGATTGGATATCTCTAACTGGCTGTTTCTCATTTTAGTCTTGAGTAAAGGGTGTGGGTGAGGGAGAGAGATGGAGCAAGTGCTTTGTTTTGATGGGGTTGCTTTATTCGACAGGCTGCATTATCAGAAACTAAATTTCCAAAATCTAACTGCATTCAAATCAGGTCTGTACTATTTTGTTCAGGGATGTAGGGAGGTTGTCAGTTTATTGTGCTTTCACTCCTGCTGGGTAAAGTAAATGTAGTGATCATACACCCCTGAAATATTCCTAATATATAGTCTAGCCCACATTTATGACTAAACCTCTTCAGCAAGTGAGTGTACGCACACTGACCTCATAATACACACTTCAACTTCCCACACGGCCCCAGCCTTTCCAAGACCACGCGAGCTATACACACGCTTGCAGTTGCTTCCTGCTGACACTCCAAATGTATTCACGCTGAGAACAGAAGGCATCTGTTTCCTCTCAGTTTTTTTTTTTATTTTCTCAAGTATTGGATATGCCGGCTGGCTTTGTTGCTGTCTGTAATTACCAACAGCATTTATGCTACTCATGCTATAACATTAGACAATTATTCTGGTCTATTCACCTATATCTTTATTTTTAGATGTTTTTAGGACAGAAACACTTTTGGCATTTTCATGATCCAATAATCCGGTGCTTAACCTCAGAAGCAGATTTATTTTTCTACTCGTATTCTTTTGTATGATTATTTTGTACTTGTTTTGCCGCCCTGTTGACAGAAGTTGGGATATTGGGGTATAGTTGATTTTATATATAAAATAAATGAAAGAATTAAATATATATGTATACAATTTGAAAATTATAAATACACCAGAATAGAATTGTTGAACATTTAGCCCAAATTAAATCGTTTGGGAACAACTGTTGGAAATAGCAAATTTTTCTTTACATATCACTTATATATTTTTGGTTAATATTTTATGTTTTTGTATTAACAAAAATACTTGAAATTATGACACTGTTGTATGATTTAAAATTTTACTCTAGCCAGGCATTTGAACTACCTTTCATGTTAAGTTTGATTAAGATTATGTATAAAATATATAATAGTTCTCATAATAAAAACACAGGATTTATACCTCTACTGCTTTAGCAGAACTCATAAGAGTACCAAAGTGTACCTCATTAGTGGAAAGTGCTTTCCTGTACTTTCTGTATCTTGGAAATGTATCTCTCAAGAAGCACTAAGAAAGTCACCATGTTCATAAGAGGCCCTCCACTCCAAATTGTACTATCACAATGCATTTATGAAATGGGATGGAAGGTGAATTGTGTGGCACATGTGTTGGCGGACCAGGCTTTGCCCAGCGTTCAAGTGTTGACTATTAGCTTTGAAAGGTTATTTGTGTATTGTTTGCACTCTGCATCTTTCTATCTCTCACTACCTCTGCCAGTTCAGCTGCTGCTGTGTTTATCCTTTTTTTTTATTTAAAGCATTTTACGTAAACGCATTAACTTGATGAATTATATTAACCTGAGCAACCGTGAGGAAAATACGCTTATGGCTTTATCATTTTGAGTGGTGGTCGACCGGCATCCAGAAGTCATTAATTCTCATTGTTTAGGACTTCCTATAGAGACAAATGTGTTCACTTTGCCTCCGACTCTCACAGCAGGGATTTTTATACAAAGAGAAGTTATACAAGTTATACTGTAGGGAACTACACCAATTGAAAGAAAGATCTGCCCTGAGCACAAATGAAAGTCCAATAGTCTCCCCACTTGAAATGGGGTACTATGTTAGAACCCACATAAAAGTTGGATTAGTTCTCTGTTTAGATTTAGGCTGCAGATTTAGGCTACAGATAGGCTCTATACTGTTCCAGAACTAAGAAAATTCTGTTTGCTGTTTTCAATTCAAATGTAACTGACAGAGTTGTCAGTGTATTTGAGGGCACTCTGTTCCTTTAACCTTTAGGGCTCAACAAGCACATTTTTGTTGGTCCTAGTCTAGACAGTGTCCTCTAAGTCTTACATTGGAAGGAATCAAAATATTTATTTAATAAAAATGAATTGCCGTGTTGACATCACTGATGCCAAAAGGGCATTGTAGCCATTTTTGAATTCTGGCCATGAATACATGGTAGTGCCGATCTTGGAAGCCTCTAGTCTCTAAAAATAACAGCATATGGGTTTGCATACAACAGAATACATCTTTGTACCTTTTTTACTTCTAAAAGGTGCATATTAGTACCTTAGAGCACAAATACTACTATGAACCTTTTTGTGGTAAAAAAGGTACAAAGATGTCCTTTTAAGGGTATTGCCCCAGCGACAAGCTGTTGTACCCCTAAAGGTATAATTTTGAAACCCTTTTTCTCTGTGTGTACAAACTATTCTTTAAAACAATTATTACCTAGTTCTGGCATTAAACTCTAGATGGTGCAGGCTGATAGGTCTTTAACTCATTTGGTAGCGATCACGTCATTATCATAGCACAGCTGATTGGTTTCTGTTGCATCAGCGGCCACTGAGCTGCGGCTCAACATTCAAACCAATACCAATAGTGTTGCAGTCTGTAGAGCACTTGCAGAAACCCTCCACCTTCCCCAGCTCCACCTGAATAGATCTGCTATGGGGAATAATTCATATATGTTATATGTGCAGCAGCATGTCTTACATGCTCACAGCAATGTCTGTGAATGTATTGGCAGTAGCAGCGTAGCAGATCTATTCCGCCAAGTACATTAACATTTTTCCATATTCATTACCATGCCAATATCTATTACCATACCAATCTCCTGAAAGTTGTCATGACAGAGTTTAGAAAACATACCTGTATGCTTAAAATAATGAACAAGTTAAAATAATTTCACTGAAGAAGAAAGCAGTTTTTATTCACATTAAGCTGTTTTGCAGGCCTCACTGAACCTGATAGCAAAGAGAGAAAGAACATGAGAGATAGCAGTTGAGTTTCACTCTGCTTCTTGGCGGCACTCCTAACAGAGGGTTATCGGTAAGGGGAACAAGAGAAGCGTCTCTGTCTCCATCTATTTCTTTATCGCTAATTAACGCATGGCCGTTCTTCCTGATGAACTCAGTGTGAATCGTATGGTTGGCCGCTGCATAATTAGTGGGGTTTTCAGATTCTGCCTTTGAATCTCGCAGTCAGAGATGTTGATCCCACCTCACTTCCTCAGCGGGGGCGGGCGAATGTGCTGCCGCAGCAATTGGAGCCCATCACATGGGGTGCTGAAAAACTGTAAATTGCTCTTCAGGGCTTTTTGTTACCCAGCATGAAATTCACCTCTCAAAACAGATAAATAAATCAAGCTCCAGGTCAGTTTTTCCGAAGCAGAGTCATCAAAAATTATGCAATTTACCGTCCCATAAGTTATGTCCCATTAAGAATAAATATGTCAAACAGAATTTTCAGCATCATTCCTCCAGTCTTCAGTGTCACATGATTTTTCAGAAATCATTCTAATATGTTCATTTGTTGCTCAAGAAACATTTCTTGTTGAAACCAGTTGTGCTGCTTAATATTTTTGTGGAAACTGTGATACATTTTTTATTGTTTAATGAAAGGAAAGCATATAAAAGTACAATCCCAGTGAAATGTATTGTTTTGTTCACACAAATAGTTGTGTATTTAGGAATCGGTGGGCTTGGTATTGGTATTTTCAATTTATGTGAGGAAGTGCTTGTGATTAGATTATGTATAGAAATTCGCTTTGTAATTCTGAATCAATAGTTGGACAAATGGATTTATTTTGGTCAGGGGGCCACTGGGGTTTCCTGTCCACTTCCATGAACCACTGCATGTGGTGTTTTCTCAAAGGCTAACATTATTGAACCAACGACAACACTGTTAAAGTGGTTAATAACATCATGATATCCTTATACTGCAAACCAACTGTATTCTTTCTCAGCCCAGATGATGACATTTTAATAAAGATCTGTGGTGTTCTCCTTACAGACAAGCTTGGAGAAACTTTTGAGGGATTCTTCTTTGACTCCTCATTACCATTGGCTGTGATGGTATCACACAAGCTCACTAAAACACTAAGGGCTAGATGTTCACCCTTCCTCTGTTTTAACCTGTGAGTTAATTACATCTTTCCTTCAGGGTAGCATCGTTAGAAGATATGAGACTCATTAAAATGAAGTAATGATTTAATAATGTTAACAATTATACTGATGTGAACTTACTGCTGGGACAGGGCTGGTAAACGAAGACATCCATGCCATTGCTCACTGTGTTTACTGGAATATGTTAACCTGCTTCTGAGAAGTGCTCACATAGCGCTGCACTTATTAGAGTAAGCATATAAGTAACAAGCTACGCTCACAAGGATGGAAATCTCGCCTTTGTTGTAACATGGTATGTTTTGAAAAACACTAAAAGTGTGAATAGGGGAAAAAAAACAATGGCTATTTTTAGGATGTACTTCTAACACAGCTGTTTCCACAACAGGAAAATATATGCTCTGGATTAGCCACAGAAATCATGAATTCCTTTAGCAAAGTCTTAGCAAACCACATGCGTAAAAAGTAATATTGAATATATAAATAATATTCAGGATTCAGGAAGTCACACAGTCAACAGATCCCACAATATCAAAATGATAATAAAATAAATGCTTTTATAATAAGAAGGATGTTTTAAGCTATGAAACTTGCAGGATGTTTTAATGGTACAAAGGCCTTTTATATGTCAAAAGATCAAGGCAAATTGCATTTCATCATTTGCTATGACCCCTTTAAGCTATAAAACTGTTCATCATTTTATTTTTTTACAGTCGTATAAGGGTTTATGGTGTTGCCATTGCAACACTTGTAAAATTATATATAACTTTTAACACAGAAAATGTTAGTGAGTGAAATATACTATAGCCAAAATATACTATTGAAACCATTTTAACATTTACAAATTTCCTCACTGTAAGAGAGACAAGTGGAAACACAATTTTAATGGCAATAAACAGTATGCAGAAAATGCTGTTGATGGAGTTTAAATTGCACTAAATCCAGAATATTCCTTTAAATGTAAACAGAGACGTGTCTTCATCCAAATGCTAATATGGGAGTGACCATGCATGCAACCGTTTCTCACATGCCGTACCTCATTCTTTACGCATGATTATATTTAATTTTGTGTAATTATTCCAGAGTTTACATTAATTTTCATCCCATAATCCCTTTACTTTATTCACTTGTTGGTTGTTTGGAGAGATTAAAACTTAATCATGAAGTTAACAAAATATATCTGCAGCTTGCACAGAGCCTTTGCAAGGTGTGTCCATCACATTAAGTGGTCCACATCAGAAGGACCAAGATAGTCTCTGAGTGGAGATATAACACATCCTGGCTTAAAATGACATTTGTTGCTTGATTGCACAGGAGTCCAGTTTGTTATCAAAAAAGGCTAAAACTGCCAGGGCAAAAGACTGGAAAATGCTGGAAAGCCCATGTAAGGGTATTAGACTCGGTTCTAGTCTGGTTGACAGAGCCAGGGAGGACCATTCACACACTTTAAGCCGATCACAGCCCGGTCGGGACAAAATACATGTGCCAGGCATTTAAATGGTATCTTTCTCTCTCTATCTGTTTTACAGGCATGCATATTCATGTCAGCATAGATAAGAGTGAATGAAATGATTGGCAAGTAAAATACAGTACTGTGCAAAAGTTTTAGGCACATTGGTATTTTCACACACAAAAAAAAAAAAATGTAAGCCAATTATTTAGATATTTTACTGTAGTGTGTCAGTAGGAAATATCAGTGTACATTTCCAAACATTCATTTTGCAATTAATTGTAATAATCCAGTAAGATTTATTTTTTTTATTTTATTTTTTATTTTTGACAGCCTGGCAGCAGCCGGTATGATCTGATCTCACCATCATCGAGTCTGTCTGTGATTACATGAAGAAACAGAAAAAACTGAGATGGATTAAATCCAGAAGAACTAAGGCAACGTCTCCCAGACACTTGAGGAAACCTTCCTGCAAAACTACAGTACTGTGAAAAGTTTAGGCACTTGTCAGAATGCTTTAAAGTGAGAATGCTGTCAAAAATAATAACATAAATAGCTTTTATTTATGAATGAACTTCTATGAACTAAATCAAATCGATATTTGGGTGACCACCCTTTGCATTTAAAACGGCTTTTGTCACCTGCATCTATTCCTACACCTATTCATGTCGTTTTGCAGGAAGGTTTCTTCAAGTGTCGTGGAGACGTTGCCACAGTTCTTCTGGATTTAGTCAATCTCAGCTTTTTATGTTTCTTCATGTAATCACAGACAGACTCAATGAAGATGAGATCAGATCTCCATGTGGAGCATAGAGACTATTGTCAGACTCTTTATGCATACAAAAATCTCACTCGATTATTAAAATTAATGCCAATTAATTTATAAATGTAAACTGATATTTCCTACTGACACTACAGCAAAAGATAAAAATAACTGGCTTAAACCCACTTTTTGTGTGTAAAAATATTAGCGAGCCTAAGACTTTTGCACAGTACTGTACATCATGATGTATTGAAAATAACTTGTTATTTATGAAATGGTCAAGGTATTTCACACACCACATTTGGTTTACACTGATTATGTCATGTCTGCCCTTATTTACTTTCTTTATACACGTTCCTGATTTTATTTTGAATTATTAATTTTTACCCCAAGATTTTTTAAATAATTCTTTTTTAAATTACTTTTCAACCTCTCCTCTAACCTTAAACCACCCTTAAGTTGGTTTGCTGGTCAGACCTGGTCTCCAAGCCTGGTCAAGCTGGTTTGTTGGTTTGTTTTAGAGGGGTTTTAAGCACATTTCAGACTGGGAGAAGTTCCACAATGTAATCTATACCCAATGGATGAATTCAAGTCCAATCCTTTTTTTTTATTTATTTTTTTTATTTTTTTATCTAAATTTATAGCATTACAAAACAAGGTACACATTTGGAATGCTATAATGAGCAGATCCAAACCACCTGAGATCTGAAAATGTGTTAATGTCATGAGGCATGAGTCACGTACAAATATGTTGCATAGATCTGACAAAAGTCCAGTTGATTCCATAAATAACTCTCCCAAATAGTGAAGTGTCTTTTAATTACGTGTTAATATACACTGGTCTGTCAGTATCATTGTGTGTATGTGCATGTTAGTGAAAGTTAATTTTTATTACCTAATAAGACTCTTGATACAAACACTTGTCATGTTTGCGTTTCTTCACTGTAAGCACCTGGGGCCTGTTTCAATAAGGAGGTTCAACCAACTCTGTTAAAACTTGAACTCGGAGTTGACTTACCCTGAGACGGCAAACTGAGTTTTTGGTTTCAGAGCAGCAGAATTGAGTTAGTTCAGTCAACTCTGGTTGACTCTGAGTTAAGCAGGTGCACCACGACTATGAAAAGCCATAATCAATGGCGCTCTGAAATCGCTGTGGCAGCAGCACCCGACAAAAAGACATCAGCATACGTAGATTTATTTCTTAATCACTGTTATAATATCAGAGGTGAAAACCGGCAGAACAGTAAGTTATTGAACTAATGTTCATTTTCATGGTATCTCACCGGCGAAAAGAAAAAGAATGTGGCAGCAGCTAAAAGTATAAAAACATAATTCAGTCAGGTAAAATGGTCACACTTTAGATTACAGTCCAATTCTCAATATTATCTAACTATTAACTATGTTGTTTGCCTCAATAAACTCCTAATTACTGCTTATTAATAATAAGGTAATTGTTAAGTTTAGTATATATGATCATGGATGTAGAATATGGTCATGCAGAATAAAGCATTAATATGTGCTTTATAAGTACTAATAAACAGTTAATATCCTAGTAATATGAATGCTAATACGCAACTAGACACTAAACCAAAATGCTACTGATAAAGCTTTAAGCATAAAAGGAGTAAGGTTACATGACTTTACAAACATTTGAAATAAATATCATTCAGTGTCTATTTCAATGTGCAGAGGCATTTTCCACATAGTCTAATGTTCTTTTCACATAATTAAATCCATGCTACATTTCTTAATTAGGGAAATGAAATTAACATTTGACTTCTACTCAGCCAACAGCAAGAAGGCAGAGGAAAAATAATAACTGTTTTGTATTTGTAGGAAATAATGAAGAATAAATAATGAAGACCAAATGAATTGTGAACAATTTGTGTTTATATAACAGCTGTGGTGATGATTACGCCATATATCTAGGACTACCCTTCCATCTGGCATCCTTCCATTCCATACAGTAATCTTTTTTTTTTCTTTTTTTCCGGAAGGTGCGATGATGGGAATATGCGTGTTATCAATGCATCCAACCACATTGAAAATCAAATTCCTAAAGCAAATTCTAATTATTAGGTTACTTCCAGACGTCGCAGCAAGATGTTATCAAGTGAACGTCATTTATCAGATTAGCCTCATTTAAACCGATTTCTAAACCACTGACCTGCAATCCTGTGAAACTCCTCTTTGATGGCTCTCACAGATTTGTGCCCAGGAAACAACACGAAAAAATCTAAGAAAGAGCGTGAGACAGAGGCACACAGTGGCCTTACCAATGTGCTCTGCATCCCCGATATTATATAGAAAACTACCATTTAAAAATGGTACCGCTCAAATAAATATGCATGTGGATATGGCATGTGGAAATAAATAATTCTCTTGTATGACATAAATGTAACTCCCTACGAATTAATGCAGCCTCATCTACAGGACCCTGTATAAAAGGACATGCCATTTTTGTCACTTTGACAGTGTCTGCATGATGAAAATAAAATGCTTTTCTTACATAGTATTTTTGTCTTGTTTCCTGTCAAAAGATCTAAAGATTCTTAAATCAAAATGCATTTTCTACATTAGAAAAATAGTCAAATGCACTTAATTTAGGTTTTTGTTTTGTTTTGTTTTTTTCCAGGAAACAAGACTAAATATCTTTTCTTATATAGAAAATGCATCTTGATTCAAAAATGTTTAGATACTTGTACTTGAATTAAAATAAAAATACAGCGTGAATGAATAAATTAAGTATTTGAACATCGATTACACTTTTAAAAGGGGGAGGAGACCGAAAGAAACCTACTCCCGACCAGGTTAGGTTCATAAGTTAACATAATAACTGACTATAGTGTAAGTTACCTCTCTGTCAGAAACAGGCTTGACCCTGTTTTCTCGGGTTGGAAATATCTCCCATTCTGAAACAGAAAATCCAGAGTTTCCCTCATTTCAGGGTTAACAAAGTTTTCACTTAACCTCCTTTCTGAAACGGGCCTCTGCTCTCTAGGAGATGTGTGTCAACACAAGCTTAATGCCTCAAATTGCTTATTGTGGCAATCTAAACATAGGACTACTATGAGGGGGAAAGTGTTCTTGTCTTATCACGCTAAGTCTCATTTATTCTGTTTAGTTTAAGGGCATAATTGGCAATGCAAATAAAGCCAGAAATAAACAGGACACTGAATACTTGTATACTTGAATTTATTTATTTATTTATTTATTTATTTTTTGATGATTAACATATTTTAGTCAGGCAAAACAGATATTCTGTCTGAACAAGGTGCAGTTGTGTAATGGTTTTTTCTCCTTCAGTTTTTCTCCTGTTTTGCTGGTCATTCTCAGGGAAGAGGGAAATATTGTTAATATTTGCCCTGTGTACTTCTCCTGCCACCACCACTACCCGCACCCAATTAAACTGTTACATGAAAGAGGAGACCATACATTAAGGTTACGGCAGATTTCAAATGTGATTCGCTCTCTGCGGATGCGTGGCATAATGCGTCGTATAATTAGAGTGCGTATACATGTTATACAACTCGACCAGGCTGTGTTTTGTGCCTGTGGGGTTTCTGCACCTCTTTCTCTCTGTTTAAATTTAGTGTGCCCATGACACACCAGATGAGGCGCTGTGTCTATGCACTTTTCAAAACCTGTTTCACAATCTGTCTGCTTCACTAACATACACCCACACACTTACACACTACTCATCTTTGAGCTTTGCATATATTTATTTTTACATTTTCTACTTGAATATCACATTGTTTTATCTTTGCCAAATGCGTAGGTACAATAAAAAACGTAATGTGTGTTTAGGTCATTAAACTATCTAGTTCATTACACATTGACACATATTCATTTGTACTGTTCACTGAAGGATGCAGTGAGTTTTGTCTTGCAATAGATGATATATTGTCTTCATTTATTGTATTGTAATTGCCTAGAATTTACAGTGCAGGTGACAAATAGCCAGGAAAAAGCTGATAAAAATGTTCAAATTACATTATAGTTAATTTTAAATATTGTCTAAACTTACAAATGAACACAGTTATAATGAATGCCACTATTTTATTGAATATATTATTACTTATGTCCATGTTTGTGTTACTGAATCACCATATTATGCAAACCTGCCCTCTAGAGGTCAAACATTGGCATACGCCTCCTACAATTTAAGTTCATACCATATACAATGTAAGTTAATATGACTGCAACAATAAAATGCATCAATTTACAGTCATCCCACATTCAAATGTGACTGCGAAACTGCACATTTACATAAACAATCAAACAAGCACATTCACACTTAGTCACACTGCAGGACATTTGTGAAAGTGTCTCCACATGCATCATATGTGAGTGCTTGTTTTTCGCTGATGCACACAGGCAGACACCACTGTGACTTGACTGACAGTGAGATATTTCATGCAATGCTGAGTATGCTGAGCCCAAAAAAAAAAAAACATCCCCAAACAAGAGTAATCACACTACCAGGGTTTCTAAAGTCAACATGAAATGTTGTTTGCAACACATTTTATTAATCTGATGCATTTTCAGTTCAAACAGGATATTCAGTGAGAAATATTTGAGGGTGGGGTTTGATTTTTTTCCAACAGGTGTTTGTTACCACAACAGAGCCAGATAGATGGAGAGGAGGGGTAAAAATGTAAGCCGAGAAGTAAAGTTGTTTCAAGAATATTTTGAAGTTCAACAGAAGTTCTGCCAAGTTCTATAGAAATCAGTGTTGCCTTTAAAATCAAGGCCTTTATGGAGGTCTGGGAATAATTTCCCAGAAAAGAGTCCAACATCAAGGCTACAAGTTTACAAAAAAACACAGGTGTGTTTCACAAACAAGAAGTTTTATGTTTTATTGTCATCTGGCTACTGTGATTAGCCTCAGATGCAGTAGGAGGTGATCACACCAAAATAAATATACAAACAGTCTAGAAACCACTGTAATCGTGGTTTGTCTTGTGTTTGTATGCTGTATATATGCGGGAGATTGTGTTAGTCAAGTTGTTTTGCTGTAGACATAAGAAACAAAATCTTTTAAACACAAAAATAATTGATGCTGCTGTTCACTTTGAAAATAAGACCTTTAGTTAATAATAAGTTATTTGTGTATTATATGATCTTTGTTCTATAAGTAGTGCTCTATGAATGTTTATAATTGACCATTTAATGAATAAACTGCAAAATCATAAAGAAATGTATTGGTGAGAAAGTACAAATCTTCAATAGTACTGAACTGGCTAAGAAAAACAGCAGGACACCCATAGGGCTGTGAATTCATGTGCACACAATAAAGAATCAATCCATGCACATACAATCCCACAAGTAAGAACTGAGGCAGTTTTTTATTTGTGCATGCATGCACCAATCTTCAGTTAGTTCTCTGTGCGGTACAAACAAATTCATATCAAGTCTATTGAGTGGTGTCTCCTGCTGTTCTTGATGAATCCATGTTGTGCATTTAATGTTGCAAGATACTAAGCAGTATTGGTAAATCCTTTGTTGGTTAACTAACCAGTTTATATATTTTTTTTAATTTTGCCATATTCTTTATGGCTTCTATGTAATATAATGTCAAAACATATTTGTTAATTTACTAACCTTTCATCTCTCTTTTTCTTTCAGAGCCATGACAGTATGGTGGACTGTTTAAATCGAGTCATGCTGCACACAGCCGTGTCTTGCTGGCAGCCTTTGCTGGGGCTGGCCTTGGTGGCCGTGTTTATGGACTCCACCCTGGCCTGCCCCTCCCGCTGCGAGTGCTCCGCCCAGAGCCGATCTGTCATCTGTCACCGCAAGCGCTACAACGCCATCCCTGATGGAGTCCCAATCGAGACACGAATCCTTGATCTCAGCAAGAATCGCATTCAGGCTGTCAACCCTGATGACTTTGCTGCCTATCCACACATAGAAGAACTGGACCTGAGTGGAAACATCATTGCCTACGTTGAGCCTGGAGCTTTTAACTCACTC
Organism: Paracanthobrama guichenoti; assembly: GCA_018749465.1. Classification (NCBI taxonomy): domain Eukaryota; kingdom Metazoa; phylum Chordata; class Actinopteri; order Cypriniformes; family Gobionidae; genus Paracanthobrama; species Paracanthobrama guichenoti. The sequence continues at coordinate 31,665,051 of CM031956.1, read as the reverse complement.
TACAGCCTCCACTCACTGAGCTTAAAGAGCAACCGCATCAAGCTCCTTTCTCTAGGTGTCTTCTCCGGCCTCTCTAACCTGACGAACCTGGATATCAGTGACAACAAAGTTGTCATTCTGGTGGACTATATGTTCCAGGACCTACGCAACCTCAGGTCATTGGAAGTTGGAGACAATGAGCTGGTTTACATCTCACATCGGGCCTTCAGTGGACTGTTGTCACTGGAGAGCTTGACACTGGAGCGCTGTAACTTGACGGTGGTGCCCACAGATGCCCTGTCACACCTACACAACCTGGTGAGCCTACATATGCGCTACCTCAGCATCAGCACTCTCCACCCCTACTCGTTCAAGAAGCTATTTCAACTCCGACACCTAGAGATCGACAACTGGCCATCGCTGGATGTGTTCCCTGCTAATTCTCTGCATGGCTTAAACCTCACCACGCTTTCCGTTACCAACACCAACCTGTCAGTTTTCCCCTACCAGGCTCTTCGCCACTTGCCATACCTCATGCACCTTAACCTCTCCTACAGTCGTATCCGAACAGTGGAAGGTGGCCTGCTTCAGGACCTGGTGCGATTGCGTGAGCTGAGGTTGGCCGGATCTCAACTGGTGTCCATTGAACCCTACGCTTTCCAGGGTATACGCTGGCTCCGCTCGCTAAATGTCTCCCACAACCGTCTTGATACCTTGGAGAGGGGTGTATTTCATGCTCCTGAGTCTCTAGAGGTGCTGTTGATCAATGACAACCCTCTGGTGTGCGACTGCCGACTCATGTGGTTGCTGCAGAGGCGCCATTCCATTTCTTTTGGTGACACCCAGCCTGAGTGCAGCACTCCGGAGGGCATCCCCGGACGCCCCTTCAAGGAGTTCAAAGAGACCCTGCTGTCCTACTACGTGACCTGCACCAAGCCGAAGATCCGTGAAAATCGGACTCAGATGGTTTCGGTGGAGGAGGGACAGTCAGCCCGTTTACACTGCAATGCAGAGGGGACCCCACGGCCCACTATTTCCTGGGTCACCCCACGCCGGAGACACCTGACCAACAGGAGCCATGGCAGGGTGACGGTCCACAACAACGGCTCGTTGGATATCAAGGCAGCGGAGGTTCAGGATGATGGTGTGTATATGTGCGTGGCCTCTAACACAGCGGGCAATGACACTCTTATGGTATCACTGGCAGTGAAAAGTCTGGGCTCGCTGTATGCCAACAGGACCCAGCATTACACGGATACAAGCAATGCCACTGCCAACGGTACCAACCTCCCTAATGTGACCTTTGGCCTTGACCTAAAGACTATCTTAGTTTCTACAGCCATGGGCTGTTTCACATTCCTAGGAGTGGTTCTCTTCTGTTTCCTGCTCCTGTTTGTGTGGAGTCGAGGAAAAGGCAAACATAAAAACAACATTGATATTGAGTACGTGCCACGCTCAAAGTCAAATGGGACCTCTGCTGAGGAAGCTGACCAGGGTGCTGGGCCGCGGCGCTATAACATGAAAATGATTTAAAAATTTAAAATAATACCAGTCTGGATTTACACAGATCATTGTTTGACAAATGGTACCTGGAACAGGACTCAGATCAGATTGATGCCAGGCAACTCAACAGTCCCTAAGATTCAATCCAGGTTTTGGTTCAGCCTGGACTTCACTGGATACACAAGGGGAATAATATGTGTCAATAATGAACCATTTTCAATTTGTATGAAACCCTCTTGGTAAGAGGGGAACACTCCAACACTCCAACACAGATTATGTACAGAACCAATTTGTAAAATTCAAGTATTACTCTTATTTGCTGAGGCTCGCACATGCTTTCTCACTGCGACCAACAGATGATCGGGAATCTGTTCTCTCCCTCATTATCCTGCATATATGTACGTAATGCTCAGTTATGTATGTGTATGTTAACATGTATAAACACTTTCTTTTATTGCATTTTTCACAAAATGCAATGACCGCCAAAATTCACATTTCCCATGATTCAAAGGAACTATTGTATGACCAAGCCATCGTCTCGCTACTCAAACTGTTTGAGGATGGAGGACAAAGGGCTTTTGCGGGTGTGAAATGTTACTCAGAGGAACGTGTATGCCGTTTGTCTACCCCAAGTTATTCTCCTGATATGAAGAATATTATATTTGTTTATAATCTGGAAAAAAAAGAAGAGAGATTATTTATTAACAAACGCCTTTCAAACTCAATAATACAAGGTGAAGATTTTCAAATGTTTTAAATTCATGATTTTTTTTCCTTTGATTTACCTGTAAGTATGCACATTAATTAACACATGCCATTTTTAGTTGTGCTCTCGTGTCCATTTCCGTGACTCTAACCCCTTATCTGGTACAAAAACAAAATGTCTCCATTTCAAGTCAAGCTACCATTATTATGTTTTTTTTTTTTTGTTGTTGTTTTTTTTTTTCTTCCTAGTAAGAAATTTAACTTTGTTGTGGTAGTTTCTCATTTTGTTGTTGAATCATTTAGATTGTAAACAGTTCAAAGTAAAAGAAAAAAAAAAATACATGTATGTGGAATAAAGAATATTGATTTGTATTCTGATGTTGTATTTAGATTAATCTAATTGCATATTATTATTGATTTAAATTGATGTTATTGTACACTGCTAAGTACAGTGTTTCTTTGGATATGGTATTTTTATATACTTTGAAAGACAATTTAATTGCATATAATTTAAGTGGTTTGCATATAACTCTGCTGTCCAAACATTGTTAGGCAAGCTGAGCTAAAGAAACTGGTTGAACCAGAGGAAATATAAGGATAAGATGAGACCAAATGCTGTTGAACTAAGATACTTTGCATGTTTTATCTCCACAGCAGGAAGCACATGTTATCTATAGAATAATCTCTAGAAATGCTGTTAACCCTGTGACATGAGGGAAATGAGTAGGCAAGATACATCCATCATGCCACATCCATCCTACATCCATCATGGCGATGAACAATGTGTTGAGAAACACACTAGGCATGAAAATCACAGTGGATGAAAGCTCTAATTATACAAATTGACAAGGGAGATTTTGTTTTTATTGCTTCCTAATTGTTAGTAAGGACTTTGTGTCCCCCTTTGTGTCCCTCTCTAAAGAAAGTCGGAACACAAACATATGAAGTTACCAGAACAAGTAGTCTTGGTGTTCATAGGGCTGTGCACTTACCATAAAGCCACCCGTCAAAGCAGATTTCCCACTGCTGCCAAGGGAGACCTAATTTGAGACTCTAGTCTTTTTTGTAACTGTATTGATTTCCCAAAAGGCACTATGGGATTACCGGCCAACATTAGGAATATTCTAATTTCTCTAATCTCAGTCAAACCCAAAGGACCATATGCAAAAACTGTTTCATTGGCCCTTTTTGCTCCTTTTGGTCTGTGTTATTGTGGTCCCCCCGGACAGAAAGAAGGACACTCACACTATTGCCTGAGAAAACGGAAATTAGGTTGACTACGGTTAATGGGTCAGATGCTGCCATTTTCAACTCAAGGGGATTAGAAAATCTACTCCACAAAAACACGCACACAACAGCACTAACAGACATTAAATTAATCATCCCTGACCTAATAAGTCCCTACAAAGTTCTTTCTCAAACTCTACATGTCAAATTCGAACTTTAAAACAAAATTTTATGTATTGCTAAATATTATGGTTTTATGTTCAGCATGGCAAATCCCTCGAAAACATCCCGCCTGCTCTATTCTTTGTGCCTGCTGTCACAGTATGTCTTATCTTTTGTAATAATGTCAGCATACTGATTGTCTCAATATTTCTCAGAATCAGAATCTGTATTTATTTCCAAATACACATGTACAAGGAAAAGCAATATGTGCTTTAAGAAAATAAGGAATGAGACTAAGACATCTTTAAGTTTAAGAGAACGTAAATAAAATAAAAAAGGCCTATAATATACATACCCAATTTGAATAAAATTGTTTCAAGTGTAACATACAGTCAGAGTAGTGTACATTAATGTAATGCATATGATGCAGTGTTCATTGCAGATGGGTAAAAACAGTTTTTGTGGCGTGAGGTTTTTGACTTAATGATGGTAGTATAAAAGTGCACGATCATTGCCCTCGGTAGGTTAAACTTCCTCAACTGCCACAGGAAGTATATCCGTTAATGAGCTGTTTTAAATCAGGGAATTAATTAGGGAAGTCGCACTTGAGATCTTGTGTAATGGTGGTGCCCAGAAAGCAGAAAGAGTCCACAATCTTAACTGGGAAGTCACCATGCAGTGTGACGGGGGTGGATGGGGCTGGATTCTTCCTAAAATCAACCACCATTTCCATTGTTTTCACCATATTGAGCTCTAGGTTGTTCCGTCTATACCAGGATACCAGATGGTCAATCTCCCATCTGTAGGCAATCTCGTCCTCCCCAGAGATGAGCCCAGTGAGGGTAGTATCATCTGCAAACTGTAATAGTTTGACAGACTGGTGACTGGGGGTGCAGCTGTTTGTATACAGGGGAAAAAGTAGAGAAGAAAGTACACAGTCTTGAGGGGAGCCAGTACTGATGGTCCGGTAGTCAGAAATCTTTTTTCCCACTCTCACTTGCTGCCTTCTGTCAGTCAGAAAACCAGTTATCCACTTGCAGGTGGAGTTAGGCACACTCAGCTTGGAAAGTTTATCCTGTAGCAGAACAGGGATGATGTTGTTAAAAGCAGAACTGAAAGAGTTACTGATTCCAGTTTGCAGGTCTCCTGAACTTTTAATGTGATTTCGACATCCAGACAACTAGATATTCTTCCCTTTTGAATCTTGAGAACGCATACATTTTTTTAAAACTCCATCTTTCATCAGATATTCGCCAAACTTGGTACATACCATCTTCAAACTAAACTGGTCAAAAGTTGTTGTTTTTTTTTTTGTTAGTTTTTTTTTTAAATACCAAAGCATTCATCTCCCATTGTAATCCGCAAAGCTGTCTATAGTGTAAGCAAGCAATGGACACTATAGAATACAGGATTCTCTTGAATAATTTATAAGTTTGCATGGTTTCAATATTTGCCTGTTTTATTTACAGTCTTTTAATGTTGTCTTTGTTGTCCTGAGTTCATTTTATACTCAAAATGACCTGTTTGGGGCTTTACAAATTGTTGTTGCTGATTGTTATCACGTTTCAACATGATATCAGCCACAAAGTTGAGTAGAATGTTTGGCATTTGCCTTAAAAGTCTAAATTTAACATAAATTAAATTAAGTACCATCACATCAGATTTGTTAGAAGAAATGACTGTACTTAGATTTATTTACTTAGAAAATTGTGCTGGTGTGTGGTGGGCGTTCTGGCACAATATGGCTGCCATCACATCATCCAGGTGGATGCTGCACATTGGTGGTGGTTGAGGAGTCTCCCCTTCTATATGTAAAGTGCTTTGAGTACCCAGAAAAGCGCTATATAAATGAAACTAATTAATTATTAAATTATACCATTTAAATGTACTCAAAATATCTGCGTGAAGAGCTTGATCATTCTAAATCTTTGACATTTGTTAAGTGTAAAAAAGAATTTTATTAATCATTTGAGGTGCCAACAAAAAGATTCCACACCTAATTCTGATAAAATAAAAATCGATTTTGCATCTTCTGCTGGTTTAAACAATTCGGCTCTTTGTTTAAAAAACACATACATCAGCTTCTTCATTAGAGAGCAAATTTAATTAGAGAAACCCTGTAGAGCTGTGACTGAGGTACTGTGAAATATCTTCCAGGGTGTCATACAGAAAAACATTTTGCATGACTGAGTTTTATTTATGAGGTCTATAACTGTGTTCCAAAAGACCTCTGAGGCACCACTGACAATCTGAAGATAACTGAATTATGATTTGTTTATGCATAATGCATAGTATAAGGATTCAGTGTGAATCAGGTGAATGAAGATTTCCTGTAATTCCTGTGATAAATCCATGGAATGCATAGAGCTGTGAAAGAGGATGTTCATGAAACAAATACTGCAGTCATTGTGTTTGAAGAGGTGCAAACATTTCCCATTGTTTGATAGTCCACAGCGCTAAACAATGAACAGATGACTCTTATAAGCAGGTTATTTTTAGTTAATCAAAAACAAAACATAAAGCGCAGCCAGTGTAGTCCATTTCTCAAACGATTGACTCTCATAATCTGGTTTGTTTCAGTGAAATAAAAACATATAGTACAGCGCAACCATGTTGGTCCAACTCCAAAATTAATAAACTATCGGCTGATTCTGTTTAGTGATTAAAATACATTAAGCACAACCACTGTAATTTCGATTGCCTAACAATTTCTTTTGTGAATCAAGCACAAACCTAAATTACCAGCACTGATAATGACTTGATAATAAAGGTTGTTTATATGGCAACATGTATAGTCAAAGATTACTTTACATGGACACTTTTTGCTTCAACCTGAATTAATTCATTCTGACGATTGATGAATCCGAACATAGTTTTTACATGAACGCTAAATAAAGTGATAACTGGTTGATGTGTGTGCTTATGTCACAAGCTTCTGATCAGATTTAATCTTTTGACATGTGCACACTCCATAAATATACAGAGTTTCCTGCTGATGTTGCATACTAACCATCCTCCTTTTCTTTGATTTAAAAAGCAGACTTAATATTTTTCTATTTCGGGTCCTACTTAGATGACTCTGAGCATGTGAACCATTATGTTGTGCTGCATATATTTATCAAACAGTAAAAATGCCCATTTGGATTCAATGGATAAGCGTCTGAAACAAGGACTGGTGGGACATTGTCCCGCTCCACTTCACAGACGATGAGTGGAAAGAGAATTTCAAAATGACAGGGCAATCATTTATGACACTTTATTCAACAGGAAGAACAGTTTGTTCGTTCTAGTACTTTCCAGTTTCAGTTTTCAGTCCGATCAAGTGTTTACATGTCGTCTCGATCGGATTACAAAAGAAATAAACCAGCCCTTACAATCCAAATTCAATTTTAAGATCTGGTCGATTCATTTCGATTGACATGGTTATGTGACATTTGAGTGTGTTGCTAGTCTGGTTACAATCGGATTACATTAGGGTCCATGTAAATGCAGCTATTGAATGGCATTTATGATGCCTCAAAAAAAAAAAAACATTTTAAAAATGTGTATTACTGTATTACATCTTTTTGACTACAGAATTGCATTTTATACAAGAAAACCAGTAATGGAACCATAAGGAATTGGAACTGTTAAGAATTCCCATCCCTTCATTCCCATCAAATCATCATTCTGATTTTTTTTTACTAAATATTTGAGAATATTTGTAAGACTGTGAGACATTCACCTCTCCCCAGAGAGATCGGTGCTCCATGTGAGAGATTTATTAAGTCTAGTCACTTGATTAGGCAGAAGTCTGTTTCCTCAAAATCCATTTTCATGAAGACCTACTTAGGACACTCTCAAACCTGCCATCAGTTTTTCTACTAAACAAGCCTAGGCAAAATAAAAGTTGTGCTATGTTTAACTTGATAAAAGTTACAGCAAAACATGTAACCTGCTTTATTCTGTTTTGAGGAGTGGGTCGCCTCAGTGAAAGAGAAGTGTCAACAGTGACTGTTATCCAATCTTCAATCTGCTATTATCAACAAAAGCACAATACCCACATCAATCATACTGCTGCCATACATTACTCTCCAATTACTTTCTCTTCAAGGGCATTGTCTTTTTAAGCCAGATTCTGAGAGATCTGATTACATTCTTATCAAATGATCTGACAATTGATTTAGATGCTCAGATATTGCAAGAGTGGGGTTAAAAGGAATGATATTGACTGAGGAGATTCTCGGCTGTGGATGGAAAAACAACAAAAAGCAAGATGTCAACGGATGTACTGAGGCATATGAAGAAGGGCGCTGGGGGTTGATGCGTGTGACAAGAAAAGGAGGACAGTCACACATCAAACTCCACGCCAATTTGGTCTGAGCCACAATTCTGCATTTCAATCTGCGTGAAACACTTTCGTCCAGCTGTAATATAAAATGGCAATTTGCCTGTTGTGCCACTCAAATGTCAGATCTGAAATGCAATTTTACAGCAATTCATGCTAAGGGGGCCATTTTGAATAGATACTACTTATTGCTCTTATTCAGACCAACACAACTTTCCAAAGGAGTAAAGTTCTGAATGTGCACATGAACTCACTTGTATATGTTTCACAGGCACATTCACGCTGCTGATAGCTGATTGGGTGGTTCAGGTCATGTGATGCAGTTCCAACGTGTTTATTCAATCTGTCTTTATTTGGACCTGTCAGAAGGAGTAATCGCACCACTGAGAACTCAAACCAAGCAACACAAATTGCTCTACAACTTGTTACACACGCTTGCCTGTCAGCCTTCAAGGTCTCCAAAGACAATTCAATTCAACCAGACATGCGAATTTGCTGTTATTTAAATAAAAGAGAAACCGAGAATGTGTTTTTCAGTGGCACGTATTTCCTCACTCCCAGTTCTGGAATTTGCTAAATTTTTCCCCTCCACCACACACAGAAATGTGTGCATCAGTCACATTAAGATTCAAACAAGAACCTCTTTCTGGTTTTATAGTAAAAGCATTTTTCCCCACTCTGTCGGAATGGCTAAGTGCAGACTTGAGGGCCCAGGAAATCTGATGCGCCTTGATAACTTGTAGCAACACATTCTACAACCAATAGTCTCTAATCTAATCCAAGGCAAAGAGGAAGGGATGTACCTCATCGCCTCACAAGTTTACTGCACTGATTATGTTAGGAGTTAGGCTATCAGCACGTAATTCTATTTAGTTTCACATAAATCCTCATTCAAATAATGAACAGCAAATGCATAGTGCAGTACGGTGTGCTATTGGACCGTGATGTGTTGTATAGAGAAGCATATGTCTTTTTAAAAAGACTAATACTTGTGCTATAATAAAATGAATGTGGAAGGTGATGGTTAAGGTAATTTCTTAAGTGCAGTGCTTGCTAACCAAATACAGAAACGCGCCACAAATACTCCCAACATGATCAAATACAGAAACGCGCTGAAAAAGTTTACTTCTACAGCATTTTTTAATCTTCAAATGTAAAATGTAATGTTATATTTGTTAACATTAGTTCATGCACTGAGAACTAACATGAACAACCAATGAACAGTTGTATTTGTACTAACTAATGTTAACAAAGATGAATAAATACTGTAACTAATGATTGCTCATTGTTAGTAAATGTTAGTTAATACACCGTATAATAACCTTATTGTAAAAAGTGTTACCAATAATTCCAATCATATATTGAATAATAATTTATGAGTATAATTTTGTATTTATTTTTATACAATATAAATAATAATAATACGTTCGATATTACAAACTTTTATCATGTATCATGAACAAAATGTGGTAATGTCCTTGTCTTGATGTCCAATACAAAATCTGGACCCTGAAGCAAGACCAACTGAGAACCACTGTTTAAAATAATACAAAATAACAAATCAGCTTTTGAGAACCAACTGAGACATTTCCTTTCAGCTAAAAAAATATTATTCTAAAATCATTGGCGACACTGAATATTTGCATGCTTTAATTCTCACACCTGTTCATGAACTGCAGCGAGTGCTTACCACTCTTTACATGAAGGAAATCCCTTTCAAATGCAGCGTCTGTCACAGGAAGACTGAGATTTTAGTGTGTGAGGTAACGTAGATGAGGAGGAGGGCAAGGCCACAGAGAACACAATACTTACAACATCAAAAAGAATATATGAGAAACGTAGCTCAATGTCTTGGTAGTCCAGGTCAGAAGGGTACGAACTAAACATCATAGATGTGTGTCAGTGTGTTGACAGCTAAAAGACAAAGAATCCTGTTGTATGTTTTTACTGAGATAAAAAAAAAAAAAAAACATTTAAAGACAAAATATAACCTTTACAAATCTGTCATAAAGCCAATCTTTCAAATGTGCTTGTAGAAGTTAACATTTCATTTGAAGTCAGTAAAGAACTTACATTTATTCATATTTAGAGGGTCCTGAAATGGGGAATGCTTTTTAAAAATAATAATAATAAATAAATAAAAAGCTATCCAGGTGTATTCAGTCAGTTTTAATAAACAGGCAAGAAAAGCACTGAGTTCATTGAGTCCAGCATATGTGGTGTGAATGAAAGCTGATGTATGATGCATTCAGATGAGATTTTCGTGACAAAAACATGACATCTCGACACCCAAAACATCTACTGACTAAAACACTTAACCCTGAGCAAAATGAAAGCCACTTTAGTATGTGAAGCCACTCAGAGTGGTTCCACTGCAAAATTCTGTTAATGCATCTTTTATTGACAAAAAGGACCACATAGTCTGACTTCAACCAGTCTAAAAAAAAAACAAGGTGTGTAAAATTTAAAATAAATAAATAAATAAATCCCATCAATAATGTTTGTGGCATATCAGCTGCTTTTTGTTCTCCTTGTTTCCATCTCTCACTTCTTTTTCATGTTCATTGCTGGCTATAGATGGAAGAAGAATGCCTGCAGGGCACATATTAGTAATTCATAAACACAGGAACTAAATTTGACACTCAGTATTCTAGTAAAAGGAGGACAGGGGCTTCTTATGTAACTGGGTTAAATGAGACCCAGCATGTACAAATGGTTAGGTTTATATAGGGAGATTTCTATGGATGTCTAGACCACCATGAGTGCAGCTGCAGGCATTCTTCTTCCATATGTGTATAATCTGTGTGTATACACCAATCAGGCATAATATTACGACCACTGACATGTGAAGTGAATAACACTGATTATCTCTTCATCATGGCACCTGTTAGTGGGTGGGATATATTAGGCAGCAAGTGAACATTTTGTCAAAGTTGATGTGTTAGAAGCAGGAAAAATGGGCAAGCGTAAGGATTTGAGCGAGTTTGACAAGGGCCAAATTGTGATGGCTAGATGACTGGGTCAGAGCATCACCAAAACTGCAGCTCTTGTGGGGTGTTCCCGGTCTGCGGTGGTCAGTATCTATCAAAAGTGGTCCAAGGAAGGAACAGTGGTGAACTGGCGAAGGGTCATGGGCGGCCAAGGCTCATTGATGCATGTGAGGAGAGAAGGCTGGCCCGTGTGGTCCAATTAAACAGACGAGCTACTGTGGCTCAAATTGTTCAAGAAGTTAATGCTGGTTCTGATAGAAAGGTGTCAGAATAAACAGTGCTTCACAGTTTGTTGCGTATGGGGCTGCATAGCTGCAGACCAGTCAGGGTGCCCATGTTGACCCCTGTCCACTGCTGAAAGTGCCAACAGTTGGCACGTGAGCATCAGAACTGGACCACAGAGCAATGGAAGAAGGTGGCCTGGTCTGATGAATCACATTTTCTTTTACATCACGTGGATGGCCGGGTGCATGTGTGTCACTTACCTGGGGAACACATGGCACCAGGATGCACTATGGGAAGAAGGCAAGTTGGCAGAGGCAGTGTGATGCTTTGGGCAATGTTCTGCTGGGAAACCTTGGGTCCTGCCATCCTGCCATCCATGTATATACACGTACCACCTACCTAAGCATTGTTTGTACCATGTACACCCTTTCATGGAAACGGTATTCCCTGGTGGATGTGACAATGATATTACGCAGCGCCTGAAAATAGGCTAACTTCCATCAACATAACCAACGTGACAACCTGCTTGCAATGAAAGCGTGCTGGGGACTATTTTCAGGCGCTGCGTAATATCATTGCGCCGCTGCACCCATGGTACGGCAGCAAAGTTCCTTGACTATTACGCAGGAATGACAGAATAGCCCCTAGCCATATCAGTCTAGAAAATTTGTACACGATGTAACTATACACATCACAACATGTAAATAGGAAAATATTGGTATTAGTTTGTCACTTATTGAGCAGTAGGCTAGATGGAGCCGTTTACCTCCAGTCTTTGTGCGAAGCTAGGCTAGCGGTGGGTGCGTCAGAGTTATGGCACGCACGGAGATGAGAATGGTATGTATGGACTTATCTAACTCTGGGGGATACGGTAAATAAGCTAAAGTCCCAAAAAGTCGGCGTGTTCATTTAAGTGTTTTTTTTTTCTTCAATTGCAAATCCAACCTTTCACACCACAGACTGAACAAAATTAAGCATTGCTTGGTAATTGGTTGACCTAAATTGGTATTATCTATCTGTATTTACATTTAACAGCTGACAGCAGATTGGTTCAATGTAATTTATAACATACCTTTCTATCAAAGTTATCTGACTTTATCAGTTCTGCCACAGTTTAACTCTCAGTTCTTGTCATATTTTATATGACATGAAATATTTTAGTGAATGATCCAGTGACTTATAAAGACAGTCACTTGATTCATGAATCACTGTTTTAATGAATTAGTTGAATTGTTGATTCATTGACTCACTTATAAAAACGTTCACTTGTCACCACCTACTTGTGAAATAATGTAACTTGCAGAAAGAGTCTGAAAAATGTCCACCACCAATACAAATTCTATAAACATCAGAGAAAAGACCCACCAATTTTTCAAATGCACATCATCAACATGTGTCAACAAACTAAGTTTATTGCAGCAGTCATAATATCAGAGACCTTCCACTTGACAAGACTCACAAGTGGTCACAGAAGACGTATTTGCGATGCATGTGTGCAATTGTGATCACCCAAGATGGATGTTAACACCAGGTATAAACAGGGCCTGCAGGTGAAGGAAATTGACACTGACATCTCTAAAATATGCACGTGTGCAGATCTGAGCAGATCCCACAGGTATCATTAACACAGTACAAAGTCATGTAAAACTACAATTTGGTAGAGCTCATGTAAAGCTAACGACATCAAGAATGACAGAAATCTATTTTTGGAAATGTATGGAAACATGCATCCAAAATCCACTTACAGATAAAATCCTTTTGGTTTACACAGAGGCACAAATGAGATTTCAAGTGTAAGCTCATAAATGTTGTTGTCTGTTCACATGTTGTTTATGAATATTTTATGGTAAGATATTCAGTAATAAGCATCAGAAGTAGTTTTAGCATGTCACTAAACATATTTAAAATGCTCCAACGTTCAGAGAGAGCAATATGCTTGTATATCAAGAAACTACGAGCAAGTGCATTCAACACGTCATGTTAAAACATATTAGTAATATAAATGTATAAATGTGTAGAATATTTTCTTTTAAACCCATGAAATAGATTAATTAAATCAATGCAATGTTGCACGTTGCTTTGACATTCAGCCTTTTTCTGTGACACTGCATCTGGGTAAGCTTCCATGAAATGAAATGACATGGAGGCATTCATCCATTAAAAAAAGTTTTGCATTTGTTAATTCAGTGTCTATATATTTCAATTATGTGCTTGGTAACAATATTGGTTAAAAAAGTAAAAAAAAAAAATAATAAATTGTAATGCGTGCATCGTTTAGCTCAACCACAATGTTGTAAGACCATTTAATGCTTAATATATGTAGCATGTGCCTGTCAAATAGCACTGATATGAATAAAACAAGTCTAAACAATAAAAACAAGAAAATCATCTAACATGGAGGGTCTGGCGTGAAAACGTCCTTGGTGTTCCACTTGCAGGTCAGCGATGGGAGCAATTAAGCACCATGCAGTTCAATTTGCAGGCCTTGCATCCTTTATGAAGATCCAGCCCAAAGGGTCAAGTGCCCTAGAGGTAAGGAGAAATGAGGAGGAAAGTATAGGCCTATGCATAAGTAATGAGAAAGCCAAAGCAGCCAGCTAATGTGGAGACTCAGGCAGACCTGTAGGCAGACTGGTCTAGCAAAAGAATAAGAAATAATAAACAGGCAGGAAGAGATCACATACAGATTCATGGCTGAGTAGCCATGTAAACGTGTACTTTAGAGTATGTGATTCAAGTGTTGCAGTTTGTGGAACTTAATTCATACTAGACTGTTACTAACACATTCTCAATCCCAAATCGTCACATGTTGAATCTTGGTCAGGACCCCTCTGTGTCACTTTTTAATGCACAGGGTACCCCTTAAGCATAATTTTTTGACTCCATCGCTTTCAATCACAAACCTTTGGTGTCATACACAGAAGCATTGGGAATGGGAATGTTATTGTCGTGATGAGTTTATATATTGGGTTATAATTTTGCCATCATGTTGGAGTGTGATTCTCAATTTAATCTTAAATTTCAACTATATTACCGATCTGCATTGACACTATATGATAATTGAAATTAGCCGGATAACATCACCGTTTTCACAGCCGAATCAAATTCTGTTGCATTGTTTTCCTGTTATCACTGTGAAGCTGCTTTGAAACACTGTAAAAAGCGCTATATAAATAAAGATGACTTGACTTGACTAATCAGCCAGCATGTTTTTATTTACATTTATTTGATTTTTCTTTTTTTAATTTAAGATATTTAGACACCGCTAAACCCAACCCATTTGTGTATTAGATTTAAAACACAGGATACAAGTACAGGCACCATTTATTCAAAAAGAACAAATTTTCCAAGTGTTCTGAGGCCAAATGATTGATTTATGTGAAGAAAATCCCCAAAAGCGATCAACGTCTCCATCCGCCATAGATCCTTTGCACACATTGCGTCAGTTTTGATTGTGAAATGGCATTGGCTCTCATGTGTCTCGTGATTGATTACGTCATGCTAAAGATTCAGGTGTATCCTTTGAATCAGAAATGACTGCATGCATCCTGTTACAGACACGCCAGGCTCCACCATCACCCAATAACAGTGCACTCCTTCACCTGAGTACTGATCCTGATTCGCACTCAGTCATTGTCCGGTCTCATTCGCATCAAGACATACCTTAATGCTTGCTTCTTGGACTCTCTCAGAAGACCTCTTCCTCTCGTCCCAGCAGCATTAGAACATCTCTGTGGTGCCACTGTCTTCACCAAGTTGGACCTCCGCAGCGCATACAACCTCATCCGGATACATGAGGGGGACGAGTGGAAGACCGCCTTTGTGACCCCTATTGGCACTACGAGTACCTCGTCATGCCGTATAGACTGACCAACGCCGTATTCCAGGATTTCATCCATGAGGTGCTCCGGGAGTTTCTCCACAAGTCTATGCTGGTCTATATCGACGACATCCTGATTTACTCCCGGAGCATGGCCGAACATCGCCACCACGTTGTGGAGGTCCTGAAACACCTTAGGGAGTTCCATCTCTTCCTCAAAGCTGAGAAATGCTTGTTCCATCAACCCTCAGTGCAATTTCTTGGCTACAACATCGATAGCAGTGGCATTCAGATGGACGAGGGGAAGGTGGACACCATCAGGAACTGGCCCACACGCACAACCATCAAAGAGCTCCAACGTTTCCTAGGATTTTCCAATTTCTACCGCCGTTTCGTCCAAGTTTATAGCATCATCTACAGCACCAGTCCACCTACTCAATTCCTCTGTGACAAGCCCAAGTCTCTGTCCTGGACCCCAGCTGCCACCCAAGCCTTCAAAGCCCTCAAAGAAGCCTTCACCACCACTCCCCTCCTTGTTCATCCTGACCCCGAGAAACCCTTCATCGTTGAGTCTGACGCCTCGACCACTGGTGTGGGAGCGGTTTTGTCCCAGCATCAGGGGAACCCAAGTAGACTCCATCTATGTGCCTTCTTCTCCCGCAAACTTAACCCGGCGGAGGTCAACTACGACATCGGCAACAGGGAGCTTGAGCAAACTGGCCCTTGATGAGTGGAGGAATTGGATGGAGGGTGCCCAACATCCGTTCCTGGTTCTAACTGACCATAAGAATCTGGCGTATCTCAGAGACACCAAGCGACTAAACCCACGACAGGCACGTTGGGCATTGTTCTTTACCTGCTTCAATTTCTCAATATCCTATCGTCCAGGAGCAAAGAATATTACAGTCCGTCTCTACAGTCCAAAAGAAAAGTCAGAGGAATCCGAGCCTATTTTGCCTGAGAAACTCTTCATGAGTCCCATCGTCTGGTCTGAAGAGACCCTGCCCTCCTCCAATGCCTCCACCAGGTTTGCTACACATCACCCAGACACGGTGCACTCCTCTCATCCACACATCTTTGTGCACTGGCCACCCTGGGGTCAATGAAACCCTCTCGCTGCTGAAAAAGAACTTCTGGTGGCCGTACATGACAGCTGACGTCAGAAGGTACGTGCAGGGATGCAAGGAATGTGCCATCTCCAAGAGCCCTCGGCATCTTCCCTCCTGTAAACTCCAGCCTCTGCCCGTTCCCAATAGACCCTGGTCACACCTAGGAGTAGATTTTATCACTGACCTCCCTGTTTCTGATAACTAAATGTACCTGCATCTTAGTGATTATTGACAGATTCTCGAAATCATGTCATCTGATTCCTTTAGGAGGTTTGCCCACAGCCATGGAGACTGCTGAACTTATGTTCAATCATATCTTCAGATACTACGGAATTCCTGAGGATATCATGTCGGATAGATGGCCGCAATTCACTTCAAGGGTATGGAAAGCCTTCTCTCTCCTAGGTGTGACTGTCAGCCTTTCTTCTGGATACCACCCGCAGTCGAACGGGCAGACAGAGCAGAAAATCCAAGAGATCGGGCGCTTCCTCCATACCTTCTGTCACGGCCACCAGGACTCTTGGAACCAGTTCCTGGGCTGGGCAGAGTACGCACAGAACTCGCTGCGGCAACCCACCACCGGACTCACTCCCTTCCAGTGTGTACTTGGTTACCAACCCCCATTGGAACCATCAGATGTGCCAGCAGTCTACTACTATAATGCTCTTCTAGCGGGCCTTCCAGCATGCACTATCAAACCCTTGCAACCTATTTCAGAATGCAACGGCGAGAGTGGTCTTTAATGAGTCGAAGAGAGTGCACGTCATGCCTCTCTTCATCAGTCTGCACTGGCTGCCAATAGCCACTCGAATCAAATTCAAGGCACTGTTGCTTGCCTACAAGGCAACCACTGGCTCTGCACCAACATACCTAAACTCGGACTTACACACCCTCTAGAATCTTGCGTTCTGCAAGTGAACGACGCCTTGTGGCGCCATCCCAAAAAGGCATGAAATCCCTCACAAGACCTTTTCCTGGACCGTTCCCACCTGGTGGAATGACCTGCCTATCTCAATTCGAGCAACCGAGTCGGTAGCCATTTTCTAAAAATATCTTAAGACGCATCTTTTCCAGCAGCACCTGACCAATAAAGAATAGCACTTATCACTCTATTCGTTTCTGTTTGTCTATTTATAAAAAAAAAAAAATGTTTTGTCCGATGTCTTCTGTGCTAGATTAACTGAGACTTGTTACAGCACTTGCATATTGTTGCCCTTGACTGTTTTTAGTTGCTTCTATTGCTCTCATTTGTAAGTCGCTTTGGATAAAAGCATCTGCTAAATGTAAATGGTGGGCGTGATCCAGTTAGCCCCTGCTGGTAGATTTCATAACTACACCATTCTGGTGACAAGATGGGGATGCTAATGCTAAAAGATTTTTCCTTGAATAGACCTGTGGGTGTGTCTGGTGCGGCTCAACTCATTCACCACTCAATCAGAGTGCCAAATTACTGCAATTACTGCCAGCTGAATTTGTGTTGAGACAAGGGCTGCGTCCAAAAGCTTAGGCAGCTGCCTTGTTGCCTCACTGCCCTATCAGGCAATGCCTTTGCTGGCACCGTTTGAGCATGAAGGGGCCTCATAAAACTGACTTTGGACAAGCTTCTGGGGAAGCATAACAGTTTAATGATCTACAACAAAATAGAGAGAGCTTTGGTGATAACTAAGTGAATATTTAATTACTACAATAGTAATTTCTTGCTAGAAATGACATCAAAATTTGGAAAAGTCAAAAATGTATAGTTAAACACAAGCTGACCACCACCTTTGTTTTTTAACTGTCAAGGGATGGAACGCCCTGGATTGTGGGATATCAAAGCCTTATGTAACTCTTTAACTTTGACAAAAGCAAGTTAAAGCTTATTTTGCTCTTTCTTTATTTTATTTTTTCTTTTGTGAGTGAGCATTGATTGTAGCTGGGTTAAAGAATCAAATAATCAAAGGTTGCTGCCTGTGCATGAATTTATGAATTCAATATTTCAATAAGTTAATTAGTTTGACTCCTTTGAAGTACTTTAAAAGAAGTTAGGAGTTGGTTTAAAACGGCTTTATTCTGGGAAGACACTGAATCTGAGGCTTTGAGTTTAAAGCAAAGTTTTATTTGATTTAATTCTGCATAAGGCAGACAAGTACAGCATAAAGAATTTCTGGTTTGAAGTTCATTTTTTTCATGTGATATGTGTTAAATGAATGGGATGAGATGGATAGTGTTTTATGTGACTATTCAAGTTACATGAAGTGGTTTTATTACGGGGGGAGTAAAACTTTGGGTCTATAATTAAAGCTAAGGTCACAGGTTTTATGAGTTGAAGTGAAATTCACACTGAAGACATCAATTAAATAGATCTTTAAAGACTCTCGTTCTGCCAAGGTCACCGAAATGGCACTCTTGATAGATCTGACACAATGTTCCTTTTTGTGTAACCCTCATAAATGGCTATTAGTTTGATTCCCCACTGTGTTTTAGGGTCTACATGTTTAACAGTATTTTAAGGGAATATAGTTTAGCAATTTATCTGCAACCCACAGTAACAATTTGATGACATTATTTAATACCATTATAAAATGCTAGATTCATTTAATATGTGTCTACACAGCATATGTTCTGATTTATGCTAACTAGGCACTAATTGCTGACATAAGGACACAATCAACTCATTAAAAGGATAAATAACCTTTCCATTAAGCGTTAAGTTCAACTAAGGGGCCGCATTTACACAACATCTTTTTCAACAAAATACGGAAAACTGTGTTTTGGCCGTTCATGTACACGATAACGCAAGGCTGTAACCATGGGGGGACCAAGTTTTTTTTTTTTTTTTTTTTTTTTTTGGGGTGAGGGGGTATTTGTCATATAGGTTTATTTAAAGGAATTAAATTATTAAAGGATTAAAAGGGATTCAAGGAAATAAAGAAAAAGAAATAAGAATGGTAAAATATCCAGTTCTATTGTAGTTGTGAAGTAAACTAATTTAAATATGCACACATTCACTCTTATTTTCGCCTGCCTAATATGTAAAAATGCTAAATGTTTCTTGTCACATCAAAGTCAGTTATGATTTACATAAATAATGTCATATTTTCAGTTTAAAATGCGGAAGTTTCATAAAAAAATGTCAAATAGTTTGCATCACTGATTTTGCACAAAGTTTGGTCGCTGAAAATTTTTCCGTCATCAAATATTAAATGTTTAACTACTTACATCTTATGATGCACTCTTTCACTGCTAAATCTAAAGTGTCGTGTTGGAATAAGCTCCACCTTCTTTGATTTGATTGGCCATCCATTCATTCTGACATTGACAAGCACTGTTAGACCACTGAGGCAGACCAACCTAAAAATGTAACATTTTACTTTTGTCTTCCTAGCAACAAACAGAGCAGTGTGTAATGGAGTACAGCAGAGCATCATCAAGAATAACCCATACTCCAAACCCAAACCTCAGGTGCAATGGAAGATGGCTAAAGAATTGGTCGAGATGGTGAGGAAATACATAGTCTTTTATGTCTTTCAGGCTTTACTTCTGTGGACAGTGTGTTGTTTACTCTCAAAATAGCACAATGATAGTGTTGATAGGCTTGCAAAGTTCAGATATTCATCTATGATAACAAAAGCAAATATTTTTCAGTATGGAACAAGCATGAAGAGAATAACACAAGCTGTCTGTCTTCTCTTCATAGGAATACTGAACAGCGTGTTGTGGTTGATAAATGTCTTGTTGTTAAAGAAAGAGATGGCGCACAGTCAGATCGGCAGGAAGTCAAAGTGGATTACTCTTGCCGCATGCATTTACACTTTTCCATGTAGAAGTGGAGAGTGCATGCCTTTGAGTAGAAATGCAGCATTAGGAGAAATGACAGAGAAAGCAAATACGATTGTACAGAACAACCAGATCACTGCTGTTCAGCTGTGCAAATTGTTGCTTTTTTTAAAATGTAACAAGTCTTCAGAGCTTCAAAATATGTCTCTTGGCAGGGCTATCTCTTTGACTAACAAACAGAACGAATGGGGAGTTCAGGAAAGCGAATGAAAACAAATTTATTATGTTTAATAGACTCTAAAAAGTAATTCAGGGGACCTGTTACCACAACTTAAAAATTCTATTTTATTGTTTTAATTAAACCTTTTAAGTTGCAAACATTATTGTGTAGAGTTTTGTTGACATAATAATGTTAATCAGTACATCAACTTCATATTGTTTGTAATTTAAACTCAAATTTCTGTGTTAATTTACTTTCTTTTGTCTTTTTTTCTTGATAACTTCGAAAGTATGCAGTGGATTTCTAGTTCTCAGCAAGACCTGTTAGTTTTTAATGCTGTTATGTTTGACATTTAAAAGAGTTTCCGTAATGTTGAAGTTTTTGTGGTTACCATTGTGCTGAAGAGTAGATGCATGAAGGTAAACACTACATTGACTCTAAAAGCAATGACTGTGCTAATGCCAGTGACAAATAATATCTTACTTGTTCATTAAATATACATGTTAAATAAGTTTTGTTAGCATGTGCTATGATAGCTTGATTTGAACTAAAATAGATAAGATTAGGTTTCACGGCTACAACTCTAGTAGTTGGAGCCACTTAATTTTTTTGAGTAATCAACTTAATAATTTGTGTTTATGATACAAATTATTAAGTTCCTCTAACTCAGTGTAGGTTGTTGGTTGAACATACATTCACTCAAAGTTGTCATAAATATATACACAAACAGTTTTTTTCGTTGTAACATAAAAAAAAAAAAAAAATATATATATATATATATATATATATATATATATATATATATATATATATATATATATATATATATGATAATAAGATATAAAAATAAAATAATGAAACATTTACAATGACAATAAGATCTAAACTTGCATTTTTAAATGTTTAATTTCATGCCTACTTTTAATAAAATGCATCCATGTCTATGCAAATATATCAAGACAAAAGTTCCTAACTACATTATGGTTTCCAAGTGTTCTGTGGTAACACTTTAGATTAGGGTCCAATTCTTATTATTAACTAGTTGCTTATTAACATGCATATTACTGGGATATTGGCTGTTTATTAGTGCCTATAAAGCAGCTATTAATGCCTTATTCTGCATGACCATGTTCTACATCCCTTAATGCTAATACTTAAACTTAACAACTACCTTGATAACTATTAATAAGCAGTAATTAGGAGTGTATTTAAGCAAAAGTCACAGTTAATAGTTAAAGTGTGACCAACTTTAGAATACTGTTCTGTCATTAATAAACAACACAGGAACAAATGAGTAATGCAGTATTAACACTAATCTCTGATTAAAGAATTAGTAAATTAGTGCTTAGTCGAATGTGGTAGTTCACTATTAGCTAATCTATAACTTTTTTTTTCATACCTCCCAGAGGACTACTATAAGTACTACTATGTAAATTTTATGTAATTAAAAAAACTACGATAGCACTGATGTAAAATTGATGCCCTTATTTCTGAAACTCATTTCTCTTTTTCCATCAAGGAGCTTTTTGTTGTCCAGTACAGCTCAGATTGAGGACAGAATGACATTGTACAAAGGCAGGAAAGTCTTGACCATGTTCAAAACACAGCCTTTATTGAAATGGCCTATATAACGGCCTATATATTTGACATAGAGCTGTAGTGAGAGACCTTGGTTTGACTCTGGTTTCATATTGCCATTATGTTCCCCTCTCTCTCTCTCTCTCTCTCTCTCTCACTGCTGTGTAGAAAAATATCGCAAAAATACCTCAACAATATATATTTTTTTAATTGAGTGTACCTTTAACATTTACATGTATTGCATTTTTCAGACACTTATGCAAAGCGACTTACAAGAGAGGAAGTTTTAACACAAGCCATTTATCATGCAAAAGCCAAAAGTATTAGCAAAACTGCAATACTGAATATGGTTATTGATTATGGATTTAGTGATTGATTGTATCCACTTGTGGTGAACACTAAATAGTCACTGTAGATGAGTAAGTGTAGGCAGCGGTGTGATATATTTATTTATTTGAGGAAGTCAGGAAGTCTGAGATTCATTGCAAATAAAAAGCATACTCTCAATTACATTCAACAAAAGTCTGCCCTCATTTATAATAAAGAATAATTTCAGGAATGTCTTCGTCAGAGTCAAATATAATAAGCATTCTCCGTAAAGCTTACATTTTGCAGAGCCTCTGCGCAGGTTTAGTTCAAAACTGATCAGTGCCAATGTATATTTATGCAACACGTTCTCACTCCCAACTCGTCACATATTGATGCTTGGTCGGGACCCCTCGCTGTCACTTTTTAACGCACAGGGCACTCCTTTAGCATATTTTTTCGACACGCAGGGTACTCCATTGATTTCAATAACAAACCTTTGGCATCATACACAGACGCGTTGGGCATGGGAATGTTATCATCATGATGAAATTATATTGGGTTATGATTTTGCTATTATGACATGTTGGAGTGTGATTCTCAATTTAATCAGCCAGTATACTTTTATTTACTTTTTTTTTTTTTTTTAACACTATTTTGACACATTTGAACAACCCCACCCCACCCCATCCCTAAACCTACCCATTTGTGTATTATATGATATAAAACACAGGATATAACATGCAGATATGACTGCAGGCACAATATATTCAAAAAGCACAAATATTCCAAGTGTTCCTGAGTCCAAACGATTGATTTGTGTAAAGCAAATCCCCAAAAACGTCTCCATCCGCCGAAGATCAAGAACACATTCAAAAATTGCCGCCCGAAGAAACGTTACGCCAGATTTCATAGTGAAATTGCATTGGTTCTTGTATGTCTCGTGACCAATCGCGTCATGCTAAACAGTCGGGTGTATTATTTGAATGAGATATGAGTGCGTTCACGGAGTGGCGGGATCATCATTTCAGCGATTAAAACATTAAGATCAACTCTGTTCTTTACATAAAGAAATCATATGACTTCAAAAGACCTGGAATGCAACATGAGTTAATACGTTTATACTGTTTTTGGTCAGTTTTTGCAATAACTACCTGTGACTGTACTTTTATTTGCCTGTTATGTGTTTTATATTGTTGAGAGTGGGTAGGTTTAGGGTAGGAGTGGAGTTAGTTGCTCCAAAATATAAAAGTAGCCTATAAATATTCATAAAATCATGTCTATTTTTACAAATCCAAAGAATTAAATGTGTCTTGATCTGACGCATAGGGCAAACAACTGAAATCAATGGAGCACCATGCGCATCGGAAAATAGCGTTAAAAAATGATGCTGAGGGGTCCTGACCAAGTATCAATATGTGACAAGTTGGGAGTGAGAGCGTGTTCATTTTTGAGAAGTCATCATGATACAGCAGAATTTAAACAGTATAAGGAACAAAGTATAGATTTGTATTGCCGCCTCAAGATGCAGTGTCTACTTGCCCAATAACAACATTACCCATGATCCTCGCTCGACATTAGTCTATAATTAGGAAAAATATTGACATGCGAATCACAGAGCAGCAAGTAGACTAATGGCTTCCTGTCTGGGTTTCCTCTCCGCATGGAGGGAAGCGTGCAAAACCACACAGGCCCATGGCTGTCTTCACTATGTTATTGCACGGCATGCAATGCAATCTAATCTGCTGCTGCAGGCCTACTAACCTGCCTGCTAAATAATAAACACCACTGGACAGCAGCCTGCAAGGCCACGTAAAATCCAGGTATTGCTTTCTGTGTTTATTGCTCTATCTGTTCATTATCTGCCTTCTCCTCCGGCACTTAGGAGGCTGTTAAATTGTTTTCTTCATTTTGTTTATATTTTCCATATTTTTTTTTGTTATTTCATCTTTCCAAATATGATGTTTTTTTTTTTTTTTTTTATCTCCTTCAGTTTACCTTTCTTTAATATAAAGTTTGCTGGAAAACTTAGGGACAGATTTACTAAACAGGGCAAATTAGCGTGAGAGCGCAATTCCAAAAAAGCGCAGATGGGAGTGGAAAGTTCTACCAGTGATCTACTGACGACGCACAAATTAAAGAACACAGATGCAGCCGGATCATTTCCATAATGATCAACGCAATCTAAGCGTCTGGTTTAAGAAGTTTTTTTTGGGGAGGTAAGTAATGGAGCAAATTCCAGTAAATTGACAAATGCAACAAAGCAATAAGCCCCAAGAAACCGTGGTTTACAGTGATTTATAACAGCTAAGGGGCGTTGTTAGGCACGATACGGAGCGGTCTTATTGCTTTTATGAAACGGTTACCACACTGATATAAATATATGTATCAATGCAACTTTCATGAAGTAAAATCACTAAAAGCCTTCCTTCCGTCAAAAAATCCCTGACTGTGAACAGCAATTACTGATCTATATAAATGTTCTCTATATAGATCAGTGATAGCAATAGAAGTTACATTATTACGGCATTAGATGGTGGCAAAGACTGTCTTGAGTCCCTCAATAGTGAAGACTTTTATATTGAAAGGACTAAAACTTGTGTGAACACGGGAACAAGACACAACTGACAAATGAGTGCTGTCACTGGCTGCATCTGAAGACCTAGGCAGCTGACTTGTTGCTTCGCTGCCTTATTAGGCAATGACTTGTAAGGCAGCGCAAGCGCACAAGGTACCTGTGAAACTGATTTCGGACAGACTTCTGAGGCAGTGTAACAGTTTAATGATCTACAGCAAAATAAAGCGAGCTTTGGTGAGAACTTAACAAATATTTAATTACTACAGTTGTAAATTCTCACTAGAAAATACATCAGAAGTGGAAAATGTTGGTCAAAAACATTTACACACAAACTGACCAGCAACCACAACTTTCAGACACCATCTATCTTTTTCTAGCTCCTTGATACCTTCCTACCTTGAAATGTGTCCTCCAAAGGCAGCATTTTCCAGTTTTCGGACATAGCCACTGTTAAAAGGACAAGATATCATAGCAGACATTCAACAGATTTTCTATTATGAACATAGGACTGACCTGAGAATAATACAAGCTTCAATGAACAATATCAATGAGAACAAACATTATGTTTAAATTGCTAAGAGGGTGTTGTGCAGTGATACAGGAAACCGTTGGGTTTTTTACTGGTAGTCCATTGTATGAAGAATTTTTGGGTAGAATATGTCACAGTTTACTTTATTTTGCTATCCTCACTTACATAAATGAACTATAGTGTCATGTACCCAATAGTAAAAAAATATATGGTGTCTGAACAATTTTTGACTGTATAAAGAATTCTATTGAGGAGCATTTTGCTTAAATGTAAAATATATTATATGTAAATATATTGTTGAATATATGCACTATATTATAAATGCATTATTTTTACTTTCCTGTTGTTGATGACTCATTTAATGTAAATTTGAATAAATCTCCTAATTTTAAGCCATATGCTGTATATAATTATTGTCTAATAAGAATATATGACCTGTTCTAAATCAAGTTAAACTTAATCGACTTATTTAGGAAAAATGCCATAGTCCTATATCAAAACTGTTCTTTATTAAGATCTTAAAACCAACATCACTTGATTTGTCTTGATGATTTAATTATCTCCTAAATCCCAACTCAGCTGTCACGTTAACATGTGACCTTTTTGATTACTCATCATATGCATCTGGGGAGCGATGCCTTATGATTCCTAAAGAGATGTGGCCTGGAATGACTCTTTTCATCTTAAGTCTTCATTCAGCTGTTCACAACAATGGTGCTGGGTTTGAAAAGAAATACACTTAGAAGTTCAGACGCAATCAAACGTCAGCTCATACTAATAAGCCGTCAGAGAGCCGTGATCAGTACTTGATTTCTGACGAATATCAGAAGCCCTGGCAGGTTTGCTCCAGGCATGTACTTGGCCCTTTCCTCCCTGGCCAGGAGACGATCACTCTTCATGTGAAGTGAATGGCACTCACATCCAGCTCTCTGTGTGATTCACAGAGGTAGCACAATATGACAGGCCTTGTGAGTAAGAGAACTTAAAGGAAGAAAAAAAGGAAAAGAGTCAGGGGCGAGACAAGCGAGCTTGTTCTGTGCTAGTGACATGAAAAATAAGCCTTCAATGGAAACTTAATGAGCACCGCTTTCTCTTTTTTGCTTCTTTATGTGTTTCCTTTAAAAGAGCTGGACTAAGAGGAAAGAGAAGCAATGGCTATGCAACATCCCAAAGCCCCTCAACTAGTCACATGTGTCGTCCACAACGGTGAAACTAGACAGAGAAGGTTATGGCCTTATTTCAACTTCTGTATCGATTCTATCACAGCCCCATGAGACTGCTAAGGGTCGTCTGTCATGCATCAGGGAGAAAATGACCTTTTAGCAGTCAGTAAAGTAAAGAGATGTGCAATGATACTTCGGTCCCTTTGCAGTTCATGCTGCAAGTTGATGCTCAGAATCGCATCAGGACTCGCCAAACATCTTTATTTAATGCTTTTTGCTGAGACATAGTCGCCATATTGTTGTGTGATACTTCAAAACTAGCCAATGTTACCTTTTTTGGTTGATAATGTGCAAAATATAGTTGTGCAGAGTAAATAAAACTACATGTTACCCATTCATAATAAGCGTTTTCCTTGCAACCAAAAAAAGTGCACATTCATTAACTCTTTCCCCGCCGAACACAGAATTTTCCATTATTTGTGAGAAAACGCTTCTCCGACAAACACAGAATTTTCCGTGTTTCCGTGTTTTCACTGTTATAGGCTAGGGGGGCGCTATTACGCATCTTCTGAATGAGTTCAGAATCTCCCGATCAAAACACAGGCGAAGGAGACGCAATAAAACAAGCGATCGTATGTAAGCAGATGCATATGTAAAATAACATGATCATCAACATAAACATCATATAAATCAAAACTATCTAATGTTACTGAATGAAATGTCGACCCCTATAGGGGGCTATAGGACTATATAGCTATAGGACTGTGCAAGCATTAGGGGTGTTGATGGACTCGATCTAATCCATCGGTGTTTGATCATCGTTCTGAATCTGATCTGGATAGTCTTTGACAAAAATGTGATTTTCTCAGCTTTTTGTTCAAAATGTAATGAAACTATTTATTTATTTATTTTAAAGCAGAGAGTCTGCTCTTTAAATATAAATATAATAAATATAAATCACCCTGACGGTGGCTGGCAACTTTTTTTTTTTTTTTTTTTTTTTAAACGCTGGCGGGGAAAGAGTTAATCCTGAAATTACATAAACTTTGATCATTTTAGAAGCACATTCAGTTATTTCTGTGGAACTATAAGCAGCTTATTTCTTTGTATGAAATTGTACTTCAGTCACATTTAGGTTAAAATGACTAATAGTGGAGTAGCGGTACTTTTGATAGTAACAGGAAAGTGAGGCGATAATCAAATACACTCAGTGGGGGTCTACTTGTCAATAAAGTTCTCTAATACCCCATTTCGATACCAATTATTTTGTTAAACGAAAGCAGTGGATAAAAGACCTGTAAAAGAACAGGGGGGAAATGAGAACAGCAATAAAGAGATGACCTTTCAGAGAGCCAACGTAATTGTTCTGCAATTCTGAGACTCATGTGGTTTATCTTACCATAGGGGCCTTTGTGTCTTCAGAAAGTATTGTTTATGCAGTCACCATCACTTTCTTTATTGACAGGCAAAATAAAGCAAAGCCACAAATTTGTGTACAGAAAGAACCAATTATTCCAGCAATAGAGACGTTGTTGCAAGAAAAGAATCAAATACAGTGGATAAGAGTGGCTTTGACATTAAACACACAAAAAAAAAGCAAGAGAGGAAAGTACAGAACTAGTTCTCTGAAAATAGATGCCATTAGGGATGAGGTGAACCAATCTATGCAGACAAGTGAAACTGTTCAAACTCACCCTATCCAAGAATGTCTAACTAATAGGATCTCGGCAAACTGCTTTGCTGAAAGCTAGAACAGTTTGTCTCCAAGGACACACAGTCATCTTTGAAATCCAACTGAATAGACACTGAATAGGTAAAGATGGCCTCAGAGACTGTTAAACAGTTAAGTTCAGGCAGGACAGGTTTTGTTTAAAGCTAGTAACTAACACGGTTCTTTATTGGCAGAACTACGGTTCTTTATTATTTATCAATGAAGAACCTTTAACATTGCAAAAATGGTTCTAAACTGTACCAAATTAGGGTTATTTGGCTTGTAACAACAGCAGAACCCTTTTTGGTACTAAATAGAACCCTTTTTATAAGGTTAAATAAAGAACCATGCTTTGAACGTGTTATATAGGACCTTAACGGTGTTATAAATAGCCTTTTTAATAGTTTAAAGTAGTAGTTTAGTATTAGCATGTTGTGACATGGCAAATTGTAGCAAAAATGACAGTGCTCAACAGTTGTTAGCCGAATACATTAATAAATAAAAATTGACATTGAACATGATATAGATGTAATGAAGACCAAGTTCCAGTGAAATCTTCACAATCCTCTATAATGTCTTTATGTCCTTCATTATGTGTGTATTTTGAGTGACAGTTTCTTTCTGCAGATGAAGAGGTTACGTGACAGCACCTGAAATACACAACTGTGTTTAGAGTTACAGTTTGTCTATACATTTGATTGTGTAAAAACATGTCATAAACAATGTTTAAGAAGGCCAAAATTAGCAAAAAAATTTACAGTATGTGAGCCCTTTACTGTGTTAAAAAGAAAAAGTGATATAAAGTCATGGAATAGCTTTAATGTTTTTGTGACTGGATATGTTTAGGCATAAAGTAATAATTTAAAAAAATCTAACAATATGGATCATGACTTTGACAGTTACAGATTTGAAAAACAAAAAGCGGGAATAAAGAACCCTAAACTCTAACACAAAGAACCATTTCAGCATGTAAAGGGTTCTTCAGGACGATACAAGTCTAAATAGAACTTTTACTATGCGCAAAGAACCTTTAAAGAACAGTGTTGATAATATATTTTGTCATAAAAAAAGACTGAATTAAAAACATGAAATAGAAGCATTTTCGATGCTTGGTGGGGTCATTCTGCCACTATGATGAAAAGATCAATGACACACCAATTCAGCTTGACCACAAAAATTCCATAATGTCTACAAGTTAAACTGTCCAGTGACAGGTTAGCGTGTGTGTGTGATTCAAATAACTACCATGAAACGATATGAGATTGCGATCGGTATAGCATGACTAGCCTAGAGCTTGAGTTAGGCTACATGCTGGCTGTCTTTCTGACGTCTTAATGGCCCAATTATCATAGCTCTGGAGTAGATCAATGGAAGTTCTGTCAGCCCAGGCTGCTGACACAATGGGAGGTGGGAAGGTGTCACAAGATGCTCTGAAAAACCTTTGGAGGCAAGCATTGCTGATTTTCCCTGAAAGACAGTGGCATGTGTGACTAAAACCTGTTCAAAGT
Organism: Paracanthobrama guichenoti; assembly: GCA_018749465.1. Lineage (NCBI taxonomy): Eukaryota > Metazoa > Chordata > Actinopteri > Cypriniformes > Gobionidae > Paracanthobrama > Paracanthobrama guichenoti. The sequence goes on along the minus strand of CM031956.1, from coordinate 31,635,652 downwards.
GGCGACGGCGCTCCATTGTTCAGTCGAGAGAATCTCTTTCAGACGGTGTGTCCATTAAAGGTGGGCTCTTGTTGCAGTTACTGAGGTGTAAAGGGGTATTCACACTGTTAGCGACAAAGCGTATGGACGTAATGTAACAAAGTTTAAACTTTATGCAAATTAGCACTGACTTGAAACAATATATAATATAGACATAATTATAACATTTCTGGCAATATAAGGGTTCAATTTAAAGGCAAAATATTTGCAAGCTTAAGCGATTGAATCTGTGTTCATAATGCCGCCAGAGAGTGCTGTGTATTTTAGTTTGGACCGTAAACTATCTAGTTGTTCAATGCCCCAGCCAGCATCTCCCCCAGTGTGGTGAAGTTCCTGAACTCTGCTGGATTAGAGCATCATATGGAAGTATGGTTTTCCAATTCACGAGGAGAGAACTCAGGGAGCTAATCCAAATTGACTCACAGCTGTTCAGATTCTATCGCCACTGTTGATGGAGTTCTGATGACATGCCAGCTTTACACCGATGGGAAGTGAGGTTGGCTGACTCAGGGGAGGGAAATTTCTTTGGAATTTGGGTTTGGATCTATCTTCTCCCAGAGAAAACGGAGACTTGTCATGGTTGGCTGGTCCAGGAGGAACCTAAAAGTATACAAAATGCAGTTTTAGCCTATGTTTATTTACTAACTTTGCTCAAATCCATTCAATCTGTTGTACACATTTACACAATTGGTGCAGAATACAAATCACAAGTGACTAAGACTTTTTTAAAAAGAAAATAATATTTTTAATCAGCAAGGATGCACTGAATTGAATTGATCAAAAGCAAAGGTAAAGATATTTATAATTTTACGCAAGATTTCTATTTAAAAAAAAAAAAAGCTTTTCGTTTGACATTTCTATTCAATAAAAATTCTGAAAAATATATAAATAAATGTAAAATATTTCAAAATATTAAGTAGGACAAACTCAAGAAAGGGTTCTTGAGCACCAAATCAGCATATTAGAATGAATTCTGTAGGATCATGTCATACTGAGGACTGGAAGAATATATCAGTTGACATTTCCAAACATCCTTTTACCATTAATTGTATAATTAAGTTTTTTACCTTTGTTTTTAACTTTGAGATTTTTATATGCACAAGGAGTCAGACAACTCCGCAGTTCTTCTGGATTTAATCCATCTCAGTTTTTTCAGTTTCTTCATGAAATCAGCATGGAGCATACCGGCTGTTGTCAGACTCAAAAATGTCACTGGATCATTACAATTAATGGCAAAAGGAATGTTTATATATATATATATATATATATATATATATATATATATGAATGGTCAACACATATAAGGATGGAGAGTCCTGGAGAGCCAGTTTGTATCTTTATGTGTGCCCTTTTTGTACTGTCAGGCGCCAAGAAGTAAAAAAAAAAAAAAGGAAAAATGAACTCTGACATAATTAGTAATGTAAGGACATTCCTGTCTTTACAGCTTGGGGCTTACAACTGACTCGCTGTTTTACTCCAACACTCAGTGACACTTTTTCATCCTGTTCTTCTCTTTGTAGTCCTCCCAGAGATTGAGGTAATTGCTGTTGCGTATTGCTCCGTTCCTCTCTAGCACTGACAATTAGTTCTTTTTGTTATCTTTGTTGAAATTCTCTGTCTCTTGCAGCCACTTTGAATGCTGCAATATGACTCATTACACACATTTGTGATAAACGGCATGGATTAGTCTGTGGTCTTAATTGAGGAAACTATTAGATGTTCTTGCTTGACAAATATTCAATTTATCTTGTAGTCAAATAGCTTCTTTTTTTCTCAATTTTATTTTAATTTTTTATTCAATTTTTTTGCTTTAATCTGACAGGAAAGTGAAAGGCTCCCCATGAGAACAACAGTTAACCACAACCTCACTGGTTACACAATTAGTTTATTTTCTCTTCATTAGATATGCTTGATTGTGAAGGTCAGAATGGAGTGTCTAGTAACTCCCAGAGCAGCCGTCACATTGCAGGACCTTCTTGTCAGAGCCAAATCTTAATGTAATGTAATTCTAGGGTTTTATGCTTCCATGTTTTCACATGTACTGCATTACCCGGCAAATTATAGGTAGTACAAGGAACATTCTGTTCAGTTTTTCTTTAACCCTTCCAATAAAACAGTGTTAAGTCCTCAGATATCTTAGCTGATTGCCCAAGACCAGTTGGGAGGGAATCAAATTAGATGCCTGACCGCATACTCGAAACCTGAGCCGATCGCAGCAGGATGTCGATTATAATTGTTTTGAATTCCAGGTAGCACAGCTCTCTAAAGAGAACTCAGGCTGGATTACTGCCTCATCCTCAAAGTCAAAAACCAAAAGCTCAGAGAGCCGACAGAGCGCTTGATTAGGAGAGCTAAGGAGCCCGAGGGAGGCCTTCTTCTCCCGCTGACCCCTTGGATGTGTCATTGCTGATTAATCTACAAAACGTTTGACAGGCCGCCCTTCTTTCATCGGACAAATGCTGTGAGCTTTATCCTGTGCCTTTCTCCCCCACCCACCCCCAGAGATCTCCAGTGACTGTATCAGTCATGCTGATGTGAACGTGTGTAGAGTTCTGTTAAAGTGGTTGTGCTGCAAACTGTGAAGTTTGATGTGCTTTACTTGTTTTATGAATCGGCTACTGTTACATGTATGAGCATTAAATGTCTTCATGCAGGTCCATACAGAACTTTTTTAAAGGCAATAACTGTTTGTGGAATAAAACAAACATCGCTTGATTACAATTAAGCCCCGTTTCCACCGAATTTACCTGGAACAATTTTTCCCATTAACTTTTTTCCCTGGAACTTTTTTCCTGTTGCTGTCTGCGTTTCCATCGTGGTCTAAAGTACCATGAAGATTAGTCCAGTGATGTAATACTATACTTATTTTTTGTCAAATAAGCTTAATAAAGCCTGAACCTCGTTGTCTGCTCATCGGTCGTATTTTTTAAACTTCATTGTTGATTCGAATAGCAAACAATTCATACTGCATGCACCGCAACAGACTTAAAAATAGTGGTTGAAATAAAATACTCCTAAAAAAAACAGTCCTCTGTTGGAAAATACACATTAATACCTATGTTTTTGGAATATGGCAGCCATTTTTAGCTGGTCATTATTTGGTCAGCCAGCCACCATGTTCTAAGAAACAGCATAGAAAGCTAAAACACAGCAACCATCTTAAACTGAATTTTTCAGTTGGGTAGCTCACCTTTAACAGCTTATTAGAAATGACAGTTGTCCTTGATTAGCTTTATAGTTGCCCTATAAAGTGTGCCTTAAGATTTGATTTCTGCAGACCATCTCTGAGCTAGTACAATAACCCTATTGCCGCAGAGAAAATACAAAACGCAAGGAGATAATCAAGACGACAGTCCTGAACCCTCAGGTATTACTTCCCCTTGTTGCTGAGAGATTAAACCATATAGCATTACGACCTTATCTAAAGCTGCTGTTTCAAATTAAAGAGTAAAGACGGCAAGTTGCCTTATCACTGAACGGTTCATAGAGATTAGTGCTGCCTTGTGCATTGAAAGAACATGTATATCAGTATTCATTTGAATGCTTTAGAATGTGTATGGAGTTGTGACAGTTCAAAATGCAGTCTACTGAATGTCTGTTAGGACACAGATAAGAAACAACTTCTCATTTAAGAGGAAGGTGTTCTCTACTGTGAGAAAAAAAAAAAAAAAATTTTTAAGGTCTGTTCAACTAGTGTAGGAGGAATTATTAAGAAAAGGTTTAAAAATACAGGCACATTTACATCCTTTCAAAGTTTATGTTTTTGTTAAATGAAGGTCACATTAAAAGTCTTGGAAACATTTTGCAGTGGCTTCATCATTTATTTTTGCTTTCATCCTGAAAATATTAATACAGTTTTAAAACTCTAATAATCCAAACAATGAGTCAAATAAGTACTACTCAAAAATTTTAATAATTTGTTTTTACACAAATTATGACAGAACCTCATCTATGGTGAAGGTGTTTAAAAGGAATTTAATTGAAAAGTGAGTGAAGAAACACTTGAAAACAGGTGAAATCTCAAGCAGACAACATTTAACAGCTTTCACTACTATAGAGAGTGTCCTCCTATCTGACAGCTGAGACAGATGTACAGTTTGTCATTTCGAGGTGAAAACAGACATCCCAACACATTCATGCGAGACCTGTCTGCCCTAAATGTCCCGTCAGGCTGTGACTGGCATACTGAGCAGTAAATTCATCCCTCATAAGTCATTTTCGAACAAGGGTCACTGGGGTAACAGAACTGCTAAGATGGGTCAGCAGGACTGATTAGAAAAAACCCTCCCACCCCCCATTCAAGAACACGCTCCAAGATGGAGAACACTGAGGTATAAATTATTATTGCTCATAATGCAGTAGATGAGACAACCCCACAGTGCGCATGCACACACACTGCGAAATCTGTCTCTCATATCCTATGTTATTGTCTTATAGAAACATTAATTCAAAAGTCAGACAAAACCGCACTGCAAGGGCCAATTATCTTTGCAGCACCTTAGAAACATAAATAACTGAAGGTCATCCTGTTTGTGGATAGCAGAGTGAATCCTATTACAAAACACGAGTGACTTGATGCGAACCATACTGCCACCCATTTCAATTCATTATAATAATTTTTTGATTTAAAAAAAAATAATAATAATAATAATAATAATAATAATAATAATAATAATAATAATAATAATAATAATAATAATATATATATATATATATATATATATTTCTGTTGGTCCTTTTGATGCCAAAACAGCCCTGACCCATCGAGGCATGGACTCCTAGACCCCTGAAGGTATGTTATGTTATCTGGCACCAAGATGTTAGCAGCAGATCCTTTAAGTCCTGTAAGTTGCGAGGTGGAGCCTCCATGGATCAGACTTGTTTGTTCAGCACATCCCACAGATGCTCGATTGGATTGAGATCTGGGGAATTTGGAGGCCAAGTCAACACCTCAAACTTGTTGTTGTGCTCCTCAAACAATTCCTGAACCATTTTTGCTTTGTGGCCCACAGCCACCAGGGAATATTGTTTCCATGAAAGGGAGTAGATGGTCTGCAGCAATGCTTAGGTAGATGGTACGTGTATATACATGGATTGCAGGATGGCAGGACCCTAGGTTTCCCAGCAGAACATTACCCAAAGCATCACATTGCCAGTTCTGATCCTCACATCGGTGCTTTGAGCAGTGGACAGGGATCAGCATAGGCACCCTGACTGGTCTGCGGCTATGCAGCCCCATACACAACAAACTGCGATGCACTGTGTATTCTGACACCTTTCGATTAGAACCAGCATTAACTTTCTAAGCCTTGGCCGCCTATGACCCTGTCACCAGTTCACCACTGTTCCTTCTTTGGACCACTTTTGATAGATACTGACCACTGCAGACCGGGAACACCCCACAAGAGCTGCAGTTTTGGAGGTGCTCTGACCCAGACAACTTGCCGTCATAATTTGGCCCTTGGCAAACTTGCTCAAATCCTTACTCTTGCCCATTTTTCCTGCTTCTAACACATCAACTTTGAGGGCAAATGTTTCACTTGCTGCCTAAAAATACCCCACCCACTAACAGGTGTCCTAATGAAGAGATAATCAGTGTTATTCACTTCACCTGTCATAATGTTATGCCTGATCGGTGTATTGCAATAATGCTTTAAACTGTCAAAAGAGACAAAAAAAATCTTACCAACCCCAAACTTTTGAATGGTATTTGAAATATATTTTGGCAAGTGTGGCGGGAGGAGCAAACAACAGACACAGTGGGTGTGGCATCAGGCCTCAAAGAGGTGTTTATTAACATAAATAAACATAAAATGTCCAAAACGGGGAATAAAGTGTAAAACAAACAGGGGATCTGGTATCCTCAGCATGCCAGGGAATCATGAAGGAAGGGTAGTGATCAGATAGGATGGGTCCAGGTAAAGGGCAGGGTCAGACGGCTGCACACGCTTCTGTCTTCGATCCAAGGCGCGAGGGGCGGCGGCTTTGACACGGCGGCTCGTCCTCCTTAGGCCCCGGTAACTGAGGGGAATAATGGCACGGCATCCTAGCCTGTCAGCGGTATTACGTGTGCATCTCCATTCTGGACCATGGGTCCAGCGTCTCACATATACAGCAGCGCGGAAGTCCATCTGCGCCCCCTTCCTGGACCCATGAGGACACCAGCGTGCACGCATGGGGAGAGAGAGACTAGCCTCCTAAGTGATGAGGAGGTGATGAGGCTTCATGATATTCAGGTGTGCCTCATCACTCACCGCCATTTCACGTAATTTCAGCGCCCCTCCTCTCTTTCTCACCCACACCAGTCGGGAACCTGGCAAGGGGCGACGATTTCATGGGCAGGGTGGCGCCGATAACAAGGGTGTTCCAATAACTTCCGTGAGCGTGAGGTGATGACATCATCAGCTGGCCCCCAACTGTGCTGTTTAAGCCCCACATTTCCCGCATTCTCCACCAGTGTGGCGGGAGGAGCAAATGACAGACAAAGTGGGTGTGGCATCAGGCCTCGAAGAGGTGTTTGTAAAGGGCGGGGGCCAATGGCCGCACACGGTTTCAGGGACGGGGCGGCGCTGATAACAAGGGAGAGGCAGCCGTTCCGTCACACAAGAAAAAAATGGGATATAACTATTTACTATTGGCTAGGTCACTGCTAATCTGATGATTGGCTGGCCCCATGTTTGAACCTACTTCATCATTGCTGAACCTTTCCTCCCTGCATGACACAGACACCTCCTGTTTATTCTTCTTTTTGTTAGGGGTAATCCCATTGTGTCTGTCTTCACTCCCTGTGTGAAGGCGCCTCACTTCAATTTCAAACAATGTTAATCACCCAAAGGCCTGCAGTGATGGGAGCTGACAGGGCCAATTTAAATCTGTAACTAATTGACTAAAAGTAACTCCAACGTTCTTATTGCTTAGTATCAACTTGATGGACGTAAAAACTAAAAACAAGTCAGGGAAATTACTCAGGTATAAAGTGAAATACAGTAAAATTCAAACACACGATAGCGTCAAACCCATCAAGTCAGTGTCAATCAAAGCAAGTTGCCGTGCCAAGGTGCTCAAATTACTGTTTTTAATGTTACGAGAAAGCTAATACTACCTGGACTAAATGATGCAGCAAATGGCTGTTATGTCAAAAAAAGTTTGTCATGTAGACAGAGATTGAGTAGCTGCAATTTACACTCTAAACTAATTATGATGCCACAATCAACTAATTTCCTTCACAGCATCCCATTCCACACAAACAACAAAATTCGTCGTAATGAGATTGTGTTGGTATGTTTACCTTGATTCCAGAACTGTGACAGCAGTCAGACGCACATGCACGCCTTGAACATCTAATATGAGTGCTGACAATAAACGACTCTTGGTGTGTGGCTCTGGAAAACTTACACTGGTTACAGCTTCAGTCATAGGCTAACATTGCAAAGGCACAAAACAAACAATACAGTACAAAAAAAAAAAAAAAAAAAAAACATTCTCCACGGTCTCTTCAACCTCAGTCAGAACATTCATTGAATATGCAGCTTAGTATGGAAGTCTCTGAACCTTTTGAAGTCTTCTAACAAATGAGTCACTGGCTCGTAAGTACTCAAATTGATGTCTGAGACACAGATGTCTTTTTCAGACTAAATTCTCAATGCCACCCAACAAGCCTGTGGACCAAATGTGATTTTTCTTTCTTGGAATAAAAGACTTCTTTTGATCAGTTTTTTTTCCCTCTCTGTACATGTTTTATGCCCCCCCTCCCCCCCAGTCTCTCTCTCCCCCTTTCTCTGCAGCTAGAACTTTTGCTTTGATATGACTTCATAATTGGATTATGGTTTCCACAAGGAACACTCTACAAATTACATTTCCATATTTTCATAAGGATGCTTGAGCCCAGTGAAAATCCGAAGATAAAAGGCTTTGTGAGAGGTCAGAAAACAAATGGGAAGGTGAGCAAATGACCTAAAAGTGGAAGGAGAACATTCTGCAGGTGTAATGATGAATTCATTTTATTTATTTATAAAAATAATTCATGCATAAGAAAACATTTAGTCAAGGTCAAATCAACGCTATCTCACAACCAATTCATACATATTTGTACGAGGTGGCTAATTCATACGACCTCAATATGAATTCGTACAATGTGTCTGTACTGCAGTAATGGGTAGGTTTTAGGGGCGGGGTTAGGGGTAGGTAATTCGTACGAAATCATAAACTCATCAAATATGTACGATATGTAAATCATTCTAACATGTTGATTTGTTGCTCAAAAAAAAAAAAAAACATTATTATCAATGTTGAAAACAGTATTTAAAAAAAAAAGAAAATCTTACTGACCCCAAATATTTTATTTTAAGAGTATATGATGTCATCACCTTCCTCTGTCATCCTCTGTTCATCAACTAATCACTGGACCTGATTGTGGATTCAATTTGATACATGATGCCTTAAAGGGTTAGTTCACCAAAAAAATGAAAATGCTGTCATTAATTACTCCCCCTCATGTCGTTCCAAACACCTAAGACTTTCATTCATCTTTAGAACACAAATGAAGATATTTTTTATGAAATCCGAGAGTTTTCTGACCCCTCCATAGACAGCAATTTAATTAACACTTCCAAGGCCCAGAAAGGTAGTAAAGACATCGTTAAAATAGTCCATATGACTCCAGTGGTTCAACCTTAATTTTATGAAATGACGAGAATACTTTTTGTGCACAAAAACAAACAAAAATAACTTTATTCAACCATCTCATCTGTCTCATCCTCCTACGCAGTTTACATTGTAAATACGTTTCCAAGTACTACTTTGGAACGCCGGCAGAACCATTGGCCAGCTCCTGCGTCATCATCACATGCATACGTAGTGGTTCTCACGTGAACAGCATTGGCCAATGATGACATAGAACTTGGATCAACTTTATCTTACTCCCCAACAACAGTGATCAATGCTACTTCATCAAGAGACCATATAAAATATCTAAAATAAAGATTTTTAAAAATTAAATAAAACAATAAATACAAAATAATTAAAATGCACCAACATGCACCAATTACAATGAAATCAGAAATGGATTTTCACTGTCGGCACTCCTATATGTGTGTTGAGAGAATGCTCTGCACGTTTAAGTTACGATCTTCCAGTGGCCCTAATCCATGCACAGATTTTCAAAATGTCACAAAGCACAATATGCAAGGCAAGTTTATTTATACAGCACATTTCATACACAATGGTAGTGCCTTGGCGGTGTCTTTTTGCTCTCAGAGGTGGCAACCCTAGCTGCAACGTGCATCTCACCCTGTTTAAAAAATTAACTTTTTGGTAATTGTAATGTAGGTAATATTAAGCATCGCCCGCCTCATCACCTCTCTTACACAAGAGTGCGCATTATGCGTCACCGGCATGAGCCCTTATAAGGCACTGGCATGTAATGATTTAGACCACCAGCCTCTTTCAGCCTTTAACGCTCTCTCAGAGGTGGGTTTCTCACACTTCATGTCTGAGTGTGCCTATCACTCACCCGTCTACAAAAACCACCCAGACAGCCCTAACCACAGAAAATAAGATAAAGAGCAATCAGTCCCATGACACGGTGCTCATTCAGTGCTCAATGAACAAGGTTACATTAAAATAGTTACATTCAGTTACATAATACATTCAAAATAATTAAAAGAATAAAAAGATGAAATATAGCTATGATAAAGTGCAATCAGTCGGACAGTGCTCATTCAGTAATGCACAGCAAACAGATGCGTTTTGCATTTGGATTTGAATGTGGCTACTGTTTGAGCACATCTGATCTGTTCGTGAAGCTGGTCCCAGCTGTGGCTGGCATAATAGCTAAAGGCAGACTCTCCTTGCTTTGAGTGAACCACTGGTATTTCTAACTGACTTGATCCTAATGATCTGAGTGATCTGTTTATATTCAGTGAGCATATCTGAAATGTATTGAGGTCCTAGACCATTGAGTGATTTATAAACAAGTAAAACTACTTTAAAATCTATTCTGAATGTAACTGGGAGCCAGTGTAAAGACCTGGACTGGTGTGATATGTTGAACGTGTTGAATATGTTGAATATTTGAATATGTATGAATATGTGAATATGTTGAATATTTTGATATCACCCTGTAGTCCAAGACTGGTTTCCCACTGAAGTTAAGCAGGGCTCAGCCTGGTCAGTACCTGGATGGGAGACCTCCTAGGAAAAACTAGGTGGCTGCTGGTAGAGGTGTTAGTGAGGCCAGCAGGGGGTGCTCACCCTATCTGTGTGGGCATCAATTTGCATTATTTCAACTTATTTTTTTAAAAGAATACTTATTATTTTTTATTATACTTACATTTATTCTAATATTTTACTCATATTTTATTTATAATGGGCCACTAATACTTATTACATTATGTATTCTTAATAAAACAAAACACTTCTGGCATTTAAATTGACGGCTGCCATGGTGTTTCTTATTTGTTATCTCTGATTTAGATTAGTGTGTCCTCAGCCGATGCGCTGTACCGTTTAAAGGTACGTCTGCAACGTAATATGAAACCTAGCGGAATTACAAAATGACAGCATATTTTGCAAACGGCCCTTTCATGCGTCACATCTGACTCAACTCAAACACAACTCAACAGCTTTTATGGGTGCTTGTGAATGCATCAACAGGTAAACGTTGGCTACTTTCAATAAATGGTCAAATATACTGAACAGCTAACGCTCTGTAAAGACTCTATAGAGCGAACGCCCTTATTATAAACCCATCCAACGTGCATCAGGTGCATTTTTTACATAACACGGCAGCATACCCAGTTTAAAAAAGTCCCCGCTCACCACTGCAATATAGCATACATGAATTATCCGTAGAAGATCTATACAGGTGGCGCTTGGGAAGGTGGAGAGTTTCTGAACATGCGCTGCAACTGCTACAGCAAATGGAATGATGTGATTGAAAGCAGATTGAGTTAAGGACCGATCAGGCTGCGCCATCTAGTTTCATGACAGAAATTTGTATTCACTCTCTCACCCCTTTCTCTCCTTCTCCACTTCGCAAAGTTTAACTTGCCCATTTTAATTTCACATCCAATGCTTCAACGGTTTGAGTCCACAATAATAACTGACTTCTCCTGATGAGACTTATTAAAGCTTAGCACAATACCTGTTCACTTCCACTGCGTATCCAGTCTATCAGCATTCAGATGCAGCATGTTACTCAAGTGAGGCTTGGCGTAAATGATTATTAATTAATAGGCTTTCCTGTTGTTGTTGTTGTTGTTGTTATCACATCGTCTGTAGAATCAATCTACAGAAGGCAGGGACAAAGAGGCAAGGAAAAACACCTATAGAGAAAAATAAGTATTTTTCTACAAGGGCAGACTGCACGCTCATCAGACTTTGTGAATTTCGAAGTGCCCATGTTCTATAACTAATGAATCACATCATATGATGTGACACTCGCTTTGGGAGAACAATACAGATAGGGAGGGAAGAAGTGTTTTCACAAGCTTTATCAGCTGGTGAGTTTCAACGATGATTGGAGCGTGAGTTGGAGAGATGAGTCAGTTGTAAGTGAGATTAACGTAAATACTCTTTCTGGTGCCATCAGTTATTTTTGACCTATCTGATCAGGCTTATGTGGCCATCCGCAATACACTTTGTGACTAAGAGAAAGTCTCTGATGAATTAGAGAATGTCTTATGTCATGTTTTAAAGGTCATGTCTTTGTGTGGTGTCAATATAATAGGCACTCATTATACGACCAGTTTCATGCCACTGCACTCACACGCCCACCCACCCGCTTCTTTCCATGAAATTGAATTGTGACCTAGTGAGAACACTATTGAAACCACATTTTTAACCACAAATTAAAATGCACCTTGGTTAATATGCATGAACTGATATACATTTGTGTTTCATTTTATTTTTATAAATTTGTAGTTCCTTTGCCCTCTTGTTCTGATTGATTGCTCCTGATCGATTGCTCCTGTCTGTAGCTCTGTACAGCTTTGCTTTTGAATCTCTATTTGATATTTTATATTGTTTAATATTGCCTATCACGTTAAATTTGACATTGCTAGCTTTTAATCAAAAAAATCCACAAATCCTTCAAAAAATCCACCATCATCCCTGTCCCTAAGAACAGTAAACCCTCTTGCCTAAATGACTATCGTCCAGTGGCTCTCTCATCTATAGTCATGAATGTCTTTGAGAGACTCATTAAAAACACCATTTGCGCCTTCATTCCTGACACTTTGGACCCTCTTCAGTTTGCCTATCGTCCCAATAGATCGACTGAAGATGCCATCTCTCATGTCCTCCACTCCTCCCTCACTCACATCGACAGCAAAAGTGGGAACTACGTAAGGCTGCTATTTATTGACTATAGCTCAGCCTTTAACACCATAGTTCCCATCGAGCTAACCTCCAAACTCCTGGACCTCGGCCTGAATCCTTCTCTCTGCCACTGGATTGAGGACTTCCTCACTGGCAGGCCTCAGGTGGTGAGAGTAGGCCAGTCCACCTCCTCCTCCATCACCCTGAGTGTGGGAGCTCCACAGGGCTGTGTCCTGAGTCCCCTGCTCTACTCTCTCTACACGCATGACTGTTTGTCCACACACAGCTCCACCTCTATCATCAAATTTGCTGATGATACTGTTGTCCTGGGCCTCATTTCCAACAACAATGAGACAGCATACTTGGACGAGGTGGAGTATCTAACATCATGGTGCCAGGACAACTGTCTCTCTCTGAATGTTGGCAAGACCAAAGAAATGATTGTGGACTTCAGGAAGAGACAGCAACGGACATACTCCCCCCTCATGATCAGCGGGTCACCAGTAGAGAGAGTGAGCAGCTTCAAGTACCTGGGTGTAAACATCTCCGAGGACCTGACCTGGACTGCTCACATTCAGACACAGGTGAAAAAGCCAGGCAAAGACTGTACCACCTGCGCCAGCTGAGGAAATTCAGGGTTTCACCAGCTATCCTGAAAACTTTCTATTTAGGGGCGATAGAAAGTGTATTAACTCAGTGCATCACAGCGTGGTATGGGAACAGCACCAGTCATGACTGCAAAGCCCTGCAAAGAGTCGTGCGCGCTTATCCGAGCGTATCTCAGGGTCAGCTCTCCCGCCTCTGCAGGACGTCTACACCAAACGCTGCAAAGGTAGAGCTACTAAGATCATCAAGGACTCTAATCACCCTGCAAACCCTCATTTCACGCTGCTGCCATCTGGTAAGTGCTTCCGAAGCCTGATGGCCAAAACTGAGAGACTCAGGAGGAGCTTCTTCCCCCAGGCCATCAGACTCCTGAACTCAGTCACTTAACATTACGTGACTTCACTTCTGGATAAACATCGATACACTGACATTGCACTGCACTTTATACTCTTATACATTTGTTAACCACATATTTATAAGTCTACAGTTTACTCACTGCACAGTTTACCTCACTTATTTTATTCCACTTCTTTATTCTTATTTTTTTACTTTTTTCTTCTACTTGAATTGATTATTTATAATTCTACAGATATATATAGTACTTTTTTATCCTATTTCTATTATAATTTCCTCCTTGTGTTTTTAACTGTGAATTTGCACTGTCCATGGAGCGGACCTGTTTACATTTCACTGCCAGTTGTATATTCTGTATATAACTGTGTATGTGACAAATAAAACTCTTGAATCTTGAATCTTGGAATTAATCTAAATCACTATCACAACGTTAGCTTGATAGTGTTAACGTTACCTGTTAGCTTGCCATCTCTGCACCCGGTCTCTTGTTTTCTGAGTTCATTAAACAACTGTGGTGAGTTGGATTAGTAAGTAGACTCCATCAAACAACTTTGGTAAATTGGATTAATCAACAAATACGGTAAGCCATGTCTTCTTCTCCAGTCATTGTCACTTGTACCGCATGTTTCATGTTTAGTGTATCTGTCTCTGTTGGTGAACAGGGCTTCACATGTGATAAATGTAAGGAGATAGTCAGGCTGACGGAGAAGATTTCAGAATTAGAGACACGCATCCAGACTTTATTTGAGAGTAGTGAGAATGTAACAGCTTTAGACTGCTTTGGATGTGACTAGCTTGGTGAACTCTGTACATTGTTCGGTTCCGGCTGTAGAGCCCGTGCAACAGGGCAATTGGGTAACGGTCAGACGGCATAGTCACAGATCAAAAAACACTCTTCCGTTCCGATTAGAACATCAAACAGGTTCTCCCCACTCAGTGACGCACCCACTAAGTATCCTGTTGAAATTGCCCTAGTTATTGGCAATTCTATGAAAATGAAAATAGAGACACCAGCCACCATAGTCACATGTTTACTGGGAGCCAGAGTGCCTGACATCAAGGCAAATTTAAAAGTGCTGGCTAATGCTAATCGTAAATTCTCTAAGATTATTATTCACGTCGGCACTAACGATGTTCGACTTCGCCAGTCAGAGATCACCAAAATTAACATTAGAGGTGTGTGAACTCGCAAGTACAATGTCTCGAAAAGTTTATTGTTCTGGTCCCCTCCCCATTAAAAGGAGTGATGAGATACTTAGCAGACTATCATCACTCAATGGCTGGTTGTCTAAGTGGTGTCCACAAAATAACATAGGGTTCATAGACAATTGGAAAAGCTTTTGGGGCAGACCTGATCTGTTAAAGAAGGATGGCATCCATCCTTCTTGGAGTGGTGCCGCTCTTCTCTCTAGTAATTTGGCACATAGTCTTAGAGCTAAAACTTGACTTACTTTGGCCCAGGTCAGGAAGCAGACAAACTGGCTAAACCGACTGTCTGCTAGCTGTCTCACGTCACCAGAATCAGATAAATCCCAACACATAGAGACTCTTTCACCTAGATATTATCACATAGTCTGTCTGTTCCCCGAATTAGTAAATACAAAAAAAACATCAAAACCATTCAACAGTAAAAACGTATATACAATATACAATAAAAAAGATATAATACAAATGAACAAATGATAAAGCTCGGGTTGCTGAATATTCAATCCCTTTCCCCAAAACCGCTTATTGTTAATGATATGATTACAGATAATAATCTAGATGTGCTGTGTTTGACAGAAACCTGGCTAAAACCTGACGACTATATTACTTTAAATAAGTCTACCCCCCAAGATTATTGTTATAAACTCGAGCCGCGTCTGAAAGGCAAAGGGGGAGGGTTTGCTGTAATTTATAATAATATCTTCAGTATTACTCAGAAGCCTAGTTTCAAATATAATTTATTTGAAGTAATGTAACATTATGTAGTGTAATTGATAAATCCTGTTTGACATTAGTGTTGGCTACGGTATACAGGCCACCAAGGCATAATACAGACTTTATCAAAGAATCTGGTTAGTACTGGCTGCAGATAAAGTACTAATTGTTGGTGATTTTAATATCCATGTAGACAATGAAAAAGACACACTGGGATTGGCATTTAGAGACATTCTAAACTCTATTGGAGTAAGGCAACGTGTCAGGACCCATTCATCGCCGTAATCATACTTTAGACCTAATATTGTCACATGGTATAAATGTTAATATCGTTGAAATTCTGCAGCAGAGCGACGACATTTCAGACCATTACCTGGTATCTTGTATACTTAATTTAGCTAAGGCTGCAAAGCCGTCCCCTCGCTTCAAATATGGCAGGACTATCACTGCTGCCACTAAAGATTGCTTTGTAAATAATCTTCCTCATCAGTTCCATCTCCTCAGCATCCCAGATAGCTTAGAAGAACTCGATGTTGCAGCAGAAACTATTGACTCTCTTTTTTCCAGCACTTTAGACACAGTTGCTCCCCTGCGCTTAAAGAAGATTAAAGAAAATAGTCCAACGCCGTGGTACGACGAGTACACTCGGGCCCTCAAAACAGCAGCCAGAAAAATGGAGCGCAGCTGGAAGAAAACAAAACTAGAGTTTTTTCGCAATTCGTGGAAAGAGCGCATGATCGCATATAGAAAGGCCGTAAAAACTGCTAGATTTGCTTATTTCTCGACTCTCTTAGAAGAAAACAAACACAACCCTAGGTATTTATTTGATACAGTGGCTAAATTAACCAAAAATAAAGCTTTTGATGTTTGTAAACAGCACAGCAGTAATGACTTTATGAACTTCTTTACGTGTAAGATTGATAATATTAGGAAGAAAATTATAACCATGCAACAGTCTACTACAGTATCACATCAGACAGAGCATTGTTGTGTCACTGAGGAAAAATTACACTCATTCACCGCTATAGAAGACGAAGAATTGGCTAAACTCATTAAACATCAAAATCAACAACATGTATGCTCGACCCTATACCGACTAGGCTATTAAAAGAGATGCTTCCAGAGGTCATAGATCCTCTTCTTAATATTATTAATTCATCCTTGTCAATAGGATATGTACTGAAAACTTTTAAGTTGGCTATTATCAAACCACAAAAAAAACGCAACTTGATCCTACAGAATTAGCCAATTTGCCAATCTCAACTCTACCCTTTCTGTCAAAAATACTAGAAAAGGCAGTGTCTTCACAATTATGTTCCTTTTTAGAAAGAAATGGTATCTGTGAGGATTTCCAGTCAGAATTTAGATCGTATCATAGTACTGAGACTGCTCTCATCAGAGTTACAAATGATTTACTCTTATCATCCGATCATGGTTGTATCGCTCTATTAGTGTTACTCGATCTTAGCGCTGCATTCGATACTATCGACCACAACATTCTTTTGAATAGACTCGAAAATTACATTGGTATTAGTGGAATTGCATTGGCATGGTTTAAATCATACTTATCTGACCGTTATCAGTTTGTAGCAGTAAATGAAGAGATGCCCAACCGATCAAAAGTTCAGTATGGAGTACCGCAAGGCTCAGTACTAGGACCGTTGCTTTTCACCCTGTACATGCTACCACTGGGAGATATCATTAGGAAGCATGGTGTTAGTTTTCATTGTTATGCTGACGATACTCAGCTCTATATTTCTTCACGCCTTGACGAAACTTACCAATTCACAAGATTAACGGAATGCATAGCTGATATAAAAAATTGGATGGCCAGTAATTTCCTGCAACTTAATTCAGAAAAAAAATGAATTTTTAATTATTGGACAAAAAAGCTCCACAAGTAGTAACCTAGAATACTGTCTAACACTTGATGGCTGCTCTGTCAAGTCCTCGTTGTCAGTGAGGAACCTGGGTGTGCTCTTTGATACCAATCTTTTATTTGAAAGCCACGTTTCTAGCATCTGTAAAACTGCATTCTACCATCTTAAAAATATATCTAAATTACGGCACATGCTTTCAATGCAAAATGCTGAACAGTTAATTCATGCGTTCATGACCTCAAGGCTAGATTATTGTAATGCTCTACTGGGTGGTTGCCCTGCTCGCTTAATAAACAAACTCCAGCTGGTCCAAAACGCAGCAGCTCGAGCTCTTACTAGAACCAGGAAGTATGACCATATTAGCCCGGTTCTGTCAACACTGCACTGGCTCCCTATTAAACATCGTATACATTTTAAAATCTTGCTTATTACTTACAAAGCACTAAATGGTTTAGCTTCCCAGTACTTGAGCGAGCTCTTAACACATTATACTCCATCACGTCTATTGCGGTCTCAAAATTCTGGCCAGTTGATAATCCCTAGAATATCAAAATCAACTGCAAGAGGTCGATCCTTTTCCTATTTAGCACATAAACTCTGGAATAGTCTTCCTAGCATTGGTCGGGAAGCAGACACACTCTTTCAGTTTAAATCTAGACTAAAAACGCATCTCTTTACTATGGCATACACATAGAACATTATCAATCTCTATTATTCAAATCAGTTAAATTTGTTAGGCTGTATTAACTAGGTCAGCCGGAACCGGGAACACTTCCCATAACACCTGATGTACTCGTTACATCATAAGAAGAATGGCATCTACGCTAATGTTAGTCTATCTGTTTATCCCGAGGTTTACTGCAGTCAGCCGGATCTGGGCCGTATCCAGATCAGATGGTGGACCTGCGCCTGGACATGACCAACGCATCCCTGAAGTGTCTGCAGAGAGCGTGTCAATTAAACTCCCCCTGTAAAGGCCGCATCGACACAACATCATTAAACCTGTCTCCGGCATGATGACTCCAATCTTTCAAACAATCTTGCAAATATCTATTTACCTAATATGACTAAAGACCTGAAATGTTGCCAGAATTATAATCATACACTGTTTGTTCATCGGAAGAAACAGAGGAGAACTGGCACCCTGACTGAGCCTGGTTTCTCCCAAGGTTTTTTTTCTCCATTTTGACCATGAAGGAGTTTTGGTTCCTTGGCACCGTTGGCTTTGGCTTTTGGCTTGCTCAGTTGGGGACACCTAAATTTCAACTATATTATCTATCTGCCCACATTGACACTATATGATAATTGAAATTAGCTGGATAACATCACCGTTTTCACCAGAGATACTGTACAGCAGAATCAAATTCTGTTGCATTATTTTCCTGTTAACACTGTGAAGCTGCTTTGAAACATTTGGATTTCAAGGGAACTCGCGCTGCGTCACGGCTTTGGGAACGTCTCTGCGTGATTGCATCGTGATGTATGTCATCAGTCCAATAGAGAGACGGGTGACTTCATAGACCCGGAAATTATAAAGCACACCGGGGATTGAGGACTCGCCACTTCAATCCCCTGCGTTTGAGGAGCTCATGGATGTGCTGAGCAGAGCTGTGGCCAGGTTACACATCGACTGGCCACAAGAGCAACATGAGCGAGCTGCTGTAAAAGGCAGACTCGACAAGCGCTTTCTCTCCTCACGCTCTGCTTAGCCTCCACGCAGGAGCCTGCCATTTTTTCCAGACCTCCACACCGAGGTGTCGAGGTCGTGGAAGCGACCCGTGTCATCCTGTATTTTCACCCTGCACACGTCTGTAAATAGTAACCTCACTGGGTTGAAAAGGCACAGTTATGGTCAGATGCCGGCGGTCGAAGGGATGCTTGCGAGCCATCGCTCACCCGAATCCGCATCTGCCATAAAGGCTCCATCTTTGCCCACTAAGCCCTTAAAAGTCACCTCTTCCTTAGTGGGCAAAGCATACTCGGCAGCAGGTCAGGCCACCGCATGTCTGCACACCATGTCAATCGTGCAGTCATACCAGGCTGACCTGCTGAAAGACCTGGGTGAGAGCCACGAGATCGGAGCCGATGTCATTAATGAGATCTCACTCTCCGGGCCACCAAGGAAATGGTCAGATGCGTTGGCCATTCTATGGCAGCCCTGGTGGCCACAGAGAGGCATTTGTGGCTCAATCTTACGGAGATTAAGGAACGTGATAAGAGCTTTTTGCTTGATGGTGACGCTGTCACCTCTGTTACCGACAGGTTCCTGGAGGCAAAGAAACAATCTGCGGTGCTCAAGCAGTTCCTTCCCCGTAAGCCCCAGGTCTCATCTGCTGCTGGGCCTCACACAGGGAACAGCAAAAGCTGAGTGTCGCCACTCGTACACCCCCGCAGAAAGGGTGGACAGGTGTGCGGCGCTCTCAGGCACAGCCCTCCAAGACCAAGACTGATCTGAGGACAGTCATTGTGTCAATGAAGGCTGCGTCCAAAAAGTCCTGATGCCTTCGGGCCCAGGACTGTGAGGGTAATCCCCTCCGCGGGCGGATGGTGCTTACTGCAGCATATGGTGCCCTCACGGGGTCGATCCACCAACCCCGCCCAAGTGCCAGGGCTTGGAAGGCCCCCGCGAGTCATCTGAGGATGCCTCGCACCCTCCGAGGAGGGAGTTAGCACTGTTGAGCCAGTCGTTCCCTGCCGGTTTGCCGATTCAGGGCGCTGTGCTCACAGTCAGAGGCCAGTCTCGTGAGGCTGGTACCTTTAGTAGATTTTGTGACAGAGTGGGAGAATCTGCCACATATTTCTCGTTGGGTCCTGCGGTACATAAGAATTGGGTACGCCATTCAGCCATTCGGTCTTGCTCTCTCACCCCGCACGTTCACGAAGTGTGTGAACGCTGCGCTGGTCCCCTTGGATATGCAGGGGATCCGCATGCTCAATTACATCGACGACTGGTTGATCCTAGCACAGTCAGCTTGTCTCACAGTTCAACATCGAGATGTTGTTCTCGCGCATATGAGGAGGTTCGGCCTGAGGCTCAACCCCAAGAAGAGCGTTCTTTCTCCTGTGCAGAAAATCACATATCTTGGCATGAGTTGGGATTCAGTCTCTATGCAGGCCCGTCTGTCAGAGCCTCGCATAGGGTCGATCCTCTCGGCCATGAGAGGGGTGAATCTAGACCAGTCACTCACAGCGAAGCAGTTCCAGAGACTGTTAGGTCTGATGGCGGCAGCATCCAATGTGATCCCTTTGGGTCTGCTATACATGAGACCTTTGCAGTGGTGGCTCAAGACGAAGGGTTTTTCCCTGAGCGGAAACCCCTTTCGCATGATCAAGGCTATGCGGCGGTGTCTCCGCACCTTGGTTATGTGGAAGGATCCTTGGTTTCTGGCCCAAGGCCCATCCCTGGGGGCACCGTGTCAGCGTGCGTCTCTGACCTCGGATGCCTCCCTGACGGGCTGGGGGGCGACCATGAGTGGTCGCTTAGCCAAGAGCCTGTGGCAGGAACGCCATCATTCGTGGCATATAAATTGCCTGGAAATGTTGGCAGTTTCAGGCTCTGAAGCACTTCCTGCCACACCTCAGGGGTCATCATGTGCTTGTGCGCACAGACAGCACATCGGTGGTCTCCTATATAAACCATCAGGGATGTTTAAGGTCCCGTCACTTGATTTTTGGGAAAATTGCTGTCAGTCAGGGCAATGTACATTCCAGGGAGCCAGAATGTGGAAGCAGACATCCTGTCGAGGCAGGGGCCGAGGCCCAGGGAGTGGAGACTCCATACCGAGGTGGTGGAGCTCCTTTGGGAGAAATTTGGCAGGGCTCATGTGGACCTGTTTGCCACTCCTCTCAGGTTGGACGCAATGGTACAGGAGTGGCCGAGGCTGCCCCTGTATGCCTTTCCCCCAATTGCTTTGCTTCCGGGAGTTCTAGAGAGAGTATGCCGGGACGGGGCCCGTCTTCGGCTAATACCTCTGTTCTGGCCGGGCCGAGTATGGTTCTGGGACATTGTTTCTCTCCTCGACGGCTCTCCCCTGGAGATTGCGCTCAGGAGGGACCTTCTCTCTCAGGCGGGCGGTGTCTTCATCCTGCAGGGCCTTTCCGAGGCTCCCTTTGAGCCGCTCAAGGAAGATTCTGAGAAGTTTCTCACGCTGAAAATGATTTTTCTGCTTGCTATTTCTTCCTTGAAAAGAATAGGAAATTTACAAGCCCTCTTTGTTGCACCCTCGTGCCTGGAATTTGCCCTGGGTATGGCCAAGGCCTTTCTCTCTCCGAGGCCCGGGTATATTCCTAAGGTCCTCACTAACCCTCTGAGACCCATTGTTCTCCAGGCCTTCTGTCCTCCTCCCTTTTCGACGTCAGACCAGGAAAGACCGTGCTCTAGATACATATGTCCACAGAGATGCCCTGTGGCGAAGAACTGACCAGCTGTTTGTCTGTTTCGGACCACCCTCGAGAGGGGGTCCAGTTTCAAAGCAGAGGATAAACAAGTGGGCGGTCTAGGCCATCTCACTCGCTTATGCGGTGGCCAGACAGCCTTCTCCTTTGGCTGTTTGGTCCCACTCCACCAGGCTAACGGTGTGTGTTTGCTGGCTTTATAATTTCCGTGTCTATGACATCACCGCCTATTATGTTCCGTCTCTCTATTGGATTGATGACATACGTGCTTCATGACGCAATCACGCAGCGGCATTCCCAAAGCAGTGATGCAGCGTCTCGTTCCCTATTCAGGGAACTAAGGTTACAGTCGTAACCGAGATGTTTTCTCTGAGATTGGAACTTGAGTTTTTTAGCTCTCATTATCAAAAATCACACCTTTGTATTAAAGGCACAATATGTAAAATTTTTGGATTAAAATATTTAAAACCCACTAGAACAATGTTATATGTTTTGTTGACTTGTGTACTTACATTATCCCAAATCTTTCCAAGAATGTTCAAATCCAGAGAAATAAGTAATTTAGGACATGGAATTGTTATATAGCTTAACACAGTTAATCTTATTGTTTAAATCTCGTTTTCTTTATTTACTTTGAGTACCATGTTTTACCATGCCTAATATTGATATAGCTTACTGCAGTGTGCAACAAGTGTCTAGTACCCACCGAGCGAACGCACAGAGTAGGATTATAACATAACTTTCAACACACTCAAATGTATCTAATATGATAAAACGGTGCTGCAGCCTCGTTCCACTCCAACGGCTTTCAGCCCCACTTTGCTTCATATACATTAACGTTAATATATCTTTAATACATTAGATCATCCAAGAATATGATTTTTGCCTGAGTCCCGTCGGATTCTTTTCCACTAGCTGTAGAAGTGAAGACAATAACTGTCATGATTCCATGAAATCAAGGCATCACTACTTTGTTTTGAATAAGCAACCTCTAGCAGCAAAAATGACATATTGTGCCTTTAAGTGATCACACATAACTTTAACACAGTTCATGTTCAGGGAAGCAGAATGTGAATGTAACTTTCATATAACCATAATAAAAACAGCAACGTAAAATGTCCCAGGCTCTCAGCCCCGCCCTGCTTCACACCACAGTAACATTAATACAACTTTAAGATGTATTAGCTCATACATGAACATGATTTCTGCCTTGCTTTCCATCGGCTGTGGAGGTGAAGATGACAATTCCCATGATTCCACGCTCATTCACACCGTCGTCAAGCTACGCCTTTTTGTTCTTATTTTGAATAAGTGACCTCTAGCACCAAAACGGACATAATGTGCCTTTAACAAGCTGTGTGTATTTTGTCTTTTATTTATTTTTTTTATTTTATTTTTTAAGTCAGATTTGACTTAAGTGTGTCATGACTGCTACTGCTCTTGAGACAAAGACAGCATCTATAATCCAGAATGCAAATAGATGCATCTGTAACACACATCAGCAAAGAATGACAGAGAGAAAAACTTGAAGCATGAGACCATCAGTGTTTACCATTAAGCTCCTGATTGGTTCAAGCACTTGTTGCCTGGTAACCAAAACCCCTTTTTGAAAGATATTCTATCCTGACTGAAATATCACCAAGTCACACTAGCCAAGGTCTGACAAACATGCAATTTATTGTCTAAGACTAGAAAACAGAGGATGGAGAGGGGGAGAGGGGGAGAGGGGGAGAGGGAGGGGGGGAGGGAGGGGGGGGGAGAGGGGAGGGGGGAGGAGAGAGGAGAGGGAGAGAGAGGGAGAGGAGAGAGGAGAGAGAGAGGGAGAGGAGAGAGGAGAGGGAGAGGGGCTGGAGGGGAGAGAGGGGGGGAGGGGAGGGGAGGAGGGGGAGGGGGAGGGGAGGGGAGAGGGGGGGAGGGGGTTTGGACATGTATTGAGAAAAATTAAATGAGACGGTTCATATATTAAAATCTAACATAGACTTCTTCCATAGCTGAGTCCATTAAACATTCAGATGTTTATGAGTAACACAATAACCACATAACCAATGCCATGAAAGTGTATACAGATAGCTAATGAACTTTGTTATGTAACTGACAGAGACATATCAACTCATTTAGCCCATCTAGTCTACCATGTCAAGGGATAGGATACAATGACATAACAGCAGACCACTACAGGAAAAGAAGATGAGAGATGAATCACATTAAAACTAAATCATGAAGTCTCAAAAAGGAGACATTAATGATATATAATTACAACAATAACTAACTTCAATAAAATCCCTGTGAAATGTTTCATTAAAAATTCATAAGAAAACGATGTACTGCCAACCATTTTTATTAGAATCACGTTTGAAGTCACTAAGTGGACCTACTACAAACAGAAACAAGAATATATCTTGACAACTGCTAAATAATGATTACAGTGCATTATTCACATTTTGAATAGACCATTGCCGCTGGGAAACTGAAGAATGCTTAATTAAAAGACACTTGATTTCTTTAATAAACAATATGGCACTTTTTGTAAAACACAGTAAAATTCTTTATTCCTGATCAAATGAAAGAGACATTTCAACGCAAGACAATTTCAAGACTTCATTGCAAAACTACACCAATCAGGCATAACATTATGCCCATCTTCCTAATATTTTGTTGGTCCCCTTCCAAAACAGCCCTGGCCCGTTGAGGCATGGACTCCACTAGACCCCTGAAGGTGTGCTGTGGTATCTGCAGCCTTCGCTCCCCAATGAGCCTTGGCCGCCCATGACCCTGTCGCCGGTTCACCACTGTTCCTTCCTTGGACCACTTTTGATAGATACTGACCACTGCAGACTGGGAATATCCCACAAGAGCCAAAATGAGATAATGATACTGAGTGAATGCTCTCCACATATAGTATATGTTCATAAAATACTTTCACTTCAAACCCACTAAATCCCAGCCTCAGCCGTTCAGAAGTACCGGTACTTAGGTAGAACCATATACATAATGGTTGGAGCCTGACAAAAATGCTTATTTTAAAGAAAAACGTCAGACGGACTTAGAGACTTTTGCATCTGAACTCTTCAAATGTTTTAATAGATTGTGATATTTGTTTGTTATGTTGTATTTATTGTGCATTATCCACTAGGAACTACTTAAAATATGCTGGGATGGTCAGCTGAGTAGCAAGATTGCAGCACATCTCCGATCTCCACGAGAATGCAAGTCCTTTCTGTGTGTTCTTGGAATTGAGAAACAGTCCTCGGGTCCCACTTTATATTAGGTGGCCTTAACTACTATGTACTTGCATCAAAGTACAATGTTCTTATTGTGTTCATATTGTATTGCAAAACACTTTTGAGGTGGGATACGGGTAAAGTTAGGGACAGGTGTGGTGGGATGGGTAAGTTTAAGGGTAGGGTTAGGTGTAAGGGAAGTGTCAACAGTGTAATTATAAATGTAACTACAGAAATTAATTACAGATGTAATTACATGCAGGTCATTTTATAAATGTAAAAACATGTATGTACATAATAAGTGCATTGTATCAAATTATTAATTTAAATGTTAGTACATAGTTGTTAAGGCCATCTACTATAGAGTGGGTCCAGTCCTCGTCTCACTGTGGAAATGTTACTAATCGACCGGTGTGGTCTCGTGGTCCAGACAAATCTTCTACTATATGCATTCAAAGGATTATAATGCTAAAAAATCAGTTAAAACTGCCCTTATGTCTGTATTATCTAGTGTGTCCCAGGCCTTAAGCAGCCTTAGATCTACAACCCGGTGTAGCTCCTGTTCCATGAATTGGATTTGTCTGCCGCTAGGTGACTTTTTGTTTTGCATGTGTCTTGTTGCGCGTTTGCGCATTAGGGTGGAGTTGAGTAACAGGTGTTGTGGATTACACATGATCAACTGACTGATAAGAAGACGCTTCTTTTCCAGTGTGGTGATTTGGGCTTGATCTTGGGACCTGTCCTCCACCAGAAGCTCTTTTTGTGTTATTTGATTAATTTAATCTGTGTATGTGGCTTCCCTGTTAATGTTACACCGCTCTGAGTCAAGCAGGTTGTAAACCGTTGCACTATTAATTTTGTCTCTTAACAGAGAACATTTGTGGGCCAGTTTACAGCATAAAATAAAAACATACTTCAAAAAATGCTGCAAAATATGAGACTCTAAATTGAGTATTGTAAAAAATGTAAAGCTATTTTGGCAACAAAAAAAAACAAAAAAAATCAATAAATAAATCCCATCAATATAAAAATAAAAAAGCTGCACTGAAAAAATCCACACATGAGAAATTCTCATAAATAATTTGAATCTCCAAGACTATGAGACTAATAATTGCAAATGCATTTACAGAAGGTCACCTTTTACATTTGCTTATATGAGACTTTGTATGCTTACTGCTGAATATATGCTGAATTTTCTTATACGTGAAATGTCACCAACTAGAAAATGCTTAGTATGTACTATCTTGCAAGGCCAATGAAAAGGGATTTAAATTTCAAAATTTAACATAAGACAATCTTGTTGTGCTCTGAAATATGGCATTGACAGTTTAGCCAAGGCGCTCGCATTTTCCGTTTTGCGCTTGATCACCCTTTGTTTTACTATCTGTGCTAATGGTGTGCTAGCACTGGAAAATGTAGCGCAGCAGAAACAATAGCTATTTTTCTCAGCCACATTAGTGTTTATGATACTGTGTAGGACTTCAGTTCCCAGGATAGTTCACCCAAAAATTAAAATGCTGTCATCATACTGTATACACACCCTCGTGTTGTTCCAAACCTGCATTCATTTCTTTATTCTGCTAAACACAAAAGAAGATGTAGAGGATTAGTTCACTTCAAAATGAAAATGTATTGATAATTTACTCACCCCCATCTCATCCAAGATGTTCAAATCTTTCTTTCTTTCTTCGGTCGAAAAGAAATTACGTTTTTTGAGGAAACATTCCAGGATTTTTCCCCACATTATAGACTTCCATGGCAACCACAATGTTGAAGGTCCAAATCAATGCAGTTTCAAAGGGCTTCGAAGGGCTTCAGAGGCTCTGCACGATCCCAGACGAGGTATAGGGTCTTCTCTAGCGAAGCCATCTGTCATTCTCAAAAAAAACCAATAATAATAATAATAATAATATGTATATACTTTTTAACCTAAATTGCTCATCTTGCGCTGCTCACTAAATGTTGTAAACATACAGAGAACAGCTGGTACTATTATTAAAGGTTAAAATTAAATGAACTATAATGTGTTTTTATTATAATAAGAACATTATAATATTTAATGATATAAGTAAAAATATAACAAATATGTAATACAGTGCACATATTTAGCAAAATATTCCTCTCTTTAGCTAATGCTAGCCAACTAGCTATTGTCATTAAATGGCTTTCCTGAAGTACAAACCCGATTCCAAAAAAGTTGGGACACTGTACAAATTAATGGAAAGAAATTAAAAAGGAATGCAATCATTTACAAATCTCATAAACTTATATTTTATTCACAATAGAATATAGATAACATATCAAATGTTGAAAGTGAGACATTTTGAAATGTCATGCCAAATATTGGCTCATTTTGGATTTCATGAGAGCTAAACATTCCAAAAAAGTTGGGACAGGTAGCAATAAGAGGCCGGAAAAGTTAAATGTACATATAAGGAACAGCTGGAGGACCAATTTGCAACTTATTAGGTCAACTGGCAACATGATTGGAGAACTGTGGAAAACTGTTCTGTGGTCAGACGAATCAAAATGTGAAGTTCTTTTTGGAAAACTGGGATGCCATGTCATCCGGACTAAAGAGGACAAGGACAACCCAAGTTGTTAACGGCGCTCAGTTCAGAAGCCTGTATCTCTGATGGTATGGGGTTGCATGAGTGCGTGTGGCATGGGCAGCTTACACATCTGGAAAGGCACCATCAATGCTGAAAGGTATATCCAAGTTCTAGAACAACATATGCTCCCATCCAGACATCGTCTCTCTTTCAGGGAAGACCTTGCATTTTCCAACATGTCAATGCCAGACCACATACTGCATCAATTACAACATCATGGCTGCATAGAAGAAGGATCCGGGTACTGAAATGGCCAGCCTGCAGTCCAGATCTTTCACCCATAGAAAACATTTGGCACATCATAAAGAGGAAGATGGGACAAAGAAGACCTAAGACAGTTGAGCAACTAGAAGCCTGTATTAGACAAGAATGGGACAACATTCCTATTCCTAAACTTGAGCAACTTGTCTCCTCAGTCCCCAGACGTTTGCAGACTGTTATAAAAAGAAGAGGGGATGCCACACAGTGGGAAACATGGCCTTGTCCCAACTTTTTTGAGATGTGCTGATGCCATGAAATTTAAAATCAACTTATTTTTTCCCTTAAAATGATACATTTTCTCAGTTTAAACATTTTATATGTAATCTGCGTTGTATTCTGAATAAAATATTGAAATGTAAAAACTTCCACATCATTGCATTCAGTTTTTATTCACACTTTGTACAGTGTCCCAACTTTTTTGGAATCGGGTTTGTAAATGTAACATTATGTGATATTGTTCTCCAGCTGTTTTATTGACCTCTTTCCGCAGTTGAAAAACACTGATTGATCGATTATGTATGAGGCATATACATTTCTATAAGTTATACTGTATCTTTCAACATACCTTCTAATGTTCATTCGCAATTATTTACTTTTAACTAGTGGTAAAGAGTAAGAGATGATCGGTTCACGTGTCACTTGAACTGAGGGACTGTCTACAGCGATCTGTCACGTCCCATTTGCGAGCGCCAAAATGGTATTTATTGTTTGAAATTCATAATAAAATTGACACAATTTGAGAGCTGAGAATTTGTTTCATATAAAAAGTAACCTGCTCTGTCTGTTGGTGTCAGTGTCCTCGTTGCTTCACAATTTTCTCTGCGTGAGAAAGTGGATGTGTGGCGTGAGAGTGTGTGAAAAGTGTCAGTTGCGCGAATCTCACGCTGATTGTGTGAGAGTTGGCAACCCTGACAGTTTAGCAAACATATTAACAAGTGATTTCCTACAAAACTGATAGTTTTATGTCTGGTCACTTCTAACATAATCATTCCAACTCAATTCAATATTTCATGCCCATTTATTTATTTATTTATTTATTTATTTATTTAAGAAGCCTTCTAATAAGTGTGATTAATGTACAGTGATAACATGTTGTAATGCAGCTGACTATTAGCCCATACTTAGAACAACCAGGCAGAATAAGTAGTCTAAAAGGAAAGCAAATCCCTGCTTGGTATATTTGTGTTAGGAGTGCATATAAACTGACAACTCAAAGTGGTATAGTATTATTTAAATATTGAGTCACCTTCAGTTCTGCCCTGAACATAATGCCTTTTGAAGGCTGAGCGACAGTTACAGGTGCATGATGATGCAGTATAATACAGCTGAATGATCAAAGCAGAGGAAGAGGAAGCCATCCCCTCAGACACTCCACATCTAGCTACTGATTAGAGCATCACAGAAAATACATGCCAGGTATTCATATTAAAACTGTTGACATCTGAGTTGTAAAATTAGTATATCAAATGACTATTTAGAGCAATGCGCACATAAATCCTCTTTCTACCAAGCCTGCAGCACTCCTGTAAATAACTGAAGCCTCCGCAACTCGATTGCCCCCAGGTGGTTGGTCCCAGTATGGGCCATAACCCCGCCCCTCTGTGGATTCTAAGGGACGCGAGATAAACTAAACAATCAAATTACACTTCATACTAATGTTTTCCCAAAGTTGGTTTCTGTCGTTTTAGGCAGTTTTTATCACGTTGATTTCATTTCAAGTGTTAATTTTTTTTAAATAAGTTTAATTTTAGTTAGTTATTTAATGCTATAAAAACGGGGGGTATGACATCATGATTGACAGCTGAGATTGAGTGAACTTCTCTGAGTGAAGTTGTCGCTGAGGCACCAACAGACTTTTTTCGGGATTTTCGGGAGGAGATTGGCGCTTTAGCTTTAATTTCTACATTTCCATAACTGTTTATTTCACACCGACATAATGAATTGTTCTGTACTGCGCAGTACTGCGCAGACTCTGTCCCAAATCTGCGCAAGATTTCAGCGCTATATTCGGACCTCCGGAGGCTTCACTTTTCCTCAGCGGAAGCGAATGAAGTCGCGTCGTCCATATTTTTTTATGGTCTCTGGTTTCTACATACAGCTGACAGTCAGCATTCCCATGCCTGAACATCATCAAATCAAGTGCATTCTTCCTTTGACATTGATTGCATTTGAGAATTTCCCTGACTACATTTGTGTCCAAGTTCAAAACACAAAGATTTTTCTGTTAGTTAGTGATAAAGATATATTATTCTTTTTTAAGTTATAGACCTTATGTGCCAGAGAAACAAGTGCGCACCCATCTTTAGAATTCTGTGTTTGAACAACACGTTCTCACACCCAACTTGTCACATATTGACACTTGTTCAGGACCCCTTGGTGTCAGTTTTTAATGCACAGGGCACCCCTTTAGCGCCATTTTTCGACACACAGCGTACTCCATTGATTTCAGTTGTTTGTTCAGATCAAGACACATTTAATTATTTGCATTTACAAAAGTAGACATAAATATTTATAGGCTACTTTTATATTTTGGAGCAACTAACCCCACTCCTTCCCTAAACCTACCCCAACAATATAAAACAAGTAACATTAACAGGCAAATAAAAGTACAGTCACAGGTAGTTATTGCACAAACTGGCCAAAAACAGTATAAAAGTATTAACTCATGTCATACGATATCTTTATGTGAAGAACAGTTGATCTTAATGTTTTAACCCTTTATAAGGCACTCATTGAAATACTTGGAAATTCAGAATTTCAACCCTGAAGTGTTATTGTGGGTTATTACAAGACTTTTGAACTTTTGTGACTTTTTTTTTTTGTGAAAAAAAAAGTGTTGAAAATCAAGGTCAATGAAGTTACCATATGGTTCTTCGCGGTCTATGGTCATTGTTCCCCACCAAAAGTATATATATATATATATATATAAAATACACAACATTTATAAATGTCATAAAATATTTGTTTAGGAACAAAATATTTTATTTAGGAATGTTTCTTCTTTTTCATGTCAAAGTCAACTACTTCTTCAACAAACTAGGATAATTTGTTTTCCAAAAGTGGATATATACAAAATATAAGACACAAAAATAAAATAAAAAATAAATAAAAAAACACACACATATAAACTTAATAGAATATTTATTATAGGAAATTATTTTCTTTAATTTAGGGAAGAAAAAAAACTTTTTCACGTGTCACAATTCCAGTCCAGTAACTTAGGCAACTGCTTCATGGTACTTGATAAAGCATTTGCGATCAGCATTGAGGCACAGGTGGACCTTGCACTCTGCAGACCACGTTTGAACTCAATATGTTCCCCTTCCTGCTGCAGTACTTGCAGGTCTGGCGGTTGGTGTAGACAGGGGCATGGAATAGGGACATGTCAAACCGCTCAGAAGCATCTGGGCCCCTTGGCTTGTGGTGCTGACTGGTCTTTGTCTACGTTCTTGTTCTCATCATCGTCGTCCTCAAGGTCCTCCACTGCAGGCCGCACACACACTTCCTCTTGGCAGAAAGGCCCATGTCACTCGGGCATAGAGTGTCGGGGTCTGCCACGTCGTCATCTTCCTAGTCAGAGCCCTCATCGTCACTGATGGCGGGGTTAGCTGGCACAACAACAATCACCCTCTTTCCATAGAAGAGCCGATTAGAAAGCTGTAAATAAAGGGTGTACGTTTTTTGAGTCAATATCACTTAGTTATTTGTGAGTTATTTGTGAAGGAAAACCATAACAGTGAGGTGCAGATCTACTGAAAACAAAGAATATTAACATATAAATCGTAAATATATAATAATGAGTGAAAAATAGCACTAAGTACTGGTGGTACCACTTATTTTAGCAGTAATAAAACTCACAGTAAAAAATAAACCAATATATGCCATAATAATATAAACTGGGTTAGTAGTAATACTTATAATAATAATAATAATAATAATAATAATAATAATAATAATAATAATAATAATAATAATAATAATAATAAAACTAACAATAAAAATAAAACTACATTATTTATTTATGGCTTAAACATTTCAATAAATGGCTCAAGTTTCCCACTGGATCGCTGTATAATGTTATGCAACCCCGTGGCAACATTCAATGCACTATTAAATACAATTGGCCTACGTTATAATCCATTATTTGTAAAAAAAAAAAAAAAAAAAAAAAAAAATATTTAAAAAATAAAATAAAAATACCCATGTATGGCTTACTAGATGTATCACAAGCATATGTCTAAAAATGAACATTCTGTCACTTGCGCTATATTGTATATGTATATATGTATATGTATATATATATATATATATATATATATATATATATATATATATATATATATATATATATATATATATATATATATATATATATATATATATATATATATATATATATATATATATACATATATATATATATATATATATATATATATATATATATATATATATATATATATATATATATATATATATATATATATATATATATATATATATATATATATATATATATATATATATATATATATATATATATATATATATATATATATATACATATATATATATATATATATATATATATATATATATATATATATATGTATATATGTATATATATATGTATATATGTATATATGTATATGTATATATATATATATATATATATATATATATATATATATATATATATATATATATATATATATATATATATATATATATATATATATATATATATATATATATATATATATATATATATATATATATATATATATATATATATATATATATATATATATATATATATATATATATATATATATATATATATATATATATACATATATATATATACATACATACATACATACATATATATATATATATATATATATATATATATATATATATACATATATACATACATACATATATATATATATATATATATATATATATATATATATATATATATATATATATATATATATATATATATACATATACATATACATATACATATACATATATACATATATATATATACATATATATATATATATATATATATATATATATACAAACCCGATTCTAAAAAAGTTGGGACACTGTACAAATTGTGAATAAAAACAGAATACAATGATGTGGAAGTTTCAAATTACAATATTTTATTCAGAATGCAACATAGATGACATATCAAATGTTTAAACTGAGAAAATTTATCATTTTAAGGGGAAAATAGGTTGATTTTAAATTATATGGCATCAACACATCTCAAAAAAGTTGGGACAAGGCCATGTTTCCCACTGTGTGGCATCCCCTCTTCTTTTTATAACAGTCTGCAAACGTCTGGGGACTGAGGAGACAAGTTGCTCAAGTTTAGGAATAGGAATGTTGTCCCATTCTTGTCTAATACAGGCTTCTAGTTGCTCAACTGTCTTAGGTCTTCTTTGTCGCATCTTCCTCTTTATGATGCACCAAATGTTTTCTATGGGTGGAAGATATGGACTGCAGGCTGGCCATTTCAGTACCCGGATCCTTCTTCTACGCAGCCATGATGTTGTAATTGATGCAGTATGTGGTCTGGCATTGTCATGTTGGAAAATGCAAGGTCTTCCCTGAAAGAGACGACGTCTGGATGGGAGCATATGTTGTTCTAGAACTTGGATAAACCTTTCAGCATTGATGGTGCTAAATTCTTTATTGACTGTAAAACAGAATCAAAAACTTTTTAGCACTATATCAAATGTAACAAATACTTAGGACATACATAAATTTGAATGTCTCATGTTTAAACATTTCATGAATTTGATAATTGAGATAAATGAATACTTTGAAGGTTTCAGATTATATATTTGAGTACTAAAGTAGCCTGCAAATGCGACAGAGAAGAACAAACAAGCATTGCATATAGCGCTTATTTATGCATAAATGTTTTGTTTGTCAGTGGGAAAGTGAGAAAACGCAAGGAGGCATAAATAAATAATAAAGACTTTAGCACCACTCAAATTATCAGTGCTAAGCTGGAACTCAAAAGAAAGTTGTTGAATAGTCTGATTTACAGCGTGTTAAGGGTTAGTCGGGTACAACCTTATCGGTCCAACAATGGGCAGGTAGATAATAACAAGTCTGAGGTAAACCAGAGACTGGACACATCATTTAGCGGTTGGGTGAGTCATTGTAACCATGGTATCAAACACATCCTATCATCAGCGAGGATGACTGCCATATGACTGCATGCCATAGAGAGCCCCATCCTGCAAGGAAGTGCAGACTGATGTTAGTCATGCACTTCATGTCATACTCCATGTAATTGCATGACTTACAAGCTGACAGGGTATCCTAGGGCATGTGTTAAACTGGTATTTAAAGGTCAGATGTTCTAACCTCAAGCTGTAAGTATTAAGCACAATTATTATCTTGAGCAATGACTTTTGAGTCATCTGCATAAATATCAATAATTGTGGGCTATTTATTGCTTGGACATACTATTCAGCTTTCAGCGCTATTCAGCTTTAGCTCACTGTCGCTTTAAGAGACATTTTATTTGCTTTCTTTTCCTGCCGTGCTGAAGGAAAATGACAATAAACTGACTAGCAAAGGGTGAGTGAACAAAACAATTCAATATTTCCCAGGCCAACTTCATTCAGAATGTATAGGGAATTAAAGTTTGATTATCTGTCTACTTTTTCATATAGATTCTGGTCAGTTTATCATCTTGCAAGGTTTCAAAATCAGGTGCAAAGTGCAATTGTTACTTAAACGGGTTATTCTTGGTGTAGCAATGTAGTCTGACTGATTCAATAATAATTTTGACTTCAATAAGACCATTTCATTTTTTATTAGCAGTGTATCAAACGTTTTTAGAAAGTATCAAAGCTTTTTGGTATAATTATCATTCCTCATGTTTAAACATTTCATTAATTAATTTAAATAGGATAAATGGATACTTTGAAGGTTTAAGGGACTATATTTAAGTACTAAAGTGTCCTGCAAATGTGGCAGAGAAGAACAAACAAGCATTCTCACAGCACACCATTAGGAAGTCTGTCATTTCATTTATAAATGTTTTGTTTGTCAGTGGGAAGGTGTGAAAAAGAAAGCAAGAAAGAGACAGAGAGAGAGATAAATAAAGGACATAATAGTGACTCATTCACTGCAACCCAGACGTGGTGTCTGAGGGGAGTCAGGGAGGAGAGGCTGAAGGGTCGCCGCTGTAATTACATGACGGCTCTGCGAATGGGGGGGAATTTCACCTCTCCAATCATCTGCTATTATCCTGCATTCCTGCAGGCCTGAATGCCCATGCCTAGCTCCCATTGAGACACCTGTCTTTTCTCCTTCACTCTAGCATTACCCACCATCACTGCACCGCATGGAGGAACGCCCCACCGGCATTGTTCCTCCAGTGTTCTCTTTTCAATTGTTATGAGAGAACTTGGGGTCAGTGATTGAGCTTAATCATTACAGGATAAGAATATTACAGATAGATTTGATGGGCGTACCGGAACTTTGAATAAGCCTCACTCCCATTTGCAATCCTGCAGTGACAGCTTCTAAAACAATCCTCTTTCAGATAATTGGGTTTATGGGCTAGAGCCATGTTTGTTATTCTAAGAAAGGTTTCATAAGCTTCAGACTGTATCACTGAGTGAAGGGAATAGTTCAAAGAAAGAATAAAAAATGTCATTATTTTCTCACCCTTACAGTATGCCATTATAAACTTGTATGCTATTTTTTTTTTTTTCAGTGGAACACACAAGGAAGAGTTTTGAAAAACCTTGACACTGCTCTTTTCCACATAACATCTGGTGAGCTCCAAAAATAACAAAAAAGATGTTTGTTTTTTTGTTTGTTCGCTTTTTAAATAATAATTATGTAATTACCACCACATCTCAAATGATTAATTACATTATGTGATGGATATTAAATTAATAATGTTTTGGACTTATTTTATTTCAAACTGAAATAAAATCTACAGTATACAGAAATATAAAAAATAAAAAAAATAAAAAACATGTCAAAATCACATAACAAAATGACACAAATTCAAAATAATATTAATAAGTATAAAAGTACCTTGGTTTTTTTCACCTAGTTTTCAGAACAAGCACTTTATGAGGGGAAATTGTTCATTATTACAGAATGATGCTACAAAATTTATATAAACCATTTTCACACAATAAATAAAAAGTTATTAAAATGGTAGTTATATGTCAGCCTTTCCTTAGATTATTGTAGTTTTAAATAATTCATATTTTTATGATGGACTGTCACGTTTTAAGTGTGAAAGTCTGGGTCTGGAACCAGAATAAAATCTGGAATAAAATCTATACATAAATGGCTTTTATAGAATGGTAAAAGGTTTCCGTGACCTTCATTTAAATAAAAAAAATAAATAAAAAAAATAAATAATAAAATAAAATAAATTTAATTTTTTTATTTTTCATAAAGATCCATCCCTGGCCAAAGTTTAAGCAACATTCCAGACTTCCAAGTAGAATATTGAGTTTGAGAGTTGTCCTACTATGACAAAGATCCTTTTATATGCTCCACAGACAAAAATAACAACATGCACATTTGGAACAGCATTTTTAAATAATGACAATTTCATTTTTAGATGAAAATGCCTTTAAAGTTCTTACTGCTGTATCAATTTGAATGTGTCCGGGCAGTTAATCATAATCATCTCACAGGGGAATTCAATACTGCCGTGGATTTTGTGTAGCTGTGTGATAGTTGTGTGATTGGTCGGGCTGTTTGAGGATGGATAGCAGAGCCGCTGGAAGGTAAAACCCACGGGACACCTCCTGCTGAACAAGTCTCAATACCCGACCTCGCAGAAACAATAAAATATCCAATGTGACAACAACTGTTCCTAAGTGTATTTCATTTCCTTGCTTTCTCTCTTTATTGGTCCTTTGTAAAGTAAGTTTGTGACTGCTCGAAACGTACAATCAAAAGTATATTGCCTGTTTCCCCAGGTAATTTATTGAATGTGTGTGTTGTCGGAAGGTTATGTCTGTTCAAGGAAAAGGGATCTATAGCTGAGTTGGATTGAGACACTGTAAGAGTGATGGAGAGGAGCAAACATCAAATTATCATATAATCACACTTCAATGAAATGTGAGCTACGTGACTGCACTATAAACTGCTAGTCTTCAGTAGACAACGGCTTTGTATTTCAGACACCTCGTCTGCGGGGGTCTCTCTTAAATGGTGGCCATAAAGGCTCATGAAGGCTGCTTTAAGAAGAACAGGCTATGCATAATAAAATTCAAGAACAGTTTCAAGCACCTCTCTGGAGATCCAAGTCACTAAATAATTAAGCAAGCTCTTGGAAGTTCTGCCTTAATATTGAGCAATAAATGAATTTGAGGATGTTGGGAGGTGACGAGACAGATGCATGGCTGAAGGTGAGAGCAGCGTTCACGACGGAACATCTCCTGGATCATCAAAAATCTGCAGTTAGAAATGAGTTACAGCAGCTTATGTATGCAACAGCCTTAGCAGCACAGATGGAGTTGTGAAAATCCTGTCAGGACTTTATGTAGCACACTCAGATTTATTTGAATGTTTTGGGATCAGTATGCATCTTTAAATATGTTAAGACATTATTTCATGAAATCAGAGTTATTATTACACAAAAAAATGGTTACGATTATGCCAACAAAGCTCTAACTCCAATAGTCCTCTGAACAGCAATAAAAATAGAGTGGGAGCATAAATTCAATTTCAATTTGATGTACTTTTGTCTGTTTGATTCATTGCAACCAAGAACATAAACACCAAAGAGCCCCAGCTGTTTGTTTTTGTTTTAAACACTGGTTTGATAATTGGAGCCTCCCACACCACTTAAAATGGTTTTCATTTTCAGTAGTCG
Organism: Paracanthobrama guichenoti; assembly: GCA_018749465.1. Lineage (NCBI taxonomy): Eukaryota > Metazoa > Chordata > Actinopteri > Cypriniformes > Gobionidae > Paracanthobrama > Paracanthobrama guichenoti. The sequence continues at coordinate 31,598,151 of CM031956.1, read as the reverse complement.
ATTTGATATGCCAAGTTAATTTCACTATTTTAAGCTTGTCATTCCAAATATTGTTGGAAACAGTGACAAACTAACACACTGTCTATGAATATGAACACATGAACTAATACTAATTGGGGTTACAGGTAATTTATATGTGCACTAAATCATTTTATATGGTTTGACATGAAAAGGATATTTAAAGGAACACACCACTTTTTTGAAAATAGGCTCATTTTCCAACTCCCCTAGAGTTAAGCAGTTGAGTTTTACCGTTTTCAAATCCATTCAGCCGATCTCTGGGTCTGGCAGTAGCACTTTAGCATAGCTTAGCATATTGAGTCTGATTAGACCCAAAGAGCTTTGATACTTTTCCTATTTAAAATTTGGAAAGTTACATCGTGTACTAAGACCAGCGGAAAGTTAAAAGTTGTGATTTTTTTGAGCGAGATGCTAACGGTCTAATCAGAGTCAATGAATGTTGTTTATAAATACCAGTAGTGATGTTGCACAATGTGGACATTGTCATGTCGCCAGAAATAGTCATCATCAGTGTCCCCATGTGTAGTGAGCCAAGGTCTTTACTGTTGTTAACAGTGCCCGAATTCGTGTACACGATATACTGGTTCACAACCTAGAAAGCTTGGGGGTTGATTAAGACGCACCCAATGTTTCTGAAAGAATTGGTCGAATGAGTGAATCGCTGGGCCCTATATTAATGAATTAAGCACATGTTCTGAAGCGCATAGTGAAGGTCCATTTTTTCTAGTTTTAGGACCGAAAAAACTTGTTGTACCTAGTATCTTAATGAGTCATAAGTGTGTTTTGGGCATAACATGCAATAACCCAATCAGAGTCTCATCTCCCATTCCCTTTAAAAGCCAGTTGCGATTGCACCATGGTGGAATTTGCGAGCGGAAAGACTGAACGCTTCTCCAGAGAGAAATCCTTTTATTTTTAATATTTAAAAAATGTTTGTGTGCTGCTGCATGTCCCTGTGGTAGTAATAAGCTTAATGTGCGTGCATTGTGCACCCACAAATAAGCACATATTACTAATGCGCTCTTTAAATAACACAAAAAAATACTACGCTATTGACTTTAGACCTGGTTTTTGTTGGTCAATAGCACAGTCGATTTCAGTTGCCTCAAAATAGCAACGCGCCAAGAATGCGTCAGAACACACCTCGTTTTCAGACCAGCCCATGGGCGAACAGATGGGCGAGAGTGAATTACAACTGCTTCAGGCTGAAACTAGCAAAAAACACTTGCGTCGCACCTGCCGTCGCATTGTGCCGGGTGTATGATAGGGCCTATTAAATCATCCATAAGGACGGTCATTTTTGCCACCTACTGGAAGAATGATGTAACCTCAAGAACGAGTCACTAAAAATCCTAACCATGCAAAAGGTGTCCGAGAAGCCATTTCAGAAATAGCATTTGAATTATGTTTCAAATGTTACATTTTATAGAATCCAAGATAACAAAAATCGGTAAGGGTAAGATCATCACACCCTGAATATGGCATCAAAGATATGTCTACTTAATGTCATGCAAATAATTCATTAAGATTGAAATTTTTTAAAACATAATTTTAGAAAAGTCTTTATTTGAGTGCTTTATTTGGTTTTTATTACTAATATTCTTTGCATGTTTCCACTGAGTGATTTTTTTTTTTCTTATGCTAACTTTAAATGAACTATATAAAAACAATGTTAATTCATGTTAGTAGTAGTGTTGTGCTCATTATGTGATTTCAACATAAAGATCACCATGTCAGAGTCACTGATATAAGTGTGCATCCCAGGTGTGTTTATGCTAGTGGTAGGTGGCGTGCTGGGATGTATCAAATGCCAAATGGCTCAATCAGGAGCTACTTATACAGTTCTACTCTGCAGTCATTGAATCCGTCTTCTGCACTTCTATAACTGTCTGGTTCAGCTCAGCTACCAAATCCCATCGCAGAAGACTACAGCGGATATTCTGGACTGCTGAGCGAATCACTGGTACACCCCACCCCACTATCCAAGAACTGTACTCATTCAGAGTGAGTAAAAGAGCTGGCAAAATTATTCTGGACCCCTTACACCCAAGCCACTTCCTCTTTGAACTGTTGCCGTCTGGTTGGCGCTACAGAGCACTGAACACCAAACGGCCAGGCATAGGAACAGTTTCTTCTCTCAGGCCCACAAACATGTGCAATGCACAACACTATTCATATATTTATTTATTTAACACACCATTCTTCTTATTTACATTTCCTTGCATTTTTACATATACCGTTCATTGTCTATTTTTGTATATTGTTAGTTGGGGAGCCAAAGTCTCAAAAATGGGTTGAACCTGACATGGTCTGCCATACTTTTTATTTGTGTTTTTTCTGTTAACTTTGACCCTAAGAACCAATAATTGGAGGGTCTGCTCTACCGAAAATATCGCGAGAAAAAATTGTGGCCATATTAGTTTATGCACCCTTTATTTTTTATCAGAAAAATTTGAAAAAATATTTTTTTCCTCAAATCCTCAGTGGGTTGAGTAAGCTGTCAATAAATGCATTGCAGATACACAGAACACATGTGCTGACAACATCCACTGAAAAATAACTCTTAAAATGCATTTCTACATGATTTTGCATCAATTTAATGCAAAAAAAAAAAAAAAAAAAAAAAAATTTCCAATATATTCAACTTTACTTCATTGGCAATCAACTATTCCCCCAAGTTATGACATCAGTCAATATGCCATTCTTTTCACCAAACAGTATACTTATTCCACAGAAAAAATTATAAAAATCCAACCAAAAACATTGGATCTGTGATGATTTCACTACTAGTTGGCGATCAACAGGCTCAGAACCTCAATAGAATTTTAGGCTACTCTCAAAATTCTGAAAAACAAGCTGGATATTTAGCATCATGGCACACTTACACACACACACATATGATCTTTGTAATTTGAACAACCAACAAAGGGTAACCAATGGTTACCAACGGACTTCAAAACTGCTCATCATTGTCTGTGGTATGTGACAGGTCTGCCCCAGCGTTTTTGGAAAAGAATAGATAATACTATTACTATTAGGATTCCTGCGTAATAATCAAGGAACTTTGCTGCCGTACCATGGGTGCAGTGGCGCAATGATATTACGCAGCGCCTGGAAATAATCCCCAGCATGTTCTCTGTGCAAGCAGGCTGTCGCGTTGATTATGTTGACAGAAGTAAGCCTATTTTCAGGCACTGCGTAATATCATTGCGCCTCTGCACCCATAGTACTGCAGCAAAGTTCCTTGATTATTACGCAGGATTGAGAGTGTAGTTCCTAGCCATATCGGTCAAGAAAATTGCAACTTTTAATTTTCCATCGGTCTTAGTACACAATGTAACTATACACATCACAACATGTAAATAGGAAAATGTTGGCGTTATTTTGTCACTTATTGAGCAGTATGTCAGACAGATAATAGGCTAGTAAGGATAACTAAAGGCTGCACTAAACATTAGCTTCCATTAGTAATTAGCTACATGGCCAGTTGTTACGTTCAGGTTTAGAAAAATTTTAGCTAGTTAGCTTGTGGCACACACTATTGAATATGTGGTTTATGTTGACTCTAAATAGGCATAATGGTTTTTATACTGTATAAACTATTCTATCCCCTTACACTAACCCTACCCCTAAACTCATACCCATCACAGGCAACTTTCAGCATTTTTTTATTTTATTTCATAGTTTAGTATGTTTTTTTAAGACATTTGGTTTATGAGTTATTATACATATGTGTCCTCATAAACCAAATATACCTGTACACACATGCATAAATACACACAAAGCCCACTATGTGTCAGACTTCTACTTTGTCGAAGTCAACACAGTGCAGTGCTTCCGGGTTCTATGGCAGAGATGGCAAAGCTCATTATGACACCTCATTATTGGCAAGCTCCTGCATCAGCATAACCTGCTTGCGTTGTGTAGCTCATGTGAACAGCGCCAGCCAAAGGTGAGCTGGCGTTCTGATGTAGAACCCGGAAGCACTCCACTGTGTTAACTACGTCAACAGTATAGGAGAAGGACACAGACGAGAAGAAATTGTTGAATAAAGTCGTTATTTTTGTTTTGTTTTTTGCGCACAAAACGTATTGTGGTTGCTTTAACATTAAGGTTTAACCACTGTAGTCACATGGACTATTTACTACCTTTCTGGGCCTTGAAAGTTATAATGACATTGCTGCCAATGGATGCTTTAGAAACCGGAACTTACCATAAACCTCTCTGACAGAGCTTTATGATTGGCCCAAAGCAGACTTCTTTCTTCAGTGCATTCTGACATTGTACATGCTCATACCAGTAATTTTCATTCTTTGTTCACACACAGCATCATACCAGTAATTTGATGGTAATTTTAAACCTCTCATACTGGTAAATTGCCAGAAACAATGTTTTTTTTTTTTTTTTTTTTTTTTAAAAGCATTTTTAATTTACCATTAATTTACCAGTAAAGACTCTCTGTGTGAAAGGGGCCACTGAAGACTGGAGTAAAGGCTGTTGAAAATTCAGCTTTTCCATTGAAGAAATGAATTGAGAAATAAATTTTTCCTTGAGCTTTTGACATATAAGAGGTCATCCTATAAGTTTCAGAACTGAAAACGTCCTTTTTAGTCCTAAAACAGCTTTTAATGCAACCAAGCCCAGAGAACAACTCGTTGTGGAATGTACCAATAGGTGAAAGACTGCCTCTGCAAAAGATGCCTACTTCTACATTGCAACTTTGGCATCACCCACTGGAGTGTTAGTGAGATGATGAGGAGAGAAGAGGGATACAGGATCACTCGACTAAAAATAACATTACATTCCAAAGGATCCTTGCTTTGGAATGTGGTTATTTATTTTCAACAATGTGAATGTCTTAGTTGAGCATTATTTATTTGTATGCGGCACATTTTTCACTGTGGATTTTTTGGTAAATCAGTCACAATTTTGGCGCAGGCTTTGCAAACAGTCTTTTATGATATTAACTCGACAGTAATGCCACAACAAAGTAACTGTCAATTCTAATGGCTGATCTGTGACCAGTGATTTCTGATATGTAAGGATTCATGTAGCTACAGTCAGATGTTATTTGTCTATGTGTCAGTAAATCAAACCAGTGACTAAACGGTCAACTTTACATTGTTCCTCTTAGTATAAAAAGGGATTAAATAAATACGTTATTTAAACTATGATTAAATTAGATATAGAAAGCGGTCAAAGAGCGTTCCCTTTACAATCACTGGAGCTGTCAATCAAACAGCACAAGTTTATAAGTGTTTATCAAGTTCTGGACTCTCGCCAAAATGCCTGTTATAATCAACGAAGCTCTTAATAACATTGTGTTTGCACTGTTAGTTATGATGAAAGCATTCATGAGTGCAGAAATCGAGTTACAATGATGAGATCGCTGCATTCATGCACTCAACAAGTGAATTAGCGCAGAGGGGAAATATTAATAATTATTCATAACTCATTATGATTATTCATTATGATTATGAATATTTGAATCAGTTAATTAGATTAACTCAATGTAGATACATTACATTACAATCAGTCGACCAGTTCATCCTGTGAACACTCAGTATTGATTATTAATTAATTCTAAGAGAAGGATATTTTTCATGGTTATAGAAAAATAATTCTTCCTTAGCATTTACAGTGCTTTCTATCATTTAAGTGACAATTTGTTTGCAGGCAGGGAGTCGGAACCAAACATATATTGTGCTCAAATTTTATTAACTAAATCACAGACAAGACTAACCAAACATACATACACATAACACATACATGGTAAGAGGCAAAGTTAAAGTGGTTGAAAAAATGGGTTAGAACAGATGGATGAGGCCATTTAAACACCTGGGAGAGCAATCTGTGTCTAAACAAAGGGGTTTATAGATTTTACTAACTACACAGCGATTTGTATATCATACATTACTTGCATTTATCCTGAGCTGTTGCTGAGCATCCAAGGTAAAATTGCTGAAGAAAGTCTTGATAGTTCGGTCTGAAGGTGTTGAGTTTGCCATCAATTTCTTCTGTGTTGACTAAAGAAGATATGATGAACTTGCAGTTATTTTGACTCCGTTGAGGTAGTTGCACATGACTTGAGGTGTTGGGCCTGACGGCCTACGATCATGTGCTCCGATCGGGTTTCCTGTTTCAAGAGAGTAAGGGTGGATCTGTGTGTCTCTCTTTAAAGTCTGCAAGGAGTTACCACCTCTTAGGGTTAGTGAGCCAATCGTATTCAGGCTTTTGGAGGGAAAGTTTTACGATCCTTTGTCTCAAGTAGATTGTTTGCCGATTGCTTGCTGATAAAGGAACTATTGAAGATTCTTGTAACACTAATATGTTGTACAGGTATTGACCTATCATACACACAATCATTCAGATCTTTAAACTACAACTTCATAAACAACAAACATGCCATACACATGATTTTTCGTTAACCATAGTATGCAATTCTGAAACATAAATCCAACAGTGACTGAATTAATACATTGACCAAACCCTATAAAGAAAATGGATAAATATATATATATATTATAATATATATATATATATATATATATATATATATATATATATATATATATATATATATATATATATATATATATATATATATATATTTCTCAAGTGGTTATATATAGGCTATATGGGTTTAAGGGTTTAAGTTTATTTGTAAAGAAAAAAAAATTAATAAATTAAGTGGGAGTCACAGCTCTCTGCAAATTCTTTCTGGACGTAAAAACCTTATCAGATCCCCAGTGTCCTGTAACCAAAGACTCTTATGGGTCTTTTGGTGGGATGGGTCCATAGACCCCAGAGTGAGTTTTTAAGGATTATTTGTTAAATTGGACAAATAATTGTGTTTGATTTATCTCAGTCGCTACACTGATCAGCTACAATGCTCATCACTGCAGCCTTTCATGCATCAATCAAAATATAATGCTATAGATCTAAATATAATGTTATAATCAACTCTTTCCACGATTAGTTAACCTTGACAGCTGTAATAGTAAAAATTCATATAAAATATTGTATTTGAATATTTGGGCTCATAAAAATGAATATTCAAATATTTGTTTATTTAAATGAAGTTATTTTGAGAAAATGAGAAGGACGTTATTAATTTTATTTATCAAGTTTTTGTCACCATTTCTGAACAAACTTATGATTAGGTAATATACACAACAAGCTTACGTTATATCTTAAGGTTTTCATTCAGTTCAAAACATTAAACAATATCTGTAAACAAATTATAGGTCTACAGAAGAAAAGTATTATAAGCTCAAGCAGCGCGAGCAGAAAAAAACAATAATAAAGCAGAGCGCGCCAGTTATCGTGCAGAACACATACACTCGAGTAAGAATATGGTTATAGGTGTGTCTAAAATTAGCTAAAACGGCTAAAGCTAGCTAAGTAAACTAGTAGAGAATGAATGCTGCTACAGGGATACTTTTGGGATGAGGAATCATCAGAAATATACTTATTTGAAGACTGGTGTGGTCCTTTCAGTTAATTACCATTACAATATCCATATTCCCATTCTTTTCCCAAAACACTGGGGCAGACCTGTCACATACCACAGACAATGATGAGCAGCTTCGAAGTCTGTTGGTAACCATTGGTTACCGTTTGTTGGTTTTTCCAAACTCATTCAAATTACAAAGATAATGTGTGTGTGTGTGTGTGTGTGTGTGTGTGTGTGTGTGTGTGTGTGTGTGTGTGTGTGTGTGTGTGTGTGTGTGTGTGTGTGTGTGTGTGTGTGTGTAAGTGTGCCAGGATGCTAAATATCCAGCATGTTTTTCAAAATTTTGAGAGTAGCCTAAAATTCTATTGAGGTTCTGAGCCTGTTGATCGCCAACTAGTAGTGAAATCATCACAGATCCAATGTTTTTGGTTGGATTTTTATAATTTTTTCTGTGGAATAAGTATACTGTTTGGTGAAAAGAATGGCATATTGACTGATGTCATAACTTGGGGGAATAGTTGATAGCCAATGAAGTAAATTTGAATATATTGGAAAAAGTGAGAAAACACCTTCTTTTTTTTTTTTTTTTTTTTTTTATTAAACTGATGCAAAATCATATAGAAATGTGTTATTTTTTCAGTGGATGTTGTCAGCACATGTGTTCTGTGTATCTGGAATGCATTTATTGACAGCTTACTCAAACCACTGAGAATTTGAGGATTTTCTGATAAAAAAAAAAAAAGGGTGCATACACTAAAATGGCCACAATTTTTTTTTTTTTTTTTTTTTGCGATATTTCTGGAAGAGCAGACCCTCAAATTATTGGCTCTTAGGGTCAAAGTTAACAGAAAAAAAACACAAATAAAAAGTATGGCAGACCATGTCAGGTTCAACCCATTTTTGAAACTTTGGCTCCCCGACTATGTGTATTTTGTTAAATATTTTTTGTATGTTGTTATTTCCTATTTACTTGAATATGCAAACATATCTAGCAATAAAGCTCTTTCCGATTATGATTCTTTATAATTTATCCCTCACTTATTTTGCACCTTTTCTCCTGATTGCCAGCACAGTGGGAATAAGAAAAAAACACTTGATTGATCGGCTCTTAGGACCGTGTTCAGTCAGTGTGACTATTCAAACTAAGCATAGCACATTACAACTTTCAGTTTAAAGAGAACAAGCTCTAATCTCCATGTTTCTATGAGCCCTGTATTCAGTCTTTCTGTCAGCCTGTCCCTCTCCATTCAGCTCAGAGGGGGACGATTGGTTGGAATTGTAAGGCTAAATAAAAGCCATGTTTGGGTTTTGCAGGGGCGCTTTCGGAGGCAAAACACTATTTGAGGCTGGCATTTCTGTCAAGCACAACAGGGATTAGGTTTTAGGGAGCGAGCTGATCCGACCACCAGGAGAGGAGTGAGAAGCTGCCTGTGTTTAGAGAGGCTGATTTGGGCTGCAGAAGCTGATATGGAACAGTAGTCACAGATGCTTAAATGCAAGACGTGGAAACCGAAGGGGGAACCATCAGAATAATCACTTGCAGATATATTACTCAACTACAGCAGGCAGGAATGGGCAGAGGATCATAGCTGGAATTTTCAGTGGGTAGATGATTTTCATTGAATGCTGGAATAATATTCTACCTGTTAATGAGATGGATCCGTGTGAAGATTTGCATAAAGAAGACTGCGATTAATTTAACTCCTTAATGGTTATCTGATGGAACCTGTGATGGGTTCGAACTAGATTTATTGGCTGATTGAATGGAGGTTGTGTTAGAAGCTCTTGCAGGCAGTAAGTTACACAGGCAGGTAGTAGTTTCACAAGCAATTTCTACAATTCATGGACTTCACTTGCCTCTATAATCAAGACATGGGTGAAAAGAATATTCACACTGTGTTGCTGGTTTCACAAAGTGTGTGACGTCAGTTTTGACGCATGTATGTTTCATCCAGCAGAATCCTGTTCAAAAGCATTGATCTTGACCTTGTGTAGAACAATTTCTCTATGCATAACTTGGTTTAGGATTTAATCTGTTTATACATGCAATCCAATTTCTTAAGCATTTCATTTATTCAGTCTTCAAAATAAAGGTGTTATACAATTTCACAATAATTACAAACATGAATTATGTCAAAATATACAGTTGACACTGTTATATTCACTCAACAGAATTTTGAAACTTTCACTAAAAATGTGGAACTTAGAGCCACATTCTCTTTATCAGACATGAACAATACTGAGACCTTTGGGCCAACTATGTAGCAAAGCTTAAAAGCTTTAAAGCATATTTAATTGAGTTTGAGAGATTTCATGTGTAGCAAAAGTGCATGCTCCTGCCATACCTTAAAGAGCTATTCTGGGAAGTTATTTATGAATAAATAATATATATATATATATATATATATATATATATATATATATATATATATATATATATATATATATATATATATATATATATGGAGAGAGAGAGAGAGAGACAATTTTTAAACAATTTAATTAAAATTGTTTAAAAACATATTATTGTAACACTTTACATTAAGGTTCCCTTTGTAAAGGATTTATAAAGGTGTTTGTTAATTACTAATAATTCATTTACAAATGCATTATAAATCATTGATAAGCATTTATAACTGCATGAATAAAAGGGTGATTTTAATGCGATGCCTGCCAAATAGTGAGCCCTTTTTAACTCACATGTTATTAATGCTTAATAAATTTATTTATTAACAGTTATTTAAATGAAAACTAGATTCCTGATTTAATGATGCAGTAAAATAGACTTTCATAGTGAGATTTCTCAAGCTGATTTCTTGTTTATGAAGATGAAATTATCAAACTTTATTTTGAAAAAACTGACAATGTAAAGTGAAAACCTGTGAACCATTTATTAATGAGTTACAAACATTAATAACCTGTGAAAGTGAACCTTAATGTAAAGTGAACACCTGTGAACCATTTATTAATGAGTTACAAACATTAATAACCTGTGAAAGTGAACCTTAATGTAAAGTGAACACCTGTGAACCATTTATTAATGAGTTACAAACATTAATAACCTGTGAAAGTGAACCTTAATGTAAAGTGAACACCTGTGAACCATTTATTAATGAGTTACAAACATTAATAACCTGTGAAAGTGAACCTTAATGTAAAGTGAACACCTGTGAACCATTTATTAATGAGTTACAAACATTAATAACCTGTGAAAGTGAACCTTAATGTAAAGTGAACACCTGTGAACCATTTATTAATGAGTTACAAACATTAATAACCTGTGAAAGTGAACCTTAATGTAAAGTGAACACCTGTGATCCATTTATTAATGAGTTATAAACATTAATAACCTGTGCAAGTGAACCTTAATGTAAAGTGATCACATGTTAACCATTTATTAATGAGTTATAAACATTAATAACCTGTGAAAGTGAACCTTAATGTAAAGTGAACACATGTGATCCATTTATTAATGAGTTATAAACATTAATAACCTGTGAAAGTGAACCTAATGTAAAGTGAACATTTATTAATGGGTTATAAACATTAATAACCTGTGAAAGTAACCTTAATGTAAAGTGAACACATGTGAACCATTTATTAATGAGTTATAAACATTAATAACCTGTAATCAAAGTACCATAATATTACATTCTCATACCATCATAGTACTGGGTAAAATTAGTGTAAACTAATACATTTGAAAGGAGATACTTAAGGGTTTCACACAAATTCTTGTTGGTCTCCCACTGCCACTTCGCTTCTCTGGACATCTAGAGCTGCTCGATCTTTGAAATTCCTCGAAGTATCTGACCAGATCTGATCCCGAAAATGCTTCTTGAACAAAAGGCATGACAAGCACCCTGCCTGAACTCTGTCTCACCCCCTCAACTCTTCCTTTCACCAGTACGCCTTGAGTGTAGAGAGAGATGTATAATAGGTGCACAAGTGAATAGCTCTTTGACCCCCCCGTGCCGCTGACAGTCGGTGCGTGTGTCTGTTTGTCTGAGTATGTGTGCGTTGAACTACGGCTGCACTCAGACTCTGTCATACAACAAGCCCACGCATTCCCTGCCCCTTTGCTGCATTTTAAATAAAGGGCATCTGGAGCGAGCAGTGACCTGTCAAAACCTCAACAAAGCCACACGCGGATGCGACAAACTGCACAAGGCAACACTGCCCCCACCAGGAGTCTGAATGCACTGTGTCTGCAAGTAATCCTGAAATCTTTCAATATAAAAGATTCTGTTTTGCTGCAGGCAGTAGATTATCAGCTCTATGCTATGAAGGCGTACAATCTGTAAGTGGTAGGATAAAAGGATGAGGAGTGTATTAGCTCATATGTCACAGGAGTGTGTAAAGAGTGTGATGGAATTGTGATAGACTAGGAAGCAAATGCTGAAAATACAAAGTAATATAATTTCACACAAACTACAACTGAACACCATGGGGGTATTCTAATCTTACTTTTGGCCCACTGAACAAACAGCTAACAGAATAATGTTACAAGTTTAAATATTTTGTTTTCTATAGGGAAGGTTAACGACCAGGCGACACACACCAGAATGTCCCCCAGACCAGCTGTTTGGCTCGAATGCGAATTAGAAGAGTTAGAGTTAGAGAAGAGTATTCCTCTGACTCCCATTAAGGGACACTCAGCATGAATATACACTATATCAACCTAGTGGATTTAAAGTAACCTGTGGGCAGAGCCCTTTTGGATAATAAATCACATTCTGGGCAGGTGCCCAACCAAATACCTATGCCAACTAGCAACTGAGCGAACAGACAGGATTTCCTGAAATCTTTCTTCAGATAGAGGTCTAAATGAAGGTTCAGGAGGAGCTTGTTCATCTAATCTTGTTAATCCCGACATGTGCTTGCAAAATTACCAGTCTAATAGTTTTATTTTGTCTTGCTATCAATTTATGAAGGACATTTTTTAACATTTAGTTTATATTCCCATCCCTTTGCCAAAACTAGCCCCCAGCCACTCTCTCCATGCTCCTTTACGTCCTGCTTTCCTTTCCCAGGCTTTTGACAGCTTTGTCTTTGATGCTGCAGCACCACATGGTTTCACATGCCTCGGTTTCCCCGAAACAGTTGGACAGACTGCTGAGACAGAGACAAGAAGAGAGAGAAAGAGAAAAAGGAGGACGGTAGAAGGGAAAAAGAGACAATGCCAAACTGCAAGTTGACCAAGTCCAATAAGTCTTGGAATTTTTGTACTGCTTGTAGACCTTTAATTGGATTTATAAATGGAAATTGGTCATGACTTTTTTTCTTGGTTGGCTAAACAGTGAGACAGATAATTATACTGATTCTATCAAGCTACATCTGAGGAATAGATGGGGATTTTGCATTAGGAATTACTGAATAACCAGCACTATAAATCTTTTGTCATAATTCCTGAGGCAATCAAACAAGAAACTGAAGATGCCTTAAAATGAATCAATGTGATGTGAATTTGCATTAGATTCAAAAGTATTAGATAGTATCTGCTTTGGCAACGTAGACTGCCACACATGAATTACAATGAGGTCTTGGCAAGCCATGTGTTGCTCATGCATTAAAGGGATAGTTCACCCAGAAATTATAATACTGTCATTATTTACTCACCTTTATGTAGTTCCAAACCTGTATGCAGGTTTTTTCCCTGTGGAACACAAAAGGGTGATTTTGAATGATCTTTGCACAAAATTTTCCATACAACAAAAGTTTGTAAGACACTATGTCTGAGGGTATGTTTACAACGACACCATTTTCAACTGAAAATGGGAAACTTTTTATGCATTTTGGTAATTTATTTATACGACAACGGTCTTTTGGGGGCCTGAAAACACAAGTTTTTGAAAACGGGTTTCAAAGTCTCCATGTAAACAACAAAAATATGAATTTGTGAAAACGGTGACGTCATGGATTCATATTACATGTTCACGCATGTGTATGACTGTTTTTAGTACATCATTATCATACTCTAAGTTTAGTTTGCTGCATATAATGACATTAACACTTTTTGCAGGGTGTTGAAATTTAATCCGAATTCACACAGTTAGAGTTGTCAAAATATGTTGTAATTGAGTGCTTGCCAATCACTGAACAGAATGGAGACTGAGAAGTCAGACTTGCCGCTTAGATGTACCATCTTACAATTTTTTCTATCATAGTTAATAATATTTTGACTGTATATTTTTAATACTATTCCCTCAAAATGTTTTTCCCTCCCTGGTATTTTTGAGAGACTTGATATGAACCAAATCAGTCATTTGATTGACAGCTTGTAGTAATGCTTTTTGTGAAATGACAGCTTGAAGAGGAGATGATAGGTGTGCAATCATTACTTCTGTCATCAGACTGAGAAGCCAAAGGTTTTCTGACACGTAAAACAAGACATAAATGCTATGAGACAAACAAGAAGACAAACAAAACAACCTCTGTGATCCAGAACACTCTTGAGGACATGCTTGGAAAGATGCTCCTCCTCATGTTTTACCAGCAGACAGAGAAAAGAAATTCCTCTGAAATGCTTATTATCTCAGAGTCTCCAGCCACAGAAGAGATTGCAAATGTGTATAAACCATAAAAACAGAATGGTCACTGATTCTGAAGGTCTCCACGGTGAACAGTGTAAATCTAAGACAGGATTCCTGATTTGACCCAAATGAAGCAACTCTTTGAGCTGCATGAACTGCGCTATCACTCCGCAAACATATTCTGAATAATAATCATGCAATGAGTATCATCAGCAATCAGCAAGGACATCAGAGAGGAGCAGGCTGCTTTCCAGGTTCGAAGCTGTGTAGGCCAGTTCTTTGCACTCAAGATCAATCACCGAGCAATGCTCAGAGTAACTAAAATGGTACATGCTGTACATTTCAATGATTTCCAACAAGCTTCGATAGCATCCACCATGACAGTCACTAGAAGACAGCAGATTACTAGAAATTTCTATCGAACTGGTGCCGTTGGAAATCAACAGCTTTGAGGTCAAATTGGGAGATTGTCAAGGATACACTGTTTGTTTGCACTGAAGAGCAGACCGACTCAGAAGAGCAGACCGACTCGTGATGGATTTATGTCAGCATTCACAGACGTTGCAAATGTGATTCTCCACATCCGACAGGACTAGCGTGCACACTCCACCGTCCTGAGTGTTTTCAAATGTGCCAGTCAGCCTGCACATGCAGAAGAGCATCTGAAGGGCAGTGGATAAGGCGACTACACCTCTCTATCATTGCGAGAGGAAATTGGATGGCAGGTGTGAGATGAGCCATTTTCCAGCCCAATTGCAACTCGGCGGCAGCAAGGGCAGTGTGTCAGTGGCAGCAGGTAATCCTACTTGGCCATTCCTGCAGCATCAGGCATTATTCAAGGCTCTGGGGGAGCAGTCATTACCACAGTGCTAATGTCCTTCCTCTACTTTCTGGTCACCAGCACTGAACATTAACATGCTCAGGGTGAGGCCTTTTTGTCACTTTCCATTTCTTCTTCTCTGTCTTTAAGCCTGTAGTTTTTTTAATTTACTCTTTACTTCATTTAGTTCATTTAGTTACAGATTTTCAGGTAGATGTAACAATAGTAGACATGTCTGTAAAAGCATTTTCTCTTTTTTTCATTCAACTTAAAGACACACTATATAGTTTTTCGCAGCTAGAAACAAAACAAAGGCGTAGCTTGATGACACTGAGATTGAGTGCAGAATCTTGGGGGAGTTTTCTTCACCTCACAGCCGGTGGGACTCGGGCAGAAATCATGTTCATGAATGAGATTATTAACGTTACTGTATTATGAAGCAGAGCAGGGCAGAGTGCTGTGGGAGCTGAACGAGGCCGCTGGAGCAATTACTAATGAGAGACGAGCGTGACACACAGCTCGACAGCAGCGGAACTTTTATTATGCCACATCTTCCACTTTTTCCAGTCAAGCGTATGTGGGGTAACACGCGCTGTTTGTGTTTTATCATATTAGATACATTTGAGTGTGTTGAAAATGATGTTAACATTACTCTGTGCATTCGCTCCGCGGCTACTATGAGACACTTGTTGCACACTGCAGTAAGCTAGATCGATATTAGAATATTCACAAGTATACATGTACATGAAATCAAATATAGTAATTTTCCGAACCCAGAGTACTCCCCCTCCTTGACTGGGATAGAAACAGCCAAGAGTGAGGAGATGGGGTGGTGGAGGGATGCTGTGAAACTTGTTGCGGGACAGAGGTGAGAGACAGCTATATACACTATACACAAAAGTATTGGGACACCCCTCCAAATCATTGAATTCAGGCGTTCCAATCACTTCCATGGCCAAATGTGTATAAAATCAAGCACCTAGGAATGCAGACTGCTTTTACAAACATTTGTGAAAGAATGGGTCACTTTCAGGAGCTCAGTGAGTTCAAGTGTGGTACCATGATAGGTTGCCACCTGCAATAAGTCCATTCATGAAGACACACAAACGAATGCTGAGCAGCACAGTGCGCAGAAGTCACCAACTTTCTGCAGAGTCAATAGCTACAGACCTCCAAACTTTGTGTGGCCTTCAGACTAGATTCAAGGAATGGGTTTCCATTGCCAAGCATCTGCATGCAAGCCTTACATCACCAAGTGCAATGCAAAGCGTTGATTCTAGAGCAGTGGAGACGTGTTCTCTGGAGTGACGAATCACGCTTCTCTGTATGACAATGAAGTCTGTGTTTGACCCCCTTTCACCTTCAGAACTGCCTTAATTCTACGTAGCATTGATTCAACAAGGTGCTGAAAGCACTCTTTAGAAATGTTGGCCCATATTGATAGGATAGCATCTTGCAGTTGATGGAGATTTGTGGGATGCACATCCAGGGCACGAAGCTCCCGTTCCACCACATCCCAAAGATGCTCTATTGGGTTGAGATCTGGTGACTGTGGGGGCCATTTTAGTACAGTGAACTCATTGTCATGTTCAAGAATCCAATTTGAAATTATTCAAGCTTTGTGACATGGTGCATTATCCTGCTGGAAGTAGCCATCAGAGAATGGGTACATGGTGGTCATAAAGGGATGGACATGGTCAGAAACAATGCTCAGGTAGGCCGTGGCATTTAAATGATGCCCAATTGGCACTAAGGGGCCTAAAGTGTGCCAAGAAAACATCCCCCACACCATTACACCACCACCAGCCTGCACAGTGGTAATAAAGCATGATGGATCCATGTTCTCATTCTGTTTACGCCAAATTCTGACTCAGAAATCGAGAAATCGAGACTCATCAGACCAGGCAACATTTTTCCAGTCTTCAACTGTCCAATTTTGGTGAACTCGTGCAAATTGTAGCCTCTTTTTCCTATTTGTAGTGGAGATGAGTGGTACCCAGTGGGGTCTTCTGCTGTTGTAGCCCATCCGCCTCAAGGTTGTGCGTGTTGTGGCTTCACAAATGCTTTGCTGCATACCTCGGTTGTAACGAGTGGTTATTTCAGTCAAAGTTGCTCTTCTATCAGCTTGAATCAGTCGGCCCATTCTCCTCTGACCTCTAGCATCAACAAGGCATTTTCGCCCACAGGACTGCCGCATACTGGATGTTTTTCCCTTTTCACACCATTCTTTGTAAACCCTAGAAATGTGTGTGAAAATCCCAGTAACTGAGCAGATTGTGAAATACTCAGACCGGCCCGTCTGGCACCAACAACCATGCCACGCTCAAAATGGCTTAAATCACCTTTCTTTCCCATTCTGACATTCAGTTTGGAGTTCAGCAGATTGTCTTGACCAGGACCACACCCCTAAATGCATTGAAGCAACTGCCATGTGATTGGTTGATTAGATAATTGCATTAATGAGAAATTGAACAGGTGTTCCTAATAATCCTTTAGGTGTGTGTGTATATATATATATATATATATATATATATATATATATATATATATATATATATATATATATATATATATATATATATATATATATATATATATATATGATGAATAGTTTACACTTTAGGGGATGCAGAATGTGTTATAAATGACTTGTATACACGCATACGCAAGAAAGGTAAGAATGATCTACAAATGATGCGTAACATTTACAAGTGATGAATTGTTCACACTTTAGATTAGGGGATGCAGAAAACGTTGTTAATGATATATTCATGCATTGAACACTGTAGTGTGTACTGTAGTGTAAGTGCTGACTGGTGAGGGTATAGACTGCTGTCTTCTCTGACGCACATGGAGTGTGAACCGCTGTGAAGCACCTGATGTGAGCTTCAATGGAAGATAAAACCGGTTTACATGATCACAGATCCCACACTCTGTGCTGATGAGTGAAAGGATTTATCATAACCCACTGCAGTCCCTGACAGTAAGTCATTTATAAATGGTGTATCCCTTGAAAACAAATAAATTAATCTCTTAAAATATTTTGTGCTTTTGAACACAGACCAGCTGACAACTTAAAGATAAATCAATAAATTATATACTGATCATTTACTAATGGTTTCTTCATCATTTGTTCAAAATTAACCATTGTTAACCATTGTTTGAGACAATTAATTTTTTTACATAAATACTTCAATTAAGTGATAAATAATGTATCAACTAATAACTCATCAAACAAACTATTGATCTGTTTTGATTTATTTCATGATTTAACTTAACTTATAGCACATTTGTAAATCGTTAGCATACCACTTGTAAGTTATAAAAATATAGTCATGTTTTGTAAATGATTACTTCATAATTAACTAATAACTTATAAGTGATTTATAACGTTATTATAAATTTTTACCACCTTACTGGTTGAGGACAAAAAGGGTTCTCCCAGGAATTCTCTCAGACATCACGGATGCTCACTTGACTGTCTGTCTGTCAGATTTGACCTATGTCTTCTAAGACCCACCTGTCTGTCTGAACAGAACAGGACTGACATGTCAGATTAAGCTATGACAGTTGTCTAGAGGAACTGCTTGTGTTACATTCAGCTCCTGCAGCATGTGGCTGTAAGACTCATGCTTCAGTATATGTGACTGTAGGCAGTAGTGTGTGTAAGGCCTCTTACGATGCATGGACTCCACTAGACCCCTGAAGGTGTGCTGTGGTATCTGGCACCAAGATGTTAGCAGCAGATCCTTTTAAGTCCTGTAAGTTGCTAGGTGGGGCCTCCATGGTTTTGACTTTTTTTAACTTATTTGTTCAGCACATCCTACAGATGCTCGATTGGATTTGGAGGCCAAGTCAACACCTCAAACTCCTCAGTCCATTCTTCGACTATTTTTGCTTTGTGGCAGGGCGCATTATCCTGCTGAAAGAGGCCACAGCCACCAGGAAATACCATTTCCATGAAAGGGTGTACATGGTCTGCAACAATACTTAGGAAGGTGGTACGTGCATCATCCACATGGGTTGCAGGACCCAAGGTTTCCCAGCAGAACATTGCCCAAAGCATCACACTGCCTTACCACAGTGCACCCTGGTGCCATGTGTTCCCCAGGTTAGCGGTGCACACGCACCCGGCCCTCCACGTGATAACAGAATAACAGAAAACATGATTCATCAGACCAGTCCACCTTTTTCCATTGCTCTGTGGTCCAGTTCTGATGCTCATGTGCCCACTGTTGGCGCTTTCAGTGGTGGACAGGGGTCAGCATGGGCACCCTGACTGGTCTGCGGCTATGCAGCCCCATACACAGCAAACTGTGATGCACTGTGTACTCTGACACCTTTCTATCAGATTATCTGTCTATTTCTATCAGCATTAACTTCTTGAACAATCTGAGCTACAGTAGCTCGTCCGTTTGATCGGACTATATGGGCCATCCTTCGCTCCCCATGTGTATCAATGAGCCATTTATAAAGTCATTTATAACACATTCTGCATCCCCTAAAGTGTAAACTATTCATCATATATATATAGTGATTGAGGGTTTAGCGGGCGTTTTTGGATTCAGCCTTTGTCTTATAGATGGTAATGGTTGGTAGTCTGGTGGAGCACACACCTGGAGTATAATGGTGGAGTATAGAGCGGTGGTGAGTCTTGCAAGAGAGAGCAACAAGCAATATTAACATACAAATGTCACTGCATATTAATATGGAATAGGAGAAAGTATTGTAATATAAAATTTACACTCTTTGCTCAAGTATCAAACGTTGACCCTTTAACAAAAATGTCTGACTGCATCATTTATGTTCAATGCGCTCTCTCACAACATTGCTGCTGCGGATATTTGAAGGAGGGCACCACCGGCTGGCTCGACAGATTTGCTTCTAGTTCATCTTAGTCTTAGTTAAGTGGGAGAAATGTATGTCCCGTATACTTCACACAGTCCTGTGACGACATCCACATCTCCAGTGTGATAAATTATGCCTGCATCCTTTAATGCCTTCTTGTGCTTTGATTTATTTATTTATTTTACTTCAGGAGGCGAAATGTGTGCACCCTACCTGCACATTCCTCATGGTGAGCTGCATTAGCATAAATCCATTATGCAAGCAAGGTGGTGTGGCTGGGAGTGCATCATAAGAGAGGAGCCCTATTTATCTATTTATAGCATGTACCTGGCATCTGTTCGACCAGCCTGATCGCTGTCTGCCAATTAACTCAGTAGTGAAGTCCGACTGCAGTTGCAGTAGAGTACAGAGGGCATCCTACAAGGTAAAAGTGAGCTCTGAACTGCTTGAAGTGCTAATGACAAGTGCCTTCACAGTGATTACTGATGTAGCCTACATACTAGCAGATATCCTCTGTACAGAAATGGGAGATCCTGGTCATCATCTTTCATGGCATGGGAGAGCAGCGTGAATCTTTATCAGTTTATGGTGGCATTAGGGTGAGTAAATGATGACATCATTATTTACCCTTAGTAATCTCACATCACTGAAAAAAGTTGATTTTCTTCAAAAATTGCTTGTAAATTTTGCAAAACAATCACAAGCAAGTACCACATTGAATTAAAAATACATTTTGAAGTTGAAAGACTGAAATAATATTTTCTTGCAAAATATTCTCCTGTCAAATCAATGAATCGCGATTGAACGCATCCAAAATAAAAGTTTGTGTTTACTTAATATACGTGTGTACTGTGTATAATCATTATGTATATTTGAATACCCACATCGTTCACATCGTTATCGTATGATAACGATAATTCTAAATTTAAAAGAATAGCAGAGTGTATAGTTGTATACCACAACTATAATGATAATGGCACACACAGAGAAACAATATCATTGGCATCACTTTCTGATTTATTTTTATTTTTTTAGCAGATAAATAGTAAAAACATTGACAAACCAATCAGAATCCATCCTGCTTTAAAGATGTCAAGTATTTAAAGTGACAGATGACAAATCTGTATTAAGAGATTATTAACGTTAGTTGCCAAACAGTCGATTAATAATAAAGGGGGTCGCGCATAAGTGCAGATTTGTTACAAAATCCTGTCATGCCATTCACATTGTTTTCCATTAAACGTCTCAAAACATTGTTAATGTAGCCTGTAATGCCTTCACCCTAGGCTGGGAGAGTGTGTATAGACATTTTTCAGTATTTTTCTTTCTGTGTAAAGTCTGTGCTTATGGAAAGACTAATATAGATTGACCTTTCTGTTTCCGTTGTGCAGTTCTTACAGCAAAACACATCGATGCCACTTTTTTTTTCATTCTTGAAGTGAACTTTTTTGCCTGTATGGTGATTAGATTCACTGTTTTGCATTGCCGGCTTGAACATGAGAATACTGATGTCATACTGAAGAAGGCCCAGTCGAAAACTTAGATCATTCAACATCAGCACAAAGCTTTTAGATGTTTTTTTTTTATTTATTTTTTTATCAAGGGATCTTAGCTAGTGTCCTTTTTAATGCTGTACTTTGCTGGGGGGGCAGCATCTGTTGAAGATATAAATAGGATAAATAAACTGATCAAGAGGGCTGGTTCGGTTATTGGTCTTACACCAGACTTGAGGTTACGGTGGAGAAGAGGATAAGGTCGAAACTAAAAATCGTTTTGTTTTTTGAAGGCCATCCACTACACAGGACTTAGAAGCTCTTTCAGTGAGCGATTGGTAAGCCTTGGTGCTCTAGTGAGTGAATGAGAAGGTTTTTTGTCCTTGCAGCGGTCAGATATTTCAGTGAACACTGTTAAATTATTTATATATTTTATAAATTAAACTATTCATTTTTTTTGGGCATTCTGTACTTTTGAATTGTGAAATTGTATCATGTCTGACTGGCTCTTAATCAGATTTTAATAGTCTCTTAAATGATCTGTATGTTAGTTGTGTATTAAGTTTATTGGCTGTATGGTCTAAGTTGGTGGCAAACCAGTTTCCCTGCCGGTATTAAAAAAGTTTTTCCAACCTTCTACCCATGAAAGTGCACTGGAACAGCAGTCAAACCCGTGACTTCCCACCTGTGAACTCGTACTAGATCCATGTACTCCCAGTTACACGCTCTGACGTCACATATCCCGCAAACAACAATGGCAGCCCCTACGGATGCGATGTTTATGAAAGTCGTACACAAATAACGTAAAATAAAAGGTGTAACAGCTTCTCTTGCCTTATGCGCCGTTTTTTTTTTTCTCATCTGTTTCCCTCAAATAAGCCTTAGGCGATAGAAATGATTGTAAATGAGTATAAGCCCTGTACGGTCCGCCATGCTTTGTTTACATCTAGCTACCACAATTCCTTGCACTCAGGCAGTTTGGCCTGACTTTGCCTGGAACGCTACAAAGTCGTGAGTCGTGGTTTGAAGTCGTAACTTACGGGCTCAAAAACCTGCCCGGAACGCAGCATAAGATTCAATATTGCAATAGTGCATTTGGTCTTAAAGTGACCACAGCCAGCCTACCTCCTGCCATACATTTGTCATTAAAGTTAATCAAAGAACAAAAATCACCCACTGACCTTGACTGAATAACTTTTGTAGCTAGTTTTAACATGCTTTAATATATATTTAATTTATACGGTGACGATTATGCAATGTTATTTTACGTTTGATTCAGTTTCTTTACCTGAATTACCGTTAGACCTGGAACTTAATTCTTAGCACTGTTCTTATTTTATTGCTGACTGTTCACTTGTATTCAATAATGTTTTAAATTTATATTATTAAGCTTATATTAGTAGTTTTGCTGTGGGATATCAGTTGGAGAATTGTGAAATTTCAATGGTATCTACAATTTTGGTAGCTTATTTATTAGAATACAATGTTACATCAAAACAATGAAAACAAATAAGTATTACACATAATATTCTTTCACGGTCGATGGACCCCTTAAAGTAGCCGGCCACCCCATGTATAAAATTCTAGTTCCACTAATCATAAGGGGAAACAAATCCTAGTTATCATAGTCACCCATTCACTTCTATAGGAAAATGAAAAGAAATGGCAATAGATTTGGCTATTTTTGTTTTCAAATCTCTTTTTTTTCTTTTTGCACTTAGTAGTTTTTCTTTTTCATCTAAATGTCTACGACTGCAGTAGAAGTTATTTTGCCTGTATTATTACAGGTAAAATAAATAAAAAGTCGGATTTTTCCTTGCATATTTTCAACAAATACAATGAATCTTGTTGATACAATGAACAGACACACACACACACACACACATACTCAAGTCAAACAAATATGGGTGTGGGAAATGCTAAACACGTGTGCTGGGGAAACAACTACGTAAAAGAGGTTGATTAACCCACAAATCTCAGAATCTGAAGATAATCTCTGGCCAGCCAGTGAACTGGCAGACAAACCATGGTGGAGGAAAACTGAAATCAGCTACACTAATGACTCGTAAGTTGCTGCGTACGTTTCAGCACATTCATTTGTTATTAAATGGATTGTCACAGTTAACAGGAGGTTGCTAGGCACTACTGTTGTGCTTTCCTTCACTGCTCAGTTGAAACACTGGTCATTAAACACAGCTAATTATGCAGAAATAATGAATGCTCATTTTAGAGTCAATAACTGATGCTATATCCACTTGTCATGTTTAGTCACTGTCATCTAGAAGTTCTTTCTTGCATGACAGTCATTCCCTATATCATTTTTGTTCATAACATTTGGCTAAACAAAACAAAAAAACTATTGAATTTTTCTTTTTAATTTAGCAATTGAAAAGTAATTCCAAAACTATGTCCACACTTTCATTGTATTTGGTTTTCATTTTCCCTCCACTATTTTGTCACCATGGTATTTGATTATACATCACACCTGTTTGTATTCTGTTCATTACCACTGTGTATTTAAGTCCCTCAGTTTGGTTCATTCAGCGGTCTGGTATTGTTTCGGTGATGTTTGCTTTTGTTTGTAGTTTAATAAATGTAACTTTGATTTTGATTCTGAATCATCTTCTTCAGAACCCAAACCATTACTGATTAAATGTGTATTAGATCAATATTTTAAAATATAAAATTCAAAGCAGAATAATTTGTGGTAGTGAACTAGTGATGTAAAGTCTGATTCATTTCTGCGAACTGGTTCTTTTCGGATAGTTCGGCTCAATGAACCGGTTCAAAAAGCCGATTCATAGGTTCCTGACGTCATCATGCAATAATGTCACTAAGCATTTCTTTTATGCTTTTTATGCATTTCTCAGTGTCATGTTATATCAAGGAAACATTCAAATAAAGTAATCTGTCAATGCATATTGAAACAATTGAATATTGATTTGCGTGAGTGAATTTAGTTGATATTGCCTTTCATTCGCTTAAGTTGATTGGTGTTTGTGGTTACAGTTTCATTCGAGGATCCTTTATGTCAGATACAACTGACCAATATTGAGTAGCCTAGACATGCATAAACGCGGATATGTTACATGTCTAATTAAAGTCGATATAGAATATAGAAAGAATAAACCAGTCTCATAAACATATACATTTTGCTTAACAATTTAAAATATAATCTGCATGCACAATATACTACGGTAAAATATATCTCGACAGAAAGGTTTTTGTAGGTTTTAATAAGATAAAACCTATAACAGTCATTATTTAATATTACAGTTTAAATAACAGTATTTAATAATAGTCATAATAAGCATATTTCCAGTAGCCTCAGACTTACGTCGCCAACTCAATCATCCTCGGTTATCCTCTGCAAACTTTGACAGATGTTTGAACCGGATCTTTCGGTGCTTTTTTAGTCGGACGTGCTACTTGCGTTTGCGTCATCAACCCGGAACTAAAGTTCGATTCAGTTCCATTAATGAACCGGCTCGACCGGTTACTTGCTGAGAACTGGCTCAAAAGAACGATTCATTCAAGAACTGAACATCACTAATATCTACCTCCTCACTTACAGAAGATAGGAAAAATGTTTAACATTTTTCTACTATTTAGTTAGAAACTATTGACTTATACATTTGCTATAGATGTTTGAAAATATTTGAATCTCAATATATACATTTTTATGAATTTGGTGGTCAAAAATCAGCACTGAAAGACATTTCTTTTTATGTTTGTGTGCTTTATATGTTTGTTCAAAAACACACAAATTAGCTTTTAAAACACCTTTCCAAAATGAAAAGACCCATATTTCATAGAATAACTTTTTGAGGAAAGTAGAATGGCAAAAAAAATTCCCTCCAGAGGCCAGGGTATACTTGGCTTGCTCAACTGGTGACATTGGGACGCTGGGCCTGGTGCACTCATTACATGCAGCAGAGTTGTGTGCTCCACAACCTATTGAATATCCTTCTTTGCAATTTCAGGGGCGTCAGGCAAGCTTGCCTGAATAAAGCAGAAGCAGCCTTTGACTGACGTTATCTGAGGCTAACACTGTTCCGCACTCTGCAGACTGCTATTGAATTCCAACACAGCTCGGTACTCCTTGCCATCTGGTCTGATGATGTATAGCCAGTGTTGTGGTGACATTTGTAATCATGAGCAAACAAACAATATCTCAGGTAATTGCGTTTGGTGAGTTGTGGAAATTTTGTACTTGTATACCCAGAGGCACAGTGGCCAGCTTATGACTATTTGCATAAAAGTGAGTGGTGCGGTTTGTTTTGGTTAGGTTTCTCCAGGCTCAGAATTGTGAAGAGAGAACCGATATCTATCTGCATGATGGATTACTCTGTGTTTGTGTGGTTGAACTACAGGAGCTTTTTGAGTGAAGGATCAGATAGGCACTTTGGCCGTCCAAGTAATAGGAAGTCTGGTTGAATGTGTAAAGTTTTTAGAAGTGCTCAGTGATGGAAGGGAGAGGCCAGATGTGTCTTGGTGCAAGACATTTTACATTGGACACCCTAAGTGGCAACCCAAAATTGCTTAGTGTACAAAAGTAAACAAACATTTCCTTAACCCTTTCACACGTATAATCACACCAGTGTGATCAGTCTTGGCTGGTGTGTATGATTACACCGGTGTGATTGGAATGGTCAGTGCATCAACGTGATCAACTGCTAAATTCAAATGTGCTTTCGCGCATTGGCTGGCACTGAGCCACGGGCTGATGCACTCAGCACTGGTCATATACAACAACTATTCTGTGTTTCAACCGCATAATATTTATTTTAGATATTTAAATACACATAAGTACCAGCAAAACAATACATTTAGAGTTTGTAAAATACACACTGATGTCTATGGAAGTGGCAATAAAAATCCTTTAATTATAATGGACAATAAGATTTATTCATATCAGATACACATTGTGTAAGTAACTTTAAAGTTTACTCTAGTCTTCTCCAGTCCACCGGCCACTTACTTTCATGTATTTCGGGAGAAGTGGATGAATTCACGTGTTGTAAATCCAATAGATCCGATTCTCTGAATTGCGGCACAAACTTAAATAGGGGCGCGCATCGCGCATATAGCTCAACTAATGTGATTGTTTTAAAGGTGTTTAATCAGATAATTATATGAATATCAGATAATTCATGCTATAGGTAACCAATTTGTGAATATTTAATAAAAAGAAAAAAATAAATGAAAGCAGATCATCAATCATGCAGCACTACTGTGACTGTGGTGTGTCACGTGACAAGCAATGACGCGTCACAATGGAAACAATAAATTCATCAACTAACCATTCAGAAACGTCCTGTTGCATTCTACATGTTGTCACTTCTTCTTGAGTCTCTCCAACATTGTCTAACTCCGGTTTGAACATAAAAGGCTGAACATTTTCTGACATTCTCGGTGCGTGTCTGCATGAGGTAATTGGAGCTGTTAACATGAGCTCTTGAAGCTCATGGCCTCTTCCTGTAGGGGGTCTGAGACACTCTGGGAACATCAGATACTTATTTTACATCTTGTAAAAATGAGCATAATAGGACCCCTTTAAAATCAAACATGTATTAATATTACCATGAACGGCCTATACCTAACAATATGCAAAATTATTAACATGACATACACTACTCACATTAACAAAAGTTGATAACTGTAATGTTTTTTGAAGTCTCTTATGCTCACCACAGCTGGCTTTGTTTGATCAAAAATACAGTAAATACAAATATTGTGAAATATTTGTACAATTTAAAATGTTTTTAATTTGAATATATTTTAAAATGCAGTTTATTCCTGTGATGATCAAATAACTCCTTTCCTTCAGAAATCATTCAGATATGCTGATTTGGTGCTCAAGAAACATTTTTATTATCAATGTTGAAAACAGTTGTGCGGCTTAACATCTTTGTGGAGACCATGATACTTTTGTCAGGATTCTTTGAATAGAAAATTCAAAAGAACAATATTTATTTGAAAATCTTTTATAACATTATAAATGGCTTTACTGTCACTTTTAATCAATTCAATGTGTCCTTGCTAAATAAAAGTATTTCTTTCTTTTAGAAATCTTACTGACCCCAGACTTTTGAGGTCTTTTCACAATAAATAATGTTCCAAAGTAGCTTTAGTTAATGTGACAAAAGCTGAAGAGGAAAAATGTACAAGTCTTAATGTTTTTTTTTTACCTTGTAATGTTGTTGTGTTTGAGTAAACAAACAGCCTTTGACAATCTAGATAAAGCATCAAAAAGGTGAAGCATCTTTTACTGCCTTTTAAAATGATATATTACTACCCTACCTACACACACACACACACACACAATTATATTGTTAATTGCATGTTATTATTTCCATTTAGCAGTGTTTTTCCCTGCTGTCTGGGACCCTATTAGAAAAAACCTCCGGCCCATTTTGGGTCACGACCCACCAGTTGGGAAACTATTCTAAAAGATTGCAAACGGCCCTCAGGCACCCTTGCATTAATTCCAGAAATGCTTCATGAATGTCTAAACTAATAAATAAACAATGTCAACCTATGCCGTTTTACTTGATACGCCATCCCTTACATTTGTTTGCATAATTGAGTTGCATGATTGTGATGTGCTCGCTGGAGGCTCAACTTCTATACATCCACATCAATATTATACTGTTTAGCTTCATTTTTCTAACGAAATCCACACAACTATAGCACAACAGAATAAGTATCCAGCGTGTAATGTGGCATTCTGTTCCCTGATGCCACCAAACAGTCTGTTTGTAATTAAAGTCTAAATGGATGGCACTGCGGAACAACAAAGTCCTCATTTGAATCCTAACTAATGACATTGCAGTTAAGTGGACTCAGAGCCCCAAAGGTATCACAGCTGAAAACAAAAAAACTCATTTTAAAAACGCGAATACTTCTGATGCTCTTTTTCTGGTGCTTGCCACTAAAAAATGCTTCTTATCTTCCGCTCTGGTTATAAGTGCATGCAGGGAACGTCAGACACACATTTTGGAGACAAAGCACAGCAGGTGCATCTGCAGGGCTATGCAAATCGTTCCACAATGTGAAGACGAAAGGATCAAGGAAGCTCAAGAATGAGTTTACACATACAATGATGGTGGAAAATATGTGCATTTGCTGTCGGCTTTGAGCTGTGAGCACTAAGCAGGCATTCTTTTGAGAATCCAATTACAGAGACACTTAATGGCTTTAGGTAGTTAAAAGTAAACATCTGATTCTGTCTGACTGAATCTTTGGGCTGTTGAGCATTTTATTACACACAAGGCTTCTCTCAGTACTAACTACTAAAAATGAATACGAGGCCAGCGTGGTTTTGAAAGGGAGGGATTTTAACTTGGAGTCTATTTTGTCTCTCTCATAGTCTATAATTCATGAGTGAAATAAATAATTTATCATCTAGGTAGTCTGAAAATGTTTGTTTCAGCAGGGGCCGAACATTGATCCTTGGCATTGATCGTGCACCAATAGGTGTCAAATTCAATAGTGGGGAATTCAGGCAGATGTCAGCTGGATTTTACTCTGTGAACAGAAGTCTCTCATGTATGTAAAGTTGTTGTTGTTGTTGCTGTTTTGTTTTTGTAGACATTTACAATCTGTTTAGCTCAATCACACAGTTTAATTTTGCTGCCAAAACAGAATTCTGTACTAAAATCAAGTCAACTTAAACCAGAGTGCTATATATATATATATATATATATATATATATATATATATATATATATATATATATATATATTATATATATATTTATATATATATATTATATAAACAATATTTAATTTTCACAAGATCTTATGAAAACAACCTCATTGCCAAATAGTTTTTTTGTGCTGCTCCAGGCTATTTAGAGATAGTTTGGTGGTGGTTTAACTGCTTGACGAGTTTTTCAGTAAGAAAGAGAGATGATCAACTAGCATTGTCTTTCTTTTGAATTGTGCTGTCCAAGGGTAGCCAACTAGATAAGAAGCCTGGGGGTATTCCAGAAAGCAAGATTATCTTACCATCACATATACCCTTATGTTCCCGGTTAACACACAAGACATTCTCAACAGAGCAACGAATCGATGATTCTCCATGGAAACAGAAACTAAGAAAAATACCTCCTTCTTTTGTTTAATGCCAATTTAAAAATAATAAAAATAAATCTTTATTTTCTCAAAATGCGCTTTACAGAAACAGATAAAACAAAGTACACAAAAGAGAAAAATAAACAAGCATAAGAGAAAAATTAATAAAAGAAAAGAATGTGCAATCAAAATTATATAAAAAATGATATAAAATTGATACAAATGTTCAATTAAAAGCTAAAAATGCAGCGAGATTGCACTTGCCTTATCTCTATCGGTAAGGAATTCCATAATTTTGGACCTAATGAGGAAAAAGCCCTGTCACCCATCAGACTTAGATTTACATAACTAACTTAGTGTACATTGCCACCTATTTGGTGGTTTTGCAATAATTTTTTCAACCTTTTCGTTTAATAAGTAATCTTTATTCACTGAGAATAAGGATTATATTGTTTGTTTGATGCTAATTCATTGAATGCAGAGCCATGTGTGAGATTACTTATATTTTAATTGAATTAACATCATTGTAATCATTACCTTGTTATAATAGTGCTTTAGAATTAATATATAATATTGTATATTATACACTCACCTAAAGGATTATTAGGAACACCTGTTCAATTTCTCATTAATGCAATTATCTAATCAACCAATCACATGGCAGTTGCTTCAATGCATTTAGGGGTGTGGTCCTGGTCAAGACAATCTCCTGAACTCCAAACTGAATGTCAGAATGGGAAAGAAAGGTAATTTAAGCAATTTTGAGTGTGGCATGGTTGGTGGTGCCAGACGGGCCGGTCTGAGTATTTCACAATCTGCTCAGTTACTGGGATTTTCACGCACAACCATTTCTAGGGTTTACAAAGAATGGTGTGAAAAGGGAAAAACATCCAGTATGCGGCAGTCCTGTGGGCGAAAAGGCCTTGTTGATGCTAGAGGTCAGAGGAAAATGGCCCGACTGATTCAAGCTGATAGAAGAGCAAATTTGACTGAAATAACCACTCGTACAACCGAGGTATGCAGCAAAGCATTTGTGAAGCCACAACACGCACAACCTTGAGGCGGATGGGCTACAACAGCAGAAGACCCCACTGGGTACCACTCATCTCCACTACAAATAGGAAAAAGAGGCTACAATTTGCACGAGTTCACCAAAATTGGACAGTTGAAGACTGGAAAAATGTTGCCTGGTCTGATGAGTCTCGTGACCACGTGTACTGTGTCATGTTTATGTTTATGTTTATGTTTTGTTGTGTTTGCTATGTAATGCTTGCTAAATTGCATTCTTGTATTTCTGGAGAGCGTAGGGCGGCGCCTGAATAATCGGCTGCGGCCCGGAGGCTTGCTCCAAACTTCATTTCGTTATACTGTACTTGTACATGTGTAATGACGAATAAACTTCAACTTCAACTTCAACTTCGATTTCTGTTGAGACATTCGGGATGGTAGAGTCAGAATTTGGTGTAAACAGAATGAGAAAATGGATCCATCATGCCTTGTTACCACTGTGCAGGCTGGTGGTGGTGGTGTAATGGTGTGGGGGATGTTTTCTTGGCACACTTTAGGCCCCTTAGTGCCAATTGGGCATTGTTTAAATGCCACGGCCTACCTGAGCATTGTTTCTGACCATGTCCATCCCTTTATGACCACTCATTCTCTGATGGCTACTTCCAGCAGGATAATGCACCATGTCACAAAGCTCAAATCATTTCAAATTGGTTTCTTGAACATGACAATGAGTTCACTGTACTAAAATGGCCCCCACAGTCACCAGATCTCAACCCAATAGAGCATCTTTGGGATGTGGTGGAACGGGAGCTTCGTTCCCTGGATGTGCATCCCACAAATCTCCATCAACTGCAAGATGCTATCCTATCAATATGGGCCAACATTTCTAAAGAATGCTTTCAGCACCTTGTTGAATCAATGCCACGTAGAATTAAGGCAGTTCTGAAGGCGAAAAGGGGGTCAAACACAGTATTAGTATGGTGTTCCAAATAATCCTTTAGGTGAGTGTATAACAGTAACTATATTACAAATTTGGTTATATTAATATAACTATATCAATTATATAACACACATCTGAATACCTTAAGCAAACTAACCCTGGAACATAACCTGCTCCGGATCTTTGGCTATGGCTAACACATACCCTGAAAGTTAACTCCGTTGTTGGAACTGAAAGTTGAGGTTATCCACTTACATACTTATACATACTTAGGTATGTCACATAACCTGCTTTCTGGAATACCCCCCTGGTATGGAAACCAGGATCCGATGGGAGTGGAAAGTTAAAAAATAACCCTGTCTACAACTTTTTCAGTGCTAATATATCACTGCGTGTCTTTAGTAAATCCTGACAGTAGTTTTTAACGCCAAAAGAGGGTTTGTGCTGGTGCAAGCTGTTAGTAAATCTGGCCCATGATGTACTATTTGACTGTCTATTGTGTACTGGCTCACACAATATCTATCTCCATTTCTCTATCTTTCTCTTCTTCTCCATTTTTTAACATTATCAAGGTGCTAAATGATAAATAAAAAATGCTGACTGAAGGGCTCTAAATGAGATCCTGGACAGAACTAATCAAACATGGTTCATCTTAGTGAAGCTTCACTGGATGTAGTTAATGTCAACTATGACTATGACTATCACAACTATGACAAAAAAAACAAACAGGTTTTGTTAGCTGTTCAACCTTTCCCTCTCCACTCAGGGACTCTTAAAGAAATTGGATCATGTTTCTGTGCATCACAAATTACAACCCAGCAAGCAATTTTGCATTTATAAGACGTCTAATAGCCGTCCAAACACAGCCCTGATGTCTAGGCTAAAACAAGGCTGTCAGTGAAAATGTAATAGACTAGTCATTTAGAACATGAACATCTCAAAGAAATGAAACCAAACACCTTGTAATCACTGTTGCTTGCATTATGGAATATCATACATCTTGCAAGTTATTTTGACAAAAATGACATGTAACCAAATTCAAGGTTATTTTGGCTAGAAAGTGGGTTACTCATAGCTAGCTATTGCATGAAAGCTATTGCTGTGAAGGCTCTATGATTTGTTATTCCTGGAAATTACCATAAAGCTTGTCATTTTAAAGGGAATAGATGGGAAATTGTATGTATCACGCTTGCCTTTTATGAGTCGATTCTTCAACAAGCCCATCTAGCAGTTTGCCCTGTATTATTTACAGCATTATTAGAAAGATAATTTCTTTCTTTATGTACGAATATGTTAGCAAAATGTACATTTATAATTGAAATTATCTAATTAAAATCTAATCAAACAGAGAACTTGTATAAATAAAATAAAATCATGACAGGAAGGCCAGTGTATTTGAATCACAAGAGCAAATTTATAGCCACATATAGTGTACATATAAGCAGAGTTTTTATAGTCTATAATACTTTGGATCAAAATTGCATCTCTCACTTGAAACATTATCCAACTATGATATAATAAACTTACCAATACACTTTACAGAAAATTCTTTAGTGTTGATAGCGTAATGTTGTGCAATATATCCACTCTTCTCAGATGCATTTGTTTGCACTTTGATCTAGCTTCAAGCTTCAGTTTATTCGCATGTAAAATCCAGATGGCAGTCATGGAAGTCTGTGCTTGCTTGTGCTTGTGCTGATAATAATGTCATTGGTTTCTCTAACACACGCTGGAATAGTTTGTTGTATCATCTCCCCACTTCATGCCCATTCTAATGTGTTTTTCTAAGAAAAGTGCTGATAGTCAATCTTATTACAGCCATTCTTCTGATGTGACTGAATGGATGTCAGCACTCCCTCATCACAGCAGCCAGACAGACGTGCTTATTTTCCCAACACTCGAGGCGGAGGATGGCTAGTCTGTCCACGCTAGTCCAGAGGTATTAATGGCGTTCATTTTGTGACCGGTTGCGTACATGACAGTTCATTTTCTGCATGGGCTCACAAAAGTCGATACGATCTTGTAAAGACAAATACCAGATAGCGGCTTCCCTAACTGGTGCCGTTTTCAGAAGAAACATTAATCAAAGAGGTTGGATGTGGAGGTGCGCAGCCCGCCCAGTAAGTCTTTACACATTAATAAAGGAAGCAGATGATCTATGAATGAATTCATAGCAGGTGCTGCTTTCATTATTGTTGCATGCTGCCAAGCACCACAAGGGCCGGAGATGAAGGGGGGAAACTCTGCTGAGCCTCTGTGGAGCTTATTCTTTAGGAGCTTATTCCTATACTGGTCAGAGTAATAGCCCACCACAATGTTAATCTAGAGTCACGCTCTCTCTTAAAATGGATGTGCTTTTCATTTTCTGCACTTGTGAATTCATTTGAAAAACCGAAAATGTAATACCAAGAAGAAAAACCTGATGTGTAGAATGGATAATCATTTTTACAGGGCAAAATACCTCTCTACAATTCAGACAGCCTCCATCTGTCTTGACTTGTATGGGTGTAGAAAGGCTAAATGAGATTTCATATTTCAGGCAATCAACAACATGATGTAGTTACTAATGATTACACATGAAGATATATTGTCTCCAAAACCCTGCAAGCTACTTTGATACAGGCAGCTACCTACTAAGACAGAATCCTAACTCAAATTCAATCTCATTAATGACTGATTCGAACATTGCTCTCCATAGCCCGGCTTGTGTGATGATGGCTGCTATTTGCATGACATATGAGGTGCTGTCTATGTTGCTAAACTAATGCTGTGTCTAAAATACATAGTACTCATAAATATTGGGTAAACTGGTCAATTTATAATTCAACTTATTACACTTGGAATTACCTGTTAGTGGGTGGGATATATTAGGCAGCAAGTGATTTTTTTATTTTTCATTTAGTGGGGACACATACCACCTAAGCATTGTTGCAGACCATGTACACCCTTTCATGGAAACAGTATTCCCTGGTGGCTGTGGCCTCTTTCAGCAGGATAATGTGCCCTGCCACAAAGCAAAAATGGTTCAGGAATGGTTTGAGGAGCACAACGAGTTTGAGGTGTTGACTTGGCCTCCAAATTCCCCAGATCTCAATCCAGTCGAGCATCTGTGGGATGTGCTGAACAAACAAGTCTGATCCATGGAGGCTGGATCTGCTGCTAACATCTTGGTGCCAGATACCACAGCACACCTTCAGGGGTCTAGAGGAGTCCATGCATCGACGGGTCAGGGCTGTTTTGGCAGCAAAGGACCAACACAATATTAGGAAGGTGGTCATAATGCCTGATAGGTGCATATATATGATGTTTATAAGAAAAGCATTCGCTTTCTAATATAAAAAAAAATCATCTGCTAACAGTTAGCCAAATTATGTCTGTACATGCACAACACAAATCTTTGTCAAAGGCAAAGTGCAGCACTTTTCTTGTTGGTTGAAATTAAGTTTAAAAAAGAAGCACCAGGTGGCAGGAAAAATACATAGAACTTTTCTATGTATGTCCTGTTTTCCAGGGGTAAATAGAACTTTCATATTCTGGATCGATAACTTGAAAACAACCTGACATCTCAGCACCACTCTTGGCTGAAGCATAATGGGCAATTTAAAGATTTGTTATCGTTTAGTATTCTTCCTATTTTTCTTTCCTTAAGAAAAAAATATTTTTTTCCCTGTGTAAAATTTCTGACATTATGTAGCAGTTTCCCTTGCTAAAGTTTTGACTATGCTAATTTAGAGAACATTCTTTTTTGATTTCCTGTAAATGGACAAAGACAGCTGCAAACGCAGTATAAAAAAGACATTATAAACAGCATGTGCACTTATCTACAATAACTGACAGACACTCCATTTTCCACATCATCCATATGCTCAAGCACACTGACTATAACTAATGGAACATCTGTTATTTACAAGCACGTATTTTATTTTGTTAGCCAGCGAGTCAAATAAGAGAAAGCTAGAAGCTGTTTAATTTGTCTGCTGTTAACTTGTCACCATGCTGATACAGACTGTCTGTGTGTGTGTGTGTGTGTGTGTGTGTGTGTGTGTGTGTGTGTGTGTGTGTGTGTGTGTGTGTGTGTGTGTGTGTGTGTGTGTGTGTGTGTGTGTGTGTGTGTGTGTGTGTGTGTGTGTGTGTGTGTGTGTGTGTGTGTTGTAAGGCCCGCTAAAATCGTTCCAATGAGGGTAACGATCCACGGTCGAAGGTCGTTGCGCATTCTGTGTTTTCAGCTGACTTAAAATGACATAACGCTGAGCGTCTATAGCAGACACTCAGCGTTACGGGCTGACCGATATAATTATGTAATTTTAAGTCAGCTGAAAACACTGAACGCGCAACGACCTTCGACCGCGGATCGTTACCCTCATTGGAACGATTTTAGCAGGCCTTACAGTGTGTTTGTGACATATCAGGACACAAATGTGTATAATGACATGGGTATGACATAGGTATTACAAGGAGAGGGTGAATTATGAGGACATTACCCATGTCCCCATTTTTCAAAAGGCTTATAAATCAAACAGAATGAGTTTTTTTTTTCTTTCAATTCACAAAAACAAACGTGTGTGTGTGTGTGTGTGTGTGTGTGTGTATTTGTGTTTCATCCTTACGATTAGTGTCTTGGCAATCTGCAAAGTAACAATCTTCATGGGGTTCAAACAAGGATGTTTGAAAATGTCTGATGTGAATGAGCCTGAGCACACAGGAATGGTTTCTGAATACGCACATTACCATGGCAATATAAAAGACGTGTGTGTGTGTGTGTGTGTGTGTGTGTGTGTGTGTGTGTGTGTGTGTGTGTGTGTGTGTGTGTGTGTGTGTGTGTGTGTGTGTGTGTGTGTGTGCGCGCCTTTCAGATCTTTCAAGAAGCCCACTGTGCAAAAGAGCTACGCAAGACAGTATTATTATGACGATGACTCATTAAAAAGATTTAAAAGAGAACGTACGTGAAATGAAGACAGTGACATCAAACAGCTTCTTAATCACCATTTATTAAGCTTAGTATTCCTATTTGCCATCAAGACCGTCATTTGCCTTGATGTTTTCGCTTTGAGGTAAGATTGGTATTATAGTCTTAATGATTGCATTTTATGAAATATTACTGAAGTAAAAACTGAATTAGAAGTCTAAAAACTGGATGGATGGATAGATAATATTGTTTTTAATGTACAGAAGATATGACATGCCTACATGATCTGTTCTGATACGGCAAAACAATTTGCAATACTGACTATAATTGCTGTTGACGTGATACCCTCGGTGAACCAGCATCTGTACCAATGAGTGACCAATCTTGCAGCTCTAACCTTATCACTCTGATAACCTATAGTGTATCAGATTCAACCTCAGGCCACTATCTGTCCACAACCATGGCCTAATATTACATGGCCCAATCTGTTATCCTGTAGCCGCTGACCGGGAGGCCTGATATGGAACATAATGAAAAAGTGATAAGAGTTCTTTATTATATAAAAATCCAGCATAATTAATGACAAGAGGACAGATGAAATAGAAGGTTTGAGAGAGAAAATACGAGAGAGTATATCAGAAAGATTAGTATAGTTTTGCTAATGTTCCACAAACTGACAGTGAGCCACAACTGGCCTAGCAGAGAGAAATGGGCATAATCTGGAGACTGCTTAATGTGTCAGTTTTTTCTTTATAGTTTCCATCTTGTTTCATCAAGTTAATCTCAGTCGACAACATTTGTGGTATAATGTTGATTACCTTAAAAAGTATGGCAATTAAAGTAAATGTAGGTAATAAAAGATTTAAAAGTAAAAATGTGGAGTATATAAACTTTTAAAAGCACATTTTTGTGCTAAAATGTGTATATTACTTGAAGCTTATTAAATTGTAATTTTTAGAGTCATTTTAGGGGTTTGGGTGTTTCATTGTCAATTTTGACAAATTTGTACATATTTAGCTAAACTTTTTTTTTGTTCACAATAAAATCATATTAGCATGCACATTGTTTACATCTTGTGACTATACTATTGGAACGGCGCCATTCACTTCCATTGTAAGTGCCTCCAATCCAATCCGGAGCGGTTAAAATGGGTACTGCAGTCCAAATTCAAAATATTGGAGAGAGTTGTTTCTTCTCCTCAGATTCAACACTCACATGGGTTGCCAGATTGAGGTCATGCAACAGGAACGAGCACAGTTGATAATGGAAGACGATGGGTTTTACACTGTAAATTGATGACTCGATTTATCCGTGTTTTAATGTCTCTGGTCATAGAGCTTATTAGATTAGATGCCGAGGCTTTTTGGTTGGGTAGAATCTGCAATCTCAGTTCATTTGCTGGCTTCCATGGCCGCAATGCACTGTGTTTTCCACCAACTGGCAATCCGGGGTGTCGAAATACTATTGGATAAATTGTCAGTGGGCAGGGTCACAAAGAGATTTCAACACTGAATGCACATTTCAAAGTAAAATAACTGGCTGTTTTTCAGAGAAACAAGTATGTGAACTTGGCATGTTTCCTAAATATCTGCAAACATATTATGCTTTACTACAGTCAAATAAAATAAAATAAAATAAATAATAAAAATACATATAGCACCTTTAAAGTTCAATTTATATGAACCCTATATGAACTTTGCAATCCAATTCTCGTTGTGCATTTATGTATTCCGAATAAAACTATATTTATTAAATATTCAGTCTACTACACTGACCAGTTCATAAGTACTAAATAAAACATTATGCACGTTTGTTAGAAGTAAAAATGTATGTAAACAGATTATGAAAGGGCTTTGGTAATCATCATGGCACAGCGTGTGTGTGTGTGTGAAAGATATTTTTGAATCCAATTAATAAATAGTTGTAGCGTTTACCTGCTTAGTTTTTTTCTGATTGATCTGATTATTTTAGTTCTACACCACCCCTTTCAATCCAAATCCGAAATTTCATTCAGGTTGATTGAGGTGTTTACATGAAGGCATTTCAATCCAAATCACTGCAACCCAGATTTTTTTTTTTTTTTTTTTTTTTTTTTTTATGGAGGGACATGGTTAAATTAATTTTGTTGTAATCAACATGCTGTGCTGTAGGCCTACTGAATATTCTTATAAGAGAGAAAGCTAATACTTTTGCTTTGTGAAAGCAAGTGGAATATCCTGTCCCACAATGATAGCAAAACTTAGAGACAGCTGTCAGGAGAAAGCAGTGTGCAAGCAGGATTTTGTTTTTAAATCTTTTGGGAACCATTTGAATATGACAGTTAGCCACAGGGCATGGCAAAACCTTTCCCAAACCTACAGAGCAGTAAACGCACACTAGTCACACCGTGTTGTTTCCTCTCGTGATGTTTTTGCATAAACATGGCCGCAGGCTGCTCGCTCTCTCAGAAGCCCGTGTTGATTCATACAACCAGTTATCACCATCCCCTATCATCCTCCTGTCCAAGCATAGGTATTTATACAGAGCCAGGTTAGTGTGTGCATGACTAAGAGCTCTTTGAGCCCTCTGTTGACATGGCTCTTATAGTCTTATCTTCACTGAAGATACCTAATGTTGTTAAAATTATGACTTTTTGAGGGTGAAAATGCTCACACAGTCATTCAGAATGTAGTTCTTTTTTGTGTCACACACACCTTTAGGAAGCTTCTGGATACGTGTGATAACTTATCATATGCGATGATACAAGTGAATCTGTACAAACCAGTTATTGGGATATCAAAATAAACATTGAGATAGTAGTCACATAAATACATTTTTTTCAGTAATGTGACAATAGTACTGATTTTTTTCAAACAGAGTATCACATTTACAGTTCTGTGAATAGAGGCAATAAACTGATGTTCTTCTTTCAGTGTGGTATTGTGTCTGATGAAGATCTGCAGTTTGGTAAATAAGTTTTTGGAGCTGTATTTTCAGTGCAGACCCTTATTTCTCTTCTCACTCATGTACCATTGGAATATCTGATTAATTCTAGTCAATCAGTTCATTCAGAGACTAATTTACCGGTTCTCCTTAATTGAAGGCCCTTCGAAGCTCTTAGAGAAGCTACGGGGAGCAAAAAGGACAGGTCGTCGGAGAGAGCATAGAATGACTATAGCTCTGTAGAGACATGACAGTGCAAAATGGTGATTTCACTGTAAGGGAACCTGCAGTGTTTGTCTTTATACACCACTGAAAACAGTTATGTATTATATTGCATTTCTGTCAATAGATCCTCATAAATACTACACACTGAATCCTTAAGTTTATTGCTAAAAATATATATATCCACTACCATTAAAAAGTTTGCATTCAGTAAGATTACAATTACTTAAGTAAGATTACTTTAAGATTTAAGACAGTAAGATTAATTTTCAATTAATACATTTACTCACCGATGCATTAAATTGATCGTAATCACTTATAGTAAAGACATTATAATGCTACAAACGATTTCAGTTTAAAAATTAAATGCATCAGGTTAAAAAAAAAAACAATTAGCAGAAATGTTTCTTGAGTATTATATCAGCAAGTTTTGAAGTTTATACAAATATTACGC
Source organism: Paracanthobrama guichenoti (assembly GCA_018749465.1). NCBI lineage: Eukaryota > Metazoa > Chordata > Actinopteri > Cypriniformes > Gobionidae > Paracanthobrama > Paracanthobrama guichenoti. Next base: position 31,558,450 of record CM031956.1, on the reverse strand, counting down.
TGTTAGCTGATTTTTATTAATTGTTTGTGGTGTAGCTAACTTATTCTAATAACTAATAACTATATAGTAGTTAAAGTTTCAGCAGTTTATAGCTTGAAAAAATCTAGATTAGCCCCACCCCTTTGCCCTTTCATTCCCAACCATAATCATCTTCTACCATCCAGCTCTTACTGTGAGGCAATCCATTCCCTGGCTAATGCACTGACTGGTTAAAAGATTCTGACTGTGACAGGATTTTCAGCAGATGGCAGTTACACTGCATTTGTGCAGCAGTGCATGGAGGAGCTGCAGGGTCTTGGATAATGGCTGATGGTGAGTGCCAAACACTGCTAGTCTGGCACAGACGAGGAGCCGGTGTGATCTCAATCATAGCACAGGACAGCTGGCTCCGACTAGACAAGCACAGATGCCTGTAAGCACTGATCTCATGTCGCATCAGACTGAAGCTCTTACAGCTGGCCTCTGCATCGGTGTGGCGCTAATTTCGAGCATTAACTCAATGGCATAACACCTCCATCATAGACAAGATAGGCTTTAGGTAATTTATTTCTAAATAAGGTTTATGATGCCTCCATTAAGCCCTACGTGACATGCTATATAAAACCTATTTGCTAAGTTAAAAGGTGATGTGTTAAATGGTTAAAGTACATTGTTTTTTGATAAACCCGACCAGCCTGACATAGCAACACTGGATCTGCCAATGAGTCTGGGGTGGGGTTTCTGTTTGTTTAACCCATGGCAGAAGGAGGGAGTGTTCAGGAAACATGTTTGAAAACAGGCGTTGTCCAAATTCAGAATAGCATATTAGCATGCAACGCTTCCTATGTCTTTGCATAGCAAGAATTTAAGAATATATTATATTATATAATATAATATAATATAATATAATATAATATAATATAATATAATATAATATAATATAATATAATATAATATAATATAATATATATCTTGGATGCAAAAGCCTCTAAGTCCATCTGACATTTTTCGTTAAATTTAGCATTTTGTCAGGCTACCTTCTACCCTACCTTTATTTCTGAATAGGCTGAGGCTGTGATTTAGCAGTTTTGAAGTGAAAGTATTTGATGAACATATGTGTGGATTAACGTTACCTCATATTTGACCGAGGCTGCTTTTAGAGGCTTTTGCATTGGAAGTCTTCAAATGTTTTCTCTAGCTCACGTTGGCCACAATTATTGGCACCATTGCAACTGTCTTTTCCCAAGATGACAGCTCTGAGTCTTCTTCTATAATGCCTGATGAGTTTGGAGAATATCTGACAAGAGATCAGAGATGATTCCTTCAGATTCCCAGCTCCATGTTGGTGCTCCTTCTCTTCAGTTCACCCCACTCATTTTCTATAGGGTTCAAGTCAGGGGACTGGGATGACCATGGCAGAAGCTTCATTTTGTGCTCAGTGACACATTCTTGTCTTGATTTTGACGTTTGTTTTGATTCATTGTCCTGATGGAAGATCCACCCATGGCCCATTAAAAGATTTCTAGCAGAAGTGGTCAGGTTTTAATTTTTTTAAAGTTTTTTGTTATATGTTTGATGATTTTTGGGGGGGCCTTTCTGACCCCAATACTCAACTAATCTCTGCATCTGTGATCCTTGGAGGGTCTTTGGCCACTCAAACTCTCCTCTTCACCATGCATTAGGACAAATATAGACACATCCTCTTCCAGGCAGATTTGTAACATAATTTTTAACTTTCATAATGTGAGTTTGAAGAATATATATAATATTGTTTTTTTAATTAATGATAAGGATAAAAATACAAAAGGATAAACAATGCAGATTTATTTTCCTAGCCACCTTTGCTCATATTTACCAAGGATGCCAATATTAGTGGAGGGCACTGTAAAGGTGATGATACACAGGGCAAATTTTTGAGCAATGTAGCCAGGCAATGTTCCCGGGAGATGTTGCACTTTTCCCATTGAGAATGGGCAACACATTTCTATCTGGATACTTTAGATCGGTCGTGCGCCCTGCGTCTTAACTGGTTGCCCGTTGACCGCAACATTGCCTAGCAACATTGCTCAAAAAGTTGCCCCGTGTATCATCACCTTTAGTTCAACTGTTTTACTGTTTTAGTTCATACGCCACTTTTATTTTCTTTTTTCAAGTTCAAGTTAAGGACAAAAGAAAATTGTTAGTATTCCCTTATGTGTTACTAACCAAAAAGCGAGAATGCAGTCTGAGGAACCATAAATGCTTTGGGAAACTTGCTGTAGACGTACAAGCCATTATCATAATAATTGCCATTATCGGAATAGCAATATCCTCTTTAATGGCATATTAGCTGGATAAATAGGCAAAGTTAAATTCAAAATGATTTACATCTCCATTTAACTAAATGTACCCTCGTTGAATGTTTAAGTGCAGAATCTGAGTTTGTCCGGTGACCACGTAGAAGCTTTTGAAATGAGCAAATCTCATCCCCACTAAACATGCTGACTCACTCTCTCAGGCAGTGATAAAGAGCTCATTTTCTCATCACCACACCAGCACTCGCTATCTGTCAGAGCCAACCAGGCCTCATTTAATCAGATTCTCAGTTAGAAAGGAAGAAACTTGGGTTAGGTGCATGTCCAATGTCCCCACCAGCTGAAATGCCAGGATGAGAGATCTATAGCAGTCTGTGATAGAAAACGAAATACTCTATCCTCACATGAGGCACACAGGTGTCTGCTGTCTTTAATGAAGTGTGCTTACTGCTTTCAGCCCCACCTGAGAAAAATACACTTTTTGTGCTGGGTTTCAGTAGGGGGTAGTCCATATCCCTTCCTTTGTGGTAGATATATAAAAGTGAAGTAAAAAAAATAGGTCAGCCATGATAACATTATTCTCGAAGACAATAACAAAGTTGAGGGTGCTTTTTAGTGTCTTTTATTTATATAGTGCACCCTAGCACTGTGTCATACATGTGACTTGATATCTAGACTTTGAATATCATGTTTAGGTTAGCGGCTGTGTCAAAGCATCATGGGAGATGGCTTGTGCTATGCTGCAGTCTAGTGTTCAAAGAGATAAATTACACCGGTTTAAGATCTGTCTTTAAAGTGCCAATGAATGTATTGTAAAAGCTTTTGAATTGGCATGGGTAAACACTACTCTCATTTTCTTTAGAAAATGTACAAGTCTAGTTAATGTTCTCACTCTTAAAAAAAGAGTGAAAAAAGAGATGTTAATTATATTTAGAACCCTAGGGTTCTTCACTCAATTTTAAGTGAAGGCCAAGTATGGTAACCCATACTCTGAATTTGTCCTCTGCATTTAACCCATCCAAGTTAGTGCACAAACATTAGGAGTAGTGAGTAGTGAACACACACACACACACACACACACACTACAAACCATGGACACGCACACCTGGACTAGTGGGCAGCCATTTTGGGAGCGGGAGTGGGATCAGAAGGCTTAGATACCTTGCTGGCACCTCAGTCATTTCCTGCCAGTATTGAGAATCGAACCCGGCTGCAGTCCCCCACTATCCGTGAATTATGCAGTCGAGATTCCCACATTTGGGGAATTTGCAGCGGTCAGCATAGCTGGTGTGCAATGGCCGAGCCTCGCCCTGGATGAAGCACATTTCTGATCATGGTGTCTCCCCTGCCATGTAATTAAAGAACGCTTTATGCCATAAAGGTTCTATATAAGGATAAATGGTAACACTGGCTCTGCCACTGGAGTGAGTCTGGAGCAGGGCTTTCTGTTTGTTTAACCAATAGAAGGAGGAAGTATCAAACATAGGCCTATTCGAAAACAGTCATTGGCTGAATTCAGAATAGCAAATTTGCATTAATGCACAAAAATGTAAACAAATTAATTAAAATTCAATCCATAAAATGATCCTATGATGGGAACCAGTAGCAGTTCCTGATCGTAATTTTAGGTACAGTATAGGGCTGATTCTGGGTGTAGCTGCCGTCAAAGGTAACATATATTTCAGATCAATATGGTTCACAGTTAATATAAGAGGGGAGTGACAGTCAGAACTGGAAGAGAAGAGATCGGTGCCTGTTGCAACAGAGTCAGCAACGATCAGCTCGCTAATGCATCATTAACTACACTCACAAACATCAAAGACAACACAGACTGCATGCATGGAAAACCCCGACAAGTGGCAACCAGAAGTGTTGTGGGGTCAAGCTACAAATAAGTAACACATTTAAAGAAGTTAAATGTTAAGAAGTAGTTTAATTCTGCTAACTTTAAATGGACGTTGAAGTGTATGTGTCTAAGTTTATATTTATTTCTTTGTAAGGTGATTATATTAATTGCAAGCCTATTCACAAGTTCTTTGCTAAGTTAAAGGTGCACCAAGACATTTTAAAGGGTAAGTTATATTGTTTTCTTTGACATTGAAGGTCATTTCTTTATTTCATACAAGGTGAAAACAGGGTGTACAACACATTTTAAGTTATTACTAACAGAGTTCATATTTACAGTTATTTTTATTTTTTTGTAATCTACAAACTCACAAGTAATCTGACCTTAAGTCAATATACATACATCATCTCAAGTAGTGAAGTGGCTGAGCCTGAAGTCCAAGGAAGCAAAGCTTTGAAGTTGCAGGAGCAAGCAAGTCCTGATGAAGAAACTGCAGACTTAATCCCACAGCAAGAGACAAATACAAGTCAAGTAGCTGAAGAAGATGCTTTGAGAAAAAGCCAAAGAACCAGAAAGCTTACTGAAAAGGGCCAAGCTCTACACAAAGAGATTCTTAAAGAACAGGAAAGTGGTAAATACTCAGCTAAAAGGTCAACTCACTGGAGTGAGGCTGGCTCGGTGTTCCAATCAGCAGCATCTCACAGGTCCAAACGTACGGGTAGTGCAATCACACGTTCAAGCCATTTCAGCAAGTCATCTGCGAAGAAACAAGAAGCAGCAGCAGAACTAGCTGCAACTGAAGCCACCTTGAAAGTGATGCAAGAAATGGAGCATGAGCAAAGGGAACTTGAAAATCTTGAAGCTGAAAACAGAAAAAGACTTGCACAACAAGAAGCAGAAAATGAAAAATGAAAAACAAAAGACATTAGAAAAAAGCGAAGGCAGATAGAACGCTTAGAGACTGTCAAGAAAATAAAAGCTGCCAAAGCACGTCTGGAAGTCTACGAACAAGAATCAATTTCAGATGAAGAAATATCAGACCTTCTACACAGTAAGTCCAAGCCTAAAGATGCTGCACCTTACCTGGTTAGTTTGCCTGAACTTCACCTTGCACAACCCACTGCTAACCGCAACAACGCACTGTGCCACAAGAAGCCACAAGCCAGCAACATGCAACCAATGTTACACAAGAAGATAGCACTATTGCATTAGCCAGAGCATTAGCAAAGTCAATCAACATAAGCCGTTTACCAGTACCAGAACCTTCAATCTTCATTGGAGACCCACTCAAGTACAAGGATTGGAAAATGTCCTTTCAAACCCTGATAGAGAGAAAGAACATCCCAGTAAATAAAAAAAAAACTACTACCTCCGCAATTATTATTAATTATGTTGGTGGGCCAGCAAGAAAAGCAACTGAGAGCTATTTCCTGTTGGGAACGGACACCGCGTATCTTGCAGCAAGGGAAATTCTGGAGGAAAGGTATGGAAGCTCATTTGTAATCGCCAAAGCCTTCAGGGATAAGCTCACATCATGGCCAAGAATAGCACCAAAGGACAGTGTTGAACTACGAGAATTTTCAGACTTTCTCAGAGGCTGTGAAACAGCAGTGTTCCAGATTAAGAATCTTGAAGTTCTCAACGACTGCAGTGAAAACCAGAAAATGCTCAGCAAGCTTCCTGATTGGCTAAAGGCAAGATGGAATAGAATAGAAGTAATTGAGATACACGGGTCATTTCCAACGTTCAGCAACTTTGTCGACTTTGTCACAAGAGAGGCCAAAATAGCGTGCAATCCAGTAACGTCGCTTCATGCACTAAAGGCAAGTGTCTCTGAAAAAAACAAAGTTCCCAAAGACCCGAAGTGTTGATACAAAGGTGCTAGCAAGCAGTTCAGTAGAGAAACCAGACACTAAGAGATGCATCTTCTGTGAAAGACCAAACCATGGAATTCATGTTTGCCAAAAGTTCATGGACAAGTCAATTTCCGAATGAGTCAAGTTTGTATAAACAAAGGGTTTGTGCTTTGGATGTCTCAGCCTTGGTCACCATTCAAAGAAATGTGAAAAGAGAAGTGTTTGTAACACATGCAAAAGTACAGAAACACCAAACGAGGCAATATCCAACCATGTTGTACAAAACACTAACAGTGATCTCACATCCACAATCATTCCAGTTTGGTTGTCCACAACAAGCAATCCAGAACATAAGGTTCTTGTCAATGCCCTTCTCGACAGTCAGAGCGACACCACATTCATTCTTCAAGAAAAGGCAGACGCTCTAGTCACAGAAAAGATACAAAAAAAGTGCAGTTGAAACTTTCCACACTGTCATCCAGGGACGCAGTCATTTCAAGTCAAAAACTATTTCTGGCTACAGGTCAGAGGCTTCTACACATCCAAGAGAATCCCTCTCCCAACAACATACACAAGAGACTTTATCCCTGCTAATCTAAGTCATATTTCCACACCTAAGACAGCAAGAGCATGGCCTCACCTAGAGAACCTTGCTGAAGAGATCACTCCCATGATAGAGTGCGATGTTGGCCTGCTTATAGGGCACAACTGTTCGCAAGCTCTGCTACCCAGAGAAGTGGTGTCAGGAAAGGACAATGAACCATTCGCTCAAAGAACAGACCTTGGCTGGACTAGTCGGTGGTACTGATCCCTGTGTGGATTATGGTGACGCTATAGGAAGCAGCCACAGAGTCATAGTCAAAGAAGTGACACCTTCTGTTCAGTCACCAAACCCCTTACCAAATGAAGTAATGTACGTCTGTCGTACACAAGTTAAAGAGCTAGTCACACCACTAGATTTCAATGAACGCTGCATGGAGGACTCTCACTTCTTCCAAGAGGATCTGCGGTTCATTCACATAATGGAGGAAGGAGTAAAAATGAAAGCGAATGGTCACTGTGAGTTGCCCTTGCCCTTTAAGAAGGACAAACCAAATCTGCCCAAAAAAAATTAAATCTGTGCCGAACACAGACTCAAATGTCTAAAGAAAAGATTTGAGAAAGACCACAAAGACTACGCAACATTCATGAATGAAACAATAACGTGGAGATGCGGAAAAGGTTCCACCTGACGAACTGGACAAAAGCCCCTCCTGGTGCATCCCTCACTATGGGGTCTACCACCCCCAGAAACCTGGAAAAATAAGAGTCGTGTTCGACTGCTCTGCAAAGTACGAAGGCGTGTCATTAAATTACTTTCTGCTCACTGGGCCAGAGTTGACCAAAACCCTGGTAGGTGTTCTATGTATCGTAAGGGTCAAGTAGTGGTGATGTGCGATATAGAACACATTTTTCATCAATTCCATGTCAAGCCAGAAGAAAAAGACTACTTCCGCTTTCTGTAGTGGGACAATGGGGACTTCTACTCCAACCCCTTCGTCTACCGTATGCGTGTCCATCTGTTTGAAGCCGCTTCATCACCCAGCTGTGCAAACTATGGCCTCAAGTACATCGCAGCTCAGGGGCAAGGTCATTTCAGTGATGCCACAATTCGTTTCATTGAGAGAAACTTCTATGTGGATGATGGCCTAATAAGTGTCCACTCAGAAGAAGAGGCTATCCAGTTATTAAACGAAGTAAGACAACTCTGCAATACAGGCAAGTTGTGACTTCATAAGTTCATATCAAATAGCCAAAAAGTATTGGCATCCCTCCCAAAGGAAGACTGTATAGAGACAGTAATGAAACAAGACCTAGCTCTTGGTGAACAACAGATTGAGAGAGCTCTAGGCGTCAAATGGTGTGTCGCTCAGATCATTTCCAGTTTCGAGTAGTCGTGAATGAGCGCCATCTCTCCAGAAGAGGAGTTTTGTCCACAGTAGCCTCTATCTTCGATCCACTTGGCTTTGTTGCACCCTTTCGTCCTACTCAGAAAACAAATACTTCAACAGATGTGTCGTGAGAAGATTGATTGGGATGAGACACTGTCAAATGAAGTAAGGCCACGGTGGGAGTCCTGGTTGTTGGATTTACAGAACTTAGCCAGTGTCAAGATTGAGCAATACATACCAGTAGATTTCAAGACAGTTCACAAGTAAGAAATCCACCATTTTTCAGACGCAAGTGTCATGGGGTATGGAGTCTGTACCTATCTAAGAACTACTAGTACAACAGGACAGCTACACTGCGTCCGAGTCATGGCCAAGGCCAGAGTATCCTCCACAAAGGTAACCATGGTGCCAAGACTCGAGCTGTCCACAGCAGTTGTAGCAGTACGCACAAGTGACATGCTATGACGACTCCTATGTTGGGTGGGGTTTTCCCCAGGCTGAGGAGGAAGGCTGGCTGGCTCCGCCCTCTCAGACTGTTCATTCAATACACCTGTTGTTGCCTTCCTGTCGGGCCTTGTTAAAAGGAGCATGATGAAAAGGCCAGGAGGGCTACAGATTGGACTTGATTTCATTTACATTTGGTTTCCTTTAAACTTCTTTCTTTGGCACATCCAACACTCCTACAACACATTACCTTTTCATGCATTCATTTCACTTTACACCACTGATTCCTGATTGTTACATTACATACTATTCTTTTTTCTGTATAAATTATATTTTGTTAATAAATTTGTATTATATTTCGGCTTTCTTGTGTGTACCTATCTTTGTTACGTCCCTTTTGAGCCACGTGGCGTAATATGCTCTTCTTCTCTCTGCCACTGGATTGAGGACATCCTCACTGGCAGGCCTCAGGTGGTGAGAATAGGCCAGTTCACCTCCACCTCCATCACCCTGAGTGTGGGAGCTCCACAGGGCTGTGTCCTGAGTCCCCTGCTCTACTCTCTCTACACACATGACTGTATGTCCACACACAGCTCCACCTCTATCATCAAATTTGCTGATGATACTGTTGTCCTGGGCCTCATTCCCAACAACGAGACAGCATACTTGGACGAGGTGGAGCATCTAACATCATGGTGCCAGGACAACTGTCTCTCTCTGAATGTTAGCAAGACCAAAGAAATGATTGTGGACTTCAGGAAGAGACAGCAATGGACATACTCCCCTCTCAGCGGGTCACCAGTGGAGAGAGTGAGCAGCTTCAAGTACCTGGGTGTAAACATCTCAGAGGACCTGACCTGGACTGCTCACATTCAGACACAGGTGAAAAAAGCCAGGCAAAGACTGTACCACCTGAGGAAATTCAGGGTTTCACCAGCTATCCTGAAAACCTTCTATTTAGGGGCGATAGAAAGTGTATTAACATCACAGCGTGGTATGGGAACAGCACCAGTCATGACTGCAAAGCCCTGCAAAGAGTCATGCGCTTATCCGAGCGCATCTCAGGGTCAGCTCTCCCATCTCTGCAGGACATCTACACCAAACGCTGCAAAGGTAGAGCTACTAAGATCATCAAGGACTCTAATCACCCTGCAAACCCTCATTTCACGCTGCTGCCATCTGGTAAGTCTACAGTTTACTCACTGCACAGTTTACGTCACTTATTTTATTCCACTTCTTTATTTTTATTTTTTTCTACTTGACTTGATTATACAGATACAGATATCTATATATATAGTACTTTTTTATTCTATTTCTATTATAATTTCCCCCTTGTGTTTTTAACTGTGAATTTGCACTGTCCATGGAGCGGACCTGTTTACATTTCACTGCCGGTTGTATATTCTGTATATAACTGTGTATGTGACAAATAAAACTCTTGAATCTTGAATCTTGAATGCTCAGAGGAGAATTGGAGCTTGAAGACGCCCAAGAATTCTTCTGGACAGATTCAAACGTCGTCTTAGGGTACATCAACAATGACGCAAACGGTTTCATATCTTTATAGCTAATCACATACAGCGCATCAAGTAAAGTACAAAACCAACCCAGTGGAAATACCATGCTGACCATGCGTCACAAGGGCTTAAGGCAAAAGAGCTCATTGCTTCCAATTGGTTTAGTGGTCCAGAGTTTCTCTGGCAGGAAGAGCTTCCAAGCGGTGAGGTTAAGATCCAGAGGTGTGCAGGGTCATTGTGCACCAGACCTCAACCACAACAGATTCGCTCACTAATCGCTTCAAGTTTTCAAGCTGGACAAGATTAGTAAAAGCAATCACCAGACTCCAAAGATTTCTCAAGGAGTTTAAGGATACAATACAGAGAACCAATAAAACCACAAGTCTCGAGGAAAGACAGGATGTGGAGCTTATCATCATGCTCACTGTACAAAGGGAAATCTTCTCCAAAGAGATCAATGATCTTGAGTCACAAAGAGAGATGACCAAAGACAAAACCAATAGGCTGTACCGACTCAATCCCTACTTAGACCACAGGGACATCCTTAGAGTGGGAGGTCGATTAAAGCATGCTGCCATGCATCCACACATCAAACACCCAGTCATCCTATCAAAAAACAACCACATAACAAGGTTATTGATCAATCACTATCACAGACAAGTGCAACATCAGGGGCGTGGCATGACCATAAACGAGTTGAGATCAAATGGCATCTGGATCCTCGGATGTAGTCAAGCTGTGTCATCAGTCATCTACCACTGCGTCAAGTGCAGAAGGTTTAGACATCACACTGAAGAAGAGAGAATGAACTCTCACAAAATAAGAGGGGCCATCTGAAACTGGCCCCAATGGCTCTCAATTAGAGCCCACTGCATTTCCATTTTTCACCACAGATTTATATTGGAAATTTGTGGGGTACTGTAGAGCTGGTGAGAGCTCAGAGACTGGCTTAGTACCTTGATACAAGCCTGCTGGATCCATCCGCTAAATTTGAATATATCATGCTCACTTTACGACTTAAAATAGTCTGACAAATATTTGTGGCAGAATGCTGAACACATGTACAATTTATTATCAATAAGCGTATATAAGAGGAACATGTTTGTATGTTAAATAAATTGTTAGAAAATTATTACTATAATAGCATAAACAGCATGCGTTGATGTGCACATTTTAGATTGAATGGGTGATTGAAAGTCATTTCAGTCATTACTGTCAGTGTGTTTTCATTTAAAGTCTATTCAAAGTTCATTTTGTCTTTGGCATTAATGGTGTTTTTTTCTTTTCTTTTCACTTTTGTTAGTTACTTTTTTTGGCTCTAAAAGTAAGAAATCAGATTGGTGCCAAAAGGTCTTCTTGCACCAAATTGCAATTGAATCTTGTTCGCCAGCTGTGTTAATAACCCTTCTGTGAGTCATAATAACTGAAACATTCATCAGCCAGCTGCTTTTTACATGAATAGAGTTACTGTACTCTCAAAATAACCATTAAAGCTGAGCAATTCAGTTTCAACTTTTTTAATAGCCATTGTACACACTATATAATTTGTATAATACAGTTTTAAATGGCATTATGAGTAACGAAGCAACTTATTTTTCAAACAGGAATAATAGCTTCTAATCTATCTTACATAAGATATTGCATTAACTCATTCACCTCATGAAAAGTCAAGAAGAACAAATAAAAGGCAACTAGTTTCTCCACTCCATCTTATTTCTCCAGTCTGACAGCAGGCCTCTGACTCACACAGGATCTACGTAATGAATGATCTATGGAAAGATACCCGCTGAGACTGATAGAGGAGGGAGGGGGAGTGTGAACAGCCTCTAAAACTCTATACTTGAAATGACATTAGCCCTTTACAATTTCAATAAAAAATTTTAACATTTTGCCATTGGATGACAGATTTATAGTTTTTAGTCCTACTTTTTATTGTAAAAATATATATATATAAGAGTCACCTAAATCAAAACTAAAACTCACACAACAGGAATGTACTATAGCAGTACAAACAAAACAAGAAAAGAGCTTTACAAGCGTCACATGACCAGCATCTAAAATACAGTATTTTCATGTTGTTTTCACAGCAATATCTGAGGCTGCAGTATCGCTTATAACTGTTTGTCATGCAAAACAAATCAGTATCCATATTAGTAAAACATAATGACGTTGCATAACTAACTTAATAAACTTTGTTAGATAGCAAATATGACTGCTATCTTTTATTGTGGACAGTCATACAAGAAAGCACTGTAACAGCACAGAAAATACATTTAAAGGCACATGTCAATTGATATCACAATATGTAAAATTATGTTAAAAAGCCAAGGAAGACAAATTGTGCTAAATAACATAGGGTTGGTCTGTGCTTTTTAGTTTAGATGACACTGGCCAACTCTGTGTATCCAGAATCCTCAGAGACAATCAAGAGTGCTGACAACTTCCTGGAACACCTACAGGATAGGAAGAGAAAGATAGTTTGATGATGAGAAGACAAAAACTGCCATAACTGCATGGATATACATATTTTATATATATATATATATATATATTTTATACACACACACACACACACACACAAACACAAACAAACAAACAATAAACTCACTTGCAAGTTTGTGAACAAGTAAGACAGTGCAATGAAAAGCTTTCGTTCACGTTCACTATATCGCCAGCAATGGATCGCGTGACCTACATGAGCAAAGAGATTCTCTTATTAGTAATTTTAACTACCCATTTACTGGAAAATTTACTTGAAATGAACATGAACTACGAATTCAAAGCATCATATTATTCAAACATAGTACCTTGGACTTTCTGTTGAAATCCACCTGCTGCATTGCCAATGCAGAAGCAGCCCTGCTCAAAGCTGATCTGATCATATTTTTCAATGTTGGCTAACAAAGTGCCATTTACAGGCAGGTATAACGTTCTTCCATTGGGCTCCCAGCTCTCGGAGTAGTACACACCTCTCTGGCCATCAATCAAGACAAAACCACCTAGAGGTAAGACAAATCTCAAGAGTGAAATGCATTACATGATGTACGATTAAATGTACACTTACAATTTTTCCTAATACAAACGTTATCAGTGCAGTAAATCCTATATCACAATATAAATAATATAATAATCAAATTCTAACAGGATCTATCCACCAATAAGCCAACTGGAACTGCTAAATGCCAAATTGGTGTATGTTCAGGTTTATAGTTGAAATACTTAATGCATATTGTATTAGCAATTGCAGGAGATAAATATGCATGTACAAATTAATCTGTATACAGATAAAATGAAAGAACAGTACAAAAAAGGTTTTCACAAGGTACAGGGAGGAAGAATAGCTTTGACCAGGTGTTCCCAGAGATTATTTAATTTAATATTTATATACACAAACCCGATTCCAAAAAAGTTGGGACACTGTACAAATTGTGAATAAAAACAGAATCCAATGATGTGGAAGTTTCAAATTTCAATATTTTCTTCAGAATACAACGTAGATGACATATCAAATGTTTAAACTGAGAAAATGTATCATTTTAAGGGAAAAATAAGTTGATTTTTAATTTCAATGCATCAACACATCTCAAAAAAGTTGGGACAAGGCCATGTTTCCCACTGTGTGGCATCCCCTCTTCTTTTTATAACAGTCTGCAAACGTCTGGGGACTGAGGAGACAAGTTGCTCAAGTTTAGGAATAGGAATGTTGTCCCATTCTTGTCTGATACAGGCTTCTAGTTGCTCAACTGTCTTAGGTCTTCTTTGTCCCATCTTCCTCTTTATGATGCGCCAAATGTTTTCTATGGGTGAAAGATCTGGACTGCAGGCTGGCCATTTCAGTACCCGGATCCTTCTTCTACGCAGCCATGATGTTGTAATTGATGCAGTATGTGGTCTGGCATTGTCATGTTGGAAAATGCAAGGTCTTCCCTGAAAGAGACGACGTCTGGATGGGAGCATATGTTGTTCTAGAACTTGGATATACCTTTCAGCATTGATGGTGCCTTTCCAGATGTGTAAGCTGCCCATGCCACACGCACTCATGCAACCCCATACCATCAGAGATGCAGGCTTCTGAACTGAGCGCTGATAAAACTTGGGTTGTCCTTGTCCTCTTTAGTCCGGATGAGATGGTGTCCCAGTTTTCCAAAAAGAACTTCAAATTTTGATTGGTCTGACCACAGAACAGTTTTCCACTTTGCCACAGTCCATTTTAAATGAGCCTTGGCCCAGAGAAAACGCCTGCGCTTCTGGATCATGTTTAGATATGGCTTCTTTTTGACCTATAGAGATTTTAGCCGGCAACGGTGAATGGCACGGTGGATTGTGTTCACCGACAATGTTTTCTGGAAGTATTCCTGAGCCCATGTTGTGATTTCCATTACAGTAGCATTCCTGTATGTGATGCAGTGCCGTCTAAGGGCCCGAAGATCACGGCATCCAGTATGGTTTTCCGGCCTTGACCCTTACGCACAGAGATTGTTCCAGATTCTCTGAATCTTTGGATGATATTATGCACTGTAGATGATGATGACTTCAAACTCTTTGCAATTTTTCTCTGAGAAACTCCTTTCTGATATTACTCCACTATTTTTCAGTCCAGATCTTTCACCCATAGAAAACATTTGGCGCATCATAAAGAGGAAGATGCGACAAAGAAGACCTAAGACAGTTGAGCAACTAGAAGCCTGTATTAGACAAGAATGGGACAACATTCCTATTCCTAAACTTGAGCAACTTGTCTCCTCAGTCCCCAGACGTTTGCAGCCTGTTATAAAAAGAAGAGGGGAAGCCACACAGTGGGAAACATGGCCTTGTCCCAACTTTTTTGAGATGTGTTGATGCCATGAAATTTAAAATCAACTTATTTTTCCCTTAAAATGATACATTTTCTCAGTTTAAACATTTGATATGTCATCTATGTTGTATTCTGAATAAAATATTGAAATTTGAAACTTCCACATCATTGCATTCTGTTTTTATTCACAATTTGTACAGTGTCCCAACTTTTTATATATATATCGGTTTATATATATATATATATATATATATATATATATATATATATATATATATACACACACATACAGAAATCACACACATCATAAAGAATAAATAGTGTAAAACAAAACACGCACGCACTATATATATATATTACATCAAAGACATAATGATATGATTAAGGTTATATAATTATTAAGACAAGCTAATTATTATTAATGAGTAGTGTAGGATTAAATAAGATTATGCTTCTTCCTACTCCTTTTCGGACATGTCTAAGTTAATGTTTTTTTATTTTCTTTCGTCCGTTTATTATCTTTTATTGTATTACTTTTACATGTTTGAAATAAAGTATTTCATTCATTCAATCATTCAATGAGTTGTTCTTTTGTATTAAGTCATTTAATTCAATTATTTGTAATGCATAAAGTTACATTAATATGATTTAACTAATTTTTTTTTAAGACTTGGGAGACCTAAGTTCAAAATCTCTGTATATAAGAATGGAGCCCGGTCCTTAACTAGGAGCCATACTTACGTTTCTTCAAGTTCTCTGTGGAGGGAAAACCCTTAGGATCATCTGCTTCGTTGCTATTTACATTATTCACATCATTTCGTTTACGTTTACTGGGTAAACAGATGGGCGACATCTCAGTAAATCCATTAACCCATTTCGTATGTGTCTGACAAACATTACTGGACATCAGTCTATTGGGGTCCATGATTCACTAAATACAGTAATGTGAACTTTTTGTATGTAGCCTATTATTACATGCAATCTTCGTGCCTTTAAAGCATTCGGTCCCACCGCGGGATACTAAATAACGACAGGATATGTGTGACAGAGTGTCTATATGAAATTATTTAAAACCGACACAAAATAAATAGTCATTAGTTTACTAGGCTATGTCCTTCATTACAGAGAGACAGACGTTTCAGAAGCGCGCACCTAAAATCAAAACAATACACCGTTACAAGAAGTGTTCTTATTTTTGCCTGATTTAAATGGCACATTTTCAAATCTTTTTCTGGAATATAGTTGAAATGTTTTGGTATATATTCACCTTTAAGTACAATACATTTTATTATAAAAGGAACGGATTATTTTTAATCATGCATTTATTGTGACAATACCCGATTTACTATCAGGCACAGCGTAGTATGCTTATAGCGAGGGTCCTAGAAGCATGCAGGAAAAACCGTGTGACGTATTTCCCTTTTCGCATGCCTTTTGGATTGAATCTGTCTTGGAGCGATTATTTCAGGCACATATAATCGTTTATCCCAGCTTTAACATGTTTAAAATCGAGGGACTTGGGCCAAAGATGGACCCGGAGGAGATGAAGAAAAAAATGCGCGAGGATGTCATCACGTCTGTTCGCAATTTCTTGATTTATGTTGCGCTTCTACGAGTCAGTGAGTATCCATGCATGTATTTGGTTAGATCAGATGTGCACGTGTGATCGTTATAAAACTGAAATTATGTCGGTCTTTTTACTGAGTTTCTTGAGGCACCGTGTGAGACGTTCTGATTGATGGTCTATTCAGCATCCTATCAATGTAATGTGGTCTTTATGGATATGAATAATAGAGGTCACCTTTGAAGTATATTATTTGCAGAGTGTGTACAGTTGCGGCTTATATAGTTTACTATATGTTAATAAGTGGCTTTTTGTTTTTCAGCACCGTATGTTTTGAAGAAGCTTGACAGCATATGAACCTTCACCGTGGACAGAAACATTCCCTTTACAGATGAGCATGCAGGACATGGACGATGCTGCACACAGTCACTTACAACGCAGTTAATGAAGATATGCTGTAACTTCATGTCATTGATTTTATTTCCTTTCTTATTGGTTGAAATTGAATGTACTTAATTTGTTCTCATCCAATATCAATTGCAAACAAGCGATGTCTACCAGAATGTTGTCATGTTCACTAAGGTCTAAGCAATAAATCTTTCATCAGTTATTCCCACTGACAGAGTTGTCAACCTAAACTTGCATCATAAAGCAGATATATTATAACATTTACTTTGCATCAATTTAAATACACCAGTGGTACAATTAATTTCAAATGTGTTACAAGGGTAAAAACTCAAAACGCATTATAAAAAGATTACGTTTTCAATTACATTCACATTGTTTTTAAATCCTGATGTTTAGAAAATGTGACTACTTAAACTACTTAATGTGCTTCTCCATGAGATGCCAAATACAGGAGTTTAAATAAATCTGTAATTATTACATAATAAACAATGTAATTATTTCATGTTTTTCAACAACTTGAAGTGTATAATGCCATTTGAGTGTTGAATTATTTCAAATGTGAAATCACAGTACAACAAATGAGCAAGATAAACATCAATGCATGTGTTCCAGTTTTAATAGAAATAATTATAATACGTTTTATCCTCTAATCTCATGTAGTGCATTTAATGATTAGATGTCACAGTACTGACTTTTTTCCATTTATAGGCACAAAATAGAGCACTATAATTTCAGCTCACTAGGCATTTCAGAGCCTGTCAGGCCTGCCAGCAAGTTGTTTGCAGTGAGTGCACTCATGATACCACGTGTGGAGTAGGTGGCACTGCCGATATGAGGGAGGACCACTGTAAGACAAAATAAAACCAAGTTAGACAAGGTTTTTTTTTTAAATACTATGACATGGCTTTTCAGTGGCAAACGGGTGGGTTTACATTGTACAAGAGTGAGTGAGATTTAAAGCTCACCACAGTTTTTAAGGGTCAGCAGTGGGTGATCAGTGGGCAGCGGTTCAGGGGTTGTGACATCAAGCCCCGCTGCTGCAATCTGACCGCTGCTGAGGGCTTCAAACAAGTCCTCTTGATTCACAACTGCCCCTCTAGAGAAGGGAGAATACAGTATTTTCAATCTCGTATCAGCAATTAAATAGACACTAGAAGCAGCAGATTAGTTTAAAAGATGTAATGCCCTGAAAAATACAAAGACAATTCAGCTATAGCAATAAAGAATCAAAACAAGTTTTACTGGTGCTCTTTCACTTGTGAGGTATACCTGCTGGTGTTGATAAAGATTGACGTTTTCTTCATCTTGCTGAAGAAGTTTTTGTCACAAAGGCCCTGAGTGTCAGGAGTCAAAGAACAGGATACTATCACAAAATCACTCTCACTCACCAGAGTGTTTAATGGCACTGCGAGAGAGAGAGAGAGAATTGACAATGATGAGACAGGCCATGATACAATCTTCATATCCCTTCTAATTAAGTCATACATGGAGTGGCATTAAACAATTTCATTTATTTTCCTACCATATTCCCCATCAACCTCTTGGGCCTGAGGTTTGGGTTGTCTTCCGGTGTACAGCAATCTCTTCACACCAAATGGCTTCAGTCGCTTTGCAATGGCCAAACCTGCAAATCAGGCGTAATAGTCAGAATGCTTTTCATTTGTGAAAATGGAATTCTGCCTATAATGATATTGTCAAGATAAAAGAGGTGTAAAAGTATCAACCTTTATCATTTTCACAACATAAATTGGGTGATGTCTTCAATTACTCTGAGAGATTACACTACATATGGTAATAAGGTTAAGTGGCTTGTTTGCACTATAAAGATCACTGAAGAAAAACAACAGATGGTGTATGTAACAGAGCAGATGCCTTTGTAGTTTATTTATGCTACTGAAGGGAGGAAAAATGAATCCTTCATACTGTACCTATGCGGCCCAATCCAATCACTCCAACAGTGCTGCCCGAAAGACCATAACCACACAGCCACAGAGGCTTCCATGTACTCCAGCCACCACTGAGAGGGATGAGGAAAATATTAATATTAAATTAATATAATTCATAATAAAATTAGTAGAGATGCACCAATGTATCGGCCAGTAATCAGTACTGGCCAATAAAAGCTATTATTTTTTACTATATAACAGCTGAAGATAAGGGCCGATGGTATCCTGTCAATCAAAAGGGTGCGGAAAAACACGTCTGACTGCAACTCATACTGTGTGTGTGTGTGTGTGTGTGTGTGTGTGTAGAAAATGTCTGCGACAACAGTGCATTAACAGTTAAAATATAACTACATAAAAGCAGGCTCTATAAAATGTCATCTTTCAAATTCTGTCCATTTTATAATGAAATTCAAGCAATAAATGCCGTTTTGACACTCCTAAATGTGAAGTGACAGATCGCTGTAGAGCCTCAGTATTGACATCAGCTGATATCATTCTGAATAATTGGCTATCGGTATTGGCTGAGAAATTTAGTACTGCCGCATCTCTAAAAATTAGATATAGGTCATGAATTATTACTGACTCGGTTTTAAATTTCAAGATTTTGCTTATAGTCACCATAGTAATTATCTCAAATGATGCATCCGTGCATATCTTTTTTATTATTTTGTATTTATGTGCCCTAATAATCTTTAATCCAAATAACTTCCCCTCTCCATTACATCTCTTCTCTGATGACTTGTTAATTAGCATGAGAGCAGGACAACCCATCAATCACATGAGATTACAGGAAAAAAAACAATCCAATCAGTTTCTGATGAACAAAATCATCAGGCGGCCCTAATTTTTTTCTTGTATGAGGAACCATTTTACCACTTGGAAAGGCTGCTCTGCTCACTGCAGAGCCATGGGTGGACAGTGAAATCCAGCTCCTTCTCTCTGAACGTAATTTGGGTTTAATGGGTGGAGCTAGAATATCCAACCACACCCTAATAACTCTCCCTACCCATATCTCTCTACCTCCACCCATGAGACATCCAGAGAGGTAGAGCTGGATGTCATTTGACTCTGCAGTGAGCACCACTTGTTTCACCACATCACAATACTAGAAAATACTATCACAACTTCCAATTCATGTTGCTTTAGGATTATGTTGGACTGACATTTGGACTGGTTAAAAGCTGTGATATATGTCATATGATGTAGTAGAAAAGGTGTCAGATTTACTTTTTCACTTCTTCTACACCTTCAGGAAGACGTCGGGCAGTGGCCAAGAGCAGAGCCACTGTCAGCTCAGCTGTAGCATCCGTCAAAACATCAGGAGTGTAGCCTACTCTTATCCCTCTGGGATGAAGTAAGAGAGTATATGCGTTTAAATTGTATGAACATCCTTACTATGATCCATCATAAATCAATCCACTGCCCATTTTGTCACTTTCTGGGATTACAGAAACACAAACTCACCGTTTCTTTATCTCATCGATAGCAAGGTGGTCAAATCCAACAGAGAGAGTGCTGATCACTTTCAAGTTGGGTCCTAAGCATATTTAATATGCATGTTATCAATATTGCCTAATCAGTACCTTCACCTGCAGTTGTTCTACAGCTTAATCTGAGGTTTGCCTTACCAGCCGCATCCAAGACCTCAGTATCAATTTTGTCTGAGAGTAAACAGAGAATCCCGTGAGCACCTGCCACCCCCTTCAGAAGTTCTGCCCGGGGCACAGGCTCATCAGAGTCCCACACTGACAAGTTACACCTGCACACACACAATGGGGAACAGCAGAGGCAACTGAATCAAGTTTGTACAAGTCGTTTCATTTAAATGATGTTGTGCTACATTATCAACGTATATATAAATATCAACGTGTGCAACTGTAAGCATGCTAAGGTCACTGCAGGAGTGAAGGCAAACGGTTAACTTATCTGCCTTCAAAGACCCTTGAAGCTCAATTGCTTCCAATGAACACCGTGGTCATCGTAGTTTTGACACAAGCTACAGTACATCATTGTATCCTTCCACGGAGAGCATCTCTCTATCATAATTGCATGCATAAATACTACTAGACCATATAAAGTTTCGTACAGGCCAGCTTTTTGGAGTATTTTCATGCCCTCCTGGGGAATGCGTCTCGTGACGAACACTTTCAGCATCTGCTGTGCGCTCATCCTGCACAATTAAAGGTTTAACGGATGGATTAATCAAATATATTTCACTTTGAAACCGGTTACAGCAGAAATCCACACAGACTTCCCTATTTACAGTGGCTACAAAGGTGGGAAGCACTAGAGAGTACGTGACAGTGCGCGAGAGTCTCGTTCGTCAGGCTTTATCGCCATCTAATGGAGCGGATGGACAGCGCACCTGCGGCTTGCTTATCTCCAGTCAGATGGAAGTTTCTTTGGGATTGAAAATGAGCTGTAAATTACAACAGGTAAATTACATTCAATGTGGGATTCATTTTAATCTCTAACGTGTTTTGTTTGTTTTGCTAGAAATGTATTTTACACGTTTGTTGTACGTGTAAGATAGTTGTATTTTTGCGGCTATTAGCTTACGTGAATATGTGTTAGGTGTGTGACTGGTTTAATTCGAATTTTCTGCAGGTTGTGAGGTGTTTATTGACTTTAGTTCATCGCGCGTGTGGTGGATGTAAACGGTCAGGAGGTCTGATGGTTGTCATCAGGGCGCTCTGTGAATCTCCGTCGATTTTAACCGGTAAAAAACGAACAAACTAAACTCATTCTGACGTATTAGACAATATTTAATTGTGTAAGCTTGGTAAATGACTTTTTAATGTTTTATTTGTCGTGACAATTGTTGTCATTCACAGTATCTGCTGCTGGTGCTTGGTGTAGCAAAGTTTCGAAGTCTGCTTTGAAGGGTGAGTATGTAGGGTGTAGGCCATAGCCTATGATAATTGTACTTGTGAATAGGTTAAGATTTACGATGGTTCTTCTGTTTTCCTTTTTAGAGACTATGGCAAGACTTTCTTTACAGGTCCCACCTTGTGAGTGTGTTCATCAAGAAGAGCTTCAGAGGTTTACTGACAATTTTGGGTCATTGTTTTTTACCTATTCTTTTCATGTAAGTGCTTCCTGACTGCATAATCTAAAATTACTTTGTCTTTAATTATCGTACTATAGTGTTTATTTTATTTATTTTTTTATACCTCAGGCATGTATACTGGTAGTCACTTATTATTTATAATTTGTATTATATTCATTTTAAAATATTGGAAAGGCTACTAGTCTGTCAGTGGAGGAAGAACAGTCAGAGATCCAAAAGTTTCTGCACAGACTTAGTCTGGTTCATGCGCAGGTGAGACCAGCGGTGTTCATTTGATACCTGCCTATTTCAAATTATTCTTACAAGATTGATCATCTCCCACAATTACATTGAAATAAACCAAAACATTCTTATGTTTTATAAATGTGTATATTTATCATGTTGAGTAAAACCATTATTCTTTCTCCAGTGAAGATCTGACTCTGCCTTTTTTATATGTTTTAGGTGGAAATCATCTTTGAGATTAGGACAGATTCAACAACACACAAGCAAATGTTCAGGTTACCTGAATAAATATATACACTGCTGTTCAAAAATTTGGGGTCAGTAAGATTTTTTAAAACTTCTATTAAGCAAGGATAGATTCAACCAATTAAATCAGTAAAGCCATTTATAGCCTTATATATATATATATATATATATATATATAGGTGCTGGTCATATAATTAGAATATCATCAAAAGTTGATTTATTTCACTAATTCCATTCAAAAAGTGAAACTTGTATATTATATTCATTCATTACACACAGACTGATATATTTCAAATGTTTATTCATTTTAATTTTGATGATTATAACTGACAACTAAGGAAAATCCCAAATTCAGTATCTCAGAAAATTAGATTATTACTTAAGACCAATACAAAGAAAGGATTTTTAGAAATCTTGGCCAACTGAAAAGTATGAGCATGAAAAGTATGAGCATGTACAGCACTCAATACTTAGTTGGGGCTCCTTTAGCCTGAATTACTGCAGCAATGCGGCGTGGCATGGAGTCGATCAGTCTGTGGCACTGCTCAGGTGTTATGAGAGCCCAGGTTGCTCTTTGGACCACTCAGCAGTGGTCCAGTCCTTTTTGTCTTTAGCCCAGTTGAGACGCTTCTGATGCTGTCTGTTGTTCAAGAGTGGCTTGACTCAAGGAATGCGACAGCTGAAACCCATGTCTTGCATACGTCTGTGCGTAGTGGTTCTTGCACTGACTCCAGCTGCAGTCCACTCTTTGTGAATGGAGTGTGAATGGACTCTAATCACCCTGCAAACCCTCATTTCACGCTGCTGCCATCTGGTAAGCGCTTCCGAAGCCTGATGGCCAAAACTGAGAGACTCAGGAGGAGCTTCTTCCCCCAGGCCATCAGACTCCTGAACTCAGTCACTTAACATCACGTGACCATCGATATACTGACATTGCACTGCACTTTCTGGTCTCGTTGTTACTGTGTAACAACCTGTTATAAACCTGTTTGCACATTATACTCTTTGTACATTTGTTAACCACATATTTATAAGTCTACAGTTTACTCACTACACAGTTTACTCCACTTATTTTATTCCACTTCTTTATTTTTATTTTTTACTTTTTTCTACTTGACTTGATTATTTATAATTCTACACATATATATATATATATATATATATATATATATATATATATATATATATATATATATATATATATAGTACTAGTTTTTTATTCTATTTCTATTATAATTTCCTCCTTGTGCTTTAACTGTGAATTTGCACTGTCCATGGAGCGGACCTGTTTACATTTCACTGCCGGTTGTATATTCTGTATATAACTGTGTATGTGACAAATAAAACTCTTGAATCTTGAATCTTGAATATCCCCCACATTTTTGAATGGGTTTTGTTTCTCAATCCTCTCCAGAGTGCGGTTATCCCTATTGCTTGTACACTTTTTTTCTACCACATCTTTTCCTTCCCTTCGCCTCTCTATTAATGTGCTTGGACACAGAGCTCTGTGAACAGCCAGCCTCTTTTGCAATGACCTTTTGTGTCTTGCCCTCCTTGTGCAAGGTGTCAATGGTCGTCTTTTGGACAACTGTCAAGTCAGCAGTCTTCCCCATGATTGTGTAGCCTACAGAACTAGACTGAGAGACCATTTAAAGGCCTTTACAGGTGTTTTGAGTTCATCAGCTGATTAGAGTGTGGCACCAGCTGTCTTCAATATTCAACCTTTTCACAATATTCTAATTTTCTGAGATACTGAATTTGGGATTTTCCTTAGTTGTCAGTTATAATCATCAAAATTAAAAGAAATAAACATTTGAAATATATCAGTCTGTGTGTAATGAATGAATATAATATACAAGTTTCACTTTTTGAATGGAATTAGTGAAATAAATCAACTTTTGATGATATATTCTAATTATATGACCCTTTTGTGTGTGTGTGTGTATATATATATATATATATATATATATATATATATATATATATATATATATATATATATATATATATATATATATATATGTTTCTAAATGCCATTCTTTCTATTTACAAAAACAATCCTTTAAAAAAGTGTCAAAGTTTTTGACAAAAATATATAGCAGTACAATCATTTTCAACATTTATAGTAGTAATAAATGTTTCTTGAACAGCAAATCATCATATTAGAATCATGGGGTCTTGTGATATCTAGCTATATAGCTTTAGCTAGCTTTCCCATCTCAGAATAAATTGCATGTCTAAATATATTATAGAAAACAGCTTGTTTAAATGATAATATTTGTTCACAATATTACTGTTTACTGTCATTTTGATCAAGCCAAATAAGAGACTTCAAAAACAATAAAAATCTTACTGACTCCAAATAATAATAATAAAAACCCAAATGTTGTTGCTTTTACTCATCTCTGTATTGAAGTCTTACAGGTCTACTCTTTAAACCTTCTCATTATTATTACAAAAAAAAAAAAAAATGTTTTGTGTGTAATAGTCTTTATTTGTTCTTTTATAGTGGAGTGGCAGGAAGTAAAGTTTCAGTGAAGGATCACAGAATTTCTATGGATGCTACCGCATACGGACAGTCAGTTGCTGCGAAATTGTTTTAAACAGACCAACTTAGTGTCAAGCAGAATCAACACAAGACTGGCCATTCAGTTTTAACATCCTGAATATCTGTCTTTACTTGCATTTTTTTTTTTGTCGCATTTTGATTCTGTAATTTTATTATGAAGGAGTCCATTCTCTGTGCGGTGTTTCCCATCCTGTCCACAAATGCACCCAGTATTGGGAGACACACTGAGTTGTGTGCTCCCCACTGACATAATAGGGGCTGGACTGTGTGGGGAAATGAGCATGGTTACCATGGCAACACTTGCACCCTGTATGGATCAGTATTCCAACTGGCCCTCTCATCTCTCATACATACGGATATCCTTTGTAATGGTAACATAATAATCGTTATTCAAATTTAAGAGCATGCATCTGATTTTAGGCTACTTGCCTTACAAATATGATTGGTCTTCTTTTGGTAAAAATGTGTGTATGTATGTGTATGTGTATATGTATATATGTGTATATATATATTATAGATAGATAAAGATATAGATTTTGTTGTTTTCCTTGACATTCATCTCACATGCTAGTGTACAGTCCATGTGGCATGCCTCTAATGCAACAAACACAGATGAGTTTCCTCCAGAGTTTGGCTACTTCACTCTCCTGGTCAGCTCTTGGCATTTCTAAAGTCCGTTGTATGAAAGCACAAAAAATCCATGGTAAATGACAGGACTAAATGGGGAGAAAATGGGGAAACTTAGGGCCAGTTCATTCACTGTTATAATTTTATGGATGGCAGCCTTGCTACAAAACATAAAGCACAATCACCATTGGCTTTGAGGCTAAAGTTGTTCAGACAGTTGTCCAGCATGTGTATATATTATTTAATTATGTCTTTTCTCTTCATAGGCTCTCTGTGTTCTGATGTAGAATTCTCTGTTGAAACTGACTACAGTCAGGAAACAAGATGTAGTGATGCTGTACAGCAGAACATTGTGGCAGATTGGAGCCGTGCTGTAGAACAGACTCTGACGGTCTTCATTTTCACTCAGTACACTGACCCCTTCTGCTCCCAGATCTCTGACTTTATAAGTGAGTTCCATCTGCCTGCCCTATCACGTAGACGTCTTAAGGTCTTAATATTTTCTGCTGAAGTTCTGCTTTTAAATGTGTCAGGCAGTGAGGAGGTGTTCGAGAGACACTTGGATGCAGTTCTTTGGTACAATGGAGATCAAGTGAGGACGACTCTACAGTCTACCATGAAAAAACACTGAAAAGATTCCAGCAAAGACACACTGTAAGATTTGTCTGTTAATGGAGTTTACTTGCACTACTGTTCAAAAGGTTAGGTCAGTTTTTATATGTATAGTATTTATATATATAAATATATATATATATATATATATATATATGAAATGCAACTTTATGCACAACTGCCAGCCTGCATGGAGAAGTTCTTGAGACTCCAGAAGCTTCAAAAAACGTTCACAGAGTTCTCTCGTGCTGTAAATTACTCACAAATCGTGTGATAGTTTGATGATCTCCATTCAGTTTTCACACAATATTAGTTGTTTTCATGCCTTTTGCAAAACATTGCACCATTTCATGCTTTTCATCTTCAGAAAGATCTTTCTTGCTCCCCATATTGCATAAGGACTGACTTATTAATGTTGGACATCCTCTTTAAGTAGAGTTTCCATATACATAAGTAGACCTGGCAAACTATTTAATAAACTTGTCTGAGATACCAGTTATCTAAAAAGATATGGAGACAAACACTTTCTTTGAACAACTAAAATCTGAATGTTTATTGTACTGAAAGCCTACTGATATTTCTGTTTCCGATAAGTGCTGAAATGTTGAACTTTCTATTCATCAAAAATCTTAAACAAAATACATCACTATTTCCAAAAATAATAAGCAGCACAACTGTTTTCAACATTGATAATAATAAGAAATGTTTCTTGCTCACCCATTCAGCATATTAGATTGATTTCTGAAGGATCATGATTCATGTGACACTGAAGACTTTAGTAATAGACTTTCAAAAAATCTCACAGACCCTAAATGTTTGAACAGTGCTGTACATGGAAAAATTGTGACAACTATAGTCATTGTTTAAACAGACATATTTTCTGTGTGTACTTCAGGCCAGGCAGAGGTTGGATTCTGCCGTGCCCATTGTCTTGAGCTCAATGAACAGTGTAATTGCCAGCAGCAGCAGTGGAGAGTTTCGAAGAGCTTGTTTTGATAGCATGAGGGTATAATATATATGGCTATAATTTATACTGGTTCCCAAAACACCCTATTTTACATGTCATTTCACTTCTTATTCTTAAGAACAGTGCTTTCTTGCTTCTGAAAGTTGTATAAAATGTTTAAAACTGAGTTTGTTTTAGGTCACAAGCTCCTGCGAGTTACATGTATCGCTACAGCAGTCGCTTCAAAGCATTGTGGATGGCCGCTTTGCTCCAAAGCGCATGTGTAACAAAGAAATGGTGCTGTTGCAAAACTTGTTTCATATTATTTAATTTCTGCATTCATGATTTTGCCTTCTTTATAAATGTTTGTGATTTTAATCTTAAAAGGTGGTGGAGGCTGTTAGCTCTGAACAAAGTAGTCTTGACTGCTGGGAGGAAGGTAAGTTTAAAGGGTACATAACACACACAGTTTCTGGCAATCTCATGTTAATCTTGAGTACCTATAGAGTAAAAGTAGAGTATTGCATCCTTCATATCTCCAAAGAGTCTTTAGTTTTATCATATTTATAAAAGACAGATACGCTGTACCGATTCTTTCTGAAAACAGCCGAGCTCCTGCAGGCGTGCAGTGGGCGGAGCTAAAGAGTCACGAGTACACACACAATACATCATGGCATTATCCCTGGATAACGTTCTATTCAATATACGTTCGTGTTGTTGATATTATATGCACTTACGTGCCGATTTCCAACAAAACAGACATTTGATGCAGTTCACTCACTGGTTTCAACTCATGACCAAGAACAAACAAACTGCATTCACTGTTACCTTAAAGTCCTAATGAAATCAAAATCGATCTTATTATACTTTGTTAGCACACATTACAGGTCTTAGGGTGAACAATTAATCCATGCAAGTTAATACACAGGAAAGAAAATAGTTTGCCGTGGTAATCTTTAAATCAAAATCTGAAAAGTAACTTCCGGTCTGGAATGGCGTTCCCTTTCCGATGATGTCAGTTTGACAGCTTGGGTTTGAATATCCTTAACCACTCCCCTCCAACCGTTAGTCTGCTATGAGCGAGAATTGGAGAGGAGGAGTGCTGAAGTAAAGCCCTGCCCTCTATTTCGTGCTGAAGTAAAGCCCTGCCCTCTATTTATTTTAGCCCTGCCCAATATTTCGTTTCACTTGGAAATACGTCACAACACTGAAATAAAATCATTTGCAACTTCTGGTTCACAGGGACTTTAATGCAAGGTTATCTTTCCCTCACAACCAAAAACACACTTCTTTGGTGACATTGTTGATTTTGTGGTCTAAAAACAAAATGACAGTGCTGCCGATGGCTTTTTTTTTAACCCAAACAAAGCTCGTTGATGTTGATCATCTGGGAGAAATGCCCATACAAGCAATGCCACCCATTATGATGTCATACTTGGAAAATAAATTCTGAAACATATTCAAATCCTGGAGGAGTGTATTTGGCACAGAAATACTCTGTCATATGTCCAACATGTTTTTATTTAAATTTTGGCTGTTTAGCGTGAGAATCTCTTTTTTTTTTTTTTTTTTTTTTTTACAGTGTAAATAAGTCAGAATGCATGATATAGCATTAGACCCCTCCTTTAATAGTCTTCATACAATAATTCTGCCAGGAACTCTTATGATACAGAAGCACCACAGAAATCAAAAAGAAATCATAGAGATTTGTTATATTTTGAAACACGTTAATTCCTTTTTTCAGCATTTGAAAATCCACCAGAACTGTCTTCTAAGAGGATTCACTGTGACTTTGAATCACCCAGCTTTATCCCCAAGAAGAGGCAATGCTCAGAGTCATTCTCTGAGAATTCTGTCACCTTCATGAACAGTGTCTTTGAGGCAGCAAACATCCAGAGAAGTCCCCTGTCCCCTATACAGCTTCCTCAGAGTCAGCAAACTGGAATGATCGCATACATGCCCTCATCGCTGAGCCTGGCTAAAATAAACAATGAACAGGTGGATAACTGTATGCTGTTTATTCAATCTGGTATGTAGCCCAGAACTCAATCCTAATCATATCCTAATTTTTTATTTATCTTTCTTTGTGAAGGTGGAGAAGCAGTGGCTCCAAGAGCTTGAGAACTTTTCTGAATGGGACTGAGAATGGAATGAGATTCTAATGTTGCTTTGTTGACATGTTGAAATATTTTTGATTCTTTTATTTATCTTTGTATATTCTACTCCTATGTATGTTTAAGATAGAAGTCTTTCTTTGTTGTTGGCTACATTAAAACTCACCTGTTTATGAATATATCCTAAATGTTTGAGTTAAATGTATAGCCAGGACATATACACTACCATGTATAGTTGTCAGTGTTGGGCTCAAGTACTCAAAAATGTAATTTATTACTCATTAGTTACGCCTTTCAAAAGTAATATTATTACTTTACTTATTATTACCCCCGCCAACAGTAATTAGTTACACTACTAGTTACATTACTTTTCCATAAAAGCCTGTAAATCCATGAAAGTTACAGATAAATGAAGAGTACAACTGGCTCAAACTGATGAAAAGCCACAATTTGTTAAACAACTTCTATTTATTATGTACCCCTATTTACATGTGACAATAAAATAATGGCTAATCTTTTGACGAAGCTAGCTTGCTTCGTTGGTGACGTCACATAAGTACACGCATGGCAATGATTATGAAAATTAATAGGGATGTTTGGATTTTAGAATTTCGAATCATTAGTGATTGTGACAAAGTAACTAGTAGTATTTTTTGGGGATGGGTAACTAATATTATTACTTACATTTTATTAGTAATTAGTTACACTACTAGTTACCAGGGATACCAAGTAATATTATTACTGTAATCCATTACTAGAAACTACTGCCCAACACTGATAGTTGTATATCATATGTAAGTTGGGCCTACATATTAATTTCTTTACAAAACCAAACCAAACCAACCATTTTTAAATCGAACCAGCTTAGCTTCCGACAGAGACTGCATAATTATGTTAATTTAAAACATGACAAAATAAGAACGTGACCAATTTTGAAACCCTAAAGATATATAGCTCTGAATTTCTTGGCAGCAGTGCTCCAGTGAGGGGCTCCTCCACTAGGAGACCTCCCTGCGAGACTGCAGACACTGGAAATAATAACGCTCTCTCGTTCAATCACTCACGATCTCGCGAGCTCTCCGTCTTCACTGTTACAGTGTTATGTTCGTCATGGACTGCGTTGAGTTAGTCGAACACCACTAATAAATAATGGACTGAGCTTCGTAAAGGTAAAGCATGTCTAACGGCGTGTTATTTATTCCCGCTTCTGTGTTTAATATGTATATAAATAGCCCAGCAACTGTAGCATCTTGCTAAGCTGTAACTAACGTTAGGTGTCAGGCTAGGCTAACTGAAAGACACCGGCTGCAGTCAGACTCAGTTAGCAGTGTGTCTTGTTTACTGAGCGGCAGTCTTCACTTAAGCTGATAGAAATTAAAGTAGTCGTACGTTTAGACATCTGCTGCTTAGCTCAGGGACGGAGTGACGGGATATCTACTTAGCGGGGTTCTGATATCATTGGGTGGTAATTCTAAACGTATGCTAATCTAACTAACTTTGACTTTTAATGAATTGAAAAGGTTTTTATGTAACTGTTTGGAGAGGTTATCTTGGATCCCTCTGTCACATTAAGCTAATTAGCTGACAGTCACTATGACTGTGGACAATATTCGTTCCAGCAGGTTATTTTAAAATTCAATGTAATGTGTTGAGTTTTGTGCATAGAGATCTGACAAATGTCATATGTTTGTACACATGATCATGTTGCTCTAATTGGCTTAATCTAATGTTTGTAGACTAGTCCACACTCCTTTTTTACCATTGATATGCTTCGTTGTTATACATGCATTCAGGGACCTTCATTTACTAACGTCATTTAATGTAAATGTCCAGCAGGATTCATTGTGTGTCTCCTGGACTTGCCACAGAGAGGATGTTCCCCTGCCTGGCCCATAGACCATGGAAAGTCCTCTGCCAGGTCTACCTGCAACAACGAGCCCCTTTGTCTCAGAGACCATTCAGAATAGCAAAGCCATGTTTTGGTAAGAGCATCATGATCAGATTCATTCTGTGTTTCATATCTTGTCATTCAACATTGGTATCAATTAAATGCAATAATCCTAGACTAGAATTATTCTGATTACACCACTGTGATAGGTTGGCAAAGTGGAGGGGGGGTGCACAAACTCTGGTTTAGCTTCCCTGATTCCAGAGTCACTTCCTTGATGTGGACACCAGTCCAGAACTGTTCCACATCAAGCAGTGGTAAAGATGGATCTCCAGCAGGCCCTGTAGAGCCAACACCCACTGAGAAAGCACAAGCTGCACAGCCCTCTGCAAAAATTGCTGGTAATGAACTCAGAGTGACTCCCCATTTTCTTATGCTTGTTCATAGGCATTTGAATGTCTAAGTTAGCTAATTTATACGTATAGAATGTTTCTATAAAAAAAATTACATAAACATAAATACTGTATACAGTGTGTGTGTGTGTGTGTGTGTGTGTGAGAGAGAGAGAGAGAGATTTTTTTGGACCCCTGCTAATTTATCTAGTATTTTCTTTGCCCTTTTTAGGTGCTAAAGTTAGCTCTGGTAAGTGAATATAATACATGTGTGGTAATTATGATTTATTATAAAGGTTGGGTTTTATTCATTTGTTTTTTCTTTTTGCATTTGAGATTCTAAACTGACGAAAACAGAGAGCATTCAAGTGAAAGGTAGTGCATTCTTCTTTTATTCACAGAAAAGGAATTCTGTATTCAGGATTCTATGTATTTTAAGTATCACTTGTGTTTTTAGTACGGGCTGTGCTGAAAAAAAGGGATTATGGCATCAAATACACCCAGAATAATTTCATCACCGCAGTCAGAGCTATGAATGAGTTCTGCCTCAAACCCAGGTACCTTTAACAAGTTGAGCTTTTGCAGTTTGCATTTTGTTGCTCTTCCACCATGTTTACATGTGAATCTATGCATTTTTGTGTGTGTTCAAAGTGACCTTGAGCAGCTTAGAAAAATCCGTCGACGTAGTCCCCATGATGACACAGAAGCCTTCACTGTCTTCCTGCGATCGGATGTGGAGGCAAAGTTTGTACAACTATCTTACACTACCATTCAAAGGTTTGGGGTCAGTAAGACTTTTGTTTTGAGTAATTAATACATTTATTCAGTAAAGACATTTACAATCTTTCTATTTCATATAAAAGCTGAACTTTCTATTAAAGAGATTTGTTTCTAAACGCATTATAAATGTTAGAAATTTATTGCTGAAACACATTATAAAGACTGTGTAGTACTGAATTGTGGAATTAGACCGTCAAATGGTTTTTCACCATTGCTGTGTTCAGGATTTTTTAGGCAGGGCAAAAATGGTGGCTCGATGATGCACTGGAGCCACTGAGCATGTGGCCCCTCCCCCAGCACTATCATAACTGTGGTGACGCACTGGAGCCACTGAGCATGTGGCCCCTCCCCCAGCACTATCATAACTGTGATGATGCACTGGAGCCACTGAGCATATGGCCCCTCCCCCAGCACTATCATAACTGTGATGATGCACTGGAGCCACTGAGCATGTGGCCCCTCCCCCAGCACTATCATAACTGTGGTGACGCACTGGAGCCACTGAGCATGTGGCCCCTCCCCCAGCACTATCATAACTGTGATGATGCACTGGAGCCACTGAGCATATGGCCCTCCCCAGCACTATCATAACTGTGATGATGCACTGGAGCCACTGAGCATATGGCCCTCCCCAACACTATCATAACTGTGATGATGCACTGGAGCCACTGAGCATATGGCCCCTCCTCAGCATTCTCATAACTGTGATGATGCACTGGAGCCACTGAGCATATGGCCCCTCCCCCAGCACGATCGTAACTGATGACACTGGAGCCACTGAGCATATGGCCCCTCCCCCAACACTATCATAACTGTGATGACGCACTGGAGCCACTGAGCATGTGGCCCCTCCCCCAGCACTATCATAACTGTGATGATGCACTGGAGCCACTGAGCATATGGCCCCTCCCCCAGCACTATCATAACTGTGATGATGCACTGGAGCCACTGAGCATATGGCCCCTCCCCCAACACTATCATAACTGTGATGATGCACTGGAGCCACTGAGCATATGGCCCCTCCCTCAGCATTCTCATAACTGTGATGATGCACTGGAGCCACTGAGCATATGGCCCCTCCCCCAGCACGATCGTAACTGATGACACTGGAGCCACTGAGCATATGGCCCCTCCCCCAACACTATCATAACTGTGATGATGCACTGGAGCCACTGAGCATGTGGCCCTCCCCAACACTATCATAACTGTGATGACACTGGAGCCACTGAGCATATGGCCCCTCCCCCAACACGATCATAACTGTGATGATGCACTGGAGCCACTGAGCATATGGCCCCTCCCCCAGCACGATCGTAACTGTGATGATGTACTGGAACCACTGAGCATATGGCCCCTCCCCCAACACTATCATAACTGTGATGACGCACTGGAGCCACTGAGCATATGGCCCCTCCCCCAACACTATCATAACTGTGATGATGCACTGGAACCACTGAGCATGTGGCCCCTCCCCCAACACTATCATAACTGTGATGATGCACTGCAGCCACTGAGCATATGGCCCCTCCCCCAGCACGATCGTAACTGATGACGCACTGGAGCCACTGAGCATGTGGCCCTTCCCCCAGCACTATCATAACTGTGATGATGCACTGGAGCCACTGAGCATGTGGCCCCTCCCCCAACACTATCATAACTGTGATGATGCACTGGAGCCACTGAGCATATGGCCCCTCCCCCAACACGATCGTAATTGATGACACACTGGAGCCACTGAGCATATGGCCCCTCCCCCAACACTATCATAACTGTGATGATGTACTGGAACCACTGAGCATATGGCCCCTCCCCCAACACTATCATAACTGTGATGATGTACTGGAACCACTGAGCATGTGGCCCCTCCACCAACACTATCATAACTGTGATGATGTACTGGAACCACTGAGCATGTGGCCCTTCCCCCAACATGATCGTAACTAGAGCACATTTGCATCAGTTCGATCGTCAGTTACTGTCAGTACCGTTAGTAACTACAGTCTACAATTTACAAATAAAATATTAAAATAGAAAGCATTTATTTTAAATTGTAATAATATTTCACAATAATATTGTTGTTACAGTATTTTTGATAAAATAATTTCAGTCTTGATCATAAGAGACCATAGAACAATAAAAAAACTGTAAAAAAATCATACTGACCCCAAACTTTTTACCAGTAATTTATATTCTTTTGGGCATCAGGTGTTGGCAAAAAATAAGTAGAGAGATGAATGAGTTTTGGTCTACTTATTTAGAGCGCTGGATGTATGGGGAAGTCAAGAGGCACTCACTCGAGAGAGGAATCTCAGGAAAGAAGTGGAAAAGGAGTACCAAGAAAGTATGTCATTCTCTCCTCATTTACTGCATGACCTGCATTCTGCTGTTTTCATGTCATCTGCTGACTTAATAAACATTTGTATTATTTCTCTTTCTCATTCAAGACATATTTAGAAATCAGCAGCTGTTGAAGGAATACAAGGACTTCTGGGGAAACACAAAGGTAAGAACAAGTACAAACCTGTCAATATAATGTTTGTGTTTTGTTACCAACCTGGGCGTATCCAGTCCTCATGATTCGTAATCTTCTGTCCCTTTGTGTGCTTTTTCATATTGGTCTTGTGTGATCATGCTGCTCTTATTTAATCTCAAAGGTGATTAAATTGTGCTTTCAGCTAACTGTGTTTTTGATATTGTGTGTGTCTCCTATAGCCTCGGTCTAGGAAGAGAGCAACATTTCTAGAAGGGCCGGGAAAAGTGGTGATGGTAGCTATATGCATGTAAGCCTTACGTTTGTGTTACACCACCATCAATATCAGAGCCAGTCAGTCAATGAATGAGTTCTATGCATAAAGGAGAAGCCAACCCCATGCTCAATATCTATTAGATTAAGGATATTGAGTTATAGGGCATGTGCTCTCACATGAGGCCTGTGTTCATTTGACTGTTATCTTTCAAACAACCAGACCTGTGTCTAGTACATTATACAACAAATCAAATCATGT
This sequence comes from Paracanthobrama guichenoti, assembly GCA_018749465.1. NCBI lineage: Eukaryota > Metazoa > Chordata > Actinopteri > Cypriniformes > Gobionidae > Paracanthobrama > Paracanthobrama guichenoti. The sequence continues at coordinate 31,523,396 of CM031956.1, read as the reverse complement.
GTTGAGGAAAGCAGTTACATTAAGCCATTTCTAGTGTTTTCTGTGGACATTGTAATGTGTAATTTATTTGTAATAATTTATTGATAAAAAAAAAAACAGCAAAAATAGTAATGTTGTGAAGAAGTGTTTTTGACTTTAACATATAATTTATTCCTGTGATGATGAAACTGCATTTTCAGAATGATTACTCCAGTCTTCAGTGTCACATGATCCTTCAGAAATCATTCTAATATGATGATTTGCTGCTCAAGAAACATTTATTATTATTATCATCAACGTTGAAGACCGTTGTGCTGCTTAATATTTTTGTGGAAATTCGGGCTGATCCGAATACCATTTTTTGAGCTTCGGTAGTAATCAACACCGAATATTCGGAGGGAGGGGGCTGAACATGTTCTTCTCTCTAATAAAGGCAGGAATCTCGAGAAGTGGCGCGCCTCACGCGGGCAAGGCTTATATGCTCCGTGAACAGACACTGCACTAGTGACAAAACACAGGTCTGTTACATCCCAGTAACAAGCTCCTGTATTTGGCAGAAGATTAATTTAGATTGATAATAATGCAACACCGGTTACATCACTTGCCCACTGCAGCATTGCCCCCATCGTCGTTTAGAATAAAAATTTTTATAGTAATAAAATTATTTAGTTCCGTTAGAGAAGACACTACAAATAAAAACTGAACATGTCTGCTTAATGCAGTGTGAGCCAAACAAGAGTCGCACAGACCAGCAGCAGGAGCCAGATTTCACTCATCATGGCAGTGAGGAGCACAGAATATTTAGTTTCAAAGTGAAATGTAAAAGCGCCTATTTATGTGAGTTTGTCAACTGTTTTGTTGTTGTTTCTCATTAAGAATAATAGGCTAATGAACCCACCATTCAAGCAACCCGCCCCAAAATTGGCGCTAATTCTAAACCGAAAGTAAAATGCGCACGGCCGCACTGTCATTCATTCAGGGCTGCAGTGCACAAGTACTGTAATGTGACGGTGAGGGAAAATGTCCTCACCGTCACATCCCTAACAGGTAAAAAGGCTAATTAATTTTGTTTCTATTATTCTATTTTCCACAATGTCAAACCAACGCAGCTTAACCCAAAATACAATCTCAGGTATGCGCTTCTGGCCATTCAAGCTCATGCTCATCTAGACAGGGAATACTCCAGTTGCAAGGAACACTTTAGTAGGCTAAGAAGCAAATATATCGTTAAGTATAACGATGTTGGGTTCCTTCAACTGTCCATCCTATTAAAAATGGCTAGGGTATATAAGATAATTGTAAAAAAAAAAAAAAAAAAAAAAAGTATTGCATTTCGCCAGATTTTGTTGTGTAAAATTTCAAACTCGAATGAGAACCAGGAGGATGCCAGGTGTGCGCAAAAAAAAAAAGTGAATGAATATTCAAATCCCAAAATTTAAAATCGAATGCCAACCCACCGAACGAATATTCGGATCCAGCCCTAGTGAAAATAGACACTTCTTTGAATATAAAGTTTGAAAGAACAACGTTTATTGGAAATAGAAATTTTTTGCAACAATGTAAAAGTGATTCAATGAAAGTGATTCCTTGCTGAATAAACCTTTGATATATATAATACGTATGCATCAAGTGGAGATATAAATGTCTAATTTCACTTTTGTAATCTGTAGAAATGGACTGAATTTTTTCTTCAAGCTGTTGGCATGGGTTTATACTGGATCTGCCAGTATGTTTTCAGAAGCCATCCACTCGCTGGCTGATACCTGCAATCAGGTGAGGTGGCATTCATGTTTGTCTTATCACCTTTATGTATTGGCCATTAGGTTTACACAAAAATGAATGCAGCGCACTCTAGATGCCTCTGTCATCTTATCTGCTCTTCATGTCGGAGGAGAAATCAGGGCTCAGGCAACTCCTTCATACACAGAGTGGACACCGACAGGAGTAAAGAAGGCATTCAAGGAGTTAGAAGAAAAGAAAAGTCCAAATGCACTTGGTTACAAGGATGCAATCCACAGTTCTGGTGCAAATAAACGTGACACTGTGAAATGGTACATGCTCACAGCTAGCGTTAAGGTTGTTTCAGACATGACGCTACAGTTGTGAGTGTCTAGTAGTCTAGTAGTTTATTTTCACAGAGAACGCGTTTTTGCATTCCACTGGGCTGATTTTCCATTGTTTTTCTATGTGAACATGCGCTAGACGGATGTGTTTGACCGTTGCGTATGCGTCTTTTGCAGATGTTGTTCATATGGACATCTGACTGCTAAGTAGGGTTTGTTTTTCAGCGTTCATGTGCACCCGTACTTTACTGTGAAGAGAAGGTCAGGGAAGAATCTGTAGATGGAAAATCTCTGTATAAGTTTATAATAAATAACCTTTTGTGCATTTGCACTGTTTGTTAGCAAAGGTTTATTTATTATTTAAGTGTTTGTTTGTTTTGTTTTTTGGATTAAAAAATTTGACACCTCAATTTCATTATCTAAATAATTAAAAGTTAATTTTCATTTGAAAGCGTGTAGACAAGCCTAATGATGTATGATTTAAAACTAAAGTAGATAGTAGGGATGCACCGAAATGAAAGTTCTTGGCCGTATACCGAATACATTTTTTCACTTTTTATTTATGTATTTGTGCCAATTTTTTCACCATTGTATAAAGTCTATATGTGCATTTTACTATTTTGTCTTGCTTTTCAAAGAAAAAATCAATTACAAAATTACAATTTAAAAATATTTATTTAACCAGCAGACATTATACCAAGAAAGCACAATATAACTTAAATTATAAATTTGTAAAATAAAAATATTTCTATTTGGCTATCTTTGAGTCCCCTTCTTGAATGGCCTATATTAGGCATTGACTGTTGAAAGAATACTCCTACAACAAAAAGTGCATTAAATGAAAAATTGAAAAGTGGATGAACCCACAACAAATGAATAATCGTCCTAGACATAAGCCTGCTTAGCCTACTTCTTCAGGAAAAGTGGCAGGTTCTTTATGAAAAGTAGCTTCTCTGCTTTCTCACATGAAAGTTGGTTCCTCTTCTCTTCGATGACATGAGATGCAGTCTCGCGCTGTCAATGCTTGTGCCTGGAGCAGACAAGTACCTTGGATCAGAAACGTTAAATCGTTAAATATTTAAATATTGCTGTTTTTTGACAGTTTGGGACTGGAAGGAAGAAGCTGCTGCTTCTTTCTCGTACTCCACATGCTGTTCGGGGTGTCTTGATTTTAAAGGATAAATTAAAATTTTACTGCTGTAAGTTTTTTGCAGCTGCACCCCCTCTAGAGTAGTCATTTCAGCAGAACAGTGTCTGCAAACAGCCATTCTTCCACACTGCCGACATGTTTGCTGCATTTACAAAGCGTGCTCTGCGCTGGAATCAAAAACGTCATTGTTCGGTAATATTTATTTGCCCTTTTCACTTATTGAAAAGGCGACCATTCGGTGCATCCCTATTAGAAAGACATATATACATGTCCCTTCTTTTAATTAATCTCTTACTCTATCTCTCACAGGCACTTCTTGCAATAGGCATCAGTCAATCTGTCCGGAACCCAGATGCCATCCATCCGTATGTACAACTCATGCAGACTGTTCAGACTCCATCCATGTTGACCTCCATATCCACTGGTCATGTCTAAACCTACTGTCCTTTCTTATTAAAGGTACGGCTTCTCCAACATGCGTTACATTGCCTCTCTCATCAGCGGAGTGGGCATCTTCATGATGGGTGCTGGCTTGTCCTGGTATCACGGCATTATGGGACTCCTGCACCCTCAGCCAATAGAATCACTGCTCTGGGTTAGTAGCATTCAGTTAGAACTTGTAGATGTGCATTTATTTGATCAAAAACAGTAAAGTCAGCAAAACAAAATTATTTTTTAATATCCATTTTAAAATGTCATTTATCCCTGTGATGACAACAGAATTTTTAGCATCATTAGTCTTCCAGTGTCACATGAAACATTTCGTATTATTATCAGGGTTGAAAACGGTTATGCTGCCTAATATTTATGTGGAAACCTGATGCATTTATTTGCAGGTTTCTTTGATGAATAGCAAGTTAAAAAGAACAGTATTTATTTAAAAGAGAAATCTTTTGTAACATTATAAATGTTTACTGTTACTTTTGATCAATTTAATGTGTCTTTGCTGGATTAAAATGGAATTTCAAAAAAATCTTACTGACCTCAAACCTTTGAACAGTAGTGTATATAGCTGTTTATTTATTTATTTATTTTGTCTTTTGTAGGCATACTGTATTTTAGCAGGATCTCTGGTATCTGAAGGAGGTGATGTGGTTTCTTCTTGCATGTTTTCATTAGCATTCACAAAGGTTTGACAGTGTCACTAATATCATCTATCTGCTACTTTCCCATAAAGCTACACTATTAGTGGCTATTAATGAGATCAAGAAGAGTGCACATAAACAAGGCGTGTCCTTTTATGAGTATGGTATGTACCTTTTGGTTAACTTTTTTTTTTTTTTTTTTTGATGCTAATATACTTATAGTTTTGACACAATTTGGAGATGATCAGTTTGATAGTTGTTTGTTTGTGGACGACAGTGATGCAAAGTCGAGACCCCAGCACTAACGTGGTCCTGTTGGAGGACGCTGCTGCTGTGCTCGGAGTGTTGCTGGCTGCTGGATGTATGGGACTCACGTCTCTTACAGGTAAAAATAAACTCAAGAATAAACATGAGACTTTTGAAGTAAAGTACGCGTTGTCATACCTGACCCCCCTGTTTCATGATGTATGTCATTCTTTCCTCCTCCTAAGGTGTAGACCACAGGGGTCAAGCTTAATAAGCATATAGGATTGAGCTTTATAACATTGTAAGAGCAGTTGATGTTCTTTTTAAATTTGTAAATCCACATCTCTATACGCACTAGTGTTCTCTCACAAAGTCAACATCTACGGCTGCCCATAAGCTAGTTCCTCTTGCCCTGTGGCTTACATGGCTTTGTGGGAAATGTGTGTAAAGATCTGGAAAATACTCTATTCAGTAAACCTCCTTTCATGCTTGAGAACAGCCCTGATGGCGGTTTCAGCTTAGTTTATTATCTGGTGCTTTACTACAGTTGTATGTTATTGAAGTGTAATCAACCATGAAACTAACAGCAGTGTTATTTTACATAGCAGAGCTTAAAAAGAAAAATAGCACTTTTGTTTCTACCACTAGAGGTCTCTATTGTGCTATTAAAGACTACTGCATCCCATCCCATTTTTGTTTGCATTTTATAATAAGAATCTTTTTAATGTGGAGTCAATATTTATTTGATCAAACATACAGTAAAAACCGTTAAATTGAGATCTCATAAATATAATTTATTCCTGTGATGCAAAACTGAATTATCAGCATCATCATCACTCCAGTCTTCAGTGTCACATGATCCTTCAGAAATCATTTTAATATGATGATTTGGTGCTCAAGAAACATTTATTATTAAGCATTTATTTGAAAGAAATATTGTGTAACATTATAAATGGATTTACTGTCACTTTTGATCAATTTAATGTTCTCAGTTTCTTTCAAACAAACATAATTTTGAACAGTACTGTACTTCTGCGCACTAAATAATGTACTGATGATGCTACATAATTTTTAGAATGTTGTAAGATAGGATGACAATGTATGTGTCAATATTAGCATCTAGGCAAATTGATTACCTCAAGATTCATTATTACGTAACCATAAAGTTCTGCAGTTACATTATTTGGTAACACTTTTACAGTGTCCTACAGGGTCAACCAAACCCTAATCTTACCCTAATCCTATAGTAAGTACATGTAGTTAATAAATATATAATTACACTGTAGCAATGACACCTTAAAATAAAGGTGAGCCCTTGATTTTAAGGTGTCTGTTACACTGTAAAAAAAGTACTGAGAAATATTAAGTAACTACATGTACTCACTTTATAGTTAGTACTATAGTAACTACATGTAACGTGTAACAATGACACTTTAAAATAAAGTGTTACCGAATATGCTTTTCTATAATTCAATGGGCTGTGGTTAATATACCTTATTCATGGTAGATGCTATATTAATTTGACAGTACATCATCAGCACCTTTGATTTGCGTTTTACTAATACTATTCTCACATGCGATTTTTCTAACGGATGGTACATGACTTGTAATGCTCATGTCCATGTTTGTCACTGTTTCATTATTACCTGCATTTCTTCTGCATTGATCCCCTCTCTCTATCTCCCTCTACATAGGTAGCCCCTACTATGACAGTCTCGGTTCTCTGGGTGTGGGCACCCTGTTAGGAACGGTGTCTGCGTTCCTCATTTACACTAACACAGAAGCTCTGCTGGGCCGCTCCATCCAGGCTGAGCATGTGCAGAAGCTCACAGAGTTATTGGAAAATGACCCTGTTGTCAGGTCAGTCCTCTGTCCCTGCCTCTCTCTACTGCATGTCCTCTGCGTGTACCTGCAGTCTGCATAACAAGCTGCCATCTTACAGGGCACAACAGTACATTGAAGTCGGCATTAAATGGAAGCTACGATAGTCTTTTCTTCACTAATTTGTGACGTACACCGATTGTGACCTAATATTGTGTTGGTCCTTTTGCTGCCAAAACAGCCCTGACCCATCAAGGCATTGACTCCACTAGACCCCTGAAGGTGTGCTGTGGTATCTGGCACTAAGATGTTAGCAGCAGATCCTTTAAGTCCTGTAAGTTGCGAGGTGGGGCCACCATGGATCGGACTTGTTTGTTCAGAACAGCTTGTTTGCTTGGATTGAGATCTGGGGGATTTAGAGGTCAAGTCAACACCTCAAACTCGTTGTGCTCCTCAAACCATTCCTGAACCATTTTTGCTTTGTGGCAGGGCACATTATCCTGCTGAAAGAGGCCACAGCCACCAGGGAATACCGTTTCCCTGGCATATGGGATAGTTGTGGTTTGCTATTGCTGTGATCTCATGCGAATGATTGTGCCGCTTTTGTGTCAGAAAACACGTCATCGGAAGAAAAGAGATGGAAGTTATTTTGATTTAAAGATTACAACGTGAATTTAAAAAAAATAAAGATATGCATAAATAAATAATTTATAATGAACGGTGCAATATTCCATTAATAAAATGACTTTATCACCAGAGCAGAAGCAGCCTGTTTCAAATGCTTTTCAAATTCAAGCAAGCTTATATTTGAGAATGTGATGCTTGCCTGAGTTTGAAAAGCATTTGAAACAGGCTGGACAGATTTACATCAGTGTACGTTCTTGCTTTGATGAAATTAGATTTGATGTCCTCACTGCAGGTCATTTTGTCTCCAGGGCGATCCATGATGTCAAAGCCACAGATATGGGGCTGAGCAAAGTACGCTTCAAGGCTGAGGTGGACTTTGATGGGAGAGTGGTGACACGCTCATACCTGGAGAAGCAAGACATAGAACAGATCCTCAACGTACGTGTAGAGAGACGAGGCTTCTGATCTGATGCAGATCATCTGATGTGACTAGTGTTTGTTTGAGGCCTATCTATTGTTGTATAGAAGTAACTAAACTATTAGCACTTTCAACAATTGATGGTAGTCCATTTTTGTGAGCTCTGCATATCAGTTGTACAATTATGTGTGCTAAATGTGTGCGTTTGGCTTGCAGGAGATTCAGCAGGTGAAGACACCAGAGGAGCTGGAGAACTTTATGCTGAAGCACGGGGAGAACATTATTGACACCTTAGGAGCAGAGGTGGACCGTCTGGAGAAAGAACTTAAGGTATCTGATGCGAGTCAAAATCTCCATCCTGACTCTCTTTCGGTAAAATTGGCCACCATGACTCTCATCAAACATGCATGATGTATGGTTAGCTGTCAGAATATTTTCAGCATACATTCGCCACACTCATGGTGCACCATTGTGGAAGCAACACACAAAGCAAACTTATTTGGCCACAACTATTCAAATAAATCAATGTGAAACCTTCCAGTTTCACTCTCCAGTGTTTCATTTTGGAAAAGAGAAATCTGATTTGATATTTCACAGAAAGCATCACTGTAATTGCCTTTTACATTGATGATGTCTTGGCAGACATTGGATACTGAATGTATGTGGAATTTGAGATCTTCCTTTTGCTTTAGAGTGTATTTCTAATTAACAAAAAGGAGATTTATTTCTAAACCATACACTACCATTCAAAAGTTTGAGGTTGTTAACATTTTTAATGTTTTGAAGTCTCTTTTGAGTGGCTCATTTATTTGTTCAATAATACAGTAATAATAGGAAATATTATTATAATTTAATATTAGTATTGTATTATATTATATTAGTTTTATATTAGAATTATTCTTTAATTTGAATTTTCAGCATCGTTACGCCAGTCTTCAGTGTCACATGATCCTTCAGATCCTTTCATTTGCTGCTCAAAAATAAAAAAATTTTCAGGATTCTTTGATTTAATAGAATGTTCAAAAGAACAACATTTATTTGAAATGGGATATTTTTGTAACAATGTAAATGTCTTTACTGTCACATTTGATCAATTTAATGGATCCTTGCTGAATAAAAAAAGTATTAATTTCTTTAAAAAATATATATATATATATATATATATATATATATAATATAATTATTATTTTTATTTTTATTTTTTATTTTTTTAACTGACCCCAAACTTCTGGACAGTAATGTATTTGTTGAATCAAATGTTTTTAAGAACAAGTTAGTACTTTTTTTTTTTTCTTGATTTTTCCTCGACTGATTCCTGACTCCTGTGTCTTCGACAGCAACGTAATCCTGAGGTGCGGCATGTGGATCTGGAGATTTTATAATGCCATGATAGGGGATCAGAATGAAGTGGAAGGAGAACCTCCCGTCCCATTCTCTCCAAACAGCCAATCAGCTGAGGTCTTAAGTTACACTTATCCCACATCACCAAAGCACTAATCTGTACATGGTTTCAGTAGCTGGTTAAGATAGCAAAACCTTAGCCAGTACAAAAAGAACTGGATAACTGGATGGAGACATGTCCAATAAAGATTATTTTACAAGTCATGGATTACAGTTCTAGATGGTAGTTTGTACCATCAGAGCCTTAAAATCATGTCCATGAATTATAAAAAGGACCACTGTTTTATTTAATTTTACTCTTTGCAAGCAAAGCAGCATAAACACTCATATTTCACAAGAGTTATCACATAAGACCAAAACTATTGGTGAACAGGACATCTCTAGGAATCATTTGCATGAAGGGTAAATTGTTACTCTATTGCTTTCCAGATGTCAAGCGACGTTCAAGCGATGTCATTATTATTGAAAGAAAGGAGCTGTGCTTTGTTGAATGTTTATGAGCAAGTTACAAAAAGGACAAACAGTAATTGTAATCTACTGCAAAAAATCAGTTTAAATTGTTTAAAATGGTTTTAAAAACGTTAGATTATTTTGTAATTCCCAAATATTTAAAATAGATAAAAATAGTACTAATAACCTATATTTCTATATTATATCCACATTTATCAGTATCTATCGCCCACCTCAGGCATTTGATGAAGACTGCTCCTATGCTAACAGTACTTATGTCCTCATGCTGCTTTTGGGACACTGTTTACGCTGTCATGTTGTGTGACTGAATGAAGAAAGCAATTGTATATATGCAAAGACAGATCCGTCTTTCTAAAGTCACTAAAACACATCCTGGGTTGGCATTGTTGATTTGCCACCTATTTCTTTTCCAAATAATTATTTACTGTGAAAATACAACACTTTGGTTTTGATATCTGAAAAAGAAGCCCATTGAAATACCCTCACATACATGCAAACAGTACATCTTGTGGTAGTTCTGTCCTCTCTTGTGCTGAAGTCTTAACCTGGATAAGGTTTTGAAACATTCTAATGTGATCAGAGCTTTGACACTTGCTCAGAACAGTCAGACATTTCTATATCTAATGCAGGTTGGATGAACACATTCAAGGTTAAAAAGTTGACACTTTGTTTTGGAAAAGGCTGTAAGAATATATATAAAAAATAAATATAATAAATAAAATATATATATATATATATATATATATATATATATATATATATATATATATATATATATATATATATATATATATATATATATATAATATATATATATATATATATATATATATATATATATATGTTTGTTTATTTGACTCTGATTGTTTGGTTTGATCTTAGAGCTGTTTGGAGCTACTGAAGAAAATTAATAAATTGCAAATAATTTATTAAATCATTTAATAGTTGTCTTTTACTTTGATGGGTTTTTTTATGAATACGTGCTGTTGTGCACCAGTTTGGGGTAAGATTTTTCTTTTTGTGAAAGGAATTTATACTTTTGTTCAGCGAGGATGGATTGAATTGATCAAAAGTAAAATTTTATGCGTATATAATATTTACAAATGCTTCTGTTTGAACTTTGTATTTATCAAATAATCCTGAAAAACGTATATCATGGTTGTAACAAAAATGTATGAATTATGTGATGCTGAAAACTGGAGTAATGACTGCTGAAAATGTTCCTTCACAGAAATTAAGTACATATATATATACATTTAAAAAAAACTGTGTATATGTATACATATATCATTTCGTTATGCAGGCTGTAATTTAAAATTTCTCTTCAAAAACGCAATGTCATTTTATGTTGATTGGCTCAGATGTCTTTCTATTAACCTCCTGGTGCCACTGAGGACATTTACATTTTACTGAATTTCTCTGACACCATACATGTCACAGTTTTAATTGATGTCCTGTAAAGAGCACATTCAGGGCTTTTCAGAGATACCATTTCTTTCACCAGGACAACAACTCCTCCTTGGTCTTTAAAAGTGACTGAATGATCAAATTTAGCACTCTTGTGAAAATGTTAATATTTTGTAATTATCATTTAAATCAAATTTTCAAATGGTTTGTTATAAATCAACATCTCAGGAAAAAAGGGGTTTCTAATCAAAATATGACTTTGTTACAAAACAGGACATTGATTTCATATGTCCATTAAAGAGGACACCGGGACTTAAAGCATGTTTATCACACATTTTGGGAGACAGAACAAGTGAATAGGTTAAGAAATTGCATATCAATGTTACTATAAAATATTAGATATTATTATGAAAATGTTGCCAATTATTACTCCCATTATTACACTTATTTTTGCAGTACACGTTGCTCCAAGAACACATCAATATGCAAATTTGATTCAGTGTAGATACATTGCATTAAATGAATGGGAAAACCCATGCATGGCCATTTTACCCACACAGTGCATAAACAAAATTCATTATTACAATATTTTTTTAACTCTAAATGTATTAGTGAATGAAAAAAATCAATTTTTTTTTGCCTATATATGTCATTTCAAGTGCTTTTATTTTTAAACAACTCCCAGTCCCAGTGTCCACTTATGAGGACATAGCATAACATATTAATAAAATATACATTTTCAAAAAAAAAAAAAAAAATCTATTTGTTTCTTATGCTCTAAACAATGTAATGACATGGGGAAAAAATTAATTCAAAAGATTTCGTTTTCCTGGGTCTTAGGAGGTTACAATAACATTGGCGTTGCAACCTTCAATTATAAAGGCTGTTCTGAAAATAATGTAACCTTACTGATTTACACACCTAAAATGTAGCATCATATAGGACGCTATGGTCAGTAGAAACCGTGATAGAAAAACCGTGTGCATGATGCATCTAAACAGCAGAGATATTGTACATAGGCTGTGTCAAATTTTAGTGAGCAGCGTTGGGAGCATTTGACTCGATTGCGCCCTAAGGTTTCAAGAATGCTTTCTATGTAGGAAGCACACCAGGCTATGAGACACAGCCATAGAGGGGCATGAGAAACGTGTGGCGCATCTGTGATGGTGATCATGAAGAAAGGTACAGACGCCGCGGCTGAACATCGGATTTCTCCCCACGACTGAGGGTAAAATTGCGCCTGTGAAGGTATGGTGTTTTTTCTTTTGATCAGATGGATATTATTTACTCGATAAAGCGTAAGGAAAAACATTGTCGTTGACATTCTTATATATCAAAATAAATCACTGATTCTGCGGAGGTTCTTTAAAATGTGCCGATTTTGTACACGGCGCCCGTTTTTTTTTAATTAGCTTTTTCTTTATAAAATGACAGACACGATATAATTGTATATGTTACCTAAAATACATGAATGCTGTTTCAGTATTGGTTTGTTTGAGTTTAACTGTTATATATCCCGTGTTTGCATCTTTGAATTGTTTATCTACTGTCGATATTTGATATTCGTGTGAATTTTCCTATTGTTATTGATGTCATAGCAAACACAACAATAGGGGGCGCTATCGGCCTTGTCTTGAAGGCCACGTCCTCCACCTTTATTAATTCAGTATTAATGAAAACATCACACTATATTTATGTTATTTTACCTTTCAGTATTGTTTTTTGGCTAACCTTAATGTGACTGGCTGTGTCTGGAAAACCTAACGAGCTAGACAGCATTAGGGGCATCATACCCACATTATGAGCCATTTGCTCATACATAATGTCCAAAAATGCTGCTCTTGCTCACTGGATTTTGAGAGACAGCCAGTGGTTTTATTATGTACCCTCAGTAGACATCACGCACAGATGGTTGACTCTGAGCTTTGAGCCTCTTTACAATGCTGCCTTGTAGACCCAGAATCAAGCAGCATTGTACAGGGCTATGAAAGCACAGAGATATACTTCCATATCAGCCCAGCTGTTTCTGAAGGATTTCTGCCGACCTCGAGTATATTTATGGGTGATTATTTTGTTATCATTGTGATGCACTTGATTTAGACTTCTTTTAATTATTAATAGATTTAAAGCTTTGTTTAATCAGCCCTGTAATTGAACTGAAAAGCGATATTCATATACAGACGTTAGGTCATCCTGTTTCAATGTCAGGCAATTTGATACCTGCATAAGTTTGAATAATTAAATATACTGTACGTAACAAAAAAATCTCTGATTGGCTGGAAAATAATGAAACTAATATGTCTTTTTTTTTTTTTTTTTTTTTTTTTTTTTTTTTTTTTTTTTTTTTCAGTCCTGAGCTTTTCACAGTAGGGAACAGCACCACTCGTTTTGATGTTTACCAGATAATGCTGGGATCACAGGGCTCGGAAAGATGATATGCCTCTCTGAACCAGTAGTTAATTTACTTAATTGCTATATTTATTTACAGTGACAGACAGCATCCATGCTGTTGGATTGGGTAATGCTGCCAGACATCTGTTGGCATGTGACAAAAAAACCTATGCTGTAATAAATAATCATTTTCAAATATCAAATATGGTAAAAACTACACCTGTAGACACAAATTACATTTTCTAAAAATAAAAAAAAACCCAGTTTATTCACAAATAGCAGTTCTTTCTGCATCTCTTGTTTTATGCATGGCTTATGGGGGTGGAGATGGTGTTGGGAAGGGGTTGCAGGCACTTGAAGAGGACCTTAGTGAGAACAGCTGGAGCAGGGCTGGAGACCGTTCTCGTTGCACGCTGTGCACTTCAGGGCTTTGAAGGAGTCGGTGAAGCAGTTGCGAAACACAGACATTTTGCTGCCATGGCACATAGGGCACGGGACAAAGGCAAATCCCCCACACGTCTGGCATGTGTCAGGGTGCTGAACCCTCTACGATCAGACAGAGAGAAATGAGAGTGAATTTGAATGCAGATGCTCTTTGATACTATCTGAGTGATGCTTTATATATTTATAAGAAAATAAGACGAATGCAATCTTGGCTTTATCCATTATTTTGGGCTGCTCTGCACTGTATATTTCATGTATTATTAAAAAGTGTTTGTAATTATATGTATTGACACTGCTTGTTTGAAAATAGCATATAGAAAAGTATTTAAATGTATCTATGTAGAAAATGTAATGCAAATAATATTAATCACTGATATATTTACAGTGTATGTGTGAAGAGATATAATGACCAGCAATAATAAACCTTTCCTCTCATAAGTGGTTCTGTTCTCCTTTACAGAATAAACTATGGCAATAAACCAGAATTGACTTTTGACTTGAGCATAACCAATGTTCTTTTCAATAATTTTAAGTAGGCTATTGGTTACTACACTTAAAAATAAAGGTTCTTTGTTGAAATGTATGGTTCCATGAAGAACCTTTAACATCCATGGAACCTTTTAATTGCACAAAAGGTTCTTTATACGCTGTAAAGAAACCAAAAATAAAACCAAAACAGATAATGTACTGAGGAAAATTACCAGAACATTATCCAGTAATTTATAGACATTTCCATTAACCCTAAAACACAACTCAATGAAGTTCAAAATTCAAAACACAGCTAAAATACCTGTAAAAAAATAAAATAAATGAAAAAATATATACGGAAAATTCTATCAAATGAATACAGAACAGTACATTTTTACTGATTTTATTAAGAGTGTAATGGAAAAGTGTTCTTCTGATTTCTAAAATGTTTTTCACACCTCACCCTTAAATTTCTTAAATTGGTCATTGGTCATTAATTACTCACCCTTATGTCGTTCCAAACCCATAAGACCTTTGTTCATCTTCAGATAACGACTTTATTCAACAATTTCGTTCTAGCCTGTGCCAGTATCCTACGCAGTTTCTGTTGTAAATACAGTGCAGCTCCCGCGTCCTCATCACACGCATGCGTCGTGGAACAGCATTGGCTGCCGTAGAACTCGAAACTGCCTACACTGCCTACAACAGAAACTGTGTATAGGAGACTGACACGGGCTAGAACGAAAAATGTTACATAAAGTCGTAATTTTTGTTTGTTTTTGCACACAATAAGTATTCTCGTCACTTCATAAAATTAAGGTTGAACCACTGGAGTCACATGGACTATTTTAACAATGTTTTTCCTACGAAGTGTTAATTAAATTGCCGTCTATGAAGGGGTCAGAGAGCTCTCGGATTTCATCAGAAATATCTTAATTTGTGTTCTGAAGATGAACGAAGGTCTTACGGTTTGGGAACGACAAGGGTTAGTTCACCCAAAAATGAAAATGCTGTCATTAATTACTCACCCTAATTAATGACAGCATTTTCATTTTGGGGTGAACTAACCCTTTAAAAATAAAGGTATAGTGGGCTACTGCAAAGATCCCAAAAAATAACAATTCTGGGTTCCTCAAATTACCTTTCACTGAACAGTTCTTAAAATAACCCTTTTTTCTTAGTGCGAGGAACATTACAATAATCTAAAGAACCTTTTGTAGAAATGGAAAGGTTCTACAGGGGTTAAAGTTTCTTCATAGAACCGTAGATGCCAGTAAAGAACTAAAGGGGGAAAAAATTATCTTTTAAGAACTGTTGACCCAAAATGGTGCATCTATGCAGAAAATCCCTTTTGGAACATATATTTTAGTGTAAAATATCAATACCTCAATTTTGGTGAGGAGATCCTGAAGCTCCCCTAATTCATTCATTGCAAGTATTTTCTCTGCACCCTGGATGTGCAAAACGTACGCAAATCATTATTCAGAGTTCAAACATTGGCAAAATTATGTTCAGTATATGATGAATATTAAAACAGTTGTGAACCAATAGTTTGATCACTGACCCCTAGATAGTGTCCATCAATGAAGACCACAGGCAGTGAGGGAGGTTCACCCACTCGTTTGCAGCGTGTCTCCAGTTCCTTTCCGTATTCACTGTCTAAAGCAATGTTCTTCTCTATGAACTTCACCCTGTGGTTCTGAAAGATCTTTCGGACCAGCTCGCATCGCTCAAATGTAGTCCTGACCACTCGAAAACTGGTGGTGTAGATTACAATTCGCCCGAACTCTAGAGTCAGTTCTGGCTGAGAGAAAGAAAACATAGACGTCTGGTGTTAGACGACAGTCTCTCAATAGTAATCAATCACATCTCACTTGATTCCAAGAGTGAGCAAAGGAATTTGCATCATAATATTCAGTATTAAAAGAATAGATCAGTTCGATATCTTTAAAGTGCAGTTCTAACTGTAAGTAAAAAGCAAAATAAAACGCTATTTTAGCTTTCTAAGTCTGCATACAAGGTTTGCAGCAGCTTTTGCAGGTAACACGAGGCAACAGTTGAACAGCATCTATTGATTTTGTGAGTCAATGACTGTTCTTGAGATTGACCTTCAGCATCTTTTCTTAGTAGAGCAGCTCCCTTGAAGTGTGAAGCTATTTTTGCTTTTCTTTGCAAAGAACAAAAATAAACTCAACCTTCACACATTTTGAAGTGAGGATGGACCTGGAACTGCCTTGTGCAAGTTTGTTTGGTTGATGTGATCTTACAAGAAACTTTTTCTAGTTGAGGAAAAATTGTACTAGCTCTCAGATTCCAATAAGAACATAAACGGAGCAATTCCAATCATAGTGCAAATACAGTAGCACTGTAAGTCAAGCATGCGTTAACTGTTAGATTAAAGCATGAAGTGCCAATAAAACCTGCAGTAATACAATTTATAATGCACTTTATTTACAGTGCATATTACAGATGTTGTCACACTACTGATTTTTACTATCCTTATCTGACATCAAATAGCAGCTCATAAATCGTTTACACGTTTTACTATATTAACATACTGAACCATGTGGATAAAGGTGGTAATAAAGATTCAGTGTTGCAGGAACAGAAAATACAGTGCATATTTGGACAGGACACTTTAAGAATGTCTGAATTTCATTCCATTAGATTTCAAAATATCAAACTAAAAGTGTCATCTCAAACAAATGTGTCATGGTCAAGTCAGTTCCCCCAAGTTCACTAGCAGAGTAAGGTGTATATTTTATTATATAAACCAATGACACTATTTGAAACAGGCCCAGACTAACGAATCAACATCTTCAACGGTTGTTTACGAAGCCTTTAAGGGTACATGATGGAAAATCAAAGAGATAACAACATGTGACATGATACTCAAAGCTGTTCACATCCTCGGACTGGGAGTTATGCATTTCTACGGCAAAACTATCAACGCCCAAATGAATCTGCAGCAGTCAGGTGCTACAGTGGTCACGTGGCATTTACAACGCTTAGTAATTACAGTTATTACGACATGGTGTGAACGCATCATATATTCCAACACTTTTGTGAGTGAATTTTCCTGGGGGGAAAAATTATCATTTTGTAATCAAAAATGATTATGATCAAAATGCAAAAGCCTTTCTCATGAGCAAATGCAAAGTTTCATGGGGGAACCCAATAGCTTTTTTTTCTCATGAAAGAATGCAAGGGTAATGCAAAAGCGTTGACGTACATTTCCTCCTGTCTCATTTGTTGTACATTTATGGGCTCCATATAGTATCAAATTACTTAAATAATGACCTTATATGTAGTAGATTTTGTTGGGTTCCTGAAAATCAATTGAATCCCTATTTACCCTCTGTTAGAAATGGTATACAATTACATCTGATATCAGACATAAGCTTTCAGCAACTGTTTTAGTGCTCAACAACAAAGCAGAGGTCCTGAGAATACATTAAGATGATTAACTTAGCAAAAACACTTAAAGAAATGCATCATTAATCTTTAATCGTACAGTGATCTTGCTCAGTGGGACAGCTTGTTTGTCTGGCCAAAACCTGAGAGAAGAGAACAGGCTCTGTAACCAATAGTGGCTGAGGAAAGAAGTTCTGACCCTGTTGAGGACACAAGAAACAATTCTTGAAAGCTTTTGAGCAGCTGTTAATAGTCTGGTAATGTTTGCCATTTAATGTGCATTGACGTCCACAGTCAAAGATTAAAGATTTTAGCTAAAGATTTTATGATGTGAAAGCTGACCCTCAGAGACTTACCCCATTGTTTTTAGCCAAGTTATCAAAGAGTATTTGGCCAGCACTGACTTTGTGCTTGACTCCTCGAACCGTCCCATTTTTACTGAGGATATTCACTCGTTTGGTACCCAACACTTTGTCTCTTCCCCCTGCAAACATCAGCAAGTCATCAGGCTCACTTCCGCTGTCATCCAGCTCCGACCCCAAGAATCCACACAGGTGGCCGTTCGCTTCCCCGCTGGTGGATGGAGTGCTGGCCCGGTCTGCCTCGGAGCAGCTGGTGCAGTCTGAATCCAGGGAATCCGATGGCCCTTCATCCTTAAACATCTCTTTCAAAACCCGCCCGCTGTTCCCTGAGGCCACCCGGAATCTCACCCTCTTCTGCCTCTTTCCATCCTCCGGTGTCAACAAAGCCTCCTCCATTGCGTCGACTTACATGGTCCAAAAAGAAAAAGCCATTTTAATCCCTCGGATTCATGGGTGGATGAATATAGTTAGCCCCGGTAATGCTCCATGATTTCCCCCAGAGCCCAGGCATAGCAAGCAGACCCGGAAAGAGACTGATCTGTGAGTTAACGTCAGCTTCACCACCAGTGTTCCTGTACATGTTAATAATGCATGTGGCCTTGCCATGGTTACAGAGAAAACCGACCATGAAGAAACTGATAGTCTTTTAAATAATTTATCATGCCATAGATTTTTCTCTTTTTGACAATGAATAGCCTTGACTCATAGACCGAAAGTTTGCCTGTCTTTGTGACATTTAGGTGAAAAAAAAAAAAAAAAACTCATGATTGTAAATTTACTCACAATCATGTCGTCACAAAACCTGTATGTGCAAAACAACTTTGGCTTTCATTGTATGGACCAAAAAAAAAAAAAACAGTTCCATATTAGAAAGAATAATACAGATTTAACTTGACAGAATTTTCAGTTTTGGTTGAACATTCTCTTTAAACATTGTATTATGTTTGTTACCTGAGACAGCAATTTACAGTGCATTGATTCATATAATTTGAGAGGGACATTGATTTGCTTTGTTAAGGTTTCTGGTAAATGTTTTATGATTGCTTGTCAGCAAAATGGAGAGACTTTTTCTATTTAATTAGCTACTGTGGTTCCCAATGCATCTCAGAGCTTCTTAATGCACTGCAGTTTTATGCTACTTAGAAAATTGCGCTCGGCTATGTTCAAAATTGCCCCACACTCATTCGCTATTCCCAACATTGGAAACGTAGCAAAGTTGCAGCTCCAGAAAATTAAAAGATTTATCTTGAACTCTCATGGAAACTAGCATGTATAAAACACAATCATACAATTTAATAATCAATAGAAAATTAATTTATACCTGTATACGCTTGTAGCCACGTTGGAAAAGCGGTTGGGAAAAGCTGCGGGCGCCATCTTGTGGTCAGACGCGGGAATTCATTCGAAGCGCGACTCTCACAGTGCATTATGGGTATTCTCTAGCTTTTGAGCGTACATAAATTGTACACTCGTTATTGCAGTGAATTGTGGGATTAAATTAGTGCACTCGATAACGTCCACTATGGTTTTGGACACCACTACAAATGGCTGTCCCTTCAAATAGTGCCCCCATTGAAGGGTATAGGGGACGATTTCGGACACAGCCCTAGTCTGCATGCAAAACACCTGCTGTGCTTGAGCATGAGGGGAAATGGAGGTCAACTGTCATTGGCTGGCATTTGCATCCATCCGTCCTCCAGTGGGGGCTGCAGGTAGCGCAGCAGTTCTGTGACTACAACAGCACTGCAGAAGTGGACTGAGTGTGTTGGAGCGCTAGGCCGACTCACACCTTGTGTCACAGTTGATGAAAATGCGTTATACGTAAATGGAACAAAGCCATTTATAGATAGATTATTATTTTCTGTCTGTACGGTCTGCACCACACACACACACACACACGTCCGTTCCTTCCAGAGATTGTTGTCCATTCAAATGCTCTCTAATGAGAACGCTTCTCCCCCAAAACCACCTGCAGCCGAATATATTTATACTTTCATTAATTTATTGGCAAATGAATATAGCTCAAAACAGTAGATGGAATATTTATAGAATAAACAAATTAGAAAAATAACAATAAAAACATTACAAATTATTACGTCATTACATCAATTTATTAAGTCATAGCAGCTTAATAAATTATTTATATAAATTATAATTTAGTAACTAAATTGGCTTTGGTGAATATGAAAGTTAAAGCTTCTTTCTTTCTTACTATCTTTCTTTCACTAGCTAGAATATATGTCACATGTCTGTCCTGTCTTGTGTAGCACATGGGTGTTTTATTATTTTGGGCCATGTGCTTGTGTCTCTGTCAGACCCCTCCCCCTTACTATCTCATTATTGGTTTCATTTGCCCCACCTGTTGTTCCCTCTTTCCCTGCTTGATTTGTCCTTTTTATAAGTCCCTTTGTGTTTGCAGTCTGTGTCGGATCATCTCCCGGTTCTCCCGAGATTTCCATTTGGTATGTTTTGAGTTTCTAATTGTTATTTTGATTATGTGTTTTGCCCCATCGTGGGTTTTTGTTTTGTGTTGTGTTTGTTTCATTTTGTTAAATAAATTCACTTTCCTCTGCACATGAGTCCTCACCTTAGTTTTCCTTAAGTTACACATGACAATAGGCCTACACTTCCATTGTTTGGGGCCAGTAAAACACGCACACTCCAAAAAAAGTCAATATTTTATTCAGAATACAACATAGATGACATATCAAATGTTTAAACTGAGAAAATTTATCATTTTAAGGGAAAAAAATAAGTTGATTTTTAAATTTCATGGTATCAACACATCTCAAAAAAGTTGGGACAAGGCCATGTTTCCCACTGTGTGGCATCCCCTCTTCTTTTTATAACAGTCTGCAAACGTCTGGGGACTGAGGAGACAAGTTACTCAAGTTTAGGAATAGGAATGTTGTCCCATTCTTGTCTAATACAGGCTTCTAGTTGCTCAACTGTCTTAGGTCTTCTTTGTCGCATCTTCCTCTTTATGATGTGCCAAATGTTTTCTATGGGTGGAAGATATGGACTGCAGGCTGGCCATTTCAGTACCCGGATCCTTCTTCTATGCAGCCATGATGTTGTAATTGATGCAGTATGTGGTCTGGCATTGTCATGTTGGAAAATGCAAGGTCTTCCCTGAAAGAGACGACGTCTGGACGGGAGCATATGTTGTTCTAGAACTTGGATATACCTTTCAGCATTGATGGTGCCTTTCCAGATGTGTGAGCTGTCCATGCCGCACGCACCCATGCAACCCCATCCCATCAAAGATGCAGGCTTCTGAACTGAGCGCTGATCACAACTTGGGTTGTCCTTGTCTTCTTTAGTCCAGATGACATGGCATCCCAGTTTTCCAAAATGAACTTCAAATTTTGATTGGTCTGACCACAGAACAGTTTTCCACTTTGCCACAGTTCATTTTAAATGAGCTCATCATGTTTAGATATGGCTTCTTTTTTGACCTATAGAGATTTAGCCGGCAACGGCGAATGGCACGGTGGATTGTGTTCACTGACAGTGTTTTCTGGAAGTATTCCTGAGCCCATGTTGTGATTTCCATTACAGCAGCATTCCTGTATGTGATGCAGTGCCGTCTAAGGGCCCGAAGATCACGGGCATCCAGTATGGTTTTCTGGCCTTGACCCTTATGCACAGAGATTGTTCCAGATTCTCTGAATCTTTGGATGATATTATGCACTGTAGATGATGATAACTTCAAACTCTTTGCAGTTTTTCTCTGAGAAACTCCTTTCTGATATTGCTCCACTATTGTTGGCCGCAGCATTGGGGGAATTGGTGATCCTCTGCCCATCTTGACTTCTGAGAGACACTGCTACTCTGAGAGGCTCTTTTTATACCCAATCATGTTGCCAATTGACCTAATAAGTTGCAAATTGGTCCTCCAGCTGTTCCTTATATGTACATTTAACTTTTCCGGCCTCTTATTGCTACCTGTCCCAACTTTTTTGGAATGTGTAGCTCTCATGAAATCCAAAATGAGCCAATATTTGACATGACATTTCAAAATGTCTGACTTTCAACATTTGATATGTTACCTATATTCTATTGTGAATAAAATATAAGTTTATAAGATTTGTAGATTTATTGCATTCCTTTTTTATTCACAATTTGTCTCCCAACTTTTTTGGAATCGGGTTTATATATATATATTAGAAATCTCATGCTTACCAATGTTGTATTTATTTGATGAAAAGTAGTCAAAACAGCAATATTGTGAAATATTGATACAATAAAAAAAAAAAAAAAAAAAGATATTTTTCAGGATCCTTTGAATAGAAAGTTCAAAAAGAACAGTATTTATTTTGAAATATAAATCTCATAAATGTCTTTATTGTCACTTTTGATCAATTTAATGTATTCCTGCTGAATAATATTAATTTCATTAACAAAACTTAAATCTTACTGACCCTAAACTTTTGAATGGTAGTGTTTTATGTAACCGACTAGCAAGTAGCAAATCAGTTTATGGCTGTAATGTAACATTATTGACTACTTCAAAGACCGAATATGTCCCACCCAAACATCCTGTTTCAACATGAAATATATCAACACAGTAAAGAAGCGTTTTCATGGAACTGATTATTTTAAGTGCTGATAATCTTAGTTACACCTTTTAAATTTCATATTCTTACTGAAGCATCATTGCTATAAAGTCATTATTTTATGAAGTAATGACTTTAAGTCAATAATTATGGCACATGACAGACAAACAAACCCCTGGAAATGGCCTCTTTGTGCCCTCTCATTTATCATGCTGCATCTGTCTGTTCTTAGCCTACTCCCTAAAGGAGTTATCTGAGTTAAACAGATTGCTGGTGCCTGATGAATATTGGGCTGCATTTCACTTTCAATTTCAATAATTAATCCGTTTCCTGCCATATGCCAATTTACTTTTTATTCAGGGGCCTTTTCAATTTCCTCAAGCCTATGGTGAACCATGACCTGGACACCTCATCTAAAGTAACTCTGCCAATGATCATCTCAATCTGCCCTCGTTATGCTTCTCTCTCCTCTCCAGTTCAGGGGTTTATCTGTAAAGTCAGTGTCAGTTTAGTCTGTTCCCAGGCATCTTTCACTCACTGATCTCTCACTAAATTATGTCATGTCAGAGTTTGTGACTGTCAGTGATCAGTGCTCAAGGCTCATCATGTCTATTCTTAATGTTACTGAATCAACATCCTTGTTGATATGGCTAACATTGCTAACCGACCAGTCAGGCTGGTTAGGATTAGCAGCAGGGTTTGACATTATGATTGTTTGATAGGCATGTTGCTTCATGATCAACAAAGGCGACATTGACATAAGAACACTTGGCGAATGTGTCTGATGATCACTTGTTTGGGGGATTCTTCAATCAGTGATAATCTGAAAGAATACAGTTTTTAGCTGAATTGTATTTGTTTATTGTTAAATTAGTCTTTTTTATATTATTTGATCGTATTCTTCTCTATAAATGTATAAAATCAAAATCTGTTTTCAACACTGCTGTCATCACCATCGCACCAGCATGATTAAGCCAATGATCACCATGAGTCACGGAGATGATTGACCCAGCCACCTCATCATTTTTAAGAACAATGCAGATTAATATAAATCCATGTCGTTTACAGAAATTTGAGGGTTTAATTTGCCTTAATCCCATTATCCAATGGAGCATTTTTATATGATTTATACATATGGTTCAATAAACAAAATAAATGAGCTTCAGAGTTTAACAGTGAAATCCATAACCTGTGGCTCAGGATTTTATAAGAGGATTGTTGAATTGTATGACTGATAAATAAGTGGTAAATATGGTTTCATATTACTTGTATAATTGAAAAGGTGTTCTCAGGCGATTCAAAATGTGAGGGTTCAATCTTTCCCTACAAGTCCTACACCAGCAGGGGGCAGAGTCTGATCTTACTGATCAATTGCTACAATCTACAGGTCAGGGCTGCGTTTTGATGAGACCATTGGTGCTAATGGGAAATGAGTGAAAGAAGTAGCTATGTCCGAATTCACAGTACTCATAAAAAGTACCTGGATGGCCTAATTCTTCCTGCGACATTCTGTAGTGTGCACAGGACACTTTAGTATCGCATGAGGCCACAGGAGAGGCATGACAGTGAAGCGACGCAACTGACGCTGGTAGGTCACATGATAATGACAACATGGCAAATGTAGTACGCCCTGATAACATTCACACTACACACACTTACTATATAGAAAATACTTGTTTAGCTGTCGTGAAGTAATTACTTATTCAAAATAATTACCTACTTAAGAGAGTATGCAATTTTGGATGCAGCATAATCACATGACCAGGTGAATACTATTTGCAACTACACTGAAAACAATGGTAACCTGAAAATTGTAGCTGAATTTGAACTATTTTATACAAAAATATAATTTAACATAACTAAATCAACTTTAATACATTAATTTATTCCAACAAAACCATTTTTATGAGTTAAATCAGGTAAAAATGGCATTTTAAGATAACAATTAGTATACCACATTGCTAATCATTCCAAGGGTGTGTCTCAATTAGCTCCCTAGTTAAGTAGTCAGGGCACTGATCAGGGAGTCAGCCATTTTAAGGGCTGTCTCAATCGCTACCTGTGTACCATTTGCTCCTAAAAAGTCTCACAATGCAATAAGCACGGAAGTTCTGAAGAGTTAAACATAACTCACATAAGCCATCCCCTACAATGTACACATAATGACACACAAAAAGCGATCAATGTTTTAAAAAAAAAAAAAAAACTATTATTTTTAATTATATTTAAGCATAAACATATATCGCTAGACAGGTAATGAACATAATGATCTAGCTAACATTTATAAAAAAATATTACAGCTGAAAGGTGTAACAAGCAACCATGTAACCATAAATAACTCTCTCTCTCTCTCTCTCTCTCTCTCTCTCTCTCTCTATATATATATATATATATATATAATATGTACCATATATACCCGAATATAAGACTAGGTTTGTGTCCTAAAAATAGGCTGAAAAATGGGGGTCGTCTTATATTCAGGGTCGTCTTATATTCGGGTATATACGGTATATATACATGTATGTGTATGTGTGTGTATATATATATATATATATATATATATATATATATATAGTTCTGCTGTTGTTTATAGATACCAGTAGTGATGTTGTACAATGAGGACTTTGTCCCAATGTGTAGTGAGCCAGGGTCCTTACTATCCTTACCAGTGCCTGAATTCATGTATACGATATACTGATTCATGACCTAGGAAGGGAACTGATTGAGACGCACCCCAAGACTACAGCTGACTAAGACTATTAGCTATAACACAACATAAGCAATTTAATGAATGTACCTTTATTAATTAAAATGCATTTATTTACTTTATTTTATCCAGACACTCTCTTCTGGAGACACAAAATACCCAATCACCTTATGCCACACCCTTCATTTTTATGAGCAAAATAAATATGCACAGTGTCTTTGTTTTTAATTTCATTTCATTTTAATTAGATTCCTCAATCAATATCTGTTGAGCATACTGTCTTTTTCCACCCATGCTTTAAATGTCTCAGAATCCTCAGCTATTAGCAGATCCATCAGTTCTAAGCGGCCTTTCTTATTGTATCAGCTGATAGGTTGCCAGCGCTGTCCAGGACAGATGGTGCCATCCGACTGTTGACTGACAGGTGTTGCTCTTGGTACTCTTCATGACCTCAATGAGTCCATCTCAAACTCATATATTGATGCCATTCATTTAAAAGTATAATCTCATTCTCACCTCAGACATTCTACCAAAAATAATCAACATGTTATTCATATATGCATGAGCATTCCTTTGAATATCGAATGGTCCCAAGCACACAGAAACTTTAATCTGTCAATATGTGTAGATGACACTCATAGCCGGCAGTGAGTGCAGATCTTGTGTGGCCTGATGGGAGCAGAGTGTTCTGATGGCTCATGGGCTGCAGCGGACGGCTCATTTATCACAGAGATGGCCTCTGACCACTGCTTTGAGCACAGATTATTCCAGGCCCTGTTTACCGGAGAATAAGATGTCACTGTGCGGCTTGAACTTTTGTGCAAGGAGGACATATGAATGAGTCATGATGTTTTAATGTGGTGAGCTGCTATTGTCGGCAGTATTGTTTTCTTCATTTAATTGAATAACAAGTGCATAAACCATATAACATAAACAGTAAAAAATTTTTAAAAAAAAAAAGTAAATTTGCTAGGGAAAGAAAATTGTTACAGAAAGACATGAAAAGAGATATGTGCCTGTACAATCTGAATAGTTTACTGTTTTTAAGGGCAAGATTGATTCAGTATAATGTGTTTTGTTTTGTTTTTTTAAATATAATTTTTATTTTATTTTTATATTAAAAATATTTATATTATTGTTTCTTTCCTGAGAATTGGCATTTATGGATTTATGAAATTTAGCCATCTTTTCATTTTGAGGTGAAAAGTCAATTTAAAAAGTGCATTTTAAAAAATAATATGTAGCAATAATATAGGTTCCTTTTAAATTATTTTATTTTATATAAATGTATTTTATATAAATGTACAGTGTCGATAAAATGTTAAAATTTTAAATGCATTGTTTTATGCAGTTTTATTCCCCAAATGTTCATCTGATCATTTTTGATCAGCACAGACGGAGGGTGGGAGTGGGAACAAGGTTGGACATTCATGTGTGTTCAACAGAATTCATATTTTAAAAAAAGACTGATCTATTTATATCTGTCTGTGAATGAGAGAGTGCGTGTCTGTGTGTCTATTGAGAGGATGAGTCATTATTTAGAATGATATGTGCTCAAAGATAAAACCACCGCAAACATAATCAAAGAGGCAGGCATCTTGTCACTGTTGCTAGGCAACCTCAGGAGCAATAGACCCAAATCTGTGCAGGCGGGTGGATGTTGATTATTAGCCTGAGAGAAAGCCCAAAAACATTTGGAAATAGGGTAAGAAATGTTATTCTTTGTGGGTTAAAATTTCATAGATCTTATATTTTTAATACAAAATACTATGCAATAAAAGAAAATCTATTGAGGTAACACTATGGATGCGGATGCCTTATTTGGATATTTAGGCAGTTACATAATAAAGGCCTAAAAATTGTAAACATTTGAGTGATGTTCTTCATTTATTAATTTTATATTATTCATTTATCTAATTACAACAACAGCAACACTATCAAAACCAGTAGGCCTGAGGAACACCAAGAAACAGGAATGGAGATTTCTGCCCATCAACATGTGGCTTGTTGAGAGCAAACCCTCAGCATGTCAGCAAACTCATAATGTTTCCGACTGAAGGGTAATATGGGAGGCAATTGCAGAGTCGTGATTGCTTCAGGGCCTAAAATAAAGAAATAGTGGGCTGTCATTGTCTCTGCAATCCCCCTTCGAAACAATGAGAGTAACTGCAGCAGGGAATCTCCTGAAGACCTTTCCACACGGAGATCAAATTAGGGGACAATATTTTTCTTCAGTTCCTATTTCGCTTAGTACAAATCATACTCTGTATATACGCAGACCTGCTTTTATTTGCAATTGATAAACTATCGTTTATGTAAGATGTGTATGGTTTTCAGAGTGAGAACGACCAGCTTGCACGCGTAATTTCGACTCGACCCCCCTCTGCGCTCTTAGTTGGCACGGTCCAATTTGTGAAGCGGCAGAGCTCGCTCGCATTCAGTGTTTCAAGCGCTTATCGATTCTTGCTCGTGCACTGGAGAGATTTCGCGTTCAGCTCCGCGCGCTGATGCTGGAGCGTGTCATTGAGTGCGGAACTGTCGCTGTTCATCAACAACAACATGAATCCTAATCCTAAATAAATGGTTACCGGTCACGGGAGTGGGGGAAAGCTACTTTGGTGACGGTCATCGGCGCTTAAAATCCCTAGACGGGTGAAGAGAGAAACGCAACGCGGAGTTTTAAGCGTTCAGTTGACAGGTGGACCGATGCCGCCCGTTCAGAGAACTATGTCGGATCTCCGTTCCCGTGCTGAAGGTAAAACGTGTTTGGTGCGGATTTGTGTCAGTCTGTACCTGTCATCTTGAGTTTCGTGACATGTGCACAATCTTTCTCGTGCTCGACAACTGTTGCG
Source organism: Paracanthobrama guichenoti (assembly GCA_018749465.1). NCBI lineage: Eukaryota > Metazoa > Chordata > Actinopteri > Cypriniformes > Gobionidae > Paracanthobrama > Paracanthobrama guichenoti. Next base: position 31,495,531 of record CM031956.1, on the reverse strand, counting down.
AGAGCCCTTGCTGAAGATTGCATTGGGCTCCATTGCGTGCTTCTAGGTTACAAATAAGTTCTTTCACAATTGCTTCCTAAGGCAGTGGCAGCATTTTGTGAACGTGAGATGCATAAATGCTCGCTTGGGACATTTTACCCATATGGTTTATTTAATATTAGGACTGCGATCAGCTTTTATTATTTATTCACTTACGTTTTTGTTGACATCCTCCCTTCCTTAAAGAGATAGTTCACCCAAAAATTAAAATTCTGTCATTAATTGCTTACCCTCATGTCGTTCCAAGCACGTAAGACTTTAGTTCATCTTCAAAACATCAATGATCTTTTTGATGAAATATGAGAGCTTTCTGTCTGTCCATTGACAGCTACACTATCACTTTGATGCTTCAAAAAGTTCATAAATAGATTGTAAAACTTATCCATATAAATTGAATGGTTTAGTCCAAATTTTCTGAAGAGGCACGGTCGCTTTATATGATGAACATATTGAATTTGGACTTTTATTCACATATAAATATTCATCAACTCAGTTGTGGTAAACCGAAGCTCAAGCATGTTCGCTTGACTTGTGAGAACCAATAAGGTTCATTCTCGTGTGTCAAGCATGTTTGGTTGATATTGTTTATCAGAATCAGAAAGAGCTTTACTGACACTTCCAGTGCACGCATACAAATGCAACAAAAACCTAGTTATACAAATTTAAGAATAAAGTTAACTTATCAATGTTTAAAAGTGAAATTAAATATATGTGTTACATAAAGCGATCGAGCCTCTTCAGAATCTATTTGGACTAAGCCGCTCAATTCACATGGAATAGTTTTACGATCTCTTTATGAACTTTTTCAAGTGTCAAAGTTGTAGTTGCGTAGCTGTCAATGGAGGGACAAACAGAAAGCTCTCAGATTTCATCAAAAACATCTTCATCTTTGTTCTGAAGATGAACGCAAGTCTTACGGGTTTGGAACGATGTGAGGGTGAGTAATTAATGATAGAATAAAAGGTTTTTTTGGGGTGAATATCCCTTTAATGTTTAGTATGACGTAATGGCTAACGTGCAAGTAGTTCAGGAGGAGGGTGTGTGTAATTATAAAGTTATTATATTATGTAACCTTGTATTATTTGTGTTTTAGTTGGTCATAAGGACTTTTTTTGTAACTTAACAATGTTTATGTCAGATCAGTTGTGTGTTACTGTGAACTATTTTCTTCCTGGTCCTGCTTTTCGCCAATGAAGATAATGATGCTCTCCTAGTCCATATAAGGCATATGTTCACTACATCAAATGTCACATCTTGGTCTTTAAATGGCTCCAGGTGGTGGGGATTTTGGTTCTTGGTCCCTGTGTTTTGAATCTTTTGAAACCTTAACTAAAAGGATTCATCAAAGTGATTGGATTTTTTTTTTTTTTCCTCTCCTCATGTGATCCTTTCCACGAGCGGAGCAACCTTCATAATTATTTGAGTAAAATTGTAAAACCATCTTATCTAACTAATATAAATAAAAAATAAAATGTGTTGTATTAGTTTGTTCATTCACGAATGTAACATTCAGTGCCGCTCCGAATCTCGTTAAGTTAAAAAAGACTCGTTCATTGAGGTGTGTTTGTGCAGTAGATCTAACCAATTAAATGCTCCTTCACAGCTCGCGCTTGAATTCTATTGGCTCGTGTTTTAGTCAGTCTTGCAAGGCAGGACAGCAGTCTCGCACTTCGAAAGGGAAAGACTGAAGTGAACGGAATATGAATCCGCATCAGCAAGTTGCTTGCTCTGATGTGCTTCACCTGCAGCATTTGGGTATGGCGGATGCTTTCTCTCATGTATTTGTTTAATTTGTTTGTGAAGAATAGAGATGTGAATAGGTGTTTAAGGGCGATGCTCTTTGCCTGATGTACATTGATCAGACTTCTTTCTGTCTCATGTTTGTCTCTCTGCATCCTGGATAAAATGTCATGTTTCCAGTGACCTCCCTTGTCAACAGTTAGACTGCTCGCATGTATTTGAGTTTGATTTGCAGTCAAAAGGCTGACCAGAAATAGTGTTTACTGATTGGATATCAGCGTATTTAGACAATTTCACTTCCTTGTACCACTGACTTGCTGATACTTAGGTTGGGAAAGAGTATATATATTTTTTTCAATGCATCCTGTTATGCTGTAAAGACTTGTGCAATCACTACAGTTTGAAGGGGATGGGATAGAGGCCATACGCTTTACTTTAATAATTTAAGAGGCTTCAGCTAGGGCTGATTACACTCTTTTCACAAGTGCTGGTGAAAATAGTCTGTAAGACTGTAACCCAGTCTCATCATTTTTCATTTTAAAAAGCGTCTGGCAGGTTTTAACCTTGGTTTTGGAGCACATCATGCCTCCTGCCGCCACATTTACCGTGTTTTGAAAAGTATCCTGTTCGTCAGTGCAAGCACTTCCCAGCACTGAGCGATCAATATGCCTGCATGTCCGATCAGGCCTATGACCTACACTGTACCAGTTTGAATGAAAGCAAAAGTCATGTATGCGTTGCTCATTGCTGCTTGTGCCGGTTTCACTTTCTCCACAGACCTTGCTGTGCGGCACAATGTGTGCATGTTGTCGTTGTCTTTTTGTAATCACTGCAGTGCATCAGGCTAGCTTGTGGCAGGGCTGGGCGGGACCTTGGCAGAACATCGGCCCAATCCGCTCATACCCTGTCTAACAACTCCCGGTTTCACCCTCCCTCCTACTCCATATTCACCTCCCTCCTCCTCAGCCTCCATGTGTCTCTTTGCTGTGGGTACGTCAGAGCTCTTGCCAGACCAGGCTGGGGCTTTTGCCAAAGCAGCCTTATCTGTGTGGCGGTCGGTAAGCAGAGGTGGCACGATTCTCGGATTGGAGGCAAAGATCACAGAGTGAAGCCCACACCGATGGGAGTGGGCAGGCCTGTTCGAGACCTCCAGAATTTTTCTTTTTTTAATAGTCTGATCAAACTCCTTTCCAGAGAACTTTTTTTTTTTTATGGTCCAGCCCACCCAGTATCTGCAATGCAGCTGCAACTTTTTTTCCTCTAGTTTGACAAGACAGGCTTTTTAAAGGTGAGGTATTTAGCTAGCAACACCAAATTCAATTAGCAAATTTATTACCACTATGAAAAAAAGTTAGCACAACAATCTCCTCATCTTCCATTGATTGAACAGAGAGCCTCATACCCTACCTTACTTATGTCATCCTGTTTTAACAAGGGTTACACCCCCACCCCCCATTATTGTAACCAAAGGCCCGTTCCCACCAAGGACGATAACTATAAAGATAACGATAGAGATATAGTTCTCAATATTAAGAGTTTACACCACAGCTATAACGATAATGGCACAGAGAAACGATATTCTTGATGGTTTTTTTCCAGGTGATGAAAGATCAATGACAGTCAATCAGAATCAGTGTAGACGCTAATATAGTTATCTTTATAGTTATCGTCCTTAGTGTGAACGGGCCTTTAGAAGTATTGGCAAAATGGAAATACCTGCCATTATCCTGTACCCTTCTGCTTGTGCGTGTGTGTTTGGGTCCAGACACACTGATTTTCTCTGTTTTATTGCAGTAGTAAACTTTATACGGACCAGCAGTCATGCATCCCACTTTTATAAAACAGTGAAGTGCGTTTTAGGATCCTCAAGCCCCTTTACTGTAACCAGCCATTTTCTTTTATATTTTTTTACCATTAAGCATCTATCCTTCAAAAGCATTGAATGTTTTTATTTTAATGATGCAAACATATGAAACATTTTCAAACACAGCCTCTTTAGGCTGTGTTCATCATTTGTGCAGATAATGGCAGTAGAGATGGTGTCAGACAGTCACATCTTCTGTGCCCCACAGACAGAGCATGTTTCACAATGCCGCTGGTTTGCTATTTATAACCCTGACACATTTGAAGATGGATGTGTCAGATCTGTCAGTACCTCTAATGATCCCTCATCCAAGAGGCCTGAAATAGCCACAGCGTATTGACAATTTACACTTTCACAGTAATGAAAGCAGTGTATGTCACCATATTTGAAATGGCCACATACTGTGGTGATCAACTGACTTTAGTGGTTCAATGTCTCAAATGTAATGGCCACGCAAAACATTATGGAGGAAGCCATGTTAAGTTTTTGTTAGCCACAGATGTGTTGGTGCTGTGTGATAAACACTGACGTAATGGAGAAGTTGAAGTCACAATTAAGCCTATGCACTTTGCCAATCAATGTGTTAACCATTACCGCCTGCCGTGCTTTGTCATTAGCTTTAATTAGAAAAGGTTGCTTTTCTTTCCTCAGCAGTTAAAACGTTTGCAACTTTAAGATGATCAAGCCATGTGTAGTTAGTCTTTCTGAATAATATAGACATTGATTAAACATGTATTCAGTACTTGAAGAGAGAGTTCACCCACGATAGTATATTGTCTATACAATGAAAGTGTTGTTTTGGACCCCATTGACTTGTGTAGGCAAAAACCGTTGAAACATTGTTTAAAATATTTTTTTTTATTTGGCATTTTCCTGTGCTGATTTTGTGGGAAATTCTGTGGGATGGATTTTAAATATGCTAAACCCATTTATTGGCAGCTGAAAACCTAAATTTGATTTAAATATTTAACAAACATGCAAATCTGCAGAGCATTCAGCATAGTTCTGCAGGAGCTGATTATGCTGCACTAAGATTAAATGTTTGGCCATGTGTTTAAAATATTTGTGATTTGAAAATTTGTTATAAGTAGTGATTCGGTTACAATTTTGGTGTTCAATAATGGATGAGAATTGAAGAGTCATTTCATTTGGGATTATGTGTTTGTGAGTGTGTATGTGTGTCCGCAGAATCCTGTCTATTTTTTTTATGAATGGATTGTACACATGGTGCATGAAATATGCTTCATCATTCATGAATCTGTCCTGCCTTGTGTCTCTTCCTCTCTCTTTACTGATCACCATGTTAATCCTTCATTTTCCCGCCCCTCCTCCCTTCCCTCAGACAGTCCTAGTTAGTTTCAGCTCAGCCTCAAGGGAACCGAGTGAGTGGGGAGAGGGATTCTGGGTCTTAATCATTATTCAGAAGCCTTGCTCTTGCTGGTCTAGGATGGATATACAAGTTGGTTCTTCATTTCTGCTCAAGTTAATTTAGCTGTTGATGCTCATAAACAGCAGTTACTATCTCTGTTCATACAGCAGTTAAATTCTCTCAAGACGAGAATGTGGCTTCATAAATATATAGCCTGTCCTATTAAATATTAATCCAGTAGATGAAAGATGCAGATGATGGGAGAAGCCTTATTTGAATCCGTCATATGGATTTATTAATGTTATTCATGATGGAAGCATGCACACACATGCACTTTGTCACCCATCCACATGACATTTTGACCTATTCATCCGCATATATTGAGCAGAATACATCAAGACAGATTTGGTAATGCACATGGCTGGACCAAATGTCACTCAAATGTCCTCATTACACCCTTCCTGTTTCTTGGGAAAACAAGTTAGTCTCTTTAACTAATTAAGCAGCCCTCAGCATCTTAGAGTCCTCTACTCCGATTTACTTTAAGCCATGTCACTTTTCCAGGGGCACCCCGCCCCAGTATTACCTGGCATTAAATACGTGCTTCAGCCCCCTCCTGCAAACCAAATGGCTGATGGAGCTGTAGCAGCTTAAGTCTCTTTCTTACAGTTCTGGTGAAATATACATGAGCAACATTGTTTCAATACTTTTTTTTGCCTGGTGTCATCAGCATCTGTCCTGCTGCTCACCAGTCTTTTGAGGGTTACAGCAGCAGGCCAGATGATTAAAGTCACTATGTGACTAGTACACACTGCAGCTCAATATAGCTGTTACTCCTCTTCTGGGTGGAGTTATTTAGGGGAGTGACAACCACATTCTACAACTGAAATTACAGTTTAAATTATTAACAGTATATGTTTGGCAAATGTTAATGTACGCTACAGTTCACAGGTTTGAGTCAGTATGATAGGCATGCATATAAGACTTTTGCATTGTTACAAAAAAAAGTTATCTTTCGAATGAATGCTCTTTTTACTTTTATATTCCAAGAATACTGAAATAAAATGTTTCTTGAGCAGCAAATCAGTATATTTGAATGATTTCTTACACTGAAGACTGGAGTAATGGCCATCACAGCAATAAATTACATTAACAATTTATATTTTTATATGTTTCACAATATTACTTAATGTAATTAATGTGATAATAATAATAATAATAATAATAATATAATAATAATAATAAATATTTAGTGTGTTAGTATTTTTGATCAAATAAATGCAGCCTTAAATGACTGAAAGGCTATACACATTATGTTTGAAAAACATTTGAATCAAATCTTTCTGACCCCAAACTTTTGACCAGTTTATTTATTTAATTTTTTTTGCTGGATATTTTTGTCAAAATATAAAACACATTAACTGGCATCTGAGTCTCTTATTTAAAGCAAAAAATATTGGTAATCAACCATTGTAATTTTGAGTAACGGTGTAGTGTGCCAAATTTCTGCAAAGCACTTTCAGATAGGTATTTCAGAGAGTTTATGATGAAAGGCTAGGTCAAAATTTAAATTCATTCAAATGGATTGCAAATCATTCACCATACCGGCACCACAGAACTAGTGCTGATGAAAGCTGCACTTGAACACACTGAGAGAACTTCAGCCGACTGTCAGCTAGCATGCGCATTCTGCGCCTGTGTGTAAATGAGAGAACGGTCTATTTCTCCGTCCGTCCGTCCGTCCGCCCGCCCGCCCGCTGCAGATACACAAACTTTAAACAAAGCAGCACATGCTTACCATTTTGAATATCAATCCTGCTGATCACTTTCCACTCTGTTTATGTTAATATTAAAATATTCACCCAGGAACATAAAATGTCGTAAAATTAGAAGAGCCTTCTTTCTGTACCGTTTTGACTTCTTTGCTCGCTGTTTTGCTATTATTTTCGTTCACTAAGCTGCACACCCAATCAGAGTTCTCGCTCTCACAGATGGCACGGAATCAGCCCAAAAAAAACAAACGCAGAGCCAGCGGTGCAGAACACACTGAAAAGAAAATGCTCAAAAATGACCCGAAGTTCATTCTTGTATTTCTGGAGAGCGTAGGGCGGCGCCTGAATAATCGGCTGCGGCCCGGAGGCTTGCTCCAAACTTCATTTCGTTATACTGTACTTGTACATGTGTAATGACGAATAAACTTCAACTTCAGTTGCCTGACGGCCGGTTGTCGGCTTGGTGTGTCCTGGGCCTTAGAGAAGGAAATTTTAAAAACTTAAATTAAATCCATATAGCTTGTACACTTTTGTCCACTTTGACGGCTCGTAGTAGCAGCTTTGAAATGCCTGTTTTAAAGTTTATTAGAACTAAAATTGTATGATTTGAAAATATAGGCATGGGGATCTAGTGTTGAATTTGGTGCAATATTTTAAGAAAAAGAAGATTCATATTTCGATTATATGATTGCATTGATTGACAGGCTACGATTCAATTCAGTTCAGGCTACAGGCTAATTGAGTCTTAATACTTTTACATGACAGGAATCTATATCTGGGTGGAGAGAATGCAGTTATGAGTCCTGAATTTACGGGCCAGAGTTCGGTTATAGAATGCGGTTGTCAATCCCAAAAATGACTGAACTGTGTGTGAACGTAACCATATGAAGGACTCAAATATAGGACTGACCACAGACTTAATTTTCTTCTTCTTCTTAATAATAATAATAATAATAATAATAATAATAATAATAATAATATTATTATTATTATTATTATTATTATTATTATTATTATTATTATTATTATTATTATTATTATTATTATTATTATTATTGAAAAAAACTGATTTTGTATAAATAAGCCAGTCGTCATAGTTCTGGGATGTCAGATTACAGTAATCATAGGCAGGCCCGTCGCAAGGGGGGTGCGAGGCCCGTGCAAACATGATGTGCGAGACCCACTGGAGGGTTTGTCTACTGTTGTTATAGTGACGAACAATTTGTTGTTTATGTGGATATTTAAGAAAAAAAAATTGTATATTCAGTTTAACAGCATTAGGTTCAAGAAGTACCAGTAACTGAATTGCGCAGTGTGCACATTTTAACGCTTATTAAATGTTCTGAATTATGAATGGGTCAAACGCATTTTGCAAGACGGCCTGAATCCACTTATCTGAAGCGATTTCGCAGTCAGTTAAACAAGCAGACAGTATTGAGAGAATAACCAGCATTGTTTCTAGTAGTTTTCCTGTACATACGCTAAATTGATGTTTGACTATTTTGTTGCTTTTTGCAGTTTTTAGACCTAAAAATGTTTAAAACGTCTAGAGATAGAGTAGGCTTTACTCATTCTGCGTTACCATTGCTCTCACTGATGGTCTGAAAGGTGTGTAATAGTTAGGGTATATAAGCTTATTTAACTTTTTTTTTTTTTTTTTGAAATAAAAAAAAAAACCTTTGTGCCAGATGAAATCCTGCAGACGTCCGTGCTTTCTCCATCCATGCAATAAATGCACATCCTTGAATGAGCATGGATTTCTAGCGTAGTTACTTGAACTTCTTGGGTAATATCTATGGTTTGACCCATTTCAGAGGCGGCCAAAATCAGAATTTGAATGGGCTGAATAAAGCTCTCTATATGAGCCTGACGTGCAATGCTGCGCTGATGACATGTATGCGCATGGGTCACTGTCACATGCACAGAGAAATATTGTAAGTTACTGCATAATACATTTTTAACAAGCAGAATGATACAGCATCACGATACACATAGTCTCGTCATCAAGTCAGCTGTCACTTTACTTTGCACGAGGCCCCTTCGGTCGCACACTTGGCACAGCCCTTGCGACGGTATTGATCATAGGCAGGCATTGTAGTTCTTTATTGGGAAAAAAAACCCTTCAATGCGGGTGTTCTGGTTGTATTTGTGATCTAGTAGCCCAATTTCACAGCCTGTTACAAAAGTCTCAGACTCCAGTGATAGAAATCAGCGATTTTCAGCCCATCACCCTTGAGGACTTAATCAATACATCTGCCTTGCACTGAACTACCAACATCAAGCCATGGATTTGCTGTTTTTCTTTTTTCATGTTGGTGTGTTTATGTGCAGGATCAGACATGGTCTTGTGTCATACATTTCAACAGATGTTGGCTTCGCCATTCTCTCCCCCCACCCCACCCCGCCTGCCAGGATATGTCTTAATTTTTTTTATTTTTTTTATGCCTTGAGTGATTAGAGCACCAAACAGGTCATGTATGTTAATGGCATTCTCTGTTGTTTCTGTCATAATGCCACTGCATCCATTTAATATCACTGGTGGTGACAGTGGTGCCTCTATAATCCTTCAAAAGTCAAACCCCCTCTCAACAGACACACACAAACAGTCAAAGCTGTGAAATCAGAAGAGAGGCCAGAAGCAATATGGAACCAATGGTTTTATGGGTATTGTAATGGTCATTTCAATGAAAACAACTGAAACCTCTTAAATATACAAAATGTTCTAATCATTTTGGCCACCACTGTATATACAAGATGCCGAATTGGACACTCAACACTCATTCATATTTATTGAAAAAACATTTATTGAAAAGAATTTCATGAGTGTAAAACATTTTAATAGAATGTCTAATATAAAAAAAAAAAAAGGACAATGTTTTATTCAGAAAATATATGAATGTACTTTTATGAATGTAATTTTATGAATGTAATAAAAAAATTAAATACTGTTGATTGCCATGAATATAGCCATTGTTGCTAATATAGCATTAAATCATAAATAAATAAATCACATTTTTGAAGGTTAGAAGGCCCAATACCAATTCACTTTTTATTGTATGGTAGAGGACATTAAGCAAACCCCTTTTGTGTCCATGTAAGAAATGAATGTTATTATTTTTAAGCATACTATTCCTTGAAGAATGTGCAGTAGTGAAAAATAGTTTTGATCTCATCCCCTGTTGCTCTCCCATCATGTCGTACTATCCTGATCAATAAAATAAGTTAAAAACTTTCAGCAATATACACATAACTACTATCATTTTGGGGTGAAATTTGTCTTTCAGTACATGAAATTCACTTTTTATCTATTCATCCGTGTATCAAATACAAATGACTGTTTTCAGTAGCGTTGTCATGTGGCACATGTGTGCCAATATCTAAATACAAGAGATTTGAAATCCTTCATGACAGAATGTCAAAATAAGGCATTGCCATCAGGAACTGATGCTATCAACATAATGTCTCTTTTTCAGAGGGAAATGTCTCCATGTGCCAAAGGAAGAATGACATGCATTTTGTCTCCCTTTTGCTATCTTTCTTTCCCACTGCATTCGGCCAGTCTCTAACACACACAAATAGTATTCAGGCCATATCAGAGAGTGCCAAGTCAAGAATAGGGCCTCTGTGCCCCTCTTCCTCCAGCGGGCACCCCTCTGGTTTGTGTGACCCCCTGTGCCATTGTTCTGGCTGCCTGTCTGTTGGCTGACACAAGCAATAATCCTGAAATCTGGCCTCCCTCCAACCTCATTACAGCTCTTGCCACCATTGATCCTGCCCCCAGAGGCTTTCCCTCTGGTGACACTTCCCTCTCGCTCTCTCTTTTAACTCACTCTCTTTCTTTTCCTTCCCACCGGCTTCCTTTTTCACTTGCTATTACTCTCTTTGTCTTTCACAGTTTATGTCATCTCTCTCTCTCCTTCTCCTGTTGTTTCTCCTTCCTTTCTTTCAACGAGAGGTGACTCTCAGTCGGCCCACCTGTTCTCATTCCTCCTTCCCCTTGGTTATACTCGTGGCAACCATAGGCTGTGACCTCCAAAGTGGATCTGTTGGCTGATGTAGGGCTGGATGATGTATTGAATATACATGAGAATATTCACCGTGATTTTGTTGGCTTTGTGCAGCATTGCTAATATTGTGACAATATTACATTTTAAACTTTTATTTGGACATTATTTTTCCTAAAGAAGATTTTAGTTATCCTTTCATATGTTGCAACTCATAGGTTTGAGTTTCATATTTGATTTAAACAGAAGAAGAAAAAATGGTGTTCTGTTTTTATTTTCTTTGAACAGTTCAAACTATTTGTTTAAACGAATCGACTACAACTTTTTGGCATTATCACTCAGACATTCCTGGAAGTCCCCTTGTGTTTTTTTTTTTTTATTTTTTTTTATATATATATATTTTCTTTCACTGTTTATTGTTAAATACTGCATATAATAACTTGTAACAAACAGTGCTGGTCAAAAGTTTGGAAACTATTTTTTATGTGTTTGAAGTCCTTTATGCTCAAGCCGACATGTTTGATCAAAAGTATGGTAATATTGAGAAAATATTATTACAATTTAAAATTATGGTTTTCTATTTGAATATACTTTTAAAATATAATTTATTCCTGTGATCAAAGCTGAATTTTCAGCATCATTACGGCAGTCTTCAGTGTCACATGACCCTTCAGAAATCATTCTAATATACTGATTCATCAATGTTGGAAACAGTTGTGCTGCTTAACATATAACCTGTGATAACTTTTCAGGATACTTTGAATAAAAAGTTAAAGAACAGCATTTATTCAAAAATAGAAATCTTTTCTAACAATATAAATCTTTGCTATCATTTTTATCAATTAAACTCATCCTTGCTTTAATAAAAGTATTATTTTCTTTCAAAAAAAGAGAAAGAAATTGTGTATATTGTTACAGATTTCTATTTTAAATCTTATTCTCACGCATGCTTCGTGAGTTCACGTCAGGGCCCAGATGGAAGACAAGAATAAAGTTGAATAAAGTAGTTATTTTTTTAATTTAATTAATTTATTAATTAATTAATTACCTGTTAGTTTTTTTTTTTGCACACAAAAACTATTCTCGACGCTTCATAAAATGATTGCAGAACCACTGTAGTGAGATGGACTTTTTAACAACGTCTTCAGTACCTTTTATTGGTCTTGAGAGAGGAAATTACATTGTGTCCAATGGAGGCCTTTCTGAGCCATCGGATTTCAACAAAAAATCTTCATTTGTGTTCCGAAGATGAACAAAGGTCTTACGGGTGTCGAACAACATGAGGGTGATTTAACTAATGACAGAATTTTTATTTTTGGGTGAACTAAACCCTAAGTTGAGCTAAGTAGTACAAGTTTTTCCAACATTGATAAGCATATTAGAATGATTTATAAAGGATTATGTGACACTGAAGACTATATAGACATATAAAATCACAATTTTAGAGCAAATACGTGTGTGTGTGTGTGTGTGTGTGTGTGTGTGCATCAGGTACATAAATTGAATATTGTCAAAATGCTGAAAAATATTGAGCTATAATTCTTTAGCAGTGATTATTGTTATTAATGGAAAAGAAGAAAAATATATGAAGTGAGAATATCAAGCTCAAAATGCAGATCTGGTGAGCGGGAGAGGGTGACATGGAAAGCAAGGAATTTCCGTAAACAAGGAGAAATGGCTAAAACAGGAAGAGTAAGAGGTATCGGGAGACTGATCTGGAGCTTGTTCTTGTGTCTGGCTGACTATTTTGTTGGCGTCTGTGTAGCCGAAGCATGACTAGCCTGCAGTTAATGAAATTAGTGCAGAGGGAGGCAGTGTGCCGACGAGGGAATACTACGAGAAGATCACGTAGAGAAATGTGTGTCAGACACTGAGCCTGAGCGTCACTGTCTCTAGAGGGAAATAGATGTGAAATGGAAGGAGCAGGATACAATGAAAGACACTCTGTCTCTGCACTGTGAAGTGCAAGATTACTTTAGATATCAGGAATCTCCTCCCTGTGTAAGGGTTTCAATAAAAAGATTTTGATTCTGCTGTATTGCAATACGTTGTGTTGTGCATGCAGCTTTATTATAATGTCTATTCTCTCAATTATAATGCCCTCTTATGTTTAGATATTGGCCTGTGCATTTGCTCTGCAATGGCTTGAAAGAGTCTATAGGAACCTGTCGTTTGGACCAGCTTTTGTAGCCAATTACATTAAAAATCCATAACTATAAGCAATTTTAAAGGATTAGTTCACTTCAGAATGAAAATTTCCTGATAATTTACTTACCCCCATCTTCAAAGGGCTCTGCACGATCCCAGCTGAGGAATGGGGTCTTTTCGACCGAAACCATCTGTCATTTTATAAATAAAATAAATAAAATATCACACTTTTTAACCTAAATTGCTCATCTTGCGCTGCTAAATTATCAGGCAATTTTCATTTTAAAGTGAACTAATCCTTTAAGTGGTGTAAAGTTGTTTAAAATGATCACTGGTTTGCCTTTGGTTCTTTATTTAATGAACACTGTAGAATATATTTAATAATTTTCTTGGATGCAATATAGCAAAATACAGTAAGAGCAAGTTTTACCTACATATGTTTTCTACTAAAACGCACTAATAAATGCAAAATGAATTTATAACGAATAATATATGAATAATAAAAAACTAAATTTTTGATTTGAGGACAAACAAATAGTTAAACGTTAAGCGTTAAACAGTTTGAAGTGATGCATGAAAATCAAACAGTGCATTAGTGTTTGCAATGTTCACAATGTTGCATAATTTTATGTATTTGACTAAATCAATGCATATATAACCTGATCATTAAATGTTGTCGATCCCTAGTAGCTAGGGTTGGGCATCGAAAACCAGTTCCAACTTGGAACTGTTTAAAAAAATAATGATGCCAATGGAATCGTTTAGAAAATTTGTTTGATTCCGATCATCGGTTCCAAACGCGCAAGTTTTGGTTTCCATAGTGGCCACTGGATTTCCAGAAGTGCTTGCCGCGCTCACTTGTTCTGTTGCAGCCATGGAGCATGGTAAGCGGCGCTCAAAAGTGTGGCTTTATTTCACATTAAAAAAGCTTGGTCGACTTATTTCTTGCACGGGAGGATGCACTACAAATATGCCTCTGCATGGTGTATAAATTTAATAAGTGTAGCGTGTTTGACGTGCTGGTGCTGTGCAGGTCCACTGTCTCATCTTCCTCAGGCAACCCTGCGCTAACCAACGTTATTAACCCTTAAGGTTACCTCGTCACAATCGGGTAAGTGATTGTAGTGTAATAACAAAGCCCTTGACCAAATTGCTAATTGTGGTGAACAACAATGTTACTGAAAGAATCGGAATCGAGAATCGAAAAGAACCAAAATCGAAAGTAAGAATCGGAATCAGAATCGCTCAAATCAAAATGATGCCCAACCCTACTAGCAGCTTATACACTCACCTAAAGGATTATTAGGAACACCATACTAATACTGTGTTTGACCCCCTTTCGCCTTCAGAACTGCCTTAATTCTACGTGGCATTGATTCAACAAGGTGCTGAAAGCATTCTTTAGAAATGTTGGCCCATATTGATAGGATAGCATCTTGCAGTTGATGGAGATTTGTGGGATGCACATCCAGAACACGAAGCTCCCGTTCCACCACATCCCAAAGATGCTCTATTGGGTTGAGATCTGGTGACTGTGGGGGCCATTTTAGTACAGTGACCTCATTGTCATGTTCAAGAAACTTTGAAATGATTCGAGCTTTGTGACATGGTGCATTATCCTGCTGGAAGTAGCCATCAGAGAATGGGTACATGGTGGTCATAAAGGGATGGACATGGTCAGAAACAATGCTCAGGTAGGCTGTGGCATTTAAACGATGCCCAATTGGCACTAAGGGGCCTAAAGTGTGCCAAGAAAACATCCCCCACACCATTACACCACCACCACCAGCCTGCACAGTGGTAACAAGGCATGATGGATCCATGTTCTCATTCTGTTTACGCCAAATTCTGACTCTACCATCTGAATGTCTCAACAGAAATCGAGACTCATCAGACCAGGCAACATTTTTCCAGTCTTCAACTGTCCAATTTTGGTGAGCTCGTGCAAATTGTAGCCTCTTTTTCCTATTTGTAGTGGAGATGAGTAGTACCCGGTGGGGTCTTCTGCTGTTGTAGCCCATCCGCCTCAAGGTTGTGTGTGTTGTGGCTTCACAAATGCTTTGCTGCATACCTCGGTTGTAATGAGCGGTTATTTCAGTCAAAGTTGCTCTTCTATCAGCTTGAATCAGTCGGCCCATTCTCCTCTGACCTCTAGCATCAACAAGGCATTTTCGCTCACAGGACTGCCACATACTGGATGTTTTTCCCTTTTCACACCATTCTTTGCAAACCCTAGAAATGGTTGTGTGTGTGAAAATCCCAGTAACTGAGCAGATTGTGAAATACTCAGACCGGCCCGTCTGGCACCAACAACCATGCCACGCTCAAAATTGCTTAAATCACCTTTCTTTCCCATTCTGACATTCAGTTTGGAGTTCAGGAGATTATCTTGACCAGGACCACACCCCTAAATGCATTGAAGCAACTGCCATGTGATTGGTTGATTAGATAATTGCATTCATGAGAAATTGAACAGGTGTTCCTAATAATCCTTTAGGTGAGTGTAGTATAGTTAACTACTTTTGAAACTAGCTTACCAGTATATTCCTAATTCAAAGTAGCTTCCTCAACATTAATTGTGTGAAATACAGAGTCACTGCATCAGTCATGGTCTCCTAACTCTGAGTGTACGACCCTCCTTTCTTCCAGCTCCCACTGCAGTCATTAATTATAGAAGACTTTGTCCTTAATGTGGAAGTGCATTGGATCAGATGGGAAGCCCTCTTAATCGGCAGACTTACTATGTTGTTGGATTTCCAAGCAAAGAGGTTGAAGAATGTAAATTCACCCTCCATTTAAAACAAACAAAAACAAACCCCGATGTCCAAATTTCTTTGACAAGACACCTTGTCCATCGAATTAAAGTTAATAAAATTAACCCTGAACGGTTAATATGGCATACCAACATACTTAATTCCTGCAAGAAATAGTATGTGAAATATTGTTATAATTTAAAACACCTGTTCTCAAGTTATTGCATTTTAACTACATTAAATTATGAATAGCTTGTCAAGCTACAGCAGGCCAAGTGCTCATTTTTATTTTTATTTATTTATTTTTAAAGTTATGTCCCATGATGTGGGTTCATTTGATCATCTTTTATTTTCAGGAAAGAAGTGCATTTGCCCCCAGCACGCCGTTGTTTTGCCCTTCGTCTCACCTCCGGTTCCTGCTGTCGTATTTGCCCGGGCCAGCTGTCTCTGCTCATGTTCAGGTTGGGTCTTGACCCCGGCCGCTCTGCCCGAGCCAAGAGATGACAAACATTTCCAGCTTATACGTTTCCTCTGCACTGCATAAGCTTTCAGTTTTCTGTCTACGCAGACAAAGGTGATGATTGAGGCGTACAGTTTCACTAAAATGATTGGACCTAATTCATGTCCCTGCAGCACCCGCAGCTTATTTACAACTCACCTCAACGAGAATAGACTGTAAAACGGGAAGCCCTTAAAGCCCGGGACACACCAAGCCAACGATCGGCCGCCAGGCCGTTTTTTGAGCGCCGGCCGACTTAGTTTTTTCGATGTATTCCGCACCATTGGCTGTAGTCGGACATCGTCAGGGTTTTTTGGGCAACATGTTGAATCGGCATCGCGAGAACTCTTGGCTGTTCAGCTTAGTGAACGAGAATAAGAGCAAAGCAGCGAGCAAAGAAGTCAAAATGGTACAGATAGAAGATTGTTCAAATTTTACATCATCTTACCAAGTGTTCCTGGGTGAATATTTTAATATTGACATGAGTGGAGTGGAATAAAGAACGTGATCAGCAGGATTGATATTCAAAAAGATTTGTTAATGGTTTGTTTATCTGCAGCCTGGAGCGTTGGTTTCCCATTTGAATGACAAATATAGAAGAATATATCTGCAGAAATGGACAGTTGTCTTATTTACACGCAGGCGCATGCTAGCTGACAGTTGGCTGAAGTTCTCTCTGTGTGTTCAAGTGCAGCTTTTTGGCCCAGATGCGGCAGACGAGAGGCGACAACACTGTCGGCTTTCGTCACTGCTAGTTCTTTGACATCGAGTTGGTGTGTCCTGGCCTTAAGACTCGCATGCAGATTCAGAGGACACCTGTTAAAAGTCCTGTGAGATTTATACGAGCCATTTTATTTTTTGCTGCTATTGTTGTCAACGGTGTCATTAGTTGTAGCCTAAATAGCAACAGTGTGTATCATTTGGTCCCGTTTCATTCCCACGGTTGGATTACATTAGCTCTGTTGGAGCTAGCATCTGCTGCAGTTTAGCGGCCAGTCATGCCTCATATAACCAGCACCTCTAGAGCACTAGCAGGATTAGCACCGGTATCACGCCAGATGAAGTACAGGCTCCAGCTGGGCTACTTTATAAGCCTGTGCTATTGGAAAGTTCCTCCTGAGCCTCGGGGTATCCAATAAGCCTCTCATCTTGTGCTGTCATTCGATGGGCTGTTGCGTAACTCGCCCGGGATGGCCGGACGTGGTTCACATGGTGGCTTGTTGATCAAAACATTGAGGGGGGTGGTAAGGAGGACTATTTTTAGTAACCTTCATCCATAGCTGAGAGAGAGCAAAAATCACAGGAAGTGAGGAGTACAAGCAGTAAAATCGTATAATTACAGGAGTTTTGATAGGGTAATTTGGGGGAACTTTCATATAATATCTATTCGATTGTTAGAGAAATTTAGAGAAATTGTGTTTTCCGGTCCTGAAATAAGTCGGTAAAGGGAGTGGAAGAAAGGATCCCACTACATAACAACTGTGCTATTTTCATGCTGGGATCCTCTTAAAGCTTCTTGTGACACTGTTTTTGCTTGTTGTGGTTTTAATTACCCAGCCACCTTACCAGCCCTTTCCTGTTTTGACATGGAGCTTCCTCTCAGCCATGTTTAGTCCCACTAGGCTTGCGCTAATGTTGTTCTAGTATTATTTCTATTCTGCTATTAGCATTTTTATTTTTAGTAGTTTTAATATTCTCAGTTTTGTGTGTGTGTGTGTGTGTGTGTGTGTGTGTGTGTGTTCCTTTCTTTTTTATTTTTTTATTTCAATTGATTAAAAGGAGCTGTAGTTTCAGTCAACACTGGCTAGTGTGTCAAGACCTACAGCAAAGCTTTAAATACCCAGTGTGTCAAAGGTTCTTCAGAGCCAAAAATTGACCAAAGGTTGTGCTGGGATATAAACGTAAGCAGATGAGTTTCCTTTTAATCCCTTTTTCAGTGTGTTGCTAATCAATTCTTGGACCGCACAAACTTGCAGGCAACAAGCCTTTGAAAGCTTCTTATCAAATTTCCGTTCTCAGATTTGGTAATCAAGATTCAGGACAGTCGTTTCAATTCTACCCACTCTGACGGATTCAAGGGTTCAGTCAGGATTCATCACAATGATTCAAACAAGTATATGTGAGTTTGGGTCTTTTTAAACGATTCATTAAAAACCATGGTCATGTATTGTGCACGGACCCCCACATGACATACGGGGTGGGGGGGCAAGATATCATGGTTACGATTTATGAACCCGTTCCTACAACTTTTTACTTCATTTTCATTGATCTCCTTTTAAAAGAAGGGAATGAATTACAAGTTGGCCACGATTTACCTACAACAAAAGAATGCTTTAAGCATACGTGACCAATGTTTATCTAAAAGGAAATTAATTTAAGGGTTAGATCACCCCAAAATAAATACAAAATATAAGTTCTGTTATTAATTACTCACCCTCATGTTGTTCCCAACCTGTAAGACTTTCGTTCATCTTCGGAACACAAATTAAGATATTTTTGATGAAATCCGAGAGCTCTCTGACCCCTCCATAGACAGCTGTTGATTGACGTAACTCGGAAGCTCTGGACTGTATTTACTACAGAGCTACGCCATCACGCTGACTTGCTGTTGGCCGATGCTGTTCACGTGACCAGGAGCTGACTAACGTAGACCATGTAGGAGACTAATACAAACGTGTTAGAAATTGTTGAATAAAGTCGTTATTTTTGTTTGTTTTTTTGCACACAAAAAGTATTCTCATCACTTCATAAAATTAAAGCTGCTGTCTGTTACTTTTTTTGTGTTCAAGATTTACAAAAATGATATAATAAGAATGTACAACATGAATCCATTTTCCAAACCGTGTTTTTGTCTTACCCTGAATCATTATGGTACACTTATAATAAGTGTTTATATTGGGACTATTTCAGACCGGTCTGGTAGAAACCGCTGCGGAGGAGCACAGTCCCTGCGTGACTCGCCATAGACATGAACAGAGAGAAGTAGCTCCGGCTGTAATGTTCTGTTTATTAACCGCTAGAGCACAAAAAGTTATGGACTGCAGCTTTAAGTTTGAACCACTGGAGTCACTATTTTAACGATGTCTTTATCCTTCTGGGCCTTGATTTCATCAAAAATATCTTAATTTGTGTTTTGAAGATGAATGAAGGTCTTACGGTTTGGGAGCGACATGCGGTTGAGTAATTAATGACAGAATTTTCTTCTTTTTTTGGTAACCCTTTAATAACGTAGCTACGAATTAAGTTGTAAGAACATTCTTTATTTGTGGGCATACGTTCTTTCTCCATGTCAAGATTGTGGCTCCATAGCTGTGAACTAGCCCTCTAGTTATCAATTTTAACCAAAATGAACATCCTCTTACATTGCCTTAGACTCGGTCCTCCCTCCTCACTTTCTTTGCACTCTGAAACCTCAACCTCTAAATGTGAAAGAGCATTGAGATCAGAGCCTCTGGTCACCCACTAGACCCCTGACTCATGGGCCCACGTGTGTCCGTGCCATCCGGAATTCCTCTTTTCATGTTTTCCCCTCTGCCGCTGTATGTCATGTATCTCCTCAGCTCTCCATCCATTCCGCCCCACTGCCCACTGTACTACGCCTACAGAGAGCACCCTCCATCTCAGCAGGGAAATCCCTCCTGTTTTAACCGGACTCTTTCAGCCCTAAAGAGCAAACAGTTTTTTTGTTTTATTTTTACTCGTGTTTATAATCCTTTAAGTACTTGCGCTTAATTGAAAACCCTTGGCCTTGATCACTACAGTCTCCCCCCTCAGCTGCTGCCCTCAGCACATGTCATTATGCATATTGTGAATCATGGCTTTCAGATTAATGATTCATGTCTGTGTTTTTTCTCTCGCTCTGTTACTATGTGTTTTCTTTTATTTTTCATCACGGTTGGATGGATGACAGAATGTGATCATGAACATATCAGTTGACACAACGCAGAACAACAAGGGATGCGCAAAATCATGTGGATGAGTGTTTTTGTATCAGTTGAGTCTTGCATGTCTAATAAACCGGGTAAATGTGTGCAGTAACCCCCAAAAGCACCCTTCTAGAAGTCTGCATGACACAGTCATGGTTTGTTGTGGTTGTTCTTTATTTCCTTGGCATCTGCTGCCCTTATTGTCTAGGCAGCCATGAGGGTGGCGCTGGTGATCTGATCAATCACTACTGTTTTCAGTTTGGAGCTTGGACAAAGTGACCCAAATTTACAGCTTATTGACAGTGCTGAGATTATTAAGATCATTAAGGGGAAGCTGCACCATAACTACAAGCCGTTTATAATTAAAGTGTGTGTGTGTATATATATTTAAATCAATCATATCAAATAAAGCAGTTTTTGTCATTTAAGCAGTGATTCCAGGGATTTTCACATTTTGATGCCAAGGACCCCCCTAAAATGAATGAATGAATCTTAAGGTGATAGTCATGTTAAATGCAATATTAAAATTATTAAAAACAGTATGCAGGCTATTCAATGGCCATGAAGAGCTCCGTTTAAAAGGCAGTTAACGTGTAGAGCCCAATGGTTTCTGTGATCTGGAAAACACAGACTGAATCGTGCAATACAAAATTACATTTTCTGTATAATACGGAATGTCACAGAGTTTGGCAAATTTTGAATGGATAAATCCAAAGCATCGCTGTACAGCATAATTATATCGCAGTAGGGACCAGTGAAGACAGCCCACATGATCTTCATTTTCAGAGCTGCTCTGAGAGGTCACTTCACAAATTTCACCATTTAATTTAATAAACTGCCATCATATCATATAAACACAGAAGCTTGAAGATCTTCATTACAACCCCTCAAAATAAAATTTTGGTTTAACTTGAAGAAATTATAACTGATTTTATATTTTAAGAAATATTTTACTATTGTACAGAAAATAATAGTAAAATAAAAATAAACTATGCACTTATGACAGTAAAATAAGCCTTTATAAACCTGTATAAAAGGCCTGGTCATGCACAGAATTTTTTTTTTTTTTCTGTAAACCCTGTTTGTTTGTTTTTTGTCTCTTTTTTTATGTCTGCTTACTTCCTGTAACATGTTGTGTGGTTGCACACAACAACAAGACAACACATCACATAATCTTTAAAACCAGCGGATGGCTGCTTAGACTTTAGCAGTTTGTTTAAATAAATGTGACGTGTTTACTGCACCGCTAGTGTTAGCAACATGAAATGGTTTTTAAACCGCTGTATACTCGCCCGTCTTCGATTGGTCAGACAAATAGACAGTGTGACTCCTGCCCCAAACTCTCACCATGGGATGAGCCAATGTTGCTGTGACCAGGATGCTCAAAAAAGGGAAGGGAATGGAGGTTAACCCCCTAAATTCATTAAATTGTTTCCACATGATGAACACGTGCTCATGTCACACCTCCAGCTGTTGAAAAACAAACAGTGCATTCATGATGTTGTCCTCTGTCCACAGGCCTGTGAAGTGCATGTAGGTTGATCAACAGAGTTTATAAACCTCAATGACTCGCCTGTGTCAGATTTAGGACAGTTGCTGTGCTATAATACAACTTGACTGTGACGGTGAACCATCATGGACGTGTTTGAGGTCAAGGGGTCAAAAGTGAAGGGTGGTACTGACAGCACACCAGTGATCCTAAGATGGTGTAGTCAATTTACTGTATGCCATCTGCATTATTTATCAGCGCAATTATTAATTATTTATTGAGCACTGTCATGAATGGGGCTGTTGTGTTTACACATGGAGAGTCGTTTCACTGAGAAGGGAATTGTGTGGTATTAGATGAAGTCAAGCTGGATCTTATTCTTATTAATATTAAAGGTTAAAACTAACAATAGTCCAACAAATTAAATTGCTATTTATTTTTAGCTACCCCCTTACCATCACTGCATCGCCGGCCGCCTCAGATTATAGTCGTTTAACATGTAATGCACATTAAAACCACATTCGTAACGTCATATGGACAAACTGTGTATCATTATAAAGATAAAAGGCTCCAGCTTTGATAACTGACCATGGTTTATGATAAAACTGTTGCAGTGTCCGGAATTTCCTCTGTCGGGAGTGCAAAATAATAAATCGGTAACTTGCGATATTTTGAATAGTATGAAAACGCACACACATCCTGTCATGTCTGCTATGGTTTGTGTACACACAACTCCACTGAACCGCATCCGTTCATTTTCATGCAGTTTTGGGGGCATTTTCATTTTAATAATGTTTACAGTAGACATGCTAAGCAGGTGTAGTGATTTAGCTCCATATAAAATGCTAAATATGACATTTCATCATCATTATATGACTAAAATTAGATTGTGATCGGAAGTTAATACAAACACTCAATGGTGGTTTAAAGTAGGTTTTGAGTAAAAGCGTAATATTAATCTTTTAAATTGTGTTATGTAGCTTAATGCAAATGTCGCGGCAGGAGCTATTCTATTCCATAAACTAATTTAAAAGAATTCCCATGGTCCCACAAATATGCTTTCTTTTTTCTTTTTTTTTTTAATACTTCAGGTAATGGGTGGATTAACGAAACTGGAATGAAAGTGGTGTGGATGGGGAAGCAATGTAATGCCAGAGTAAAGGCTGATAATGGCTCAATACAAACAAAAGTGATAAAATGATAAAAGGATAATGAAGATTAAGTCTATTAATACCGGCAGAGGTGCTAACATTCGTTTAGAGAGAACAATAGAATTGTGAATTTTGAATTGGTCTCTGTGCCAGACAGAGTGCTGGGGAGTTATGGGGGCCATAAATAATTTCATTAGCATTTGTGTTAGCCTTCTCTAAAGACACATGACATGGTCATAAAATGCATAGTTTTAGAGATAAATACTCAGATTTGAAATTACCACATTTAAAAAATTATATTCTTAATATTTTTATGTTTGAGCTTGTATATTTCCATATTAATAATTGGCTGAGTAATTCTGAGTCTTGAACTCTAAAAAATAACTATTTTTGTGTCTATCCAGAATGAGCAGCAAGGGGTTAATATTATAGTAATGTACTAACTGACAGGGTTTCCTGTATAGTTTTACAGCATTAGTTGATTTTTCTTTTTCCTTGAAAAATTAACCTAATGTCCCTGATATATATCCAAATAAATCGATTGAATGGAATAGAATCGAAAGTTTGTGAGGCAAAATCGAAATGTAAAATTTGTGTCAATACCCAGCCCTATGTAATATAGTGTATATGTAAATATAATTTGCATTTTTATTTATTTTCAAAATGCTTCTCTCTAGAGTATTTTTATTTTATTTTTCTATAGCCATGTAGCCAACAAGCTATGGACATTGAATAAGGTAATTCCTAAGGTAAATGTGCCATTTGTTTACAAACCGTTTTATTGACGTCTTTCCGCAGTTGAAACATTGAGTGGTTACATGAGTCATGATACTTCTCAGTAAGTTCTACTGTATCATTCAACATACCTGACATTCATCCATGTTTATTTAACTAGTAGTAAAGAGGAAGAGATGATCAGTTCACATGTGCTTTGCCGCTTGAATTGAGGTGGCTACAATGACCTAATTCAATTTTAAAGCGCTGCAAAACAACTTTAAAAAAAAAAAAAATTAATTTAGTGAGAAAATGTATAGAATTAAAAAATAATAATAATTATCTCAAACCACACAGCTTAATGCAATTTATTGGATTGCAGGCAGTCTACAAATAATGTTTTGTTCATGCATCAACTGAAAACAGCATAGACTTTAAGAATCAATAGTGGTTAAACAAAATGAAGGTCAATTAAAATCAATAAGGTTATAATATTATCAACTGAGCCCTATATATTTCTTTTTTATTTAACTTTATTACTATAGTCAATGCCTCACTGAAACCCTGATATGCTGTCAGATAACTAACCAGCGTTAACTGTGACAAGTGAAAAATTCAGATATATTTGTATATCTCTGGTGTCCAAAATCCTGCTCCATATCATGTGTCTGGTCTGTCGCATTGCACTGTATTTTCACTTTCTATTTGACATTTGTCCATCCATTCCCCAAAACAGTGGAGAACTGCGTACTACCTACTTCCTTAAATACAACATTTTGTAGCAAAACTAGTAGTAAAGCTTTGCTAGAATAAAAACAAAATGTTATTTACTTAATTTAAATAATTTAGAATTGACTCTTTGGGCACATAGGGATATTTTGTCAAATGTTGCTAACCTCTAACATCAGTTTGCTCTCTCCATAGTAGCTATAGCTAAGTAAACCCACTCACAATCACACACAGCTACACTTACAGGTTTCACTTCCACATTGTCGTTAGGCAGTCACTTGCAGCATAGACATTTTAACCAACCTCTCTAGTGTCTACGTCTTACTTTCTCTCACTTTTCTGCTTTCTCTCACCCTCACAAACACGCACTCCTTCAAAGATGTTTAAGCTTTTAGCTTTGACCTCTTTGTTTATTATGCCACAGAAATGTTTAGTATGTGTAGTATTCCGTCTCATCAAAGACATAGAACAGGTAAAATAGCTCTTTGGAGGGAACACCCCTTTAAGGGATTAATTGTTAAGACTCTTAAGCAATTAGACTGCTTAGGTGAAACGTGTCTTGTGTAAAACTCTTGTTGCATTGTTTCATCAATGGAGTGTGTGAAGTCTAAACATGACTGACAGGGTCATGTTTGGACTTTAAACACCCTCCATTGAAGCTAATGACCATTTTACACAATGTACTGACAACTTGTGCAAATTGTTCTCATAAAACAAAGAGTATAAGGGTGTTTCTGTCGTGTTGCTTTTGCTTTGACCCATAAATGGAAAATACTGTTTTTATTTACTCACTCTTATGTTACAAACTCAAATGCTGTTAACGTTCATCACAATGTCAGAAGACTTTATGATGATGATGCTGATGATTATTATTTGCACATTTTGTTTTTGTGAAGCAGATCCTGATCACTCTGAACTGTCGTTATACGGCAATAATCGTTATACTTTAATGATTCATGGAAAAATAGCAGCTTACGTGTCGGGAATGGGCAAGTAAATAGTTTTGTTTTTTTGGAAATATTGGCTTTTGGTTGAATTTGATTTGATTTTCTGTTAATTTTATATGAAACCTATTATTATATGAATTTTGATCTTTACCACCATTTTTGTATCATTTTCCAAATTGTTGTACAGTCGATTTCCAGCCATTTTCACAGAATATTGACATCCATTTAAATAATTTTTTGCATCAGATGACTCAACCCAGTTTATTGTAAAGTTGTAGGTTTGTAAATTTGTATGGATTAGGGCTGCATGATATATAACGCTTTAGCATCGATATCGCGACGTGCGCATCCTCAATAGTCATATCACATGATGTGCAATGTCAATATAGGGAGCGTAGTTGATCTGTGATCCGTACGGGCCAGCTGCCCTCTGGTTCGGAACGCATCTGATTTGCAGATTAATTGCAAAGATTAACCATCATAGAGTTAAAGTTTATAATTTGCTTGTGTTTAAGTCCTGTCAGTTTAAACATCAAGCGCAGGAAGACTGTAACTGTTTTCTGTGTGCGCACATAGAGCTGTGCAGACAGCACGTAAACACTGAATTCAGTTCTCTTCCTTTTATTTTTGAGCTTGAATCGACACGTGCACACAAAATTAAGTCAAAATGCCCATCTCAGCGAGTATCCTCGTAAACACAGTCGGTTATGTCTTCTTAACAACTGAGAAAAACGGATGCCTATCGGATCATTCGTCTTAAATACCCGCAACTGTTTGTCACCAATGTTAATCAAGCAAAAAATACGAAAGGGAAAATCACTTTTGTAGTTTAACAAAGATAATAAATAAGTTAGATTTAATTTATACAGTGTAAGACTATGCAGGTTTTTTTTTTTTTTTACATTTGATTATTCAATGTCTGTACCTGAAAACAGTTTGATTTACCTGAAAAACATAAAGCACTGCTTATTTAATTTGTATCGTTGTTCTGTTGTATTTATCTATTCTTGTAATTTGTTTATTATTTTCTATGCAGATGCACAAAATCAACCCAATCATCCTAAAATGATTTACAAATAGAGCTATTCAAATAATCTGGTGAAACAGTTTTCATATTGCAATACATATTGCCCCCCTTTTTTTTTTCTTTTTTTTTCTTCATGCTCCAAATTAATGTGTGGCCTGGTAAACCCTAACTAATGGGGACAAAATGTCCCCACAAAGATGGCGATATCTGAAATCCTGGTCCCCATGAGGAAAACATCTTACAAATTGTACTAAGCAAAGTTTTTTGAAAATGTAAAAATGCAAGTTTACTATGATGGGTAGGTTTAGGGGTAGGGTTAGTGTAAGGGGATAGAATATACAGTTTATACAGTATAAAAACCATTATGTCTATGGAAAGCCCCCATAAAACATGGAAACACAACGTACGTGTGTGTGTGTGTGTGTGTGTGTGTGTGTGATGCCTTCAGGCGAATCAATTTGAGCTGCCCCTCTTTCATTCATCTGTTCCCTTGGGCTCAGTGTGCCTGTAATATCACGCATTTCTTTTTCCACTGGCTGTCACCAGCCCTAATAATGACTTAATCTACCTGGATATCTGAATTGAGTGACTCTAGGGACCACGATAACTATACACACACACACAGTTGTTTGTTTTTGTTAGTTATACACCTTTTATTTATAAAAAATGTGTATAGATGCATTTAATTTTTTTTTCTTTTAATAAGAGGTTTTTTTTTTTTTTTTTTTTTTTTTTTTATGACCATCTTTGTCAGCAGCTAAGCTACTCCATAAGAATCACATAGTGCAGAATAGCTTCAGCTAGAGGTTATAGGTCAAGTCTTAAGTTTCTCTGAGTCTTGTTAAAGGTGGCTGGGAGATCTAAGCTTCATAGTATGAATAGCCATTGCTTTTATAAAACAAGCTAATATTTCATTATAGCGAAATATTTCATTTTTTTGCATCCTTTATTTTGCATTTGACTTTATTCCTCTCTGTATTTTCCCCTTTTCTTTGTCTCAGGTTATGAAAAGACAGAAGACACTTCAGAGAAGACTTCTCTAGCAGACCAGGAAGATTCCAGGCTAATATTCCTCAATCAGCCCCAGTTTACCAAATTCTGCAATAATCGTGTCAGGTAAAGTCACACTCACACCTGTGCTTCTGAGATTCTTACTCTTTCCTCAAAAAGGGTTGAACGGGCCTTCGTGGTGAGCACGGGTTTAATGAAGCGAGTGTTAATTACGAAAATGTATTTTATTCCGCACTGAAATGTATTTAAATAAATTATTTTACCTAGTAGTTATTTGTGGTGTTCATTTTCATGAAATCAATACTTTTTATTCAGCAATCATCCATTAAATTAATATAAATTGACAGTAAAGACATTTTGTTACAAACTGTTCTTGCATGCTTTTTTTTACAAAAGGCTGTTCTTTTGAATTTTCTATTCATCAAAGAAAAAAATGTATCAGTTTCCACAAATTTTAGCACAGCCATTTTCAACATAATAGTAACAAATGTTTCTTGAGCACCAAACTGACATATCTGAATGATTTCTGAAGGATCATGTGACATGATCTGAAGGATAATGATGCTGAAAATTCAGCCAGAACCTGCATTTTAAAATATATTCAAATAGAAAATGGTTATTTTAAATTGTAATAATATTTCTCAATATTTCTGTCTTTGCTGTATTTTTTTAAATCAAATAAATATAAGAGACTTCTTTCATAAACATTAAAAAAAATTTTTTTGAATGATACTGTTGGCAGCAAGGCATCTCCGTAAGTTTCAGAACTGAGCTCATATTTAATGTCAGAAGAAAAAAACGAAAGTCTAATAAGGCTGTTGAACAGACTGTACTGCCAGTGAGTAGGAAGGAACTGTACGAATAAAGTGCCATATTAAAACTACTGAGCTGTATTTGACAAGGAGTAAGTGTTGCTATTTTCCAGCCACCACAAAGACTCCGTGTCCGAGGACTCATAGTGATTGCTAAGGTAAAGTATGGCAGACAGAGAGGAGGCAGGAGTAGGTATTGTGGTTAATATATGATATCTGCTAAATCACATTGAATTACGTTAAAGAGATGGTTCACCAAAATTGTGAATTTTTTTAAATATTTTTTTTTATACTTATTTTGAACAAATAGTCTTTGAATCCAATGTGAATTGGCTTAACATTCTCCACCCCAATAACATTCACATAAGTTGTTGCTTGGTGTATTTTTCCCCATCCTGCAGTGAGAAAGCAGTCATTCAGAGGAGATGTTACTCTCAGACTGCAGATCTTCAGTATTGAAACCCAAAAGCATCTATTTGATAGTTCCATCTAGTGATCAAAACAGCCACTGCAGTCTCACAAAAGCATAATCTCGCACTAATAATACTGGAGTCTGATTATTGCAGTGAATAACAACACTGAGTTTTGCTATCTCGTGTCTGGGCTGTTTATCAGTACTCATAGCTTTACTGTATATAGAGGGCTGTCCCTCGTGCAGTGGATAAAACGGTAGCTTTTAACGGTTGGCTCCACTGTCAGACCAGGTTAATGTTTGCATTCCTGCTGCATTAGCTACTGGGAAGTCCTGCTTGCTTATGTGTATGTATTTTATGACATGTAGGTAGCCACGAAAAGAAAACGGGTTTTAGTTGGGCTTCTGTCACGTTTTGCTTGTAATTAGTAGGTGTTCATTTAGAAAGATCACACGCAAGGCTCAGGGTATCATTTTCATTGCCTGGTGCATTTGTTCACCTAGAAACGGTAACACTTAATATAGCATACAAATGCATGCTGTGTTCCTTCAATAAACAAGAAGTCAGCAATTTAAAAGGTGAATTTTTTTTTTTTTTTTTTTTTTTTTTTTTTTTTTTATATATCTGCATCCCAATTATATAGTTTTTTTATATGTAAAAATACGTAGTTTTGTATGACCATTTTCCATCCTGACTCTGAACCCCTTTGCTATACTATTTAGACTTCTGTATATAAATTATCCCCTTTATGATAACCTTGAAACATGAAACTGTAATTGTGACCACCTACTTTAACTTTACACATAAATAACGTTATATATAAATAAACAGCGTCTCATTAGTGGCTGTTTCTATGGCCCGTTATATGTAAGCCGTCCGCCATATTGGAACAATCAAAATTCTGCTCCGTGAACTTTTGAGAGCAAGTTGACTATGTCTGCAACCGTAGTTAGACGCATGTATGAATATCTGTATCTGCAATAGACTTCAGCAGATTGATTTTGCTAAACTAACACCATACAAGAAGGTGTCAGCTAAAACGACATTATAAAGTTACCACAGTATAAAAACCTGTAATATGGAGTTAATGCATATAAAAACACAAACTAACACATTCTCACCTGTGAACGGTTATCCCACTTCTTTGGGAATTTAAATCTTGGCAGTGACACTGATCATTGCAAGATGGCGGGCGCACAGATATATACATATCTATGGCCATAATGGGCCATGTTTTAGTCACCATTTCATAATTGTTCCATTGTTTGACAACAGAAACAGAAAAAATATGTAAATGAGATCAGCGTTATTGGGATGTATTAAAACGCACATGACGTGAATGTGAGGACAGACAATAGGAGAGAAGCAAACAAATGTAAAAAGTTCACACTAGTTCAAATAACGCAATGACGGCACTGATGTACTAATTGGGAAATATACCACAGTTTTTACAAAAATATTAAACCGCACAATCATATTAAACTGTGAAAAAGAAATGATATTTTTGAGCAGCAAATCAGCATATTAGAATTATTTCTGAAGGATCATGTCAGGTGACACTGAAGAGTGGAGTAATGCTGAACATTTTTTTTTTAGTTTTAAATTGTAATAATATTTCACAATATTACAAGTTTTTTTATTAAATAAATGCAGTCTTGGCAAACATAAGATATTTATTTAAAAACAAAATTCTACAGACTCCAAACTAGGGAGGCACCGATACCATTTTTTTTTTTTTTTTTTTCCAGATCAAGTACAAGTACTTATATTTGGATACTTGCCGATACCAAATACCGATACAAGTACTTAATACCATTACAGTTCTTCTAACAAGGTTTTATTTTCATCAGATGTTTTTCACTTTCTGACTGTAACAAAGTAAATGTACAACTTGATGCTGCTGCTGACATTTTAACATTCAGCTTGGTGTTTTCCTAAACAAACATGGCACTGCAGCCCATTTCACATTAATGTAAGCTGTAACTCATTCAGTGGATTTCAGTACCACACAACATATCATTTCAGTTGTTCTGGTACTATGTTATCATATGTTAGTACAGTAGTAAAGACAAAGCCTTTTTAGGAAAAGTGAAAGGCAGGTTTTTTTTTGATGAAAAGAAGCTTCTCTGCATTATCAGCTATGAGCCTGTTTCTCTTTTCATCTACAATGTGTGACGCTGAGCTAAACTGCCTTTCACTTTCAACACTTCTGCATGATGCCAAGAGGTTAAGCTTGGTTTACTTGCCGTATCCGCACTTGAAATACAGTGCAAAAATGACGTCAGCGCGGTCATGCGCGTTGAGAGTGCGAGACCCCTTTTCGTTTACCCTTGTGCACAGCGAATTTTGTAACTTTCCGCGCAGCTCCACATCCGAAGATCCTTTGCCATAAAGTGGTATTGTGCGATTTGTATTGGGGTAGTTTTATGAGTACATGAGCACAGTATCGGACCGACACCCGAGTACTGGTATCGGTATCGATGCATCCTTACTCCAAACTTTTTAATATCTAGTCGTTTTTGTTTTATCAGGAAACGCCTCTATATTATGATTGAACGATACATGTAATGGCTAGCTAATTATGAATGTACTTCCAGAACTGTCCTGGTGTTGTATGTTCATGGTCTTATGGTTGTTTTGTGTGACATTTAAGCTGCAAAACCAGGTCACCAACATTGGCTGGAACTGGATCAAGTGGCCTGACTTTGTGTAATGAATGATAAATAGTGCCTACATAGTGCTCTTGAAATAAATTAGTTAAATGTACTATGTCATGGACCGCTTTGAGAACTGTTTGTGTTAGATTTAAACCTTTATATACATACTCCATTGTGTGAACTGATGTGAACTGTTGGTTAAGTTCAAGTTATTACTCCCAGTGGACCTTTAATATCGGAGCTGGTTCGAGCTCATAGCATTGCTGTAGGCCTACAATCAAGACTTGCAAACCAGTCTTAAAGGAAGAGGGCTTGCAAAGAATTTAATTTGAAACAATATTAACATATGCTTTACCTAAACAAACACAACCTTCTGGTGTTTAGAATATAGCACACATGCTAAGTGGTATTAAATTACACAAATGTACAACTCAAACACATTCACATATCTCCTTACACAGGATGTTTTTATCATAAACAAAAAATAACACTTTTGCTCCTCACACTGTGTATCTTAGACAAAACGGCAAGTTGATGCGTTTGCAAATACACCACCGCCCTTTGCTCCATAAAAATTATTAAACAGCACGTGTTTAACCCCTGAGGTGCATTTTGATTAGCGGTTACACTAGTCACCCCAGTGACTGCCTGATGAGCCAACATCCCGAAGCCCTCTTGTGCGATACATGTTTGTTTAAAAGCATGATGACGCCAAGTAGTGCTAAACGAGCTGAGCGTGCGGGCTAAGCAGCTGGCTGAGGTCTAGAAGCAGACCTAGATCTGGTTTCTGGGGTCGTGTAGAGGAAATGAGAGGAGAGACGCAGGTTGGCTCTATGCTCTTTTGTGAGAACGGCATTTGCTGGTATGTCATGTTGAGATCACGACATCCACCAAAATATTCATAATTGTTTTTAAAGGATTTTCACTTTAAATTATTTTTTTTTTTTTCTCATGAGTTACTCTGAAGCTATCCTAGGTGTATGACTTTCTTCTTTCTGATGAACACAATCGGATCGCAATCACATATTATATTCACAATCATGTTATATTGATAAATGTACTGATATTTCCAGGCTTTATAATGGCAGTGAACAGGGCTCACGAGTTTGAAGCTCAAAGCACTTCTGAAGTGACTCGATATCGATACGGTGCGCCATTTACGCTTTTTCCTCAAGTTGGAAACCAAAGGCAGATATTTTACTTCATAAAGTTTTAAATATGGATTACATAAACCCATCAATTTGCTTCAGAAGGCCTTTATCAACTCCCTAGAGCTGTGTGGAGTACGTTCATGATGGATGGATGCACTTTTTTGAGCTTCAAACTCATGGCCCCATTCACTGCCATTTATAAAGCTTGGAAGCACCAGGATATTTATTGATATAACGGTGTTCATCAGAAAGAAGAAATTCATATAGACCTGGGATGGCTTGAGGTAATCTTGGGGTAATTTTCATTTTAAATTTTCATTTCATTTTAACCTACAGTAACATTTTTGAAAGGTTCTGAAGAACTTACTGATTATAGAGTATTAATTTATAATATAACAGTAGTAACAATAACCCTAACTATAAAAGTGAATGGTTGCTCTCCTCCATGAATTTGAGTTGCCCAGCAACATGGAAATGTGTGTCTTTTATCTGTAGAACAGTAAAAGCAGCCACTAACTGCTGTTAGCCACCTGACGCACGCAACTACACTGATCTAAATCTGAAAACTAGCCAAGAGAAAGCGGAGAAAAGCGAGAACGACAGGCCCTTGACAGAACTTTCCATCCCGCACAGTGCTGCTAATTGCCGTACTGCCGTGTGCCGTGGACTGATAAGGATCTCTGTGAAGACCGGATCAGTGAAACGTAGAGGGAGTTGAGAGGACATGTATCACTTTTCACTCACAGACTGCCAGTCTCTCCAATGTGCCTTTTATTATATCGTGTGTGTGTGTGTGTGTGTGTGTGTGTGTGTGTGTGTGTGTGTGTGTGTGTGTGTGTGTGTGTGTAATAGAATTTCTGTCGGAATTCATATTAATGTTTTGGTGGGTTGATTTAATATTGTATTTCATTTTAAATGTGAATAAATGAATAAAAAGAAAATAATAATATTCTGATAGAAATTAGATTCAAGAGTTTTATTTGTCACATACACAATTATATACAGAATATACAACCGGCAGTGAAATGTAAACAAAAAATTGAGAGCAAAAGAAAGTAAAATAGTAAATAAGGGCACAGTCTTCGCGGAGCGACCTGAACGGCAACCGAACACGGCGGCGCCATTTTGTCTGAGTTAATGTCTTGGTGTGCTGATATTGTATTTTATTTATATATTTATATATATATATATATATATATATATATATATATATATATATATATATATATATATATATTATTATTATTATTATTATTATTATTATTATTATTATTATTATTATTTTTTTTTACATTTAATATTATATTTAATGATATGTTAATTAATAAAAAAATTAAATGCTAATTGTTTCTTGGTGGCTGAGAATATTATTTTTTATTTTATTTTATAGTTTATAATATTTTCTTTTATTGAATATTAGTTTATATTTAGTGATGTTTACATTTCACTGCCAGTTGTATATTCTGTATATATAACTGTGTATGTGACAAATAAAACTCTTGATGTCAAATCGATCGCAACCTAAATAAAAGTTTGTGTTTATGTAATATGTGTGTACTAAGTAGAATTATGTATACATAAATAAAATAAACATAAGTGTGTATATATATTTATAATATTTATATTATATTTTAATCTATATTTTCCTAAGTGTGTGTGTGTGTGTTCAAATATACATAAAGTGTGTGTACTGTGTATAATTATTATGTAAACACAAACTATTTTGGATGCTATGATTGACAGCACTATTTATATTATGTTCTAAGTTGGTTTATATTATATTTTATTATATATGAATCATTAATTAAAAAGTACTATTATTCTGATTCTGTTTCTTGGTGTTCTGAGAATATTGTATTTTTTTTTTTTTTTATATTTTATTATTTGAATCATTGGTGAATAAATTTAAATACCAAAATTATGAGTGTGTGTCAAATTAGTGTTTCTTGGTGAATCGTTCTTTTGGAAAGTGGGTGGAAAAAGAGGCAGGTGTCAGGGTTCAGAGTGGGGCGTTTATCTCAGTCTAAAGTGGCTTCGCTGTCTTGAGTCTAATGTGAGCGTAAATCAGTCGGCAGTGTAAGAGATGGAGGCTCTGGCAAGCTCCCACCATAGTTCACTCAAACTCAAGAGCTCTTAACAGCCCAGTCTCTCTCTTTTCTCGTCAAACTTAGCTGTTCTTTATGGTCATTAACCGCCTCTCTTCATCACTCACTGTGTGTTTGTGCTTGTGTCTTGGGCTGCACTGAAACTGGGTTTGGCCTGGGGAAAGTTTGATTTGGTCTGTCAATCAATATCACTTTTCACAGTATAATAGTGACAAACTAAAAACTGAAAATGTAAGAACATAATGGATGATAAATAAAATGTCAGCCCAGTCTGCAGATGATGTCAGGTATATATTGTGGTTATTGGTGGAACGTAACCACCTTTCTCATTTCCCCTGCTCTTTTCTTTCTCTCATACAGCACTGCGAAGTACAACGTTCTTACGTTCCTACCTCGCTTCCTGTACTCTCAGTTCAGAAGAGCAGCCAACTCCTTCTTCCTCTTCATCGCACTTCTGCAGGTAAGACTACAATGTCATTCCTTCAGGGCAGGAGTACTGATGACAAGCTGGAGAGATTAGGACAGTCAGCTCTCACGGTCGCAGATAGACATCTGTCGGATTCACTGGCCCACTGTGATCAGATACTGGGTTTCTTAAGAATATAGGACTGATAGAAGAGCAGAGTGAAATCGAACTCTGGTTCTGACCAATCAATCAAACCAAATGTGAAAACCTCAGTGTGAACACAAACATTGCTAGCAACACAAGGTCAGTTGCATTCAAAATGGTTTCAG
The DNA here is from genome assembly GCA_018749465.1 of Paracanthobrama guichenoti. NCBI lineage: Eukaryota > Metazoa > Chordata > Actinopteri > Cypriniformes > Gobionidae > Paracanthobrama > Paracanthobrama guichenoti. The sequence continues at coordinate 31,460,476 of CM031956.1, read as the reverse complement.
ACTGCAGTTCATAATGCCATGCCTGCCACAAGGGGCACTACTGTCATGGCTGGATAAGTTTTAAAAGTTGTTAACATGTTATTGGCTAGTTACCTGAATAATGACATGTCTGTTTAGATGGCACATCAATTTAAAGGTAACTCTATTGCCTCAATTTTTTTTCATTTTTTTTCTCATCGATAACGCATTAAATTGATCAAAAGTGAAAGATGTTTATAATGTCTTTTTCCAGTAAATGCTTAACTTTCTATTCTTCAAAGAATCCTGGGGAAAATGTACTTTGAGAGCCTGGCAGCCTTGGAGAGAATAGTAGACATTAAAAACATCTTACCTACCCCAAACTTTCTGAATGGTAGTGTATTGAATTGATTGCTTTTGAAACTTTAACAGATTTTGGCTCCACTGCTTCAGCATCTGTGCAATTACCAGACGGTGCAGTCACCGAAGGCTCCAGGGTGCTATAAACGTGCTGTTCTTTTAGAGACAGAAGGGACAATGAATCCACCACCGACCCACCCGGCGTGACCCTGTAGATGCGCTGCACATTAAATTAATGCCTCTTTTTTTAAGGAAGCTGAATCGATGACCTGGGGGGAACGCGAGATGAAGAAAGGAGAGAAACTGCGAGAAAGGAGAGTAAAATAAAGAAAGTCTGGCTTCAAAGCGCAGGTTCGGTGTATCTTCATTACACCGCTGTCAATGCAGTGACCTTGAATGCACAGGCGTACTGTGAGCGGGAAAAACAGCAGGGATGGGTTTGCTGTGGCAATAAGGGGGCCAAGGTGACCATCTGATGTTTATGGATGCTGTTTCATCAAAACTGCTCACTTTCATCACACTGCTGCTTCTGGACATGCCATGCTAATCAACGAAACGTTTTTATGCTGACACCAAGGTTCCATGATCGACTGCTCTAGTTTTCTACGTCACTGTGGTTTGGTTGTGCGTGTACTCTTCTGTTTAAGTGAAACGTAACACAGAGGGGAAAGTGTGTCGGCATCAGGTTAAAAGGAATCCGTTTCAGGTTTCCTATTGTATATCTCTGCATTCTTGGCCTCCTTCTGAACCTGTCACAGCTCTGGCACTTTATCCGATAGGGACGCTTTCCAAAGACGATCCGCTTCATGATATGTAATCTCTGTGCGTTTTGCCAAAATCAGAAGAGAAATTGTAGAAGTTTAATCAAGTTCTTAAGGCGTGAATTAAATATAAGCTTGTGAGCCCTATCCAACTGCCTGACTGGCACCTAACCAGCCTGGACCAGTCTGGAAATTCATGCTGGTCTAAGCTGATCTCTTCAGCAGGATAGACGGATATGTCACATGTCGACTTCTAAACATCAATCAGAGTCACTGCTGTTGACTTTCTGATGGTTATTGCCATTCCCTTAGGTTGCTTTGTTGACCTCCCGGTGATAAATACACATACCACCAGGATGTAGACCCCTCGGGCTGTGTTATGATTCCTGGAGAACAAAACGAGAGCAGTTTATCAAACCCCCCTGAGTGTTTCTCATGAGGTCTCTGCAAGGCTTTAATTAATGTGTTTGTATTCATGCCCTGTAGGTGACTGACAGGGTTTGTATATCGTCTGTGAATGTCCATGTTTTTGTTTTGCTCTTGTGGAGGGAGGGATTAAAGACTGGAATTCATGTCGCCATTTTATTTTTTCTCCACAGCAAATCCCTGATGTGTCACCGACAGGGCGATGGACAACGCTGGTGCCGCTACTCTTCATCCTGGTGGTGGCTGCAGTGAAGGAGATTATAGAAGACCTGGTGAGCGCATTAAAACATTTGTGATGTTACACTATGAATACATTTGAGCTCCTTTATACGGATGGTCAGATGTTCTTATGTCCGCTGAAGCTCAAGATGCTCTTTGGATAATCTTAAATCATGCTGGAGAACATGATCATCAGGTTGTACATGAATTTATGGAGTTGTGAGATTTATGGAGAGTGCTGCTGCCATTACAGCATAAGTGGGACACATGAAATGAAATGTATATTAATGTATATTATTTGAAGGCATCATTTGCAAAGTAATGCAATTTAAATGCAATTTCGTTGGTCTCAAACTTTTTGATCCCACTCACTATGATGTTATTCTGTTATTTTGTCAACAAATGTACACCTGAAAATCTTACCACCAACCTTTTGCTAATGTTTTTAAGATTTAAGAAGTCTCTTATGATCCCCAAGGCGGCATTTATTAGATCAAAAATACAGTAAAAAACTGATATTGTGAAACGTTATTACAATTTAAGATGACGGTTACCCATTTCAATATATTTCAAAATGTATTTTATTTTTATTGGATTTTCATATCACGATGTCCGCAGAACAAAACCAAATAGATCCAATCATGTCCAAGAGGTCAAGAGTGGGCTGGTTAGCGTGACCCAGTTAGCTTGCAGATGTTGTAACTACACCATCTGGCTGCATTTTTTTTCTCCATTTATGGCCACTCAAAAGAAATCGTATTGTGACTAAGTAAGTTTCGTACTTGTGCAACTACCTCTGAAATGAATAGGAATATTAAATAGATACACTACCGTTCAAGAGTTTGGGGTCCTAAGAGTTTTAAATGTTCTAGTGTATTATGCTCAGCAAGACTGCTTTTATTTGATCAAAAATACAGTAAAACAGTAATATTGTGAAGAAAAAAAAATTACAATTTAAAAATATTATTTATAATGCTTAATATATTTTATAATATTTTTGTGGAAACCAGGATATGTCCCACACCCCGGATTGCGTTGTTAAATAGTATGTTAGTATGAAGAGCATTTATTTGAAATGTAAACATTATAAATGTATTTATGTATATACGGGTTTCCTTTAGATCAGTTTTATGTGTCCTAGCTAAATAAAAGTAATAATTTCGGTAACACTTTACAATAAGGTTTCAGTAGTTAACATTATTAGCTACTTTAGTTAACATGAATTAATAATGAACTGCACTTCTACAACATTTATTCACCTTAGTTAGTTTCAACATTTACTAATACATTATTAAAATCAACTGTTGTATTTGTTAAAAGTAGTTAAAGTCCCAGTGAACCGGAAGTTGCAACTGATTTTATTTCAGTGTTGTGACGCATTTCCAAGTGAAACGGAATATTGAATAGAGGGCAGGGCTTTACTTCAGCACTCCTCCTAACGGTTGGAGGGGAGTGGCTAAAGATATTCAAACCCAAGCCGTCAAACTGACATCATCGGAAAGGGAACGCCATTCCAGACCGGAAGTTACTTTTCAGATTTTGATTAAAGATTACCATGGCAAACTATTTTTTTTCCTGTGTATTAACTTGCACAGATTAATTGTTCACCCTAAGACCTGTAATGTGTGCTAACAAAGTATAATAAGATCGATTTTGATTTCATGAGGACTTGTGCACTGTGAACTAACATGAACAAACAATGAACAGCTGGATTTTTATTTACTAACATTGATAAAGATTAATAAATACTGCAGCAAATGTATTTCTCATTGTTAGTTCATTCATTAACTAATGTTAACAAATGAGACCTTATTGTAAAGTGTTACCATCATTTCTTTAAAAGAAATAAACCTTCTCATCCCCTTTTGAATGTGCCTTAAACACACAAATCAGTAGTATCTCATGCAGACAGATCTAATAACGAAATTGAGCAGAAATGCAAATACTGATTGTTTTGCAGTTGATTTTTATTGTTTGCAGTTGATATGATGTTTAATGAGTGATTCATGAGAGAGAACTGTGCTCTTCTCTAGTCATGCTTGCTGTAGGTTTTATTCACAGCTGTTATATTATCGGAGGCAGTTTTTAGACTATGTTCAGGTTTACCTACTTTACATTTCCTGGTAATTCAATCTCACTCTCTGGTGATCATGTACATGGCAGAATGGATCTCACTCCCATTAGCTGAAACACTTTCCAGTCAATAAACTTTCCTTTTTTTTCTGACCTGAACTATCGTCTCATTTGGCATGTAAATAAATTCCAAGACCTTTTTTACATAGTATTTACTCCTCTGTGTAAATTTCTGAGATACAACCACCAACCCAAGTAGGTCCACCATAGTGCTATGACCCAGAAATCAGAGCCTGCTCTCTCTGGACAGCCATCCGATCACATCACGCTGGATGCTGTGGTCAGAATAACCAGCTCAGCATTTTATATGGGTCTCTGATGTGTTATTCAAATCTGAGAGGTCAAGACTAGCTCTGGAAGTGAAGGTCATTTGGTAAATTCGCCATTCTGCTGTCTGCTGTGAATGGTCAGATGACCTTTTCTTTGTTTTTACTTGAAGGGAAAAGAATCTCTAGTATTTTAGAGGCATCCCATAAGGCAAGAAAAGGGCATAGTGCTAGCTTTTCTTTGTTAGATTTTAATGGCTTGTTTTTGTATTTAAAGGAATAGTTCATCAGAAAATTGTCATTTACTCTCATATTTAACCTCATATTGTTCCTAACCTGGACTACTGGCTTCCAAACACGAAAGAAAAGATTTTGCTGAATGTTGTTCACACTGCTTGTTTTCCATACATCAGATGTAGACTGTGACCATGCTTTCAAACAGGACATGATTTTTCTTGAGCAAAGTCACTTAAATCTAGTACTTTATGGTGCTTTTCATCATTTTTCTTTTCTAGAGCTTGATACCCCTAGTAATGTCGACCTTTGTTGTATAGAAAAAAGCAGCAAGGTCATTCTGTAAAACTTTCCACGTTGGATCTATTATTTCCAGTTTCATCTTGCTTTTTGAATGTGCACTGGTTCAAAAGTTTTAATTTCTTTATGCTCACCAAGGCTGCATTTATTTTATCAAAAATACTGTAAAATCTGTAATATTGTGAAATTGTGTTACAATTTAAAATAACTTTTCTTCTATTTCCATCTGTTTTAAAATGTAAATTATTCCTATGACAACTGAATTTTAAAACAACCATTAATTCTAATATACGGGTTTGGTGCTTAATAAACATTTCAAAAGAACAATTAATTGAAATAGAAATATTTTGTCGATGTCAAATGTCTTTGTTACTTTTTATTAAAAAGTCCCTAAACTTTTAACAGTTGTGTAGTTTAGAGTCACACTTTTTGTTTGGTGCTTTCTTAATGTGTCTTTTATATATGAGTTTCAAAAGAAGCCAGCAGGCTCTGTTATAATCCGGAACTCGTCATAATCCGGCATCTCTAACAAAGACGGAATCTAACAAAGAGTGACGCGCCAGTGCTCTCCACACCATGGCCTGCTTATCAGCTGCATACCCCACTGTACTCCGCTAATCCAGCTGGGATTTGGTGCTGCATTTCACCACAAACCCAAACTGCTGTCTCCTCTTTCCTTTGGGGCCTTGTTTTACTATTACGTATACCTTCCTCTTGCTCCTATGTTCACTGCAGTCAAGCCATCAGTTAGATTAGATGCGTAATTAAATCATCACTTCCCTCCACAGAGCCCTCTGTGTTGAGGTGAAGGAAAGAGTAAGGGAAGATGGAAACTGAGGGGAGTGTGAGAAAGGGAAGGAATGAGTTATCCAGCACTGCACCAGAGCTGATGTGGATGATGAATGGGATGTGAGACCTGAGAACTTTTTCTTTCTCCTGCAGAGTCTTAGGGGAGGGAGGTCATGTGACATGGGCTGCTCAATAAGCTCTCCAGTAATATGAATGAGGCTGTTTGTCACATTTAATATACTTTTAATATTATATAAATTTGAGAGAGATACAAGAAGGAAAGGAAATGATGAAAAGGAAGTCTGTTTAATAACAGATTTAATCTGAATTTTATTTTAAACCGATATATTATGTATATATCAGTGACATTTTAGTATTGAGTATTGAGATACTATTATATTTTTATTAATATTGAATTCGTTTTTATTTTAATATTTTTCATTTTAATGATAGATGTATATGTTGGGCTTTTAGCGGCTAATCAGTGTTTTCAGATCGCTCACACTCACTCATAATAATAATAATTATTATTATTGTTTGTGCTTATTTTATTGGAATTGATCAGATTTCAGATTAAATTTTAGCAGAGAATTATAAAAACCAGACAATTCCATGTCCATCTAAAACTATTCACATTTTTCATGTAGGCTCATTTATTTATTTATTTATTTTAATAAGAATTTTGATTTATTTGTTTTCAGAAACGTCCACAAAGCTGATAATGTCGTCAACAAGAAAGAAACACAAGGTAAGACATTTGCTTGCTTACTGGACTTCTTAAAAAAAAAAAAAGCGTATATTTGTCTGATATCTCAGTTTTCTTTACTAATTTCCTATTAAAACAAAGTTGTGTTGGGACATAAAAACTATAGAAAATTAGCTTTAGCATTAGCTTTAGTCTGCCTTACAGACATGAGCTAGTTAAGAGCACTCATTCTAGAGAGCAATTGAATTGTCAAAAAAATTAGATATGCGCACAAGTACAGGATGAGTCACCATTAAATGGGGACCAAGCACCATCGGTGGAATTGATCAGATTTTTTTTCTTCTGTTTTTCCAGCAAGAAAGACCATTTTAAATGTGCATGTGTGTATATGTATATTTTTATATACAGTATCATGGTGTCTTAGTTCAGTCTTTCTTTTCTTTTATATACCAACTTTCCTGTTGGTGATTGTTCTCTCTTTCTCTCTCTTTCAGTATTGAGGAACGGCGCTTGGGAGATTGTACATTGGGAGAAGGTACTGCAGCAGATGGTGTTTCCTCATACAGACTGCCTCACTAAGTTCCAGAATGAAAACAAATTGACATACTCTTAGAAAGAGAGTGAGAGATGAGTATGCATATAAAGATGCCCTCTGGTGTAAACCAGAGCAGGTTTGGTTTCAAAAACAGATGCTTTGGTGTTTTCTGTTGAGGGTGATTCTCAACTCTCTCCTTTAGGTCGAGGCAAAGGGGTAGAATCTAACCAGGCTGCCGCTTGCATGTGGTCACCATAGAGATCTTAATACAGCCAGACACAGAGCAACTTTTCAATGTGTTAATAAAGAGTAGAGCTAATTACCTTGACGGAAACACAGTCATAATTCTAAGGTGAAAGCAAAAGGAAATGGCTGGAGATATAATTACCTGGTGACTGAGCACTCATTACGGCTTGCTATATTAGTGCACATCTTCGAGAGTGCATTAATTTGTGCCCTGACGACCTCACAGTGGCATAGAATAAGAGGTGATGTCATTTTTCCTTGAGTATATTATTTTCTGAAGCTGCAATTCTACTAAGTGCTGCTTAAAATGGGCAAAATATCTTTCTGCTTTAGTTCTCATTGAATATAGTTTTAATTTTATTGTCATCTCATCAATATTCAAACTATTTTGTGGAGCCAGGCTTCTTGTCACCCATCGTTTTATGAAGCCACACTGTGACACACTTTTGAATTGCAGTGCACCGAATGAATAATGCATTTTTAATATACTTATAAATTGTATATCAGCTTAAATATGCAGTTAAGTAGCTCTCCACTAGGGTTGCCAACTGTCCTGTATTAGTTGAGACGTCCCGTATATTGACTGCTACGGTGATCTAAGCACTGACTAAGGAGCCGTTAACATTGTTGTGTTTTTTGCATGCTCGAGATCTTTATTTTAAATGTAGACGTGCAACAAACACGCTTAAATAGAGAGCAACGCCATTGCAACACTCATGCAGTGCGGCACGCTCGTTTTTTCCAGGCGCAGCGAGATAAAAAAAACATCTAACCAACTGATCAGCTTCGGCCTTTCCGTAACAACATAGAAAGCTCAGCCAAGAAAGACGAACAGCTTATCATTGCTCATCTCCTTAAATATATCTAGTAGTTGAGCTAATGCAAGGGCTGGAAATCCATTTATCCTTTGCTGAAACTTCTTCGCCATCATGGAGAATGTGGCTCATGATTGCTTAGCAACGGCAGACACCACGGGAGCATTTTAGTTTGTCAATTTAGTTTAATCTGCAAACTAGGTGTAGGCTTATCTGGGGTAAAATGCCTTTAAACATGGTAGGAACATCTCTTGTGTATGTATTATATTGCAAACACATGATTATGATGTTAAAGTGATACTTTAACACATTGAAGAACAGCATTAATCTGAAATAGAAACATTTTTGTAACATTAAAATGTCTTTTGTCACTTTTGACAAATTTAATACATTCTTGCTGAATAAAAATATTAATTTCTTTAAAACAAATTCTTACTGACCCCAAACTTTTGAATGGTAGTGTATAAAGCTACAAAAGCTTATCAATGTTTGTGTGTAACAATTATTTTAGGATTAAATTGTTTATTAATAGGTTAAGCAAAACAAATGTGTTTATATCTGAGAACCTTTTATATAAACACTTAACTGCAGAGCCTGAGATAACATGCACTGTACAGTACAAATATTTTGAATGTTGATATATTTGATATATTGAAGTTGGCAACCCTACTCTCCACTTCGAATCAAAATAGCAGCTATGAAGCAGCGTCCTCTGCTTCTACTGGATTATGGCTAATAAGATGATTAAAAATGCAAATCCGAAAAGATAAATTGTTTATTTGTATCACAGGGAATGTTATTGATGAAATGGCCTCATTTTAAATGCTAGTCTCAAATGGGGGCATGGAAATGTATTCAGGGAATGAAATATGTGAAATGCATCAAATATGAATGCATCTTTCTTGCCAGTGTCAGCCAGATGTATTGGCTCTAGTAGTATATAATTTCTCTGATTTTGCCAATGGCTGCTGGTTTGATATGAAGTTTTTGAATTGGTAACTAGTTTGTTTCTTACAGGTTGTGGTTGGAGACATAGTTAAAGTTAATGGCAAAGATTTCGTACCAGCAGATGCTATACTGCTATCGTCCAGGTAGCCGAGTCCACGTCATCAGAAGGGACCCTGTCCGTCCTTATGCCCCTGTCTCACACTCAACACCCAAAGGAAGTGATGATTAACAGGCTAATAAGATAACCCTGAGATAAGGCCCTACAGTAAATCACTGCAGTGACATTATACTGCAAATTGTATCAAATAAGTTTTAATAATACAAATGTCATTTGAAATCCACAGATGACTAGTTCACTCAAAAATTAAGATTCAAGAATACATTTTCATTTTTGGGGGAGTTATTCTTTAATGAGTTGAATAAGTCAAAGTCAGCGCTTCCTTTTGCGGATGTTTGCTTATTGATTTAATACTGACCTGATGACGTTGTGTTCAACATGATCCTCTTCACTGTCAAAATCCATTTGCCATCTAGGCCTCAAGTTGTCCCAAAGTTTCGAGGGTCTTTCAGAAATGCAAATCAAGAACGGATAACCGTAATTTGGCATTAAAGTATTAGTTCACTTTTAAATAAACTTTTGCTGATAATTTACTCACCCCCATGTCATCCAAGATGTCCACGTCTTTCTTTCTTCAGTCGAAAAGAAATGAAGGTTTTTGATGAAAACATTCCAGGATTTTTCTCCATATATATCGTGACGTCACGTAATACGCAATTACATTGAAAAGGTCACGCTTGACATAGGCGGAAGTACCGAGTCAGTGTTTACAAGTTGAACGTGCACATACTAAGTCAAATGCCGTTTACAAAAAAGAGAGTTAAAAGGTAAAACAACGATGTTGGACGATTTTGAACTTCGATGAGAAGATGAGATGGAGTTTTTTGCCCTGCCCTATCTACTTGAACCGTGACCTTTTCAATATAATTGCGTATTACGTGATATCACGAACGCACATCACAGAACAGAGCAAGGCGAGTATTTGTGCTTATAAAACGTACAATTTTTTTTTTTTTTTTTTTTTTTTTTTTATGATGAGCGATCGTTTCGCTAGATAAGACCCTTATTCATCGTCTGGTATCGTTTAAAGCCCTTTGAAGAGGCACTGAAACTGTCATTTGGACCTTGAACCGTTTGGTGCCCATTGAAGTCTGTTATATGGAGAAAAATCCTGGAATGTTTTCATCAAAAACCTTAATTTATTTTCGACTGAAGAAAGACAGACATGGACCTTGGATGACATGGGGGTGAGTAAATTATCAGCAAAAGTTAATTTAAGTGAACTAATCCTTTAAGTAATCATTCTGACAATGTTCTGTCCCCCCACACACACTTTATTGATGGTTTAGCTTGGCTCGGATGGGTTTTGAGCAGTGGACATTGTGTTTTTTTTTTTTTTTTTGTTTTTTTGTTTTTTTCTTCTCTCTGTAAAGATTAAACATTTGTGTGTTTGTGTCTCTCTTCCCTGTTTTGGTCTATGTGCTCTTCCTCCTCTATCCATCCATGTCCTTTCCTCCTTCTCATCTCCACCTGTCACCATCCCCTCCCACCTCATTTGATGAACAACCTTCTCCGACTTCACTCGTGTCATTCCCCTTGCGCCGGGGCTGCTGGGTAAATTAAGGTTTCGGTAGGGGAGGTAGTCCGAGCAGCCAATGGAGATCACCTCCCGGCCGACCTCATCCTTCTGTCCTCCAGGTCAGGAACAGCTCCGGTTTGCATGCGGGTCAGGTGGGAAGGGGGTGCACAGGTGGAAAAAATCTGTTACTTCAATATTTTGCGCTCTCATTTTTTTTCTTGTTTTGTCCTGGTGCTTTGTTTCTTTATCAGCTTTTGATGTTATTCTTAGTTATGCCATTTTTATTTTTTAGCTACGCTCTGATTGATATTGTTGGGTGATATACATTTTTCTGTCTGTAATTACAAATATATTTACCTACATGTTTTTACTAAAACATTTTAATGCAAGAAAAAAGTAAACCTTTTGAAACTTTTCCATTACTTTTTTATAAGGCTCATACTTGTTTACTGGTTTACTGGTATTTGCGCCATTATTTATGATCCGGAAATTATCCTACTGTGTCTGTGTTCTTTCATTTGCACATCGTCAGTAGATCATGCGCAGAACTGTCCACTTCCATCGGCGCATTTATGGAATTGCTCTCTCACACTAATTTTGCCCTGTTTAGTAAATATGGCCATAAGTGTCTGTTAATTGTGCAATAAAATTGCCTATTTAGAATATCACGACTCTGTAAACTCAGATGATAGACCAATGTTAGGCGTGAGATTCTTAGATTCAAGCACTAAAAAGGAGTTGACTGGGCACGAATTTGTCAGAGGACAGCTCTGTTCATCTCCCAACAGAAAATACTGATGCCCTTTCCTTTAACCGGACAGGCGTATATTACAGATCTTTGTTTTGTGCTGGAGATGCTTCAGCATATACACGCAAGAAAAAACAAAGCGCTTCTCTAACACAGCTGGAGAAAAGGCCCACTGAATGACTAAATGTCACAGCTGTTTGCACAATGCATGGCTTCAGCAGGAGCTCGGCCTGTGATGTGGCTCCCTGCATGCGGTCACATCACCACAATGTACAGTATTGTGATGTACCTTTATAGTAATTTGCATTTTTTTTGTACACTGAATCTTTGAGACATTATAGTAGATAAACATGACGTTTTGGTTGGGACTTGTTACGTTTTTGCAACAATTAAATACAAATACAGAAGAAATCCATTTTTGTTTCGTATAGACCCAAAGCAGAGCATACTTTTCGGATAACTTAAGTTTGAGGACCATCTTTTCTGTTTAAGCCGGCCATCGTTTATTAAATGAGAGATGTATAACAGCTTTGGCCCTGTGTACTCGCTATCCTGCTTTTGCTTTTCTCAGTATTAATGCTGAATGTTCATTTGTCTGACATGCTGCATCTTTCCTTTGTTGCATGTGGAGGATGTCACTAAAAATAAAAACAGCAGAATGCATGGCCATAAACAAAGATGCACTGTCTGAAAGTTTCTTAATGGGTGCAAAATGAAGGATCTAAGGGTGTCCCATTAGAATAATATTTTAGAGCAATGTCAGTGCTAAAATGCTTAATGCAGTTTGGGGAAATATGCTACCCAGTGGATTTTCCTTACTAAAATAAGTAATGGCATAACAGAAAACTCCTAGCTCTTGAAAACAAAGCATCTTTGATTTATAGGGCTTCATTTAGCTGTTTGGTTTTGTATGATGTGACCTAACTTTCATTGTTATCAATTATAAACACTGCCCGGCCAAAAAAAATTGTCGCTGTTTGGATTTAAATTGGCAAATGCTTAAGAGTCAATAACTGTATCATTATTGCAGTGATTATTGTTTCTAGCATGTTATATGTTTGGCAACAGTTCTCCTAACCCTAATTGATGGAGGTTTAGTTTTCATTTCTTAAACAACCATGTAGGAAGACACATTATGGCCATATTCCAGGATGACAATGTCAAGATTCATCAGGCTCAAACTGTGAAAGAATAGTTGGGAGTGAGCATTAAGGAACATTGTCAATACAAGATCTGGATCAAAAATGCATGCACCTTTTGATGGAAATAACGTCACAGCATTTATTTTCATTGAGAGGTACATTAATTTTGGTCCAGATCATGTATTGACAATGCAAGAGTCCAGGACTCTGTCAAGTCTCCTCCAGCACATCCCAAAGACTTTCAATGAATTTAAGGTCTTGGCTCAGAGGTGCCAATTCATGTGTGAAAATGATTCTTCATGCTCACTCCCAACCATTCTTTCACAGTTTGAGCCGGATGTATCTTGACATGTCATCCTGGAATATGGACATATTGTGTCTTCCTACATTTTAAGAAATGAAACGCTACACACTCCATCAATTAGGATTGGAAGAACTGTTGCCAAACATATAACATGCTAGAAACAATAATCACTACAATAAATGGTCCAGTCATTGACTCTTAAGCATTTGCCAATTTATATCTAAACAGCGACCTTCTTTTTTGGCCGGCAGTGTATTAAACTTGATCTAGTTACATATATTTAGTCAATGTTATGTAGTTGTAGATACACTACCGTTCAAAAGTCTCTTATGCTCACCAAGGCTGCATTTATTTGATTTTTCTATTTTAATTTATTTTAAAATATAATTTATCACTGTGGTGGCGAAGCTGAATTTTCAGCATCCATTGCTCCAGTCTTCAATGTCATATGATTCCATACACAATCATTCTAATCACGCTAATATTTAATAAATTGTGTTAAAACCATGATGCATTTCAGGAGTCTTTGATGAATTGAAAGTTAAAAAGAACAGCATTTATTTGAAATGGAAATCATTTGTCATCTAACATTTATAAATGTATTTTACTGTCATTTTTGATCAATTTAATGTGTCCCTGGAAATAAATGCAGAAAAAAAAAAAAATAAATCTCACTGACCCCAAACTTTTGAATGGTAGTATATAACTTTATATTAGTATTTTCATATATTTCAGTAAACTGCTAAATGTTCTTTCATGTTTTTTTTTGTTTTGTTTTGTTTTTTTATTTATTTTTTTATAATGGTGTTGTTTATCCTAGTGAACCTCAAGGAATGTGCTACATTGAGACCTCAAATCTGGATGGAGAAACAAATCTTAAGATCAGACAGGTGAGTTTTTGCTCTTTTCATGGTTTACCTGCTTTTGTTATTGATACTCTACATTTCAGCTAGTTTATCAGTGTGAATTGTATTACTTTTTATGTAAACATGGTGTTGTTTTTTGGTTACTCAGGGTCTGCTGATCACTGCGGACATTAAGGACATTGACAGTCTGATGCGTCTCTCTGGACGGATGGAATGTGAGAGTCCCAACAGACACCTCTATGAGTTTGTGGGCAATATTCGCCTGGATGGACACAGGTAAAAGAAGAGAAAAATTGCCTTGTGAAATTTGGCTTGAGGTGAAAGAAAGAAATGCAGAAGTTCTGACACAAATGTTGAGGCTGCCTTGTATTTCACTAGTCTGAAATATTGATGAGCATGACGAGCTAATTTCAGCAGGATGGATTCGATCGAAGTTGAAGCATTAAAATGTCTCCCTGATACTTTAAGGAAGGTTTAATAGTGTATTGATATTTTGAGAGGAACAAAGCTGTACTTTTGTATAATCTCTTACGCTTATTTTTTTAGCTGCGATCCATTGTTTGAAGTTGTCAAATGGCAAAATAGTCAATGTCATGTTTGCACCTTGTTTAGCACCGTACCACTGGGTCCTGATCAGATCTTGCCGCGAGGAGCTCAACTCAGGAACACACAGTGGGTGCATGGTATCGTGGTCTACACAGGACATGACACCAAACTCATGCAGGTGAGTTGTCCGCTTCAGTCCTCTTTATTCGTATCCCAAATCCAGCTTTAATCTGAGAAACCATGATGATGTGTGTCCTCCAGAACTCCACGCGCCCCCCTCTGAAGCTTTCCAATGTGGAGCGCATCACCAACTTTCAGATCCTCGTGCTTTTCGGCTGTCTCTTGGCCATCTCGTTGGTTTGCTCCATCGGCCAGACCATCTGGAAGTATCAGTATGGCAATGACGCCTGGTACATGGATCTCAACTGTAAGAACCAGACCCCCCTTCCTTCTGTCATGCTAGACCGCTTGCGCGTCTATGTGTGCTTTCATTTTTTTCGTCAGTAATTTTTGTCTTCCCTCTATGTAACATGCAACAAATATGCATTGCATATGTGAATATTTGTCAATAAAAAAGGGAAAGGAGAATCTTTCCCTTTTAGTTCTAATATGCATAGACATGTGAATGTATAAATGGTTGAATATCACAAACGCTGCTGTACTACTTTTTTTCGTTCGTTTTGTTATCAGCTTCCTTTCTAACATTCTGTTTGGTTTGTGTTTTTTGTTTCTTTGTTGTTGTCATTTTCTTAACAGCTCCAGGTAACAACCATTTAAAACCCTTGGCCATCTGTGAATGACCCCTCCTTACTAACCCCTAACTGAAGCTCAGCTTTTGCTAAGCTACCGAAGCCACTTATATGGTTGCCCTACTTTGAGAGGGTAATTGCAGAGGACTGCACACACACCAGGAATCCAATGATAGGTTTTTCCCCTCCAGCTCTACACTCTGTAGACCCTCTTAATGCCTGATGTCAAAAACGTGCCCCCCCTTCCTTTATTTTGGTGACACGTTAAACACTTCGCAAGCTCCGGCTTCGGCCACGCCAGCGCCCTTTCGCTCGTGCCTAACTAATGAGGTATGACAGTAAGCCTCGGACCCAAAGAAACACACGTGGAGAGGAGCAAGTTACCCACGGGCCCTGTCAGAGCAAGAGTTTGAAATGTATTCCCGTGTAGAAGCAGAAGACCCTGGAGGTCAAACCGTGACATTTTCTAAATGCCCCCCTTTTCCTCTTACCCACCTCCTCCTCTTCCTCATCGTTCTGCTGTGTTTGTTTTACCGGTGCTGACAGACGAGCCTGAAAAGGCTCCGCTCTGGAGGAGATGAGCAAATCTTTTCTAATAGGCTTAATGTTTGGATTGTAAAAGTACAATATTAAGAAATACAACACTGCCATTCATTTTTAATGAACAGTGATGGGAACACATCTGTTATGTGCCTCGGGCATTGCAGGTAATTGAAAAAGAGAAAAATATACAATTTTTCGCACCAACGAGAGGCGAAAATCTGTTGAATTTGCGGCAGGAGCCACTTGCAAATTGATTAACATGTCACCACCATCATTACTCTTGATTTAAATAGGAGGGGCTGTTTGTGTCCAAATCGATCGCAGCTTGTTTTATGGCCTACACGGTTCCCTACTTGGTATGCTCTTTGAGTTCTTTGAAAATGTTGTCAAATGCTGAGATGCACCACCGTGAATGCCCGGTTCCATCTGTAATTATTCACATCCACCGCAATCATTTGGAAAGGAAATATCAATGATGTTGGGCATCATGTGAGGTAACAGTGAGGTCATAAAGCAGGTATCCATCATGAAATTGATTATTCCTCTAAAGGAGGGGGACTCAGTCTTCTATGTTTGTTGCCATCCTAGTGGAGCCGTAAAAAGCGAGAGGTTGCATTGATTTGTTGTTTACATGCTATTACTGGTCATATTTACCATATAAACCAAGGACACTTCCTGATCTTCAGTCAGATGTATGATCAGGAGGTTCAAAATACCTGGAAGGAACTACACTACTGTTCAACTATTTTTATATTAATACTTTTATTCAGCAAGGATGCATTGAATTGATCAAAAGTGACAGTAAAGATATTTATACTGCTACAAAAGATTTCTTTCAAATAAATGCTGTTCTTTTGAACTTTATATTAAACGATCCTTTAAAATTAAGCAGCTCAACTGTTTTTATCATTAATAAGAAGAAGAAATTTGATTTAAGGATCACGTGGTACTGAAGACTGGAGTAATGATTGCTGAAAATTCAGCTTTGCCAATAAAATATATTGAAGTGGAAAACCGTTATTTTAAATTGTAATATTTCACAATATTACTGTTTTACTGTATTTTTGATCAAATGAAAGCAGCCTCGCTGAGCATAAGAGATTTCTTTAAAAATCATTTTAAAATCTTAACGACCCCAAACTTTTGAATGGTAGTGTATCTATTTAGTATTCCTATTCATTTCAGTGGTAGGTGTAAAAGTAGGAAATTTGAAAACTTTACTTAGTCAGAATACCGACTTTTTTTGAATGGCCGTCAATGCAGAAAAATGCTTTTTGTAGCCAGATGGTGTAGTTACAACATCTGCAAGCTAACTAGGTCATGCTAACCAGCCCACTCTTGACCTCTTGGGGATCTATTTGGTTTTGTTCTGCTGGACATCAGGATAGGATTCATCCTCAGGGGTGAAAACAATGCAGTATGCTTTAAGGTTTCTAGATTGGATTAGCAGGCATACAACGAGGGTGACGAATACACATCTTCCACTCATTAATCGAAGCATTACACATTTCAAGCAGATGAGTAATTATTCATCATTAATAATTCATTTGACTTTGAACCCCTATGATATTTTGGCTTTGGCTTCTGTCCCAGTAAGTATCCAAACCAATGCACATGGCTTTATGCAGATGGGGCTCCACAGCACTTGAGCCGCAGTAGTTTATGCATTCACACCACCTGCAACAACAGTCACTCATGTTGAACTCCTGACCATGAAATAACAGGTAGCAGGTTTTGTGCCGCGCAAATGCTGACGGTTATCTTGAAGTGCTGACCTGCAGTAGCTTGGAGAGATGCATGCTGCATCTTCTACTGCTTCAGAATGCTGCTGTGAGCTTGTGCAGATTGGTGAAGATTAACCATTAGAGATGGACTTGTGTACTGTAGCCTTTGTCTCATTGATATTAAATACAGATAAATGATTTATTGCTGACTTGGTGTTTGTTTGGGTGTAGTTTTTTTTGTACCTTTTAAAGTCAAGTCACCTTTCTTTTTTTTATAGCAGTTTACATTTACATTTATGCATTTGGCAGAAGCTTTTATCCAAAGCGACTTACATTGCATTCAAGGTACACATTTTGTCCTTTTTTTTTTTTTTTAATTCTTGCTTTCCCTGGGAATCGAACCCATGACCTTGGCGTTGCTAGCGCCACGCTCTTATTGTTTGAGCTACAGGAAAGTGCAGTTTATACATGGAATTCCAGTTTATACATGGAAATAGTTTGAAAGAATCTTCACAATAATTAACAGGACTAGAAGAGTCCTTTTAAAACTAGAAGACTTTTCAAGTTCACCCTTTATTTAGTACATAGGCTTAGTAGTAAATTTCCAGTGCAGCAAAAATCTTCCAACAGGAAAGGTCGTCTTCAACTGACAAACAAGAGACTGTTTCAAATCTTCTAAATTATTGCATTATCTCTAAATGTCACATCTCTCTGTTCGACTCCATATTATGGGAAGGCACTTTGGACTGAGTCCCCCTCCTTTTATATTGAAACATCCAAACTGATTGTCTTCCTTCCCACCACTAGCCAAATCCTCTTCCTCTCTCTCTCTCTCTCTCTCTCTCTCTCTCTCTCTCTCTCTCTCTCTCTCTCTCTCTCTCTCTCTCGCTCTCTCTCTCTCTCTCGATCTCTCGATCTCTCTCTCGATCTCTCTCTCTCGAATCGGTTCCAATAGCAGTTGTATGATTGCCCAGCCTCTTTAGTTCTATGATTCTGTATGGGAAAGCACTCCCCCCTCCTAACTGCTCAGAAAGAGCATTATTGCATTCTGCGGACCCTGCCCCCTTCCCCCCCCTCCCCAGGTAAAGCTTTTTATTAATACTTAAAGTCAACATGAAATCAAAATTAAACCCATTTACTTTAATACGTTGGTCTCACCATTTCATCAGTGGTTAATGTTAACCAATAGCCAAAATATTTATTTTATGGGTACACACAAAAATGTTGAATGGTAATTATTTTGAAAGAAGTATCAAGGATGCATTTATTTGATTGGAAAAACAATATAAACATTAATATTGTGAAATATTACTTTTTCTGTTTTAATATATTTTCATGTATTTTATCCCTGTGATGTCAAAGCCGAATTATCAGCATCATTACTCCAGTCTTCAGTGTTACATGATCCTTCAGAAATCATTCTAATATGCTGATTTTGTGCTCAAGAAATTGATTACTATCAATATTGAAAACAGTTGCTGTTTAATATTTTTGTGGAAAGCGTGATGTATATTTTTCAGGACTCTTTGAGTGGAAAGTTCAAAGGGACAGCATTTATTTGAAAGTAGAAAACATTTGTAACAGTGTAAAAGTTAAAATGCGTCCTTGTTGAATAGAAGCATTTCAAAAACGACTGACTCCAATCATTTGAACAGTTAGGGATCGAAGTAAAATGGGTTGTGAATGTTGTTTCATGTTGACTTTAACTCTGTCTGAGCTGTCTTGTGTCTGTGGTCTTGTTTTTATTGATTACATTTTTTCTTTCTCTTTGTGCTGCTCTCTTTGTTAAATTTGGTGTTTAAGATCGGAAATCATGATCACCCACCCCAGTGCATTGTGGGATAATGTGTTGCTTTGAATCTTGCTCATATTGCTCATATTGCCAAGGCTTCTGCTCTGACATCAAATACTCGAGTCTCAGTTTAGCTACTAATTAATGGAGATGTAATTGGAGAATTGAATGTAAATTTGTAGGTTAGAGGCTTATCGGAGAGATCGGGTCGAAGAGTTGTATTAGCTCAGATGAGTGTTTGCACAATGCTCACACAACGCTAGTGGAGCATTGTGGAAACGTTGCAAATTGGACCTGATGAGCTTGTGGTATTATTGTCCTTCCATTATCCCTCCCCAGTCCACCCCATCCCATTATGCCTTTCATTATTTAGAAAACTGTCTGTCACCTTACTTCCAATCTCCTCTTCCTTCCTTCCTTCCTTCGCTCTTCTTTTTCCAGATGGTGGAGCGGCTAATTTCGGCCTGAACTTCCTCACCTTCATCATCCTCTTCAACAACCTGATTCCCATTAGTCTTCTGGTGACTCTAGAGGTCATCAAGTTCGTTCAGGCTTTCTTCATCAACTGGGTGAGTGTGAGGCTGAGCCACGGGAGCTGCTCCTGTTTGATGAATTTGCTGTCTTTGAAATGTAGACTGCCTAAACCTCCAGGGCCAATCCCAGAAAACCTCACAGTCCAAACTAAAGTGGAGCTTTATCAAAATAACCCTTATGAAGATGCCAAAATTGGATTTGGGGCAGGGCGCTTAAAGCACACAGACACTGCTTTTAGATGCAGTGGAGTTTTGAATTCCTCCTGAATGACAAGACTTTTGAGTGGAGGTTTCATTTCTCTTGCTTTGATTGACAGTGGTACAGTCATGTTTTGGAGTCCAGATGGCAAGGTATTAATAAAAAAAGGTTGTGATTGATTCTGCTTGGTGACGCACTGTATTTTAGGACACTGACATGGTGTATGAAGTCACCAACACACCAGCTATGGCCCGGACATCAAACCTGAATGAGGAATTGGGACAGGTACTGCTCGTCCTTAACTTAAGAAATAAACAAAAGGGATGAATGAAAATGAAAAAATGAAACGCATATTTGGATTTTATTTACATTTGCAAAATCACTTGCAATATGCATGATATGTTAATATGAAGTTAATACTTTCAGGTCAGCAGGGACGCATAGGACGCATTTTTATCTTTAAATTACCTTTGCCATCACCTAACACTCACTTAAAGTTAATCTTTAAAAACTCTTCACTTGTAGCATTTAAAATTATTCATTTGACATTCATTATTTGTGTTTTACATCCTAATGCCAGTTAATGTAATGAAGGCCTACTTTTTGTAGTCTAGTTAATTCCTGACTTTAAAGGGATAGTTCACCCCAAAATGAAAATTCTGTCATTAATTACTTACCATCATGTTGTTCCAAACCCGTAAGACTTTAGTTCATCTTCAAAACACGAATGAAGATATTTGAATGAAATTGACAGTCCATTGACAGCTACACAACTACCACTTTGACGCTTCAAAAAGTTCATAAAGAAATTGATGTACAAATAATTGATGTACAAATAATTCATATGAATTGAGCGGTTTAATCAAAGTTTTCTGAGGAGACTCGATCAGTTAATATGATGAACAGATTAAATTTAGGCTTTTACTCGCATATAAACATTGATCAGTGAACATAAACAGAAGTTCAGCCGTACTTGAGAAACTGCATTGGTTCTTGCTGAAGCTCAAACTTGCTGTGTAACACAAGAATGAACCTCATTGGTTCTTGCTGAAGTTCAAACTTGCTGTGTAACACAAGAATGAACCTCATTGGTTCTTGCTGAAGTTCAAACGTGCTGTGTAACACAAGAATGAACCTCATTGGTTCTTGCTGAAGTTCAAACTTGCTGTGTAACACAAGAATGAACCTCATTGGTTCTTGCTGAAGTTCAAACTTGCTGTGTAACACAAGAATGAACCTCATTGGTTCTTGCTGAAGTTCAAACGTGCTGTGTAACACGAAAATGAACCTCATTGGTTCTTGCGGAAGCTCATATGTGCTGTGCAAAACTGCTTAATTCATATGGATTAGTTTTATGATCTATCAAATGTTTGAAGTGTCAAAGTGGTAGTTGCGAAGACTGTCAGTGGAGGGACCGAAATCTCTCAGAATCTCTCTCTAAAAATATCTTAATTTGTGTTCTAAAGATGAGCGAAAGTATTACAGGTTTAGAAAATATATGAAGGTAAGTAAATTATGACAGAATTTAAATTTTTAGGTGAACCCTTCAAATGTTGTTCCTTTGCTTTTTTTTTTTTTCACTCAGAATAACTTGCATTACAGAAGTAAAATGGGATGAAAATATTTACTTTGTCTGCTTACTTTTATTTTATTTACTGTAGTTTACTGCTCTCTCTTTCCTAAAACCAGGTGAAGTACATCTTTTCAGACAAGACGGGCACCCTGACCTGCAACGTCATGCAGTTTAAGAAGTGCACAATTGCAGGCGTGGCCTACGGGTAAGGCTCTGTTTCACATTGCTTTCATAATCAGTAGAGTGTACATCTGGCTCTAGCTGTCTTGTCCTCAGCTCCCTTGTTAGCAGCTGCCTCGATGCTTGCCTGCACAGCCAGAGTGATTCTATAAATATCAGAGAAAGGAACTCGTAGATTTTCTTCCTTTTTTTTAACATGCTTAGATAGGAACACAGCGTTTCGGGTTGCCTATTTGTCTAACTTGGAACTTTTTTATGGGGCATGCATGTCCATGTTGGTTCTAAAACTTGATGTAGAACATTTTGTAAGGTTTTACATGGTTGTATTTATAAGCCTAAAGTGTTTTGTGCTGCAGCTGAAACTGTGAGTGTTTTTGAGGAAATATTCATCAGCATGCTCAGCATGTGGTAGATGAGACGAGATGGCCTAGCTCTCTTCCATATCGGTGTCTTTCCTTCTCACCAGATAGATTTTATGACCACAGTGATGTTTATGGTAAGCAGTTCATGAAAGATTAGGCGTATTGGTTGAGTTTGTGTCAGGGCCACGGCACTGAGATTATTGGATGTTTACATGCACAAGGACTCTAGATCTTATCACAGACACCCCAACCTTCACAAAATACAACCTTGTATTCACATTCATACTTAATGCTGCCTCTTTACATTCTGTATTCAGAGAATAAAGCACATGGCAGCAGTATCAGAGCTGGATCTAAATGATCTGTGTTTCAGCAATAGGAGCAGCATTAATCCTGTTAAGTCAGTTACAACTCTTCTGAGATGAGGAGATTCAAGAGTCATTGTGACACTTCCTGAAAACATTAACTTCATAATGTTGAGAAAGCTTTGCATTTCCAGTTGCAAGGCAGCAAAAGATTTGTTTAGTTAGTATTTTTTAGGGTTTACTTTATTAAATGCTGTATCACCCCAGGCACCGTTCAAATTTGGAGTTCATTTTCTTTATATTGAGCCAAGAGGTCAAGATTCAAGAGTTTTATTTGTCACATACACCGTTATATACAGAATATACAACCGGCAGTGAAATGTAAATGTCAGTCTGGTCTAAAGTCTTCTTCCGTGTTAATTCACAAATTAGAGTTTTCAAAACTTGACATTTGGTACACAGAACAATGTGTGGCAAGCTTTTGTTTCTGGTCTTGTTTTCTTTGTGCTGTGCGTTAGAATCTACAGGCAAAGAAATAAATATCACAATTTGTTATGCCAATATTACAATGATATCATCACTGACAGATTTTCTGATTTTATACTTTATGTACACTATAGATCAAAAGTTTGCTGTCTGTGAGACTTTTAAGCTAACCAAAGCTGCATTTATCTGATTAAAAAAGCAGTAAAAACAGTAAAATTGTTGAATATTGCATTTTAAAATAACTTTTGTAATATATTTTTAAATGTAATTTATTCCTTGGCAAAACTAAACTTTTACTCCAGTCTTCAGTGTCACATGAGCCTTCAGAAATCATTCTAATACACTGCGTGTGTACTCAAGAAACATTTTCGATTATTGGTGTTAAAACAGTTTTGCTGTTTAGTATTTTTGTGGATACTGATGCATTTTTTCAGGATTTGACATTTATAAATGTCTTTTTGACTATTCAGCAAGGATGCATTTCAGTTGATTAAAAAAATGTTAATTAAAAAAAGTCACTGACCCCAAACTTTTGAACAGTAGTGTACAAATGATGTATGAATCATGTATTTGTCCATTTAAGTTTAAGTTGAATCAAGATGACAAGGATGGGGATGAAGGTCATGTTTATTTAGTGTCATTCATTCTAAACCCTGATACTTCTCCAAAGAGAATATAACCAGCAAATCAAAGCAAGATCATAAAGTATGAAAGCTCATACGTTCGTCCTCTAATCCTCCAGCCTTGACCTTTGCACCAGGCTAAATGACAAAGCTGATGCCTTCTAAGTCTAGATATTCCTTTCTGTTTACGTAGAGGAGGAATCCCTCTGCTTATCCACTGGTGAAGTCAGCATGGTACCCATTTAATCTTTAATAAGAATTTTCACAGCACTTTGACGTCTGCAAACTGGGCTGTATTTCAGAAGCGAATCCATGAATTTGGATGCCATCTTTTATCAGCTTCAAATAAACTTGGTCCTGTTTGATGATGCATCCCTCCTCTTCCCCCACCCACTCCACATCTCCTCTTGTTGGGCATCGGGACGAGTACAGCCACTGCACCAAGTCATTGATGTTTTTGAAGCGTGACATCTTTTCTTTCAGTGAGTGGAGAAACTTGGTGCAAGCCCAAAGGAAGAGTTTGTGAAATGTAGCCTAGATTTTTGACTTGACATGTTTGTCAGACTGGAAAAACCAACATGCTGCTAGTGTAGCGTGCCGGAGTTGTGGTGTTAATGCTGAGACGAGCTGACGTCTTTCCACTAGACCTTGTATTTTATGTCTCTTTTGTGTTTTTGTTGAATTTCTCAGATTTTTCTTTCACAGTCTTCATTTAAAACTCTCCCCATTGAACCAAATAAAACTCAAGGCATCTCCTAAATCCAAAGTGACTACACTGAAGACACCAGCACATCATTTTATGTTTTTCTTTTATTTATTCACGACTTTTCAATCCAACTTTGAGAAGTTGAATTTTATATATCAGATATCATATCTTTGACTCAAACTTTTCTAGTTTTTGTCTTTTATTTTATTTCACTTCTGTTTAAATGGACAAAAATGTTATTAGTTTTTACTTGTAGTTGCCAATAACAACATTGTACAGTAGACTTTTTGGTCTAACATTGTACCGTTTTCTGCCCTCATAGTCTTAATTTCAGACATTTAATAGCCATGTGTCTAATGTAAAACAAATATTTGCCATTGTCACAAAAGGGTGTGATGTGTTTTGTTCTCCCTCGACCCGTCCCCCATGACACTCTCCCCCTCCACTTGTGTTAGTTGCACAGCTAATTAAGTAGAACAGTAATTAATGAGGAAATCCCTTTGGCTTAAGATGTTAATTAATTTGATGATTTCATGGAGATGTGATGGTCAAAGTGCTCTTTAGCCCTCAGCACTACACAAAATTACTGCATCAATATAATTTTTTCTTATTTTCAAAAAATAAGCTTTTGCTTTTGGAACTATCATAACTGTTTAGGTTGTAAAGCTGGGCAGTCGTTTTTGGATCATTTGCACTTCCTTTTCTTTGCCAAATACTCATCTTATTCTTACTTTTTCTCAGCTTATTTATAGGCCTACATCAGGGTCTCCTTTAGGCCCCATCTTCTTTGCAACTTATTAAAAACACATTAACGTGTGTGGCCTGGATCTAGCTTGGCATATTATCTAATAACATCTCACGTGTGTTATGCCTGTGATTTAAGAAACCGTTGCAAGAGAGAGCATTGAATGTAGTCTCAGGCAGAGACATAGGATGATTGACAAACAAGTTAATTATATGGAGTGCTGCTTTCGACTCTTTTGTTCCTTGTTTGTGAATTGTTGTGTGTAACTGTCCAGCTGTACTAACCCCACCCCCACCCCCTCTTAGGTTAGACACAGTCTCATCTGTGCATATGGTACAGAACTAACGAACGTGTAATCTGATAAACATTACCCATTTAGGTCAGTTGGTAGGTGGGGGTCTGAATCCATATCGTCAGGATAAGAGAAAATATATACAAACCCGATTCCAAAAAAGTTGGGACACTGTATAAATTGTGAATAAAAACAGAATGCAGTGATGTGGAAGTTTCAAATTTCAGTATTTTATTCAGAATACAACATAGATGACATATCAAATGTTTAAACTGAGAAAATATAACTTTTTAAGGGAAAAATAAGTTGATTTTTAAATTTCATGGCTTCAGCACATCTCAAAAAATTGGGACAAGGCCATGTTTCCCACTGTGTGGCATCCCCTCTTCTTTTTATAACAGTCTGCAAACGTCTGGGGACTGAGGAGACAAGTTGCTCAAGTTTAGGAATAGGAATGTTGTCCCATTCTTGTCTAATACAGGCTTCTAGTTGCTCAACTGTCTTAGGTCTTCTTTGTCGCATCTTCCTCTTTATGATGCGCCAAATGTTTTCTATGGGTGAAAGATCTGGACTTCAGGCTGGCCATTTCAGGACCCGGATCCTTCTTCTACGCAGCCATGATGCTGTAATTGATGCAGTATGTGGTCTGGCATCGTCATGTTGGAAAATGCAAGGTCTTCCCTGAAAGAGACGACGTCTGGATGGGAGCATATGTTGTTCTAGAACTTGGATATACCTTTCAGCATTGATGGTGCCTTTCCAGATGTGTAAGCTGCCCATGCCACACACACTCATGCAACCCCATACCATCAGAGATGCAGGCTCCTGAACTGAGCATTGATAACAACTTTGGTTGTCCTTGTCCTCTTTAGTCTGGATGACATGGCGTCCCAGTTTTCCAAAAAGAACTTCAAATTTGACTGATATAAATCTCCGGACGAGTTTTCTTGCATGCGTCTGTTTATAACATGCCTTGACTATTGTACAGAAATTAATGACAACTTGGATCTTACAGTGTGACATGGCTTACAGCGGATATCATGTTCTTATAGTCTGACAAGGAACAATTGTAAAGGACTATTATAAATCGCACAGTGTGCACCCGGCTTTAGTTGGAATAATGTTATCCACACAGAGGGAGATATACAATGTCACTTTGTCCATTTGCTCATTAATATCAATAGATGGAGCTATGAGCGTATTCCAATCAGTTGTTTCAAAGCATCCTTGTAGCCTGTCAATGCTGCCATCAGTCCATTGTTTAACAACCTCTTCAACCTTCTCTGTCCTCCTTATAACTGGAAAATATGCTGGTGGAAACAATACAGTATGGTGATCAGCAGAACCAAGTGGTGGGAGAGTGATGGATCTATATGCACCTGAAATTGAGCTATAGCATTTGTCCAATATTTTCCCTAGCCTAGTAGTGCATGTGACATACTAATGAAAACCTTTTGAAGGAGATTTTTTCTGACGAGCAGTGGTTGAAATCACCCAGAATAAATTTTGGAGAATCTGGAGATATTAATTCCAGTCTTTCTAAGGTGTTCTTAATATGGTCTATAGCTGTGGTCGCATTTGCTATCAGATGAATATAAACTAATATAATTTTTTTTTTTTTTTTAAAGCTGTGGAAATTCCCCGGGAAGATGGCCAAAAGTTCAATGTCAGAGGTGCACAACTTCTCCCTTACAACAATCGTTGAACACCAATGTCCATTTACATAAAAACAAACACCACCACCATGTTGTTTGCCCGTAAGCTCATAATCTTATTCAAGTCTCATGGGAATCCCAAAGCCATCTATAGTAAACACTCACCTAAAGGATTATTAGGAACACCATACTAATACGGTGTTTGACCCCCTTTCGCCTTCAGAACTGCCTTAATTCTACATGGCATTGATTCAACAAGGTGCTGAAAGCATTCTTTAGAAATGTTGGCCCATATTGATAGGATAGCATCTTGCAGTTGATGGAGATTTGTGGGATGCACATCCAGGGCACGAAGCTCCCGTTCCACCACATCCCAAAGATGCTCTATTGGGTTGAGATCTGGTGACTGTGGGGGCCATTTTAGTACAGTGAACTCATTGCCATGTTCAAGAAACCAATTTGAAATGATTCGAGCTTTGTGACATGGTGCATTAACCTGCTGGAAGTAGCCATCAGAGAATGGGTACATGGTGGTCATAAAGGGATGGACATGGTCAGAAACAATGCTCAGGTAGGCCGTGGCATTTAAACGATGCCCAATTGGCACTAAGGGGCCTAAAGTGTGCCAAGAAAACATCCCCCACACCATTACACCACCACCACCAGCCTGCACAGTGGTAACAAGGCATGATGGATCCATGTTCTCATTCTGTTTACGCCAAATTCTGACTCTACCATCTGAATGTCTCAACAGAAATCGAGACTCATCAGACCAGGCAACATTTTCCAGTCTTCAACTGTCCAATTTTGGTGAGCTTGTGCAAATTGTAGCCTCTTTTTCCTATTTGTAGTGGAGATGAGTGGTACCCGGTGGGGTCTTCTGCTGTTGTAGCCCATCCGCCTCAAGGTTGTGCATGTTGTGGCTTCACAAATGCTTTGCTGCGTACCTCGGTTGTAACGAGTGGTTATTTCAGTCAAAGTTGCTCTTCTATCAGCTTGAATCAGTCGGCCCATTCTCCTCTGACCTCTAGCATCAACAAGGCATTTTTCACCCACAGGACTGCCGCATACTGGATGTTTTTCCCTTTTCACACCATTCTTTGTAAACCCTAGAAATGGTTGTGCGTGAAAATCCCAGTAACTGAGCAGATTGTGAAATACTCAGACCGGCCCGTCTGGCACCAACAACCATGCCACGCTCAAAATTGCTTAAATCAACTTTCTTTCCCATTCTGACATTCAGTTTGGAGTTCAGGAGATTGTCTTGACCAGGACCACACCCCTAAATGCATTGAAGCAACTGCCATGTGATTGGTTGATTAGATAATTGCATTGAGAAATTGAACAGGTGTTCCTAATAATCCTTTAGGTGAGTGTATGTAAAGTGTCATCATTTATCGTTCTTATTCAGCCACGTTTCAAAGAATGCCCAAATGGAAGCAGTCCTATATTGAGGCATAAAGTTTACATTAGCCTGCAGAGAGAACGTACATTAGCCATAATGACTGAGGGGAGCGATCAATGTTTACATTTTCTCCCGTTTGAGTCTAGCTCTTATTCCTCCCTTTTTTTTTTTTCTTTCCCCTACTTGTTACTTCATGTTTTGAGGTCTTGACTCCAATTCTGGTTTGAATCTGCAACATCAACAGCCCTAATCTTTTCCAACTAGGCTGCACCACCTTTTTAACAAGTACGTTTGAGAGTGGCTGTTTGAAGTGAGCTGAGCTAGTGCAGTTCTGCAGGGATACTTTCGTGCAAATCTCTTAGGAACCCTACTGCGCTTCTCTTCTTTCTCTATCTTGTTGCTCAAAGCTCTTTTTCTCAGTAACAACCCAAAGGGCCTGACACGGCTAGCATTTGTCGTTTTTAAAGCATGTTTGTTTTAAATGGCAAAGTCCCACCCGTCTGCAGAAATGTGTTTTGTTTGGATGTTGAAGAAGTTGTCGAGTGTAATACCTGCAGGACTTGTGTTGGCCTATATTAGCGTAAATGCACTGTTCCCCCTGCTGAAATGCAGTTCTTCTATTTCAGCGTACTAAACAATTCTCTTCCCCCTGAGGCTGATGGTACAGAGTCAGATATGTGCATGGCCAGTCAACCTGCCTTTTTGTTTTTGTAGTTTGTCTCTCGAGTCATAATTTGGGTTTGAAGTACGCCACATGAAGCAATAGGTTCAATGCTAATACCTTTTACCCTAGCAATATTTTCGCAACATTAGATCATTAGTAGCACATTGGACAGATTTTCCTTTCTTTTTCCAATTTCTTTTCCTTTCACTTTTCTTATTTGATCAATTTTCTGTTATTTTTCCTTTTACTTTTACTTTCTATTTTGTTTCTTTTTGTTTTCCTTGCTTCCTTCCTTACAACTATTTTCTCAAGTTATGTATTTCTACATTGACGACAAACCCCGTTCAAAAAGTACTCTAGTGACTGTATCAGATGTACCTGAATACTGTAGTACTTTGATGTATACCATGGTACTGAATAATTTCCATGTTCACGGACCATGTAAAGGAGACTTCAAAGAATAACTTGGCCATCTATGGTTGTCACGTATAGTACCATGTGACACATGGCACTTATTTGATATTGTTGTCGTGCACATTGTTCTTTCAAAACACTTTCTACAATACACACAACTCCATTTATTGCTTGCTTTATTTCCCTAGTGTGCTAATATACCTTTGTGTCATAATACTCACTCTGTTCATTCTAACTTTTTCCCTCACCAGTGTCTGGTCCTTAAACACATGGTCAGGCCAGTGTCCACTCGTATTACAATTAACAAAGCCCTCAATGCCCAAATCTGTTGACCTGAGCAAAGATGCGAGAATAATTTGCTGCTGTCAAGCCGGCAGCGGTGGCTGTGTCTCCCTATCCCAGCAGATACAGTTTAGCAGCCAGAAATTCATCCACTTCCCCTCTACTAGCACTGGCTTGTCTCACTAGCCTTTCTATGTATATTAGATAATGTAGCCTTTCCAGAATTCACCTAATTATTTGCCTTGCCTAGGATTTGTGCTCTTTAATTATCTGTTAAAATGCTGTTTATTGGTTAGCCATCCTCCCTACCCTTCAAATTCATGTGAGAAGTCTGTTTCATTAAATCTGATACTTTGTTAGATAATTAATAAGGATACATATTCATAAATACTTGTTTAATTACTTATTTGGGATCAGCATCTCTCAAGAAATCCCTTTATTTTCTTTGGTCTAACTTTGCTTAACGTGTTTGCCTCTGCAGAAATAAGTTTTATAAAATACGAATTGGATTTATTGAGATGCATCTGTTCTCATTTCTTATTTATTGATTAAAGCATAAATATAATGAAAAATTGTCACCGCTTTCTATTCAGAGCATATAAATATATTCTCTTAAACCCATTTCTGTATATCTGATACACTGCACTGGCAGACATGCAGGGTAAACGTGGTAATTTCGGTTCGGTTCTGTTCTGTCTGTAACTCTCTTCACTCCACCCAACAGTCATGCAGCTGAAGTTGAGGATGGTAGTTTTGCGGAGGAGGACTGGTAAGGACCAACACCATTGGCTGTTTGTTTTATGCTTCTGTGACGTGTTCTTGCCGTGTTGCCTTGTGAGAAATGTGGTTTGAGCCCTTTTCTTGTGATGTGGTTGTGTTTATTGGACTTTGTTTGCACTGTGTCACCCTAAATTAGTGTGAAGACAGATTCATGTTGAATGTAAATTGAAAGGGAGCTGTCTAATATTCTGTGACGTGCTTGTTTGATTTAATCTAATAACTTTTTTTTTTTATCTGTTGTTATTGGGTGTACTGTATGGTTAAAACAGCAACAGGTGTTGTTTTCTGTTGTAGACTGAGACCAGATGCAGTTTGTCTTTAGTCTACAGTAAACAAGTTTTTTTCTGAGAAATTAAAGTCTTTAAATATGACTCTCTATAGTATGCTCTCTCTCTCTCTCTCTCTGTCTCTATGGTGTAACTTTTGGTAAATATATAGGACACAGTAACTGTCAAAAGTTTGGAAACATTGCTCTTTTTTTTTTTAATGTTTTTGAAATAAATCTCTTATGCTAACCAAGGCTGTATTTATTTGAGCAAAAATACAGTAAAAACAGTAATATTGTGAAATATTATTACAATTTAAAATAACTGTTTTCTGTTTGAATCTATTCTAAAAATGTATTTATTCCTGTGATGGCAAAGCTGAATTTTCAGCATCATTCCTCCAGTCTTCAGTGTCACATGATTCTTCAGAAATCATTCAGATATGCTGATTTGGTGCTCAATAAACATTTATTATTATTATTATTATTATTATTATTATTATTATTATTATTATTATTATTTTTAATGTTGAAAGCAGTAGTGCTGCTTAATATTTTTGTGGAAATTGTGATACTTTTTCAAGATTCTTTTGATGAATAGAAAGTTCAGTGAACGGCATTTAATTGCATTTATTAAATGTATTAAAGCATTAATTAAATGGAAAAATCTTTGCAAATGTAAAATGCATCCATGATGAATAAAAGTATTAATTTCTTACTGCAAATTTTTGAATGTTATCGTTTCCACAAAAATGTTAAGTAGCAAAAACTGCTTAACTTTGATAAATGTCTCTTGAGCAGAAAATCCATATTTTAGAATGATTTCTGAAGTAGCATGTTACACTGAATACTGGAGTAAATGATTAATTAAAATTTTAATAATATTTCACAATATTACCGGTTTTTTTTTTTTTTTTTTTTTTATCAAATCAATGCAGCCTTAGTGAGCATAAGAGACTTATTTAAAAAAAAAAAAAAAAAAAAAAAAAGTGTTATGTTTCCAATTTTTGTCAGGTAGTGTATATAGCAAACGTTTTCAGATTTCAGTCTACTCTAGCTGGGACAGTCCCCTGTGTAACCTGCAGTTAAACGTCTGCTTAAAGTACACAGTGATTTATGTAGGTTTGTGACCAGTCTCCAATGTACGAGTCAGTTTTCCATGGGCTTGAACTCAGAACCATTATGCTTCAACACCATCCATATCATGACACACTTTATGATTTGTAACTGGAACAACCAAACTCTAGACACATTAATTTTAGACGACACTAATAAAATATTAATGGAGCTCCAGCTTGAAAATGTAACTTCCCACTTGGACCTTACTGAAATATCCTCAGAGCATATGAGAAGTAAAAACCCTTACTGACATCCAGTAGTATCACTTTATCTGGGTGAATCTGGCGGTCGTATTTCACCCCAAAAAGAAAATCTATTTTGAATAAAGGCTATAAAAGACAGACCATTTCTCATTTTCTTTTTATTTATATATATATATATATTCACATTTAATGCTGGACATTGTTCATATTTACTTTACTGCATTTATTCTGATTTTAAAATTTCAATGTATTACAGTTTTTCTTTACTTTTAATATAATACAAATATTCTTAGTTGCAGTAAAGAATGATCCTAAAATAGTCTTTATTTTCTTTAGGCTAAATAGATTTCCTTTTGTTTTTTTGAATTTGGGGTAAAATGTGTATAATAATGTATGTATGTAATATATGTGGAACTTTTTTTTTATACTGTGAAGCGGTTTGTTTAGCAATGGACTTTCTCTTTTCCTGATTCTTTATACTTAGAAAGCGATGACTTGTGATGCATTCCACTTCTAAATTTACAGTATTACCACAGGAGCACCATTATAATTGAAATCAATCTTCCATATCCAGCATGGACCCCATGAGGACAGACATGGTCTCGATTTGCATTTTGTGAACGGGCCTTTAGAGATCTCTATAGTGTCCCTAGAAGAGCAGGATTCCTGCGGAGAGAATGGAAAGTCTCTGTTGTGTCCATTTAGATTTGAATGAATATCTTCACAACTTTAGGAACAATTAAAATCTATCTTTAGAAAGTTTGTCAGGTTTATCTAATAAAGCCTAGTAGGGATTGTATTGCACTCAAAATATAACCAAAATATATAATCTATATAATTAAATAGTGAATTTTAACTTTAACCTGTATGAACTTTGATGCTTTCTACAGCAAAATTCTGAAACTGAGTGGAAGTAACCCAAACAAATCTCTTGTGGGCAAAGGCATAGTACAACCAAAAATGTCTTTCTTTTGTACAACATGAAAAAGATGCTGATAACATTGAACCCCGTAAGGATAAAAGACACTTTTTCAAAATATCATCTTTTGTGTTCATAGGGGAAAAAGAAAGTCATACAGGTTTGGAATGACATAGAGGTGAAAATTTTAATAAGCCATTTGTCTAATTAAATATGTATGTTGAAGGGATAGTTCACCCAAACATGAACATGTTGTCGTCATTTACTCATCCTCAAGTTGCTCCGAACCTGTATGAATTTCTTTCTAGATATTTTGAAGAATATGGGTAACCAAACAGTTGATGGACCCCATTGATTTTCCAGCAAAAGAAAGAAATTCATACAGGTTTAGAACAACTTGAGGATGAGTAAATCATGTAGTCTCATGCAGATGGATCAAGTAAAGTTCTGTTTTATAAATTGAAATGAATTGAACGCAGTTACATTTTTTTTTTTGAATATTTTATATTTTTGGAGTGTTAACAGAAGTTGTACGTGTCAAGCAAGAATAAGAACATTCATAGCAAATAATGATTGCTGGAGGGACTGGGGTTCCCTGTTGTGGCAAAATATGAGAACTATTGTCTGTTTTTTACAGATAAAAGCTTCTCTCGAATTTCATCATTAACTGATGCACTGCATATGCAGTAGCTGTCTTTGAGCTGTGAGCGTTGAGTCCGCAGGGCAGGATTGTAACTTAATTTGAGCAGTGGAGCCATGTGCAAGGGAACAATGGAAGCGTGTGTGCGTGTCTCTTGTGGGAGTTGTGTAAGCAACACACTGACATATGCCTCCTGCCCCTCCACCTCTGCTGTTTACTCTGTTTATCCCTCTCATGAACATGCACACATTTAAACAATGGCGAACTGCTTACTTCTCAGTGGAGCTGTAATCGGATACGCTGGCCTGTGTGTTGTGTGTGATGGAGAGAGTAATAATGTGTTTATCTGTTATAGTTCAATACTGCAGTAGATTACGGGAGGGATATGAATGAACGAGCAAAATCAGGCCATCGAGGACCGATAACTACTGTGCCGCATTCTGTTTCCATGGAGATGATTGTCCCGCTGGGCTTTGGATCACTAATAACAGAATCTGTGTTCAGAATGGAATACTATCGTGCACAGTCTACTCTGAATTCTGCTTACTACTTCTATAAATAGCAGGTGATGCTATATGCATTATGCAACGTTAAGCATTTCGAAGGGTTATATGCAACATCATTGCTACATGACCTCATTACTTATGTTGGTATGTCATTACTTTATGATTGTATACTCACTTTATATTAAAGTCTTACCTGTTGGCAATCAGATCAAATAATGAGTTGGGATGTTAAAAATTGCAATAACTATTATAATACTTCTTGTTCATTCAGTTTGAGTGTATTGCATTGTGGGATAAAGTAGTTAGTGCGTTTTATTTGATCAAAAATACAATAAAAATTGTAACGTAAAATATTATTACAGTGTAAAAAAAGTGTTTTCAATTTTAATTTTTATGATGGCAAAGCTGAATTCAGAAATCATTCTAATATGCTGATTTGGTGCACAAGACCTTTTATATTTTTATTTTTTCAGGGTTCTTTGAATTGAATGTTCAAAAGAACGGCATTTATTTTAAATGGAAATCTTTTGTAACATTATAAATGCCATTACTGTCACTTTTGATCAATTTAATGCATTCTTGCTGAAAAAACGCTGTTCCTGAGGGGTAAAAATGTTTAATATGAAAAGCTGTAAACTTACATGTATCTATTTATAGTAATGTAAAATATGTTGTATCATTGTATTTCTATGTGTATATGTGCCCTAGTTTTTGCTCAAAGTGCTCAGTCAGCACTGCAGCAGTGATCCAAGCGTTTGTTGCATGATGCGTGGCTTTTTCTGTTCGGAAGCTACATTTTCTGCTTGTTGCACATTCAGACTAATGTTCGACCAATGCATTTTAATACTTTTGAAACCTGAACCTTTATGTGTGTGAGTGAAAGGAGCATGTCTGCACGTATCCCTGCACGTATTGAGGTGCTGAGAGACGGGAAATTGGATTTTGCTGGTGCCAGCGCAGTTTCATAATGTGCTCCTCTTAGTGTGATAGATTTTATTTTCATCCTCCTTCACAATGCCCCCAAACACCCCCATAATTTTGTCCTTACCTCAACATGACATCCTCAGTCTAAGAGATGAATCTCACCAACTGATAAGCTACGACATGTTTGATATAATGCAACAGCAAGGTGAACAATGCTGAACGCTGAATCCATTGTGACGAAACAATACAATTTTCCCCCCATACTCCTTTGCCAGAAGCCACAAATCTCATCTAACATTTTCACCATCAGATTTATATGGTTCTGATTTCAGGAAGATGACCTGTTCAAGTGTCCTTTCCTCACTGGCTTGGGATAGGTTTATATGTAGTATGTGAACTGGTTCTTAAAAATGTCATGTTCCGCATACGGCCATAGATATGTCCACTACTGAGCCATTGAATGGCCTGTATATCACAGACCCACTAATCAATATCCTTCCTAAAAATGCTGTAGTCTACAAGGTGTAAATTCAGTGTACCTCTGCTGGTGGGAGTGTCAGTGGCTGGTCACACGATGTTTGTACCTACTCTAAAGCAATGTTTTGTGAATAGTAAGTGGATAGGTTTTGTTATAATGCAAGGGCTTTAGTGTCTGTTAATGTGGTACTAATGTTAAAGTGGGATTTGGGGTGTTTTGTGGGTCAAAGGTAATGTGAGGGAATTAATATTAATGTTTTCCAAAGATGAGCTTTCCCTGATAAAGGGGCTCTTTTACATAATGTTAATATTGATGAGACCTTTATAATCATCTCTTGTGTTTTCTTTGCATTAGGTTTGATTTAATAGCTAACCATTATTTTACAAAATAAGAAAATAACTGCCCTTACCATTGTTGTGGAATTGGATGTTGTTTTTCTTTTCTTTTTCCTTTTCTTTTTTTTGAAAATCCGCTATAAATAATCTTCATATGCTCAGTCACAAGTGTACAATAAATTTTTATTTTACTTAACACATGAGGTCTGCGCGTGTTCACCTGCTCTCCGCGTGATTTTCTTCCCAATCCCGATAAATTTAGATCTCGTTTCCATAATCTCACGTTTAAATTTTCCTTAAAGAAAGAGACTGACTAGGGATAACAAACATAAAATGTTGGCTATACAATCATTTTATTTGTTATTTTTGTCTTATGATACTGTCAACACCGTAAAAAAATGTCTCTGAGGAAAAATGAGCTAAATCAAATATGACATCGGTCACTCAAAATTATAAGCCAACAATGCAAATAAATTTAAACTGTTGGCTTACTAACCTACTGCAAAATGTCTTTTTTTTAACATGCATGCAAGAATGTCACTAACTGATGACTGTTTCAGTACCGAACGTCTTTCCTAAACGCTCTCTAAAGGTGCTCTCGTGGACGGGATGCAAAGAACATATAGCCTATTGCCAGGTCGCTCGGCATGAAACACTTCCTTTGCCTTTCGGCATGAAACACTTGCCTTTTTATTCTTGCTTTGGTTAATATTACCTTAATGTGATTTGGTTCAAAGCATGTTATTTTTATTTTATTTTATTTTTTACAAAAGTTAGATTGAAATTAAACAGTCATTGACAGATCCCCTGCAGTAACACTGCAGACCCCCTAGAGCTCAAATATGCAAATGGAACTTCACAAACAAGCAGACTGATGCTTGGCAATCGGAGACAAATTATTTTTCAGATCATTTTCATTACGGATGGAGAATTGTTGTCTTTCAGTGAAGGGAGACAAAATGGCCCTTTTGTTTTGAATGAGAGCACCTGTTTGTGTATTTATCTCTGTCTTCCTTCATATCTCTCTGTATGCAGTCACAGCTCTCAGTCCACAGAGGAAACTGGATTTAATGACCCCAGCTTACTGGAAAACCTCCAAAGTAATCATGTAAGTACTGTAATGGCATCACAGCTGCTCAGTCATGCCCAGCCAGCCAGAAATTTACACACAGGCTCTGATATCCACACACTCACACCTCCTGTCTTCCGCCATGGCTCTTTTCTTGCTCATATCAGCTCCGTATTGCCCACCTGTGTTTATGTAGTGTACAATCATAAAGCTAGGCCTTTTGTCAATGTTAAGGCTAGTTCACACCAAGGATGATTACTATAACGATAAAGATATAGTTAAAAAAATCGTTCTACATATAAAAGAATAGCAGAGTCCACACCACAACTATAACAAAAAAACATTGAACCAATCAGAATCCATCTTGCTTTTTAAAGAGCTTGAGCATTTAAAGCAGCAGAATACAAAACTGCAGGGCACACTTAAAATAAATAGAACGATATTGTGAGTTGGTGTGGAGACTAATATAGTTATCGTTCTTGGTGTGACCAGGCCTTTAATCTCTACTGACATGAGACTTTTTATTATATGAAAATAAGGCCCTATGTACAGGTACTCAGGAGTAGGATATTTATTTGAACCTTCGTGGTTTGTATGTGTATGTTTTATTGAATCAGGTAAGCTGATTGTGCACAGAGTCTTTCGGTTTGGTGACTCAAGAATTTGTGGCCATCAGTCACCAAGCTTTGACTGGTCAGAGAACCCTCAGCAGAATGCTTTCATTTCTCTGTCACTTTGAATCAGATATGAACATGGGGGTCGCCTTCGTGACGGTATACAGCTCCTCATGGCCACCTGAGCTTCTCTTGCCTTTGTTAGTTCCATCCAAACAGACCTTTAATTTGTGTTCCCTCACATGACTGTTAATCAAGGAATGCCACAAGGACATAGAAAATCATTGAAAATTATTAAATATTGTGAGTGGATTCACTGTGCAAAAAACACTAAGTGTGCGATTATGTTGAGTTTGTCTTGAT
The DNA here is from genome assembly GCA_018749465.1 of Paracanthobrama guichenoti. Taxonomy (NCBI): domain Eukaryota; kingdom Metazoa; phylum Chordata; class Actinopteri; order Cypriniformes; family Gobionidae; genus Paracanthobrama; species Paracanthobrama guichenoti. Next base: position 31,423,090 of record CM031956.1, on the reverse strand, counting down.
TTTATATATATATATATATATATATATATATATAGGAAATACAACTCATCTGGATCTTGGAACAGCCAACAATCCATAACAAGAAGATTTGAGACATTAACAGTTTCATAACATCTTTATAGTTTGCTAAATTACTTTGTCAATTATAATATTTTAAAATCAATCATAAAATGAATTGGTAACCAATGTAATAAAGCTAAAACTGGAGTAATAGAATTAAGAGACCTAGTTTGTGTCAGTAAACTGTGACAGCAGCATTTTGTACTAATTGAAGCAGTGATAAAATGTGTTGATTTTAAAGTAAAAAGCGGCCTTACGATAATCAATACAAGGTGAAATAAAAGCTTCTGTGTCTTTAAAGTGCCCCTATTATGGATTTTTGACAATTACACTTCATGTAGTGTGTAACATAGTTCTAAGTGAATGAAAACATCCTGCAAAGTTTTAAATCTGAAAATGCACCGTATATAATGTTATTGTCTCTCAAAAGTAAGAGTCAACTCTGAGTCAATTGAACGAATCGTTTTTTTCAAATGAGTCCTAAGCCGTTTCGTTGTGACATCACGATGAAACATTAGCATATTGCCCGTCCACTTATTACGCGCACAGACACCAGGGAAAACTTAAACACTGCAACGGATACTGGATAACATCATGTTGAGAAGACACTGTACTCTACAATGTGTTTATTGTGTAAGTATCTGGCTAACCGGCTAACTCATGTTATTACGGTCTTACTGAAATACTACTGTAAATCAGCTGTGTATTACCTAAAACTGTGTCTATTAATGCAGATTGTCTGTAAATCTTACTACTTTGAATGAAGATAAAGGATGGAGTAAGATTTGTTTTGCAAACTTTGTTACATCAGTCATTCACGTTAGTGCTCCGTTAACATATGCGCTGTTATAGATACAGTCCCTGCATGTGCACCACAATAAATTAGAAACACACGCACACACTAGTTAATGCTGATAGTGAGGAATTACATCTCATAATGTATCTCAAACTGAGTAGCATCACTGAGAAACGACCTGCTCAAGGTTCGGGTTGAATAACTATGAATGATGTTTCATCATTTAGTATTCGCGCTGGGATTGGTGTAAAATCGACGTCCTCGTTACTGTCTTTACAGTGTGTACTATCGAGGCCTCCGGACACCGGATGGAGCTGGAGTTCAGTTATGGTACTGATATGCACTGTATGCGGTAGACCAATCACAACAGACTGGACCGTCTGACCAATCAGAGCAGAGTAGGCTTGTGGAAAAGATGGATTTAGAAAGACTGATTCATCCATCGAGTTGTTTGAGAATCATTGAACATTGTGGTGATGTGCAATGTATATTATGAGAGCATTTAAATGTTTTTTTTAACTTGGATGCATGTAAACCTGTTGTTGGAGACCTCCAAAACTAAAATTTTAAAATATCTAGAAAAGCATAATTAGGGGCACTTTAAAACTTACAATTCATCTCACCTTGAAAATATTTCTTAACTGACAAAAACACAGCTGGACCAAATTATTAATGTGATATTCAAAATTCAGATTGGTGTCAAAATAAACACCCAATTTGTTCACTACCTGCTGAATATTGGGGAACATTTTATTAAGAGCTAACTCAATCTGACTTTGATTAGAACCCTTACCAATTATCACAACTCCAGTTTTATCAGTATTTAATATTAATAGTTTTTATATCTGCTAAGAATGCTTGGAGGACATCTATGCTTGTCAGATCATTGGATCGCAGTTATAAGTAGAACTATATATCATCTGCATAGCAGTGAAAATGTATATGTTGTTACAGTTCCAAGAGGTAATGCATACATTGAAAACAAAATTTGTCCTAACAGGGAGCAGGGAGTTTGACTGCCTTTTCTTTTCTTTTCATAGTTTCTTATGCTTTTGTTTTTGTTTTTTCCACACAGCCCACTGCTCCGGTCATTAAAGATTTCATGACCATGATGGCTATCTGTCACACGGCTGTCCCTGAACGCACTGACAACAAGATCACCTACCAGGCTGCGTCCCCAGGTCAGTCAAAATCCCAAATCACTGAAACAGCAAATATTTACATTGGGGCTATTAATTACAAACCTTTGATAACTATTTGTTGGAAAAAAAGACTTGAGTGTTGAGTGTGAGAGCAGTGTTGTGGATCTGTTAGGATGATTTTTATCAAGTTGCCTCACAACAGATATCATTTGTTTGCGTAAGACATTCATGGACATGAAATAATGCAGGCAAAGAAACAGATGAGTTAATTAATGCCAGTTCACTCTCTCCGGTGATTGCATTTGACACCTCCATGGTTATGCATAATTTATCTTTTTAGCATTTGTCAGAATTTATCCCTGGCTTTGAAGCTTAGCAAGAATGGTTTATGTGGCCCATTTTAATTTCACATCAGTGCAGCGGTGCATTGAATATTAGCCAGACCTGCATTTGAGATAAATGGAAAGCATGGGCTGCGTAATGTGATAAGTGATTTTTGTAGAGACAGATCGGAGGACAAAAGGTAACAGCAGGTTTTAGTAGTGCCACCTCATCTAAAACAGTTTGTCTGCTTAGTGTTGTGAACAAGTAGTCATATACCAGACGCTTTTATCCAGTGCAACTTAACCGCCACCTGCCCTCACCACATGCTGTCTTGTTCCACAGATGAAGGTGCTTTGGTTCGGGCCGCAGAAAACCTGGGTTTCGTGTTCTCTGGGAGAACTCCAGACTCTGTTATTGTGGAGTCGGTAAGTAAAGACGTTTTGGGAATAGATGATGAGTTGCAGTGGGAATGTGACTCACCCTCTGTCATGCTGCATAGCTCACTCACACTTTGCACTCTGGAGAACTATTAAAGGCAATTTGTACTGCGGAGTCCCTCTTCAACACATCCATTATATCCTTAATATAATGTATGATCGAGAGGAAGCCATCGTGGACCTGTGGCAACTTCATTTCATACACTGAGTCAATGAATAGCGCACATTCTTTCTGTCTGAGACAAATAATCCTTTTACTAATACAATATTCTCTGCACTGCTGATGCTACTGAATCTCCACAGCAAAAGAAACTCAAACTAATATTTAAATTAATATTTAAAATAATTTACAATAAGATTTACTTCATTAAAATTAGTTAATAAAACTGTGGTAACACTTTTTTTTTTTTTACATGTTCATACCATAGTAATAACAGTAAATGATGCATAATTACATGCAACTAACATCAAACAAATCCTAATCCTACCCCAACCTATATAATGTAGATATTTAATATTACTCAGTACTTAAGTAAATAATTACACTGAGCAATGACACCTTAAAATAAAGTGACCGACTATTTTTTTAAAGCATTTTCTTCCACTTTTAAATGTTAAAGACACATAACATTTAATTTATAATATATTATAAATATATATATTATATTATATATAATTTATTTTGAAAGAAATTTTATATTTTTATTGAGCAAGGATGCATTAAACTACAGGGTGCATTAAAAAGACCATAAAGATTTTTACATTGTTACAAACATTTCTTTTTCCAATAAATGGTGTTCTTTTGAACTTTCTCTTCATCAAAGAATCCTGAACAAAATGGATAACAGTTCACACGAAAACAGTTTATCAAATTTTAATATATGTATGACTGTTTTTATTGTGGTTTTGATCAAATAAATATAGCCTTGACACTTTTTCCCCCAAAAAATATTTAAAAAAAACATCTTATAGACCCCAAACTTTTGAATAATAGCATAATAATAACTGTAGAAATGAACATTAACCAAGATTAATAAATGTTTTTTCATTATCATTATTATTTTTCCCAAATTGGAAACTGAATTGAAGATTAATTGAATTTGAGTGATTTATGAACACATAATCCTCATGAGTTGGTTCGTTTACTGAATTGCCCAAAGGGACTCATGATATTAAAAATTCAAAAAGAACTTGATTCCATCTCAGCAGTTACTGAATTACCATCTGACCTACTTAACTGGATATTTATGTAACCTGTAGTTGTTACAAAGAGTTTTAATGTAATGCTTGGTGTGTCTTCCAAAAAAAATTTGGTTACACTTTAGATTAGTGTCCAATTCTCATTATTAACTAACTATTAACTACAACTTTTGCCTCAAACTCCTAATTACTGCTTATTAATAGTTAGTAAGGTAGTTGTTAAGTTTAGGTATTGGGTTGGATTTAAGGGATGTAGAATATGGTCAAGCAGAATAAGGCATTAACAAGTGCTTTATAAGCACTAATAATTAGTAATATCATAGTTATAATAACTAGTTACGGTGATAGTGAGAATTGGGCCCTAAACTAAAGTGTTACCAGTTTTTTGCTTCTGTTGGTTTGAAATGAAGGAAGAGTTGAATTAAAAAGAGATGCTCTATAGCTTTTTCTGACTGTGTTTCGCAGTATCGGATGCAATTTTTCTCAGCCTACAATGTCTCAATGGAGAAGATCTGGGGAATGCAATGGTTTGATACAGTTGCATGCAGTGCCTCCCCCCACCCCTCTGTTTCTCACTCTTTCTTTAGTTGTAAAGAAAAAAATGTGAGAAATTTTTCAGCACTGGAGGGGATGGTGAGAGCCAGCCGATGTGCTGAAGATATCTGCACGGAGCTCTTAATAGAAACTTGCTGAGTGAAGATTAGAGAAAATTTAATTAGCGAGACAGAAGGCGCTGCTGTTTTCTTAGACCTGGGAGTGAGGAGTCACACTTTGCTGCTGTAATTGGTTAATCTGATGGCAGCGCCAGAGGAAGAGAGCAAGTCTTGTGCTTCCTGGCCTGTAACACACTCTAATTTTGGCCCTTCAGTGCAAGACAACTCCCATCATCCAACCCATCAACATACTCTCTTACCTCCGTAAGTCACGGGGGCCAAAAAAAGCAATTAAAAGTTTTAATTTCCTGCTGCCTGGTGTCAAGATGAAGTTCAGTCTATCAAAATGAGCTAAAAGAACGTAGAGAGATTTCCAACTAATACAGTGTCCTAACCAAGCGTGACAATATTTCCTGTTGGCCAATAATGAAGAAAGAGGATTTTCAAATCTGATGATGTAATTACAACTTCTACCTACAGAGGCTAATGGGACCATGCTAAACCTTGACCTCTTAAGACTGTGTGTTGATGTTTTTCTGACTTTCTGTCTTACAGCTTGGAGAGGAGGAGAAATATGAATTGCTGCATGTTTTGGAATTCACAAGGTAAATTATTCCAGCACAAGTAGGGTTTCCATTTTCATTGTTATGTGTTCAGCTCTGCCCTGCCCATTCATTCTGCTGGATAGAAAACTGAAACGCCTTGATGGTTTTGCTGTATTTCAGGACCACATTTACTCATAGTGGTGATGATTATAAGGGTGTCAATGATTATGATAGTAACGTTGATGGATGATGGTGTTGTTTTTTCACCCCTCACCCAACAGCGCCAGGAAGAGGATGTCAGTCATCATGCGCACTCCATCAGGAAAGATCCGCCTTTATTGCAAAGGAGCTGTGAGTATCTGTCTGTTACTATGGAAACAGAGAGCCGTCAGACGCTTGCAACTAAACCCTGGCCACTCTAGTGTTCTCTCTTATGAAGAAATGAAGAGCCAGACATATGCATAAAGCACACTGCCTTTGCACTAATTATTATTTTGGTAATCGAGTAATCTGCCAATTATTCCTTCAATTATCAGTTTTCTGTAACATGTTAAAAAAACTCATCTTTCTCAATATTCCCTTTGAACACAATTTGTGCAAAAATCCATTTGCAATACAGCTCTCCTTAGTGCTCAGATAGAGAATGATGGAGAGAGATGTTTTTACATCACATCCCAGCTGTTGTGTAATGCATTAAAACGGATCAAATATTAAAGTGTTACTATAAATATGTTCAAGAAGGAAAGAAAGAATGAATGTATTAGTCAGACATATGTTATCACTATTTTCCTCTGTGCTGCCTTCACGGGTCACATAAAAAGCAGAGTAGAAGAATTATGCCCCATGTTTTTGTCTCCCAGGACACCGTGATCTATGAGCGATTGGCAGACAGCTCCAGATACAAGGACATCACCCTGAAACATCTGGAACAGTTTGCCACAGAGGGTGAGAGACAAACACACCTGCCTAGTATCTGCTTTCTCTCCTCGGTTCATCCGTAATCAAATGTTAGTCTGTTGTTCACTCCACAGTCCAATCAAATCACTGTAGGTGTTGATGATGGTTGCCAGATCCTCTCATAGTGAGATCAATGAGAGACTGATGTGAAATGTGTGTGCTTGAGTGGGCTGGCGTCCTGCAGTGATTCACTCTCATGAAGACACCACCCCCTGGTGGAACAACTGAGATGTGTCAGTCTAATAGAAACCTCAAGCAATCAGTAGCTTTGTCTTTTAAACACCCTGCATGAATAATTCATGTTGAGCAGAGCTCATCCACTCAGCTGACGATGGCTTTCTTCTTCAGAAAGATTAGAGGAAAGGGATTTTCTGAGGACAGAAAGATGTTGAGAATTAGCATATCTAAGAGAAGCTCGTGTATTCATCTTTGTGTGTTTTATGCAGGTCTGCGCACACTGTGTTTCGCTGTGGCCGACATCTCAGAGTCGACCTACCAGCAGTGGCTGGAGGTTTATCATCGTGCCTCAACGTCTCTCCAAAACAGGGCACTCAAGATGGAGGAAAGCTATGAACTGATTGAAAAGGTGAGGCATTCAAATAGTTTTTCCAGTGGGCACAGATAAAGTGGTCTCCATTCAAAGGTCACAGAACCTTCTAGAACATTGGTTCTCCTTGCTGCAGCAATGCTAAGCCATAGAAACTGCAAGGGAAGGCAATATATAATCATTTCTTATTTATTATTTTCTTCTACACAAACAAGTACCACCAAAATGTTTCATGGTATTACCTTCGATAACTATAGTATCATACCATGATTTTTGGATGTGTTGTAGAAGTTTTGGGTAATATTTTTCTTTTTAAAGAAATAAATACTTTTATTCAGCAAGGACAATTGAATTGATCAAAAGTGATAGAGATTTTATAATGTTACAAAAGATTCCCATTTCAAATAAACACTGTTCTTTTGAACTTGCTATTCATCAAAACAGCCCTACAAAAAATGCGACAGTTTCAACAGCACAACTGACACATTGAAATGTTTTTACGTTTCTTATAACATAAGAAATGCTTCTTGAGTGCAAAATCAGCATATTAGAATGATTTCTGAAGGATCATGTGACACTGAAGACTGGAAGAATGATGCTGAAAATTCCATCACAGGATAAAAAAAAAATATATATATATATATATATATATATATATATATATATATATATATATATATATATATATATATATTAATCACAATATAATAGTTGTATTGTAATATTTCACAATATTACTGTGTTTACTATATTTTTGATCAAATAAATGCAGCATTGAGCATAATTTTCAAAAAATTTAAAAGGTCTGACCAACCCTAAACTTTTAAACAGTAGTGTAAGTACTCGGGACAGTGTTCCTGGTTGTCCTCCCACAAGCAATAGTCCTTTGTAATAGTTATTAAAATCAGCAACAAAGGACATGTTGTGTTAACTTATCCTCACAAGTTCATAAGGCAATTTGTCTTCATAAGAATGACGGTGTGAGGAAAAGTCAACATAGGCATATTTCACAAATGACACATGCTTCTAAGAGTGAGAGCACTGGGGAATTTGAGGACAGTCTGCAGGTTATACTGCAGTCCTGTCTTCTCATGTAGGGCGGTTAGTTTGGCAGGTCCCAGAACAGTTCCTTAGCTTCAGTTTGATCTATGAAAGCTGGGTTTTCTCTGCTCACATGGCATCTGAAAAAGTATAAACGTTTAGGCTCAAACCCGTGAGGAGAGCACAGTAGTGGACCTGTGGAAAGCTAGGCTCTGGAAGTGCTCGTCAAACATGGATGACCACCATCGTTAATCACTGGCTGAAGTAGCGCTGCCAACTTTTCGGAGAAAATGGATCTAATCAATCATTTCACATAAAAGCCTCTCGTTTGACAGATGTAATCACATCTTTACATCAGCAGGTGGCAGCGGTGGCACCTTACGTTCTCGTTGGAAGTTAAACCCCTGAAACATTTGATTTTCTGTCTGAGAATAAGAGAAATAATTAATGCACAATTTAAATAATAATTTTCAAATTAACATACATGCAGTGATTAGTGAACATACAGTGATTCTTGACTATGAAGAAAGACTTTCGAATGGATTGTCTATTTTTATGTTCTTGGTTGTACTTAGTTGCACTTTGTGTTGTATTTATCTTGCACATCCCATTGTAGTACCATTCATCTCCGGAAATATTACAGTATATCATCATTATATATACTTTCATATTGATGTAATTGACAGTACATTTTGCCTATTAAGATTCAAGAAATATTTAAGGTTAAAAATGCTAAAAACATTCCACTTGAGGGCACATCAAATTGATCTTTCGTTCAAAAATTTTTTGCAAAAATTGAAACTTTCATTGAAGTAGAAGAATCCCATTATGAAATAATGTTTTTCTCCAAAACACTGGCAATTTATTTTTTTGAGTGAATTTATTTATTTATTTTTTATTTTATGAGTGAAAATATCTCTGAAGTATATTCCCATTCATGTTTACATATATTTTTTTAGCATACCAGGGCGACTAGGAACATGATCAGCCATGACCTTGTCCTTTTCCACAGCAGTATAAATATGAGGAAACACCAAGGCCAAATTCCCTTAATCAATTATCACAATGAGTAAAACCAAAAGAAATACTAGTTCTGATTGTTGAGCTTCACAAAATAGAAAGTGATTGATTGTAAAAGCACTGAAAGCCAGCTTATAAGTTTCCATAAGCTAAACATGTTGTGAGAATGACAGTGCGGCCCTGAATGAATGACAGTGCGGCTGTGCGCATTTTACTTTCGGTTTAGAATTAGTGCCAATTCTGGGGTGGGTTACTTGAATTTGTTGCTAGAATTCCTTAAAATATTATTTATTAAATATTTTGACTTGAGTTTGTCTACCAAAAAGAGTCTCAGCTCACATTTCACATTTAAATTCTGCCAAATCTTGCAAAATTCATATTTCTTATCAATAGGGTATACATTGAGTGACACAATGTGGTAAACTAACAGTTACTTAGACTGATGATTAAAATGGCATCTTAAAGATGCACAATAAGGTGCAAACAGATCAAAATTGACATCAAAATTAGTTAAACAGTAAGTTTAGTATCACACTGACTGCTATTGCTATTATAGCAAACTAATCACATTAAACAATTTAACATTAGTTAAATTAATTACTTGATGCACACAATACTGCAGAAATTATAGCAATCACGAAAGGTCTTCAATGCGTTCAATCTGGGCCAATATAACACTGTGAGGTGGATAGGCTATACCGCACCCCATCAGTTATTTGGTTCTATACTGCCACCTGCACAGTTGTGTTACTTGGAGAAGATTAAGTCCTGATCATGAGATCACTTGCATCACATCCAAGCCCCTGCTCACCACATTACTGATCAGATTTACAGGATGCATTTTTCTCTCTCTCTCTCTCTCTCTCTCTCTCTCTCTCTCTCTCTCTCTCTCTCTCTCTCTCTCTCTCTCTCTCTCTCTCTCTCTCTCTCCCTCTCCTCTCCCTCTCTCTCTCCCTCTCCTCTCCCTCTCTCCCTCTCCTCTCTCCTCTCTCTCTCTCTCTCTCTCTCTCTCTCTCTCTCTCTCTCTCTCTCTCTCTCTCTCTCTCTCTCTCTCTCTCTCTCTCTCTCTCTCTCTCTCTCTCTCTCTCTCTCTCTCTCTCTCTCTCTCTCTCTCTCTCTCTCTCTCTCTCTCTCTCTCTCTCTCTCTCTCTCTCTCTCTCTCTCTCTCTCTCTCTCTCTCTCTCTCTCTCTCTCTCTCTCTCTCTCTCTCTCTCTCTCTCTCTCTCTCTCTCTCTCTCTCTCTCTCTCTCTCTCTCTCTCTCTCTCTCTCTCTCTCTCTCTCTCTCTCTCTCTCTCTCTCTCTCTCTCTCTCTCTCTCCTCTCCCTCTCCTGTACTCCGGTGCAGCTGACTTTCCTCTATGGGGTCCTGTCAAAATCCTGTCTGCTCCAAATAGGATCATGGCTGGTCAAAGGGCTGGGGGCTTCCTGAGGAAAACACATGAACAGTCCACAGTCTCCACCTCTCTCTCTCTCTCTCTCTCTCTCAAACACACATAACTGAGTCTTTGTGATCCGAGCATGAGATACATTTCTTGAATCCCCCTCTGGTCCTACATTTGCATCTAACTGTAAGGATAGTCATCTGACTATAGGAAAACACCAGCAAGAATGGATAATGTAGCTCAACACACTCTTCCATGTTTAATTTAATGTATAATGGAACACATGGATTTTCCTACAGCTCTACTAGTCTTTTGTATCGCTTCACAGTCTCTCTCTACTCATTGTTTGAAATATAAATGATCATAATAAACGGAGCAATTCCAATAGGGTCCACACACCATTGGTGCTCAGGCCCTAAATATTTCATGCTCATGTATTTATGTAGCTGTGTAATGAAGTGGGTTCATGTAAAATCATTATCCCATAATAAACCCCAACATGGTGATACAAGATCTTGATCACTGGGTTTGTTTTCTAATGATGATGGCTGATTGTACATTATCCCTTTCTTTAATCTGCTTATAAGGCTGTCTTTATTTATCAGTTCTTTGTATCTAAGTGAAATGAATGAGTGTGTGTCAAGTCACCTTTATTTAGAAATAGCTTTATACAATACAAAGCAGCTTCACAGTCAGCAACTAACTATGCAAACAAATTCTGCTGTAAAGCAGCTCTAAAAAAGACAGTATGTCATAATGAATGAACTTTACACAGTTATTGAACTGAACTGATTCAACACTGAACTGACTTGAGCTGAATAAGGACCCCGAGCAGCTCTACAGAAGTCAATAGTGTCAGCTTGAGTCAGTTCAATGTTGATTCAAATCAATTCAGTAAGGGTGTCTGTGTTGCAAAATTCATTAATTATGAAACAAATTAGATTCAGCAATAAAGCAGTTCTGCAGACAACAGTGGTGTCCTCTTCCAACTAATTCAGCTCAAGTTTGTTCTCATTCAGTAGTGTCAGTGCAGTCAAATTGATGATGTCTTTTATACCCCATGTAGACTTAAAAATTGAGCTTTTCCCCGTGGTAGTTTAATTCACAGGACCGGACACCAGTTATTTTGCCAAGAGATTTTCTTTTTATTATTTTATATGTCAGCATAGGAGAGAGAGACAATTTTCTGGAGAGATGGTCTTCATTCCAGCTTTTCTCGGTCTTCCTGGACACCCAGTTTGGATTTTATAGGTTGAATTAATTACATTACCAGGAAAACAGGTTGTTTACACTATACCTTGTCCTTTCACGTGGCACAATATACCCTAGAACATATGCATAGAGAAACTTGTTGTTCATTGTTCAAAATATGTCTTAAAGTGAATTTGTGACTTGTCATATGCATTGGTAGAAAAACAATTCTTCCTTACAGAGAATTCCAGTCACATGTGCATAATTGGAAAACTTATACTACATATTCCTGTGTTCAAAATTATCTCCTCTCCATGTCTCACACTCCTGTGTTCAAGCTCACTCTGACTAAATAATAATGATAATACAAATGATTATGAATATTAGTAAAGAATAATAATACAAAATTATATTAAACAGTAAAATTTTGATCTACACCCCAACTAAGCAAACCAAAGGTGACAGTGGCAAGGAGCCCAAACTCCATCAGATGACCAAAATGATGGAGAGAAAAAAAGCAGGTTCTCCTCTGGCCAAATGAATGAACATTGTTTGATTTTTATGATTCCAGGCTGCATCACAAGTCACATTTGTGGATTTATATTATTTAAAGTTTTTCATCCATCTCCATCTGCTTGAAGATCGGTATACATCATGTCAGCATTTGGTGTTGATTTATATTATTAATTTTTTTTCTCTGCAGAACCTGCAGTTGTTGGGGGCCACAGCCATTGAAGACAAACTTCAAGACAAAGTACCAGAAACTATCGAGACCCTGATGAAAGCTGACATTAAGATCTGGATCCTGACTGGAGACAAACAGGAGACCGCCATCAACATAGGTGAGTTAACCATATAATGGATTGTTTGTATTGATATGCACTTCTGATATACACAGATAGCTTCAAGCTTTCCTGTAATCGGGTACGATTCCCAGGGAAAGCAAGAACTGACAAAAATGTAAAAATGTGTATCTTTACTAAAAGCGTCTGCCAAATGCGTAAATGTAAATGTAAGCATCATAGTGACCTATAAGAGCATGTTTGCCACCTGTGGGCTTCATTTTCGTATTTTAGTTTTCTTTAGTTCTTCCAGATGAGGTGCATTTAGTTTTTTTTTTTTTATATTTTGACATTAACCAGTGAGTATTTCTCTCCCTAATTTAAATTATCAAAAATATACACGATCCTAACCCCAGACCTCTTACACTCAAACAAACATAGCCCTTCCTGACTGGCTGTCGCACAGGTACAAGGTGTTCGGTTTCTTTCCTCATCCGAAAGCTGATGCAACACATGTGTCCTCTCCCCGTCCAGCACAAGTCTGTCCCTGCAACCACCACCAGCTTTCAAAACAGGCTATAGTCTCCCCACCTATTTTTCTGTGATGTGGCGTCTCGTATTAGCCTGACAGCTGCGTGACTACCAATGTGGCTTTTGAACAGGCCTCACGTTAAACGCTACAGTCAGAAAAACAGATCCTAACAGAGCGCAGTCTGTGGCCACCTACCAACACTGATCCTGAATCAGTCCATTGTGCCCACCAGCCAGCTGTGCCGCAGCTTGAAAACGTACACGCTCAAAGAGGAAGGGATTTTTACTGGACCTCTGCTTGGCCGGCATGCAGTGTAAAATAAAGACGCCCATGTCTGTATTTACTTTGTATTTTTTTGCATTTTTGTAATTTATCATTTGGAGAAATTGGAGGATGACAAGTGTCTTCCAGCTAGTATAGGTTCCTAGAATCGTTTGCCAGCAGCATTAAAAGGTGTCTGACAAATGGATTAGACCAATTTCATATTAATGACCCATGTTTACTGTGCGGGAAAATATTAAGCATTACATGATACAAATATTTATTAAATATTTAAATATTAAAAATATAATACTAGATCATTGTACTAAAGGAAATAGTACAATGGTACAATGAAGTTAAAATATCTGGAAAATATAAGCGCTTCACTATGCCATATTGCAAAAAATGTTTATTTAATTTTTTAAAGGTAATTTTAAAATTGTTGAATGTAATGTAAAAAAATTATATTAACATTTAATATATTCACACATTAACTTTAAAATGCTTTACAATTTTTCTTTTATTTTTCTTAAGGGCCTGGGACCTCATTTATCAATGGTGCTTACACACAGGTTTGTGCGTACTTGTACATAGAAATGTGTGTAAATATAAGCACACCTCTGAGCATGCTTGCGCAGAGAATCTAGTGGTAGAACAACGACACTACACATAAAAACCATTGAAGAGTGTCACAGTATGCATTAAGCAATCCACGTATGTCCTGTGTTTCCTTTAATTATAAAACACTCAATTTATAATTTTTGTAGTTTTAAACATGGTGTGTAATTGGTGTCAAACCCTATAAAAGACAGCTGTGGCAAATGTTGGATGCAATTATTTCCTTGGCCTCAACCTACATCCAGTTCCCTTACCGAAATCTTCAACAAGCTGAAATAAAATGGGGCTTTCATGTTTTCGCCAGAAACATAATTGGAGCCATAGACTGCACCCACATTGCCATAAAAGCACCATCAACCAACGTATTTAAAGATGTAAATAGAAAAGGGTTAAATTGTTTTAACTCATTTGTGATGCAAATTTGTTGTTGTTAAACGTAAAATATAAAACCTTTTCTACGCACGGTTGATAAATGAGTGCCCTGGATCCCATTTAAAAAAAAAAAAAAAAAAAAAAAAAAACCTACACTAGATTAACTGGAATAACATTTTAGATTTTAGGACTATGCTATTGCCTCGTTCCAGGCAACCCGTAACCCGTATTTTTCCAACCTTCTACCCATGAAAGTGCACTGGAACAGCAGTCAAACCCGTGACTTCCCACCTGTGAACTCGTACTAGATCCATGTACTCCCAGTTACGCGCTCTGACGTCACATATCCCGCAAACAACAATGGCAGCCCCTACGGATGCGGTGTTTATGAAAGTCATACACAAATAACGTAAAATAAAAGGTGTAACAGCTTCTCTTGCCTTATGCGCCGTTTTTTTTTTCTCATCTGTTTCCCTCAAATAAGCCTTAGGCGATAGAAATGATTGTAAATGAGTATAAGCCCTGTGCGGTCCGCCATGCTTTGTTTACATCTAGCTACCACAATTCCTTGCACTCAGGCAGTTTGGCCTGACTTTGCCTGGAACGCTACAAAGTCGTGAGTCGTGGTTTGAAGTCATAATTTATGGGCTCAAAAACCTGCCTGGAACACAGCATATTTTACTATTTTATGCTAGTTTTAATTTTAATTTATTTTTTATTTTTTGATTATATAGGAAACTTGTATATCAGTTCAGACTGCAGGTAAATGTCGCCCAAATCTTTTTTTTTTTTTGATTCTGATCTTTTTTTTCTCATGACAGTGTGAACAGCACAAACCACATGGAATCTGATCCTTTCAGTTCTGATTTGTGCCACTTCCACATGTGGTCCTAAATCAGATACAGGTCAAATTTTTTGCAACCTCAGTCTAAACAGTCATGTTTCTTGATTCAATTCATGTGACTTTTACGTCCCTCTAGATCAACATTCATCACAATTCTGAGCTCATAGGAGTCACTAAGATTTTATATACCCGACATTATCAAGACAGTTGAGAAAAGTAGTCAGTGGAAGGACAGTGATGTGTCAGAACTCATAAGTATTACAGTGACACCTCTATATACAAGCAAAACATGAGGGCTTGTATCATAAATGTTTAAAAACTCTTTTTTCGTATCCTCGTCTTTGTTTTTTTTATATTGCCTGCACATAAATTTGCTGGCTTCGGTGGCAGATCACACTATAAATAAACACGCAATGGCTTACTTTAATGTTCTTCATGCTTACTTCCGTATTAGAGCATGTGGCATGACGTCTTTTATTGTTCATGCGTGTCTGTCCAAGACCATGATCTGTTCGCACTGGAATCTGATATTGGCCACATTTAAAACAACGTGAACCGCTATACAAAAACAAATGGATCTGAGCAATAAATCGGAATTGAGCACTAAGGTTCACAGTGTGAACATTGCCTAATTAACCTCTTTTGTCACTTTCAAAACTTGAATCCATAAGTTAACACCACAGCGTGTTTTAAGAATTAAAAAAAGTTTCTAGTGCTCTCCAGAAACGTATGAAAGAACGTATCAGAAGTGAATTGAACCCCAGCACTGTGAAGTCAAGCGCAGTTTAATCTTGGGTTAGTGGGTACTTAGGGCTGTTTGGCCGCCTCTCGCACAGAGTACATGAAACCGCTCCAGTTCTTCTCTCCACACTAGCTCTCTGACGGCCTTATTAATGTATCAGGCCATTAAGCAGAGAGTTGGAGCGAGGACATGCGAGCTATCCACACTGTGCTGCTACCGCTGGGCTGTTGCTCCTGGCCACTGGGTGCCACTGTAAAGCCTCAGAGATTAAAGCCCAAACAAACAGCATGCGGCCAACACAAACAACTCAACATGCCCTCTTCTAACCCACAGCCACTGCCAGCAAACTGAATGAAAACCCACCCTGCAGCAGCACGGAGCCAATGCAACCGCTAAGTGTAACCTCAATGCCTCCTTTCCAGATTCATGCAGAATTATGCTGCATCATGCAGGTGTCACAATGTAAAATCTATCGTTTCTACCAAGGGTGTTTTAGTTTAACCGGGTTGGAGAGGGATGAGGTGACATTTATACTGCCAGCGGTCAGAATAAAGCTGCGGAAATATGTCAAGGTTTGGGCCACTGTCAGGAAAACAAATCCGTTTTCCACACAGACAGGAAATTCTGGTGAATATGCAAGTTTGAAATCAACAGAAACGGTTTCAACAGGAATGACAGGACAGGACAGCAGTGCGGCACACAAATACATATTCATTCATACTCTTGTTTAATTTGGTCACAGTTTTGTAATATTTCACCCAAAAATTACCCCATAATTTACTCACCATCAAGTCATCCTAGGTGTATATGACATTCTTCTTTTTCAGACAAATACAATCAGTGTTATATAAAAGATCCTGGCTCTTCCAAGCTTTATAATGACAATGAATGGAAGCCCAAAATTTGAAGTGCATCCATCTATTATAAAAGTAGTCCACACGGCTACAGGGGGTTAATAAAGGCATTCTGAAGTGAAGCGATGTGTTTTTGTAATTTCCATATTTAAAACTTTATAAAGTAAAATATAAAGCTTCTGGCAGACCGCCTTCCGTAATCAACTTACACAGATAGTGTAACATCTCAAAATGTCATATGTCAGTTACGCTTTTTTCGAAAGCGTATTGAATACGGATATTTTACTTTATAAAGTGTTAATTGAATATGAATATTTTTCTTACACAAACACATGTAGACACATGTAACAACCCAATGCCTACAAAAAAGTCGCTGCAAGCTAAATCTGAAAACCCAACAGGAAGTCAGATATTTTGAATTTTCTCTGCAACATTTTAGCAGTTTTTGCCATTTACAGGACTTTAACAAACTACTCCTAGAGATTTTATCAGCAACAATCATATTTGGTCAGTAAAGGCCTTAATCTTAAGGCCTTTGGGACGTTAAATTGTGAAGATCTTGAATTTTCCCTGATGGTTTCGCCATGACACAGGAAGCTGTTGTAAGTCAGGCATACAATGTCCGATCTGTACCAAACATGCTAGAAATGCATTAAATCATGCAACACTTGGCTAAGTGCTAGCCTGACAAAGTCTGGAAGTTGTTGTAACTCAGGCATGCAGTGTCCAATCTGCCCCAAACTTCACATGTTTGATAAGAGTCCTGACCTGAAGACATCTACATGACAATATTCAGTTATAGTAATAGCACCGCCCACTGGCAACAGGAAGTGACGTGTTTAACACTGACGCACTACTATCAACATACTAAAATATGCAGTTGAGTACTAAACCTGCTAGAAATGTTCTAAAACATGCTAGCAACACTTAGATGAGTGCTAAAGCATGCTATTATCGCCATGCAAAAAGGATGTTGTTGTAACTCAAGCATGACTTAACATTTACGTGCAATTGAAAAATGGAGAAATTTTTACTAGTATAATATCATGGTATAAAGTCCATTACTGCAGCAAAAATTTTATGGATTTATTTATAATTTCTTACCCAGTCTTATTGATGCTTCCAAAATTAAGTCATTATTCCCATGGTAGGCAGTAGACATTCTCAATCCGATATATAATTACTTAATGCAATTTAATTTAAATACTGCTTTTAGACTATTCTTGTCTTTTACAGTAACTCTTATTTAACACTAGTATCCCATTGATTCTTACCATCTAAAAGCACACACACGTAACTGTTTCCCATGGACATCACTCCCCAAATACTGAGGTGTCGGTAACCTATTAAACCGCAAGTGGACGTGTTCCGCCCTTTATGTTGTTTAGACACATCTTGATGGATGATGGGATGTTGTGTTTTTTTTAATCGGGCCGAGAGAGCCCGCTGTCAGCCTTCCAGTTGTGATCTCATCGAACACGAAGAGGCATGTTAAAACCAATGCAATGGGGGAGTCTTAAACTCAGGTCTGCTGTAAACTTTAATCACAATATGTGCTTTTCACTCCTCAATTAGTCATTTCTTTCATCCGTTGCTGTGGTTACACATCACATATCTTTGTAATGTTGATGTATTTCTAAAATACTATGTTGCGGCATACCATTCGTCATTTGTTCGAATGCCAAGCGAGGTGTTTTTTCCCCGCAAACATACCATATGTTTTCAGGCTTAGTGAGAGGTTTAAGTAATGAGTTTTCTTTTTTCTTTTCTTTTTTTGTCTTGAAGGACACTCCTGCAAACTGCTCACGAAGAACATGGGCCTGCTGGTGATAAACGAGGACACCCTGGATGTGAGTATTGAGTCTGAGGTGCATGTTTATTTGAAAAACCAGTTAAATGTCACCATTTATAACGCAAGCTCTGAGAAGAGCTGAAAAGACAAGGCAGCTGACGGATCACTTCAGGGCCCCCCGCACATCAAAGCATGTGACACATCTCCCTGTGTGACTCTCTTCCAGAACAGTTATAGATTTTGTTTTGGATTTTCATCCAAAGCTTTCCTCTCCGGTCTCTGTCTTTGCTCTCTCTCGCTTTTTCTCTGAAAGAAAGAAATAAAGTGATACAGTGGGGACCAAAAGTCTGGAGCACTTCTGAAAATGCTTTTTTTTTTGCATCTGTATTTAATTTTAATTGAAAAATTTAACATTTTATTATAAATATTCTAGTTTTATATAATTCTACTGTTCTAAAGTTGTGTCAGTAATTGTCTTTTAAGAAACTAATACTTTTATTCATCAAGGAAGGACGGATTAAATTAATTAAAAGTGAGAGTAAAGAATCCAGAAAAACTGTTTCCACAAAACTGTTAAGCAGCACAACTGTTTTCAACATTGATAATAATAGGAAATGATTCTTGAGCACCAAATTAGCATTTTAGAATGATTTCTGAAGAATTGACATTTGAAGACTGGAGTAATGATACTAAAAATCAGATTTGCAATCACAGGAATAAAATTACATTTTTAAAATAATAAAATAGAAAATCACTATTGTAAATTGTACAAAAAATTCTGTTTTTAGTTTTAAACCAATAAATTGCAAATATAAAAAAATTATATTCTCCAGCATGATTTGAGATTATCCAAATATTATCTTGATATTCAGTGGAAGCAAGAACATCTGACCATCTGTACAAAAGATTCACATTATCAATATCTATGTTTCCATCCACCTATTTTTATGCACATTTTGGGATATTGCAAAAAAGACTGCTGCATGGAAACCCCAAGATGTGCATAAATTCTAAAAATGCGCATAAACTTATGCCCTCGTTTGAGTCAGATACATTTATCTGATAAGATGCGATTGAAACCCATTTACCGAATGCATTTCTCAATGTGCATCAAAAAAAAGAATTGTCTTACAATTCACAAACAGCAGGAATCTGCCCCGAAAGCAAGATAATACTTTTATTGTGTTTAGTCAGTGCGCTCTGAGATGCAAGTAATTATATACGAAAATTATTATATTACAGTGGCTCCTCCTACGTTTCTTAATGATACTCATGCCAGTTTATCAGGAAGTGACGATTTTGTTCTCTTCGACTCACTTGATGGAAACGCTGTTTTATTTGCAAATCTTTTTTGTGCAGTACTCCAATTTTGAACACAAATTAAATTCGCAACTTTAGATGGAAACATAGCTAATGTCTGTATTTTGAAATATGGTCACAGACTTTAGGATCCCACTGTATTTGTTGTTCAGATGGAGCTTATAGGAAAGAGAAGGGATGTGGTTGCACCGCATGGCGCTGTTTAAAAGAGACGGGAAGGGGCTGTGTACTTAGAACAGAGGTTTGGGTCCTTCTTTCATATACACACACATGTACGTGGTACAGGCCAATAACTCCCTGATGGGAGAATCTATTCTGTTGACTATGAAACCGAAAGCCATCCGCTTTAAAAGAAGGAAACCTTTTGAAACGCGCACACATGCACCCTGCAGGTCAGCTGGCCCCTACAGGGAGGGTCTTGTCTGTTGTCTGTGGAAGTTAAGGGCTCTAGAAACCATTTCACGCAGCTTGCGCACATGCAACGTAACCCCTGATCGGGTGGGGCCAGTCCCGCTGCGAGGGAGGTGGGGTTTAGGCGTTGACGGATGGCTCTCAGTCTGTCAAACAGCCGTTTATCGTGATGGATGAAGCCAAAGAAAAAGGGGAGAGAAATAAGAGGCGTGCTCCATAAAGAAGACAGCTGCCATTTGAAATGTCAGCGCCTGGTCTCCCATGCATATGCACATGCTTATACAACACACGAAAAGAAAACAAGGAGGAATTCTCTGAGCGTTCAGAGGTCCGGCAGTGGTGGGATTTGCTGTGCTCTCACATTGCAGGAGAAACGGTCCACCTCTTTTCCCCTCTGTCCTTCTCTTGTTTTTTGCATTTAACAGATTCAACATATTAAGGAAAACAAGATGGATGAAGGAGCCCACTCATCTGGCCCGGATAGAGGGGTTTAGGTCTTCACCGGACGTCTGAGAGGGGTTCATTATCTCAGTGGAGGAAAATGCAAGGCATTTTGGGATGGGTCAAAGAACAGTAACTCAATAATCACATTAAATATGCGGCAGACTGCAGTCCCTTCTGCGGCTCGCAGATGAAACAGAGCTATAGTGTGCAGATAAGCTGAGAGAATGGAGAGATTGTGGAAGAGTACAAAGGAGGATATAAATGGGGATAAAAATAGAGATACTGCAGAGCACAGAGCGTGTCTTTTCATTTAATTTAAAAGGACCGTTTTCTTGCCTTTTGTAGCATTTAATTTTGTCCACCTTTGATGTCCATTTATGATATTAGTCGTAATTTATTTTCATGATAATTGTTCACTCCTTTGCTGGTGTATTCGTAGGATGTAATCGCTGAAGGTCACAAGTTGCTTATTGTTGGTTGCTAGTAGACGGGCCCACACCAAATTTGTCATTATCACAATTTGATTTTCATTCATTCTTAACAATGGAAGTTTTTTCAAGATTTCGATTTAATTTTCTTTTGCTCTCGTTAAAAAAAGTTAATCTCAAATTTATAAAAGGGCCGTTTATCTCACCATAAAAGTTTTCTTTTATGTGTGGAAAAATGTGTGGTTTTCTCTCAATTTTATTACTTGTGATCTTGACATAAGGTTTTCTTTTCTTAAGATGTTAGCGTAAACTTGTTTTATCTAGTGGTTGTGTTTTGTTTTGTTTTTTTGTTTTTTTATGTTTATGTTTTTCTTGATATGGAGGTAACAAAAGCTATTTATAGGCCACTGTCCTGTAGAGTTTTGCTCCAACCCTGTTTAAAAACTCACCTAGGGCTGCTCAGATCATGATTATTTTAGTCCATATTGAAATCACAATTATTTAACATGATTATTGGTGGGTGATCAATCTTATTTCATGATATGAGTAATTTTGAATGTCAGGAAATTTTACAATTATCGATACTTCAGAAAAAAACTAATACTAGGTTAATTAATGCAAGTAAAACTCCTTAAAATGATTACAGAAGACAAGTAAACGAAATACGAACAAAAAAAACGAATTAAAAACTAAACCAACAAAAATACAACAGAACAAAAATACAAATGTTTTTTTAGGAAGATGTATTAACAGTGGTATTCAGATAAGCAATAGCCTACAACAGAAATGTAATAAAGGTAAAGACCCTTATTCCTCGAGCCCTTTGAAGCTGCATTGAAACTGCAATTAGGACCTTCAAACTGTTGTACCCCATTGAAATCCACTATATGGATATATGCACTATATGCCTCAAGAACCTTAATTTCTTTTCGACTGAAGAAAGAAAGACATGAACATCTTGGATGATGTGAGGGTGAGAGCGGCATGAATCACTTATATACTGTTAAACACGAGTGTCAAACATGCTTTCTCAAATGTTTACATTGACTTAAAGGCCCCCTGAAACCCCTTTTTTTTTTTTTTTTTTTTGCTTTTAATGAAGATGTTAGCCTTAAGGTTATGAATAAGCTAGTGTGTTCCAAAACAAATAAGTCACATTTTTATGACATCACCACAGACTTTAGCTTCTCATCACATCTTCTGTCCAATCAAATGCTCTCTAGAATATGAACTGAAGCGTCCTGCCCCCTAAAAAGACGCTGAGACTGTGGCTGAAATCAGTCACTTGTTCACACATTTACTATTTTCTACAAACCCGATTCCAAAAAAGTTGGGACACTGTTCAAATTGTGAATAAAAAAGGAATGCAATAATTTACAAATCTTATAAACTTATATTTTATTCACAATAGAATATAGATAACATATCAAATGTTGAAAGTGAGACATTTTGAAATGTCATGCCAAATATTGGCTCATTTTGGATTTCATGAGAGCTACACATTCCAAAAAAGTTGGGACGGGTAGCAATAAGAGGCCGGAAAAGTTAAATGTACATATAAGGAACAGCTGGAGGACCAATTTGCAACTTATTAGGTCAACTGGCAACATGATTGGGTATAAAAAGAGCCTCTCAGAGTGGCAGTGTCTCTCAGAAGTCAAGATGGGCAGAGGATCACCAATTCCCCCAATGCTGCAGCCAAAAATAGTGGAGCAATATCAGAAAGGAGCTTCTCAGAGAAAAATTGCAAAGAGTTTGAAGTTATCATCATCTACAGTGCATAATATCATCCAAAGATTCAGAGAATCTGGAACAATCTCTGTGCGTAAGGGTCAAGGCCGGAAAAACATACAGGATGCCCGTGATCTTCGGGCCCTTAGACGGCACTGCATCACATACAGGAATGCTACTGTAATGGAAATCACAACATGGGCTCAGGAATACTTCCAGAAAACATTGTCGGTGAACACAATCCACCGTGCCATTCGCCGTTGCCGGCTAAAACTCTATAGGTCAAAAAAGAAGCCATATCTAAACATGATCCAGAAGCGCAGGCGTTTTCTCTGGGCCAAGGCTCATTTAAAATGGACTGTGGCAAAGTGGAACTGTTCTGTGGTCAGACCAATCAAAATTTGAAGTTCTTTTTGGAAAACTGGGATGGCATGTCATCTGGACTAAAGAGGACAAGGACAACCCAAGTTGTTATCAGCGTTCAGTTCAGAAGCCTGCATCTCTGATGGTATGGGGTTGCATGGGTGCGTGTGGCATGGGCAGCTTACACATCTGGAAAGGCACCATCAATGCTGAAAGGTATATCCAAGTTCTAGAACAACATATGCTCCCATCCAGACGTCGTCTCTTTCAGGGAAGACCTTGCATTTTCCAACATGACGATGCCAGACCACATACTGCATCAATTACAACATCATGGCTGCGTAGAAGGATCCGGGTACTGAAATGGCCAGCCTGAAGTCCAGATCTTTCACCCATAGAAAACAACATTTGGTGCATCATAAAGAGGAAGATGCGACAAAGAAGACCTAAGACAGTTGAGCAACTAGAAGCCTGTATTAGATAAGAATGGGACAACATTCCTATTCCTAAACTTGAGTAACTTGTCTCCTCAGTCCCCAGACGTTTGCAGACTGTTTTAAAAAGAGGGGAGTGCAGTCGCTCTTTTGTCGTCTGTCGTCAGTGCAGGCGACAAAACATATTGGACCCATTTCAATTCTGCACAGAATGCTGTGTTTTAAAGCATTATGGAGGAGATTAATATGAGAAACGTTCAGAGATTAGGAGGAAACTGCAGCTTTACCGAGCTGAAAGGCTCTAGTCAAACTGTGATAGAAACAAAACGCTATTGGCTGTTAAAAAGGGGAGGAGCTACTTGACATGTCCCACCCTGTCTATGTTTCAGGGGAAATTACATCAACACATTGAAAAATGCTGTGCGTTTCAAGTCACTTCAGTGGGCATTTAAGACATAACCGACTGTGTTTATGAGGATAATTACCAAAACAACTATTTGACCGTTTAGGCGCATTTGTATGCGCACAGGCGGCCGCCTAAGGAACAGTATCTCTTTCGCGGCTTTATATGCTTTTAATAACTGTTTAATATCAATCATGTTCCGCAGTTTAGCAAAAGTAGCATTTTATATCACGCTCTTATTCGGCTAACTTGGATGTTAAGTTTGGCTTGGGGAGGAACAAAAGCACACCACTGTGAAGGAAATGGAAGTGTGCTGGACGGAATGCGGCAGCGGGACAATAATCGATTTACCTCGGTTTATCCTGTTTTCATAATCGCTAGAAGCCAAAATCGAAATACGATTAATTGCACCGCACAAGCATCTCACCTGCCTTTTGGTTTTCTAGTAATACTGAAGACATTGATTAGGTGTGTTTGATTAGGGCTGGAGGCTCAGAGCTAAACTTTGCACGACGGTGGCCCTCCTGGACCAAAGTGCCAATCCCTGCAGTAAATAAGTCATGAGAGAGCAACACACAAAACAAACATGCCTGACCTCTTAGGGCTTCTGTAGCAAAGTCATAACCCTGATGAGCGGTTTAGATTTCTTAATCTGTTATATTCTTTTCCGATATGTTACTTGAACAAGAAAAATGTCAGATTCTTTATCAACAAAAATACTCTAACACAAAATCAACATAAACTTTCATTACAACCATATTCTCTCTTCCATATCTGGACAGTCGATTTTGTCAGGCAGTAGTGTACAAGTGAGTTTCCATCTAGGCATATTTATATACATATGTGAGTGTATGTATGCACTTGCAGTCTTCTATCTGTCATTACTTCATTGCATGACACATGTAACTCGGCCTATATGTCCTGCCGCTCCTTGTTTATAATGTCCAATATCATGTGCTTGAGTTCAGGCATCTCGGTAAAAGGGTTTTCAAAGCGCCTAAATCAGCCATTATCAGCTGGATCTTGGAAGCTCTGGTGTACTGTATATCCCTCTGATGCCTTCTGCCCTCTTGCATAGCAAACACTCTCGAGTCGTCACAATCTGGTTTGCTCGCACAGCCATAACACAGAGCCCTGTTTAAGCCAAGCTTCCTAAGTGGAGACTGGGAAATGGCAATGTCTTGTGAGGAAATGGAGACATTGTCCTCTCATTTCTCTTAATAAGCTATCTTATCGTCTGATCTTATACTTTTCCAGACTTATATACACACACAAGAACACCTACAGAATGCCACATATTAGAGAAGCTCTTACAGCTGTACTTCTCTCTCGTTTCTGAAACTTGATACATCTCTCTCTCTCTCTAAATCCTTGGCTTCTCTCTCTAAATATTTCCTTTGAGCTTGGGTTTCAGAGTCTTGTTATGCCAGGGGACTGTTGATTGGTCCCCGAGGTGTGATATCACTACCCATAGGCATCTGCCCTCCTCGACACACATGCAAACACATTCAGTCTCAGATTCAGAGGCGATCATCAGCATTGATCTCCACTGAAGCTTTTTATTGTTAGGTCACTATAATGGGGTCTCCCTGCATGTGTTATGAGCCCAACCAGACCCTGGAAATGGCAGGACACATTTTCTCACAATCCTCGTCTTGTTTTTTTTGTTGTTGTTGTTTTTTTCATCTTCTATTGTATCAGCCAATATTTAACTTTGGTTTTTAGTTTTTGCCTAATTTAAGGTTTAGATTAAGGCTGTCGATTTAACATGTTATTTTCTCCCATAACTAATTAACGCATTACAATTAGCGCATTTAATGCACCTGCCCCGCCCCCAGACCTACGTAGGTTGCATACAGTTGATTGGTGACGAACATGATGCAACTCACTGCATGGTGAAGCCTATAGAATGCAGTTAGAATGCCCCTAAAATTCAAGATATCAGGGCAAAAAATGCCCCTGTATGAGTTTTTGATTCTATGTTAAATCAAATCAAATATTTCTTTCTAAAGCTACTTTTTGTAATGTGTATTTGATGATTTTCTCATTTAACACAATAATGACTTTACATTTTCATTTGGGGGTAATTTCTCAGCCACATTTGATGTGCGATTTAATTTCATTAATTAACCGCCACATCATGCGATTTAATCAGACATCTGTTTTAGTATTTATTTAAAAGCTGCAGTAGATCTCCATCCAATTAATATTGCCAATGAATGCAGAATCTATTTTTCCCTTTCTAGCATCCTTTTGGCTAGTGTTACAGTATGTAATGAGAGAGTTGTGTGTGTTGTGTATGTGTGTATTACACTCATCTTTCATTACTATTGCAGTTTTTATTGTTTTAATAATCTCAGTTGTTGTTGGTTGTGGTTATAAAGCTGTAAATGTTTATAAAATATATTTTCGATTAATTACATTATCATATAGTACATTACATTTTTATATATTGCTATCTTAAACTGTAACATTTTTCACTTTTCCTTAACGTCATCAGCTTCTTGGTATCAGTCAGAGTTTCTGTGCATTTTCTACTGTGTACTCAAGGGACGATAGAATTAACTTCAAATGTCTGTCATTAAGCCAAATGTGTTGTTATTTAGATAGCTAGGTTTAAAAAAAAAGTCAACAGTTTAACTAACTTTAACTCACTTGAATAGAAAGATTTTCTTCAGACCTTTTCTCCTATGTGAGTTGTTGACCTAAAAGAGAGAACTAACCGTAAAAGGGCCATATTTGAGATATTTTACTTTTGAATATTTCAGCCTTCACTCCTGTCTGCTCTGCATAAACCTGTTTTATTAGTCTTGTTTTATCCCTCGGATACAGAAGGGCTTGTTTGTGTCATGGTCTTCACCGGGATTTGAAGCTATAAACATGTTGGACAGCTGTGGGACAGGAGCTGCAGATAGAGACATGCACAAGTTAGTTTACCCACAATGCTCAGGGATTTAACGCTAAGAGGACCAGCTTCTCTAAGGAAAGAAGAATTTCTGGTGTAATGATTTACATTCACACTTACACCATGTCTACACCAGACACTAGCGGCACAACAAAAGCAAATAGAACCCATTATAATAAGTAATTCTGTCTACACTGGATGTAGCGCGACGCAACACGACCAGTTCCCGACAGTAAACCCCATTCTATTTCTGGCGTACTTTAAGCGCTCATGCAAATTCTGAGACGAAGAACAAATGCATTTGCAACAGTCGCATTGTTGCATCCAGTGTAGACACTGTGTCAGACCTGCTGATGGGTAATATAGGGGAAACCTCTTTTTTTGAGTAGTTCTGTGCAGAACCGTGATACAGTGTGAGGAGTTTCCTCTACTCCTGGAATTTGGATCATTTTATAAGTGCCCTATCGTTCCACCACATGAGAGGCAGGAGCTGTGTGATTTTATGGGAAATTTTTATGGAGTACAGCTACAGAAGCATTCCTAATCCAAACAAAGTGTCCTCCCACACATCCCGAATACTTACAATAACAGCTACTTACTACGAGGTATATTTTCTGCTGAAAGTACTATTTTCGCCATTAAAACTCCGTATAAAACAACAGTCAGGTCATGTCAAAGATCCTAATTTTTCTCTGGCCCAGTCAGTGTTGATTAAGATCTTCCAGATTTAATCAACACACAGAAATATTCCTGGCTCCCGATTTGAGCCCATGCAGCTGCGACTGGACATTCCTTTAAAATAACCCATAAACCCAGACGTATGCTCTCTTCGATTGCTTTAACAAAATGAGAGAGTGAAAAGAGGGAGGTCCGCAGCTTTGCTAGTGCTCAGTGTAAATTCCCATGCTGTTGCGTTTCCTGGTCATGGCCATTGAAAGGCCTTGTTCTAACAAACGAACCATCACACCCAGCTTTCGCTTTGCTCTCTCCGTAATGAAGCGTGCCATATGTGTGTTCTCACTTTGATGCCCTGTGCATTGACAATAAACAGACGTAAACGCCATGTGCAAAAGTGTCTGGTATTCTGCAGGCAAAATCCCATGTTATTATTGGGATTGATTACCTTGGCATCGAAAGAAAAGGGGGAAATTATCCCAGTGTTCATGTGTGGTGTCTCATCAGACATCTCTGAACAGTTTTATGATTGATTGCATTACAAATCCCTATCATAATGAATTCATTCTTTTGAGTTCTACGGGTTTCAGAGAAATATTTACATACCAGCTGATTTAGTCAGTTATACAATTGTGAAATGTCATTTCGCATGAGTTTATCAATATTATACGTCATTCTGTACATGTTTGTGTGCAGGGTACGAGGGAGACCCTTAGCCATCACTGCGGCATTCTGGGAGATGCTGTGCACAAGGAAAACGACTTCGCTCTCATCATAGATGGAAAGACGTTGAAGTACGCCCTCACTTTCGGGGCACGCCAGTATTTCCTGGATTTGGCTCTTTCCTGCAAGGCTGTGATATGCTGCAGGTACGTAACTGTAACTGGAGAATTTGACGAAAATCAGCAACAACAACTTACAATAACAGTAACATTTTCAGTAGTCTGAAAGTAAATGTACATCAATTTAAATATACCAAATATTTCAGTTTCTTTTGGCTACCTTAAAGTACAGTGACAAATATAAGTTAATAATTTAATTTTGGACCAAAAGAAGTATGTTTAAAATATAATGCTTAATGTTTTTCACACGCAATCTGAATGGATCTCTCCTTGGCATCAAAAAGTTTGAACATTTGAAGACATTTTTCAGTTTAGCTACTGCTACAAATGAAAGCAAGAGGTCTTTTTTCCAGGTTCCAAGTTGAAAATTGAGAAATTATGCTTAGGGGTTTTTTTTATATGTATTTTTATCATAAAAGAGTCCAATTACAGTTTTCACTGTAATCAGATGCTGTTTTAAATGTGCTTCCATTGTTGAATCAAAAGGAAGTTAGACTGTCATGCTTTCCTTACATTTTTACTGTTTTACAGGTGGGTGTAAATATCTTATGTAGGTTAATAACCCTTTGTGCCCTCCAGGGAACTGACGGCATCACTGGCCATTTTTCTGCACTTACGAAAACATCAAGTGACTGGCAGACAATTACAGGGAATTGCCGCTGTGCTGTTTAAGGAACAAATTACCTTCCCTTTAGGTCACAACCTTCCCAATAAACATAATTATACTAGCTCTCAAAGCAGCAATTTACTAATGAGTGTTATTTTTTATAATAGTAGATTGTAGTCAGAATGTCTGTCAGATATTTACAAAGTTAAACTCTGTGTTAGTTAGAATGAACCATTCCAAAAAAACGCTACACAGAGAAAGAAACATATGAAGAACCAATTGAGCGTGACAAGGAACTGCCAAAAATCAGTGTCAATTTCCAGAAACAACGCACACCACAGGTGCCACAGCCATTATGCAATGCTTGATGTAATCTATCTGCTCTGCTTTTGCTCACAACACACACACACATATGAACAGCCACATGGTGTCCTGAGGAGAATGGATTTGTGCCTGTAGATGAATAAATGTTTAACTGACTCCAGAGGTCTCCTGCTATATCGGCAGCAATCTCCGGTTCACTGGAGAGCCTTACATCACTCTACGTTCATTTCTTATAGGATGACCTGTGAACATTAAGCCAGGGTTAAACCCCTAAGGATCTTTTCTAGCCAAAAGCGAGACCTTAATTTCATTTGCTGACATGGATGATGCAGTGCTGTAATGTGCTGCTAGCAGTTGTATATGTTTTTTAAAGGTCAGAGATTCTGGGCTCAGGTCGGCCATCATCTGAATCACAGATTAGCCCTGTTTGAGCATCTTTAAAGGTGTGGGTTCCTCTGTTTCTAAATATTATAGTCCGCTTTCCAATACTCAGGAAAACCTGGAAATATCCACCTTGTGTTTTCCAGGCCTGGAAAATGAAAAGGTCCTGGTAAAGTCATGGAACTTTCTATAGTAAATAGACATTTTTCTAGTTTTCTGGTTTCTCTAAAATATTTAATTAGCTGGAAATTACTCATGTGGAGAACTGTAGAACTGGAGGCTGTAGAAATGTTCAATTTCTAGTGTGAGTCACTTGTTCCTTTAATTCAGTCCAAAGCAAATGGCCAAATTACTCATTAGTAAATCAGAGTGATATTTTGAGTTTTTATCACAATAAATATCAAATGAATTAATAGGACATACATTGACATTAAATTGATTGAGAGTGCAACTAAAGACTTTACTTTTACAAAAAGTTTCTATTTTAAAAAATGCTGTTCTTCTGAACTTTCTATACATCAAAGAATCCTAAACATTCTGAAAATGTATCCTGATTCCCACCGAAATATTAAGCAGTACAATTGTTCTTAATGATAGATAAATGATGAGAAATGTTTCTTCAGGCAGAAAGTTCATGTGACAGTGAAGACTGGAGTAATGACTACTGAAAATTTGTTTTTGCTATCACTGGAATAAATTACATTTATTATTTATATAAGATAGAAAACCATTTTCTTTTTTGAAAAGACTAAAAAGGGTTGCATTTTTCTTTCAAAAGACAGCAATGGGAATGATTCTAAATGGTAACCAGAAGCAATGCTATTTGAGCAGTGAATTTCTGTGTGAGAGTTTGCAGTCTTCTTTTAACCTCTCTTTTTGAAGAGACAAATTCATCATATGAAGTTGAGATGTGACCACAGCTGTTAAGGTCACAACACACAGCCAAGAAATCAAATGGTTGTCAACACTAATAATTGGCAACAAGAAAAATTGCCTCAGATTCCTCTGTAAAGGCTCCATTGCAAATCCACAATTATGCTGTAAATCTATAATCTTTTTTTCCTTGTGAAAAGATATCAAATGTCAATTTCAGCTGTAGATAAATGTTAAACGAATGTTTCAACTATGGCCCACGTCAGAGCAAAGATTACTTGTAGTCAATCGCTTTTTCTTTTTTTTTTTTCTTTGCTTTTTTTTGTGCAGGGTTTCACCTCTGCAGAAGTCTGAGGTAGTTGAGATGGTGAAGAAACAGGTGAAAGTGATCACTCTGGCCATTGGCGATGGAGCCAATGATGTGGGCATGATCCAGACTGCCCATGTGGGTGTTGGCATCTCTGGAAATGAAGGGCTGCAGGCTGCCAACTCATCAGACTACTCAATTGCGCAGGTGAGAAACCATCAAATTACACCTGCAGGAAGAAAGAATAAGAGTGAGTAAATTAAATGGAGTTTGTCAAAAATTACATGATGAAATTGAAATTGCTGAAAAATTATTATGAAAAGAAAATTGCAAAATGCTTCTAAAACTGAAGTTAGTATCAGTTCCCCATGTAAACTAATTCTTCTGTCTCATGTCACTACGGTGCGACTCCCAGAAAATGAATCTGGTTCTAGATTATGTATCTAGGTTGAAAGGTTAAAACCCATGGCGCATAGAGATTCTGCAGTCTGAGATGGCAAACCGGGTCGGTCAGGTCAGTTTACATAGCTGGGGTGTTCTCTTACTTAAACCCCTGCTGATGGTAAAAATGAGACCTGTCCTTCTTATGTAAACTTAATTAAAAAGATGTTTTGTAATTCACAGATTTTGATACAGCATAATCTTCATTGTGTGTTTAGCAAAAGAAGAGCTCAAGTGTCGCAGATCGCTGTCAACATCACTCTCTATCTCTTTCCCTCATTTCACATTGCTTTGTGCAGTTCGTGGAAACATCCCTCCTCACACTTGTTTTTCTATACTGCCCCGAGCGGTCCGTTCACTGGCCTCATGCATCGGATTACTCAAAGCATCTTGTCTTTTCTTAAGTGCCCTCATCGTATTGTAGGTAGAGGCGGGTGGAGGTGGTGGGGAATGGGGCCAGGTTCATAGAAAGTCGCCTGAACTGCCTTCCAGCAAAATGGCTCGAATGATATTGCTGTATCAGACGTCAAACTTTTATGTACACTACCTTCAGCTAGTATGCATGCATCAGTCCATTGTCCTTTTGCACTGTAAGGCTTTACTTGATGCTGCTTCTCATAAATTGTTAAACCAGATGAAGATTTTAAACATACTTTGTGGTCTACTATTTACTATTCATATACACTACCCGGTCAAAAAATAGTGTCTATGATTGGATCATTATTGCATGGTATATGTTTGGCAACTGTTCTTCTAACCCTAAATAATGGAGGTGTAGCTTTTAATTTCTTAAACAACCATTTAGGATGATGCATCATGGCTATATTTCAGGATGACAGTCAAGATTCATCAGGCTCAAACTGTGAAAGAATGGTAGGGAGTAGGGGTGTCGCAATATACCGGTATTGACGATAACCGTGATATTCAAAGTATGAAATATCGACATTGTGTTAATTTAGGGTGTGGCGATATACCGGTAATCCCGATAACCACGATATTTAAAATGAATATGATAACATGACACATAAATACTCCAGTTACCCGAGTCTGACTGGAGCCCGTGTTTCTTTTCTTTTTCTTTTCCTCCCTCCCTATTAGCTATATACAGACTGTTGCAGCCATAAAAACAGTTCAGCTTTGTTTTTAATGTCAAAGTAGTTATATTTTGTTTAGTTTCTTTATTACGTTAATTTAGAAAAAAAGTTTGGAGCAATTTTTAAGTGACCCAGCGGCCGACAGTGAGTTAACCCAACGCTTTAGCCTCTGAAATCAACACTTGACTTGTCTTGCCTATAATAAAATCAATAGATATAAAACACTTCAAGTATATCACAATGTTAGTTTAAATGTTTACTATCACAACCACAGTAAAAAGGCATTTTTGACAAGCTGAGGCAGGCTGATCGCAACGGCGCTCGCAAACGAAACAGGCTATACAATCTACTAATAAACAAAATAAAAATAAAAACCATGCAGGTTGTCTTACCTTACACCTCTCCGCAAAATGAATATTAATCCGATCTTCAATTCCCGCGCTATATATTCACATTTAATGGAGTTCACGTCAACGAAAGTGAAAGATTTGAGCTGCATATCATCAGCTGATTTCAAGATCAAAGACCGCAATAGGAGAAAGAACGACCGAAGCACTGGTAAGAGCATTTAGTCTCATTAGTTTTAATGAAGATGGCTGTGTTTTTGAGCATCTGAGACTATAGGCTACTTTCAGTTTCACTGGCTGTTTGCGTGTTGGCTTAATGCTTTAGTGGCTGCTAATTTGTGGTGATGCGTGTTGCAGTAGCGTCGTCACATCTGACTGTCATATATAGCCTATAACATGCTCTCACGTGAATATTTGCAATTAACAATTTGCCAGGAGTAAAACGTATATATGTGGTTTAAACAATGTATTCACTCTTGTCCAGTTTCGTCTGAAATCCAAAACCACCTTCTGAATTTATTTGTTTGAGTGATCGGATTTAAATCCGCCTCGGATGAATTTCGGAAGACATTTACTCTTGATCTTTTCACAATATGATAGATATCTCAGAGAAAACAAATTAAGTGAACAGGCGTAAAAAGGCCGCTGAAGGAACGCTGCTGCTGGCGGGGACTCTAAACACCAGTTAGAGCCAGTCGCGGTAGCATGGGCTCGTGTTGTTTCCACCAGTGCAGCACATCTCATAGTTTCTTTTAATTAATCAATGTCTATTTACATAATGTATATTTTTGTATTTGTACTTGCAATCTAGTCATGGCCAATTCTACAGCCTGTTCGTAGCACTTCAAATCTAGGCTATTACACGATTAAAACCGATTTAGAAAAACCACATTACATGCTACATTAAACTATCTTATATAGCCTACTTAAAATACTCTCTCATCTGCGGCCGTTCTAGGTGCACATTACTGTATGACTTAATTGGTGCTGGCGCAATGATAGGTTAAAGAGCTTAAAATACATATGGGTACACAAGTTAACAGGTTGAAGTATCAGTTTTGAGGTTAATATTTATTCATCATAGGCTACTGTTGAAATTGCATCTTTCTTTTTGGCCATATAAATAACAGAAATTGCACCAAATTGCATATTCTTTGCTTCGTTTGGTCTTCTGAATTAAATTATGGTATTTTATCCTCCTGTGAGTTCGGTGTTCTCCTATATAATAATATGAGCCATAAATAACCTGATGTATTCAACATGATAGTCAACAAAAAACATGTATGCAAACTTTTTTAGTGATGTCACTGACCCGGGAGGAAGCTTGTATAGTACCAGCCGTTTATTGTAGTCTTTAAAAAGTGATTTCTTTGTTTAAGAGAAAATCTCTCCTTTTGCTTTGAACTTTGAGCGTTGTAACTTTGCAGATGTTGTTTATGCTCAAACAGCAACATTACACACTAACTAAAGTTAACAAAGTGAAATCATAATCAACCACCCCTTTAAAAAATCAAAATGTCATATGTTTCATATGTCAGAAATTACAGGGTTAAAAAGCCCTTGAGTAATCTGATCAGGCATAACATTATGAGCTGAAGTGAATAACACTGATTATCTCTTCATCACGGCACCTGTTAGTGGGTGGGATATATTAGGCAGCAAGTGAACATTTTGTCAAAGTCGATGTGTTAGAAGCAGGAAAAATGGGCAAGCGTAAGGATTTGAGTGAGTTTGACAAGGGCCAAATTGTGATGGCTAGACGACTGGGTCAGAGCCTCTCCAACACTTTAGCTCTTGTGGGGTGTTCCTGGTCTGCAGTGGTCAGTATCTATCAAAAGTGGTCCAAGGAAGGAACAGTGGTGAACCGGCGACATGGGCAGCCAAGGCTCATTGATGCACATGGGGAGCGAAGGCTGGCCTGTGTGGTTCAGTCAAACAGATGAGCTACTGTAGCTCAAATTGCTCAAGAAGTTAATGCTGGAGGAGGGAAACCTTGGGTCCTGCCATTACTTTGACACGTACCACCTAACTAAGCATTGTTGCAGATCATGTACACCCTTTCATGGAAACGTATTCTCTGGTGACTGAGGCCTCTTTCAGCAGGATAATGCTCCCTGCCACAAAGCAAAAATGATTCAGGAATGGTTTAAGGAGCACAACAAGAAGTTTGAGGTGTTGACTTGACCTCTAAATCCCCCAGATCTCAATCTAATCGAGCATCTGTGGGATGTGCTGAACAAACAAGTCCGATCCATGGAGGTCCCACCTCGCAACTTACAGGTCTTAAAGGATCTGATGCTAACATCTTGGTGCCAGATACCACAGCACACCTTCAGGGGTCTAGTGGAGTCCATGCCTCGACGGGTCAGGGCTGTTTTGGCAGCAAAAGGGGGACCAAAACAATATTAGGAAGGTGTGTGTGTGTGTGTGTGTGTGTGTGTGTGTGTGTGTGTGTGTGTGTGTGTGTGTGTGTGTGTGTGTGTGTGTGTGTGTGTGTGTAATCTCAGAACAGAGCTCTCACAGACTGCAGCTGCACATCACTGCTGTATTAATTTTTGTTGAACCAGGGTCTTTAGTTTTGTTTGGGATGTGCTTTGAAGATGTGATTATTGTTTATGTGATGTATAAATCAGTATGCTGGAACACTGCTGTTCTTCATCCTGTGCTTCAGCCCCACATTAGGCCATCCAAAGATCAGCAGAATTTAAGACTCCACTGTAGTCTGTCTGTCATCAACTCGCTATCCTCACATCCAGAGGTCAAACAACCCCTGTGCCCCACAAAGGCCCTCCATACCCCTTACATCCCATCCTTCTGTTCCTGCCTTCGTAGGAGTGACCCAGCTGTTTGTTTTACAGGAATGATGTTTATAACAGTGTCACATTCAGGGTGCTCTTGAGGAAATAAAACATGGCATCCCTAGATCATAGTGCTTTTGATCATGTTTGTATATAACACATTACATGTTTACACTGTCATGGAGGGTCAAGTAAGCCACTAATCTTGAGCACCTGTACAAGTTCAGCTGTTTGCATATCACATTTATTTCCGCAATAGGTTATAGTGAGTTACATGTACAAGCAGACCTCTGTTACACTTTGCAACTGATAATATGTAAGGTCATGTCAGTTGTGTTCTTTTATTGGTTTAATGGCAATGCTCTACATGTAAACATCTTTATCAGCATTATGGGGGCTTATTTAGTGAGCAAAGCACATCTCTGTTTAGATTTTCTCTGTCAAAACCAGAGAAAAACACAATTTTAATGAATTATCAGCAGATTGTTTTGCATGTAAAATCAAGCAGTATTCACATCACCTAAGCATTGTGGTGCTATGAAGTAAAAGTGCTGTTTTGGTGCTGAGCCTGTTTTTGGCATGTAGTGTGCTAAACTCAGCAGAAATGCTCTGCAAATATATTTATCAACACAATCTTTTGTAATATAAGCGTTTATGAAGCAATATTATAAACTGGAGTGAACTACTCATCGACTGTTTGAAAAAAGACATCTGTCTGGCTTGATGAAAGTTAAACACACAGTGACAGCAACACAAACAGCACTTTATATTCAGTAAATCTGATAGAATCCAGATGATTTAAGCAGTTGCTATCTACAGTTTTGGGTGTTGGGTTCTGTTCCGAGTAGATTACGTACCATTTGAATGTAAATTTGTTTCTTAGATTTCATGACGAGCAGATTTATAATAATTCTCATTGATCAGCTGATCAACCTGATAAACTTTGTATAATGTAAGGCGATTATTCAAAAATATTTTGTAAAGCTGCAAAAGGTTTTCTCTCTTCCTCTGCTTTTCAACAACTAACAAAGTCTTACACGACAGATTGTAGCTGGAATTCTCAGAAATATGGATGAGAAAGTGTTGGACTTGTCCCTGCAACTACAGGCTTCCTGTTGCCCAGCATAGATAAGATTGTCTCTTTATTTTCGAATCCAAAAGTGCTTTCTGTGTTGGCCAGGGAACTGCAGATCTTGTGTAAACGATATGCCTTAATGAACTTATCTCTGTCCTCCCTTCTCTCTCAGTTCAAATACTTGAAGAATCTTCTGCTGGTTCATGGTGCTTGGAATTACAACCGCGTTGCCAAGTGCATCCTGTATTGCTTCTACAAGAACATTGTGCTGTACATTATCGAGGTAAGAAAGTCTGTGCACGCGATATAAGTTGATTTTCAACCAAAAATTAAAGTTGTCATCTACTTCACTCTCATGTTGTTTCAAACTCATGCAACATCCAAAATGGATGACTAAGCACCAAGCCTGTTATTGCATTAACCATTAATGCCTTTTTCAAGGAGATTGAATGACCACTCTTTGATGAAATTAACTGGCATTGCATGCATGTCGGTGGTGGAGAGTCTCCGTCTTGCTGTAGGAATGCGGGGTCTGTCGATGTGAAGCCCACAGGCCATCCATCTGTGATGGTATTTGACAGTTTCCAGGCCTGGTGCTGATAGCCGGTTCAGAGACCTGACCTGACAAGTTAAAGGTCTGCTATCAGCACCAGCTTTATCATGAGGGGCGTTTGGCTGTTTTGATCTACAACACACTTGGTTTAGGAGACATTACACCTCGAGGAAAAGCTGAAAGAATTAGCATTTAGCATTATAGTAAGGCAAAAAAAAGACAAAAATATACACACATACATACATACATACATACATACATACATACATACATACATACATACATACATACATATACGCTCAAATAAGTATGTGTCCAGATTTAAAGATCATATGTTGCACTTTCCTATGTGGTTTTGGCTTATGAGTTTGAAAATCATAAATGCAATATGATTTGGGTTGGAATAAATTTGCTGAGCAAATTTCTAACATTTCTCTCTTCACTTCTGGACAAAAACAAGAGGCCTTCTAATCTCTAATGCAACCAAGTAAAGAGTAAAGCACTCATGTTAGCTGTGCAGTCGATGCTTTATCCATGTATATTATCATTCTTTCATAAAATGTTCCCTCTGTAGGCAACTCACTAAGATTTGAAACAGACCAACACCAGTATTCATGAGCTGCAATCCCAGCAGAAACATGAGCACTTCAAAAATCCATCTTTTTTCCCCTTGGCCCTTTTGCTCTTGTGTGCCACTTGACCCGTGGACCCTTTTCCCTTCATCTTGATTTTGTTTTATGTGCTGTGGTAAATCTCTGAAAAGCCTCTTAGATTTCTCTCTGTTGGCATCCAGTGCTGCTGTAGAATGTGAGAACAGGAATGAGGAGATGAATCAGGATTTTAGATGACCATTGTTTTCTTCTGCACTCAGTGAATGATACAGCATGGTAGGGTTTGTGAGTTAGGTCGGCCCATTTCATGGCTTTTCCTGTTTACACGCTTCTGCGCTGCTTAGATGTGGGAAGCTGCTCTGGTCTTTGTTCAGAAACGCAGTGAAGTCATGAAGATTTTTTTCCCCTTTATTTTAAAATTCAGTGGATTTAATTCATGGGAATGTCAGAGCTCTGTAACTGTAAGCAATTATCGCTCAGTGAATATGATATTTTAAACATTTTCGAGTCCTGCGGGGTGACTTTTATGTACTTTTTCTTTTGGGTTTTGCCGTGGGGTTGGTGTATTTTGTTCCACAATGAAAGTTCCCCTTGAACACAAACATCTCTGACTGTGATCGCATTTCACATTTGCTCATCAATCAAGAAACAAGCATCTCTTTCCTTCTCTTTTTTTCTTAATTTGCATAAGAGGTGGCACAGGAACAACTGCGTCCAGTAAACGGCCTTACCCGAACACACCCTCCTAATACTTCTAGCCATTTTTATTTTCTGTTCTTTTCACTTTAAGCTCTGCTTTTGAATTTCCAAGAGAACTGAAAAGCACCCAGCGCACCCCAGCTCCTGGATGTGAATGTATCTCCTCCTCATCCCATCTTTTGTTATGAGCAGAAAATGCACTCCCCCACTCCATAAGGGGCTTTTCGAATATAATGGGCCAAAGCTTTACTGTTTCCTTGCCTCACACCAAAAACACCTCTGTTTTGTAAGGTCCTAACATTCAAGACACTTGCTTCCCAAGGGTCGGTTAAAGGGAGACATTTGTCATCCTAATAGGTTTACCTTTAAGGCCGTGAAGGCTTTTCTTCATCTCATTTTTCCAGATTTGATCCTTAAGGAAGAGAAATAAGGATGTTAGAGGCCATTTTAGCCTTCTAAATGTGTGGTTAAATGTGAGCATGTTAGGGTTTTTTTTTTTTTGACCATCCAGTGTTGAAGTCTTACTGTATGCTATAGTACTTTTATCAAGGGTTGCCTTTCCATTAAATTCAAAACGAATAGAGGCTCAACCTATTGAGATACCAACCAAGGCATCATAGCTGCACAAAGTCTTTTTCAAAATGTAACCAGAAATTTCTTAAGCACCAAAACAGCATATTTAGAATGATTTCTGAAGGATCTCAAATTTTTTATTTCAAAATAGTAGTTTTTATTGTATTTGTGATCAAATAAATTCACCCTTGATGAGCATGAGACATTTTTCAAAAACATAAAAAAAATTAAAAAAATTTAGCAGACCCCAAACTTTTGAACAGTAGTGTATCTGGGTGGTGCACATAGTTGCTGCTTATGAATAGTGTTCAGTCAGTTCAAATCAATTACTGTTTCATTTCAGTTAGTGTTCTCACTAGGTTTTGGAACAGAGCTCTTGACTGGTTTGTATTGTTCAAGATTCCAAGTTTTTTTCCAGATGCAACCACACCATAGCACATGATCTTCCTTACATTGTCAGACTAATACGTTTGGGTTAACTTAAACATTTGTCATGCTGGTTTGTTTAGTCCCTGGTTTGTGGTCTTGCATTCTTTTACCATGAGCAAAAATTAACCGGGGGGGAAAAAATATTTTAGAAACTTAGTTGGATTAGCTGCTTTGAGACATGTAAAAAGCCCCTCTTACAACCAAATTGCTGTGCTTGCTGTCATTATCCTGCTGGGCTCTTGAGAGCTTGATTGACAGCTCTTCAGCAGGCACCGGCAGGGCTGACAGACAAGTAGCATTTCTGAGGTAATTACAAGAGCCTCATTCAGGCAGAGCAGCAGGCTTAGAGAAAGACTGCAGACCTGAGAGGAGGCAGTCTCACTGGTGCCATCATTATAAAACACTCCGCTGATTCTTTCGATTCTTCTGGCACTGACACTTGCAATTCAATTGGCCTTGCTTATTGTCTTACCCACATTCTTACCCGCAAAGTTTGGGGTTAGTATTTTCCACAGCTATTACTCCAGATTTCAGTTTTACATGATCCTTTTGAAATCATTCTAATATGCTGATTTGGTGTTCTTAGTAATGTTGAAAACAGGTGTTCTGCTTAATATTTTTGTGGAAAACAATGCTTTTTTTTTAGGATTCTTTAAATAAAAAGTTCAAAAGAACATCATTTATTTGAAATAATTGGTAGTGGTACATGAAAAACACAATGTATAGACCTTATGTACCCCCCACCCTTTTTCAGCGCTGCACTCGTTGTTTTCTGTCTTCTGGTTTGTGTTTCCACAGCGTGAAGGTAAGATCCTACGGATTTATGAATGAACACCCGGTCTACTGACATTTTATGACATCCACTTCAAACATTACAACGCTTATAACTTTCTTTAACTCTGCCATAAGTAAATCCACTTCACCAGCTAATTACTCTGACAGCGACGGCACATTCAGTGGATTTGATATTGCCATTTCATTCTGCTTTTAACATTTTCTTTTTTGTTATTGATTTTATTCTAATGACAGCCCTAATTTTTCACACCAAGAATATCTTTAGATTTACTTTTAAAGTAAATTTAAGTAAAGATTAAGTGTTTTCCAAATAATTGTTTAATCATTTTCTTTAGAACATGTGAAATCATTTATTTTTTTAATCTTTTTTTCTCAAAATAGTTATTTGGTTTTGTTGTTATTGTTATAATAGTTATTATTTTTTATAATATCCCATATTTTTCTTGCACAGAATAATTTTTTTTTCTGCTTGAAAACATGTAGCCATCATTTATATTTTATGAAGCTTTGTTTTGAATAATTGGAGGTGGTTTCTACCACCTAGTGGGGATCTGGGTGAGAGACCAGGCCATCTTGATCAAGCATCCCACTGGAAAAATGAGCTAATGCCAGTTTAAAGTGGTCAAGTTGGGATTGTTTTTACAGTGCAGTAGCTTGTTTATTGCTGGTCTAAGGTCAGCCAGATTCACACCAGCTGGACCAGCTGCCATGTTCCAGAGCACAGACAGCTAAGCTAGTTTTAGCTGGATTTTCAAGTAGAGACATGGAAGAGGAGCAAAGGGGTGCTGTCTTTCTCTTGTTCTCTTTCTCTCTGGTGCCTTCCCGCCCAACCTTGTAGAGAGGACGGGGTTGGAATAACTGATTTTTAAAATTCCCTGAAAAATACGGCAAGAGCCCCTCTGGACGAGTCTCATGGGGACACACAATCTCGCTCTCTCACACACACCCCTCGCTTTTTCAGATTGTGCAGCAGAGGGTAGAGGGCAGTCACACCTCCACGCCAAACCGCTATGAATGAGCCAGAGGAGGAGAAGAAAGAGAGAGCCCTCCACACTATGTCCTAGCTCCCTAATGAGCAAATCAATGAATCTGTCTCATTGAAGGAAGTGGGAGAGAGGGGCACTCACAGGACCCAGAGGACCAGGCCAAAACGCTCTCTCATATGCATGTACTGCTGCTCATGAATAGAGGCTTTATTTTGACTTAGCACAACAATATCCTGCAGCCCGTAGTCCCTCAATGAGGCAGACACGCATTAATTCAGCTCTCTGACCCACCTGTTTGACTACCAGCCACAACTATGTGGTGTTTCGTGTGGCTTTTGATAAAATTGTATGTGAGGGATTTCTCAAGTCCAGAATTTGCTTTTAGGGAGGAAAGCAACATAACGCGTGATGTGATATTGGTAATTTATTCATGTTGCTGTGTGCGAAAGGATTTTAGAAGCAGCAAATCTCTTTTAAAAACAATATCACGGTAGAATGCACCTGATGGAAAGGAAAATGGGAGTTGGAACGGGTGGGCGTGGACGTTGGGGGGGCAAACCTCCTCTCTTCCTCTCCCTTTCTTTCTCTACGCTGTGGCCAGAGGGGAGGGGTGACAGACATTTGTTTTGGGAACATTTTCACGCATTGGCTCGCTCAGCGGGGGCTGCAGTCGGAGGGGGTTCTGTCAAAACCCCCAAAATTTGTAGCAATTCACGCTTTCATAATGGAGTTAAATGAAGCAAGGAAATGTCCGCCTGGCCATGGCACTGCACAGTAATCCTGGGGTCTGCTCAACAGTTGGCCCTCTCACAGAAACATACTGAAGGTTGGTTAGTCCACACAGAGATTTTCACAATAACGTGGTCCAAAATATAGGAGAGTAGAAATGGTTAATCTTATTCATTGAAATGGTTAGAATGTGCTCACCATTATGCCACTCCAAACCTGCATGTTTTTCTTCCGTAGACCACAAAAAGAGATGTTTGGTGGTATGTTCAGACTGCTCTTTTTCATGCAAGAAAACTGAATGTTGTCCAGGGGCTGTCAAGATCCAAAAATGACATGGCACAATAAAAGTATCATGAAATTAATCTATGACCTGTTGCACTATATTCAAAGCCTTCTGGAGGTATATGAAATATTTATTTGGAAGAAGAACAAAAATTATCTAGGTCACTAATCTTTGTGATGGCAGGAATTTAGCTTTAACTTAAATTTAAAATTCGATTAAAATTCGAAATTTCGATTACATTCGTTTGTAATGTAAAGATATCATGTGACGTAATAAAACACAACATTTGAATAGGCTACTGTTATGGTACTTAAAGGGGTAGTTAATTCTGTCATTAAACACTCACCCTCATGTCATTCCAAACCCCTAAGACCTTCATCTTCGGAACACAAATGAAGATATTTTTATACATAGACACTTATGCAATTTTATTACTACTTTCAAGGCCCAGAAAGGTAGTAAAGACATTAAAATAGTCCATGTGACTACAGTGGTTCAACCTTAATATTACGAATCGGTGAGAATAGTTTTTGTGCTGGTTCAATGGCGTTCTGACATAGAACCTGGAAGTGCTGCACTGTTTAATATGTGAACAGCGTAGGAGACTGACATGGAAGAGAAGAAATAAAAAAAGGTTTTTTGTGCACAAAAAGTATTTTCATTGCTTCATTGAATTTAAGGTTGAACCATTATAGTCACATGGACTATGATGTCTTTACTACCTTTCTGAGCCTTGAAAAGTGGTAACGTTGCTGTCAATGAGAGGAGGGTCAGAAATCTCTCGGATTTCATCAGAAAAATCTTAACTTGTGTTCTGAAACGTGTGGTTTTATGGGTTTTGAACAACACGATGAGTAATTACAGAATTTTCATTTTTGGATGAACTAACCCTTTAAACGGTGCTTTTTTTTTTTGTCAATCTTTGGAGCTCAACATATTGCCACATGTCTACCACCGTTCATTTGGTCACGTTTTTCAATCCTGAAAAATAATCGTCATGTTTGGTTTCCACAAAAATATAAAGCAGCACAACTGGTTTCAACTTTTTTAGCATCAAATCATTGTATCGGACTGATTTCTGAAGGATCATGTGACACTGAAGACTGGAGTAATGATGCTGAAAATTCAGCTTTGCCATCACAGGAATAAATTACATTTTAAATGTATTAAAATGAGAAAAGCATTATTTTAAATTGTAGTAATTTTTCACAATACGTGTAGCCTATTTTTAACCAATTTTTTTTTTTTTTTTTTTTTTTTTTTATATTATAACATTTTACTGACCTCATACTTTTGAACAATATTGTAAAATGGTGATTTAAATTACATAATTTAAATTTTTGGAGAATGGTATCTGATATTCTTTGTTCTTCCATATCTTATTTGTCTTAATTTTTCCATTCTGACATCACATTTTTGATTATGACTGCTTTTATCCACTCTGAATTGCTGTCTTTATAACAGCTGCTGTGTGATATTATCGCATTCTCCAGTTTCTAGATGACTATGACAGAGTTATGTGCCAGACTAGTTAAACTAATAGAGGTATTAAGTGATGAACTCCATCTCCATGACATATGGTTTAGATACACGCACATTTTTCTCTCTTCTCCTTTTCATTTGCGGTCTTCTCCCTGGTCTCCACCCTTAAGACCTATAACTCGCATCTTTCCTTTCTTTAAATTGTTAAATCTTTTGCACTGGTCAGTTTTTTTTTTTTTTTTTTTTTTTTTTTACTGCTCGTTTTGTGTGATAGAAAGTATGTGATCAGTTGTTTCTGCTATGAGACACTCGGGGTTGATCAAGGTGGGAAATGGAGTGTCTGATTTACGAGCCGTTCTGATCCCCTCTGGCTGAAATCATGGGAACTGTTGAAGTCTCTCACTCTCTCACTCTCTGACTCTCTCACTCTCACCTCCAGCACTAACGCCCAGGGTTGTCCTCTGAGTAATGAGGTGTTAAATCTAGGTTGTGGCTTTGCATGACAAGATAGTAGAGCTTCTCTGTTTATATATTTTGAAAACCTTAGCAGTATGTTTGCTATAGCAGGAGCTTAACTGTTTTTACATGCATCATCTCACAGCTGTTCTTATTGAAGTGGACTATAAATCTTTTTTAAATGTACTGTAATATTTGTAATTTTCTTTATATAAATATTTCTAAAAATCATTAAGTATTTTTATTTTTGTATATATCTATATTTGTTTGTTTGTTTGCTTGCTTACTAATTAAAAGTATTAAAAATAATTTTAAAAAATTGTAGTATAAAAATTCACAATAGTATTATTTTCAATAGTGGTCTCCAGCTTTTGGTTCCCACTGTATATATGGAAAAAGTGACCCAAAACTGGCTTATTTATCCTGCAAGACTGATCTTGGAACAAACCATTTGCAGTGATCCCGTGTATGAGACTGTAGAAAGGACTGATGGGGTCAGTTCACTGCCGGTTTCATGAGAGATCGCTCTCTCTTGGGTAATTTCGAGCACTGTGAGGCCCCACAGAAAACAACAGCCATCGATCAACCTAAATTAAAATCCGCTAGGAGCCAGAGTTAAGCGCACACAAAGTGGGAATATATGATTAATGATGGTATATATTTACCTTTTAGTCACACATTTATGTAGTAATGATTATCATATGGCCTGTCATTGCCCTTTTAAAATGTTACCATTTCCTTTAGGACGACTTGGGAAGCATATAGTTACTACTTTTTTTTTCCCTTTTTTTTATAATGTATTACTTATATATTTGTGACCCGTGCTGGCAAAATAACTCACACAGGATAATTTCGAGCTACAGGCAAAACAAGTGAAAACCTCAAAATCTGCATTTTTTTACACAAATTAGTTCATTAAAGGGATAGTTCACCCAAAAAGGAAAATT
Source organism: Paracanthobrama guichenoti (assembly GCA_018749465.1). Lineage (NCBI taxonomy): Eukaryota > Metazoa > Chordata > Actinopteri > Cypriniformes > Gobionidae > Paracanthobrama > Paracanthobrama guichenoti. Next base: position 31,378,252 of record CM031956.1, on the reverse strand, counting down.
TGATGTTTATCTGCTTACCCCCAGGGCATCCAAGATATAGGTTACTTTGTTTCTTCAGTAGAACACAAATGAAGATTCAGTGTGCGATCACTTCCGGTAAGTGAGGTCAATGTACAATGTACGCGATATGGTGTAGTTTACACAAGTGCCGGAAGTGATCTCTCGCGTGCATCTCTACGCCATATCATGTACATTGACCTCACTTACCGGAAGTGATCGTGCGCTGTTACATAGTGGACATAGTGGTGTATTGGAGGTAAAAAAAACTATATAAATACTGTTCGGTTTCTCGCGCAAACCAATCGTTTCGTGTCTTAAGACATCAGTGATATGCTCACGAGCCGCAGGGTTTAATATGGATTTATATGTGCATGTTTTTTGTTTTGCTTTTTTTTTTTTTTTTTTTTACACTCATAGTCCTCATACTGTCATGTGTTACCATTCACATGCATTATGCGACTGACAGACTGCAACGGTTGGAGTCAAAAATCTTCATTTGTGTTCTACTGAAGAAACAAAGTCACCTATGTCTTGAATGCCCTGGGGGTAAGCAGATAAACATAACATTTTCATTTTTGGGTGAACTATCCCTTTAAGCCCTTTATAAAATCTTTATTTGTGCGTTTTCTGAGAGGAGTACCTTTCCCTCATCCATGAAAACAATCTGACTGACAGATCCGATGCGTGTGCACAAAGACGCCTCAGACAGCGCACAATCCCTATATACATGCATACACAGACTTGCAGTACTTCAAAATATGAAGTGCCGAGTATTCACGCAAACATTATCTGTTATGTCTTATGTGAACATTTGGTTAACTGTAGGGGTAAAAAAACATCTGATGTGTAGCATTATTTTATATCGGTGTGGTACAGTAGGTCTTAATAATATAGGCTATCTGTTTCAAACAATTTTGGTATCATGGAGAAAAAAAAAGTTGATTTATATTTTTTTCCTATAGTTATTTGGTTTTGACATTGACTTTGGTGTTATTACCAGGGATCTTAAGGTATGGTTGCTAGGTTATTTTGTTTTGGAACCTTTTTTTTTCTCCTCAAAACTGACTCGACTCGATCAACTTCAAACAGGTGTAGCTCAGGCATTTTTTGTCCAAATCATGCATCATTTTGAAATTGGTTTTAATAGAGAATGTGAAAATAACACTAACTAATTTTTGAAAATTTGCTCATTTTGCCAGCACAGGTCACATTTATGAATATACATTTATGAATATGTATTATTATTAAATATTTAATTATTTTAAAAAATATTAATTTTCTTCTGTGTGTGTGTGTGTGTGTGTGTGTGTGTGTGTGTGTGTGTGTGTGTGTGTGTGTGTGTGTGTTATAATGCATTTTACCTAAGAGTAAAACCATAAATCCTGTTTTAAATATTGACATGGATCATTTACCAGTGTGTCATATTTTTGTCTTTCAGATCTGGTTTGCGTTTGTGAACGGCTTCTCCGGGCAGATTCTCTTCGAGCGCTGGTGCATCGGCCTGTACAACGTGGTAAGAGTGCATGCCTTTGTTTGCCTTCACACATCTGTGTGGGGGTGTGTGTGATTTACTCTCCCCTTCTTCATTACTGTGAGAGGGAATGTGTTAAAACGCCTCCCGTCGCGCTCAGGCAAGAAACTCATTAGCCGCGGCACCCCAGACGGCTCCTTTACTACGGCCCGTGTCAGCGCCATCCTGAAAAATCTCCCTCTTATTTATGACCGCTTGTCAAGTCCATATTCCCTCCGTGCGCAGAACTATGTCCTGAATGTGCTGCAACAACAGACGCTCATGCCCTAAAGAACTGCGTTAAACAGGTCAGCGGTGGATGATAAAGGAACAGGTTGAATCCAGACACATTTAAATACACACACATGGCCGTTTGGGTGGAGTCCGCTGAACTGGGCTGCCTTAGGGTTTGGTGATAGGAATTGATGCTGTTAATTAACATGTTTTCAACAGGAAGGAAAGTTATTCAGGAAAAAAAACGCTTCGGGTGGAGTACGTTTTTCCATCTTGCATAAACAATCGAAGATACGCAGCAGGAAAACTGACTAAGCCACCCGAATCGCTGATTGTCCCGAGAAATTATTTCTTCACGCCTGAACAAAGAACAAAATTTGAACACGGCTTCCCATCAGCCCCATGTAATGGATCACTGGTGATGTGAGGCCTGTAACAACTCGGCCCAGTGCACTCTCTCTTTATCTGAGAGAGGAGGAATTCCATCACGTCAGAGGGGGTCTGTTGGATGTAACAGGCCGAAACCACCCCTGAATGGAGAAGCCCAGCAGACCATGTCAACCACAGCCAGGCAGCTCCAGCTGGGCCAATGAGAGACACTTACAGCTGACCCCGCAACCCTCTCTGGACCATAATACCACCCCTCTCGCTTTCAACAGCTGCTGCACGCAGAAACGGTAGAGCACCGCAGAAAAATGAATGAATCCAGGAGATCTGCTAACAGGCTGCAGGCACAGTGGCAGATGTTCGTACAGAATCATTTTTGCACATGGAAGGGAGAGCGCAAATATGATAAATGCCAGAAAGTTACATGCTCATTGAGCTGCACCAAGCAAGCAAACGAAAAAGACGGACAAGGGAAAAACGTCTCATGCTCATGCTGGGAAATAGGCCTTGTAGACTGCTATGAATTTGTAGGTGTTTGTTTATTTTTTGGAATTCATTCATTCATTCATTCATTTGGTTTTCATTCATTCGGTTTTCTTTCATTCATTCATGTGTATTTCATTCATTCACTTGCTTTTCATTCATTCATTTGCTTTTCTTTCATTCGTTCATTTGGTTTTTACATTTTTTCATTTGCTTTTCTTTCGTTCGTTCATTACGTTTTCTTTCATTTGTTAATTCGGTTTTCATTCATTCATTTGGTTGTCTTTCATTCAGTTTTCATTAATTCACTTAATTTGGTTTTTGTGCATTCCTTTTGGTTTTCTTTCAGTAGTTCATTAGGTATACTTTCATTCATTTATTCATTAGGTGTTTATGCATTAATTTGTTTTTCTTTCCTTCTTACCTTCCTCCTTTAATTTATTCATTCATTCAGTTTTACTTCTGTACAATTTCTGTAATGACAACTTTTAGACAAATATCCTAGGATATCTTAAAAATACAAATATCTGAAACTATTAGTCAAAGTGCTTCAGTTTTTTTTTTTTTTTTTTTAGTACAATTTATTTTCATTATAAATTAGATTATGTGCATAATTAAACATTCAGTTTAATTTGCTTAATTGCTGGATTTTTAGTGTGATTTTTTTTTTTTTTTTGGGCCACATTGTATTTCTGAAATCCTGAAATTTGTATTTCTTTTCGAATCTTGACTTACATTTTCTGTGATTTGTATATTTATTAGATCTTCACAGCTTTGCCTCCTCTGACTCTGGGCATCTTCGAGCGTTCCTGCAGGAAAGAGAACATGCTCAAATATCCTGAACTCTACAAAACTTCCCAGAATGCAATGGGCTTTAACACCAAGGTAAATGCACTCAAGCAAAAGCCATGCTGTATAAATCTAAGTTTAGCTGAATCTCCATCAGTGTTTGTGCTGAAGAGATTAACAGCGCATTGATTGGGGGATGATGTAAATACCAGATACACATGTTTATAATTGTAATGTAAGATTCTTAAAACATAAAGCATGAGGCAGTGAATCTCTTGTAAATAAATGTATAAATAATAAACTAGTGATTTAGTATGATGATGAAGACCCTGTCGACAGGTCACAATGCGTACACTTTGCTGACCTATGTTTGGTGAACAGTTTGGCACCCAGGCTAAAAACGCCACTGAACAAACAGATCCTGTTACGACTCTCCACACCGTAAAAAAGCAGGTCAACAGCAGAACCTTGTTGGTTTATCAGTCCATTAAACTCTCCCTCTCTGTCAGCCTTTCTGCTTATCTGAGATGTCTTTGAGAGTTCATCTCCCTTTTTAGATGGTCATAAAATCTTTCAAGCCAGTACGAATGTGTGGCTTTATCCACAGTATTTAATATGTTTACATATGAGGACACTCCTGATTTAGTCTTACAAAAATTATGAACTCAGACTCCATAATATGTGAATGTATATGAAAATAAATGACAAATTTATATCAAATTTCTACTTATGTACATTTACTGGATCTGTAAAGCATAATTTAAATTAATAATAATGTTTGCTGATGTTAGTAATGAAAGTTATAATCAAGTCGTCCTTAATCTTAAAGACATTCACCCATTTTAGATGTTATGGTCTTAGATGTGTCCTAGTAAAATTATAATTGATGTTCTTTTTGCAAATCCTTAAACATTCTTCCTTGTTTTTATATGCCTTAATAGTGTCTTTATAGGACAAGTATATTTCCATCCTCTCTAGGTGTCTGTGACTGCTGGCTTTGCGTCTCTCTGTGTTAATAAAGCTGTCTAGTCTCCAGCCCCAGCGTGTATGCGCTGGTGTCACCTCACAGCCCTGCTCCACAGGCGTGGAGACCCATTTACCACCACACTGACACGGATTACACACAACACAACCCCTGGGGTCAGGAGGGAGAGAGTGTGAGAGACAGATTTACTGGCCATTTGTAACACAAACACCATAATTCTTTCTTTAATTGTTCAATGGGAAAAAATCTTTAATGTGAAAGACTTGAATATACAATAAAATTAAGCCTGGAAGTAGAGAAATAAAGTAGAATCATCAGAAACAGAACAGAATCTTGATGTAAAAAAGTGAGTTGGATATAATATAGAATTAAATGCATCATAATAGACTAGTTTGTTATTTTCCCTATAATGGAATTAGAACTGGGAGATGTACATGGGGGGAAAAAGAAGCAAAGACAGAATTAGTGGACATTTAGATGAAAGTAATAGAATCATGGAAATGGAATAGTGTTGCCTGATTTTCAAGCTTCTTTTGAGTGTTTTAAGAGACAATAATGAGTTTTAAAGGGATAGTTCACCCAAAAATGAAAATTACTCCATAACTTATTCATCCTCAAGCTATCCTAGGTGTGTATGACATTCTTCTTTCAGAACATTTGAAGCCCAAAAAAGTGCATCCGTCCATTATAAAAGTAATCCACACGGAACCGGGGGGTTAATAAATAATTTCTGAAGCGAATCGATAGGTTTGTGTAAGAAAAATATCCATATTTAAACCTTTATAAAATATCTAGCTTCCATAGACCATAACTGGCCCGACGTATGAAGTCGGACGTAGCGTCAGCATTTGAGCTGTTCGAGGCGTTACACTTTCTGCATAAGTTGAATACGGAAGGCGGTCTGGGTGAACTATCCCTTTAAGCAGATGTTTGATGATTGGACCAGCTGTTTCAGATTTCTACATCATCTGTATACAGAACAGACACTTTATTTGTTAATCAAATCTACGTTCACACTGTCAGTTTTTGGGAATGACAACCGCATTTACTTGCATTTGTGAGTCTCGAAATGTCCCGTTCACACAGCAACTTACAATAGCGTCTCGAATACTGTCTGTATGAATGTGGTGCAACAGGAGTCAAGCCTGTATTCTCTAACCAGTAAATATAGTGACAGTGACCAAAGTAATATCAAAGATGGCGACGTCCATAAAGCTGAAGTCTTATTACTTTTAAGATGACAGGAGTCCAATTGAGCCGTGAGTTCATCCGTCAAATCTTCATTAGCCGACAGCAGCGTTTATATCTGGGTGGAGAGCAGATGACGCATAGCTCATATCTCCGTCGCTGTAAGTTACAAAAGTGAAACCATGCATGAAAACTGCACCACACAGTAGACATGCATTTGTGCAGTGCAGAGCATCTCTCTCGCACTCTTTGTCCTGTCCGGTTCTTTTCACACAGTGCATTTTTCAAGACTGTGGTTGCATGTCCTGAAAATGTACAGGTGTGAATTTGGTTATAGGATGTGGTTGTCACGCCCATAAATAACTGAACTGTGTGTGAATGTAACTGTATGAATGACTCAAATACAGGACTGACAACCGTATGCTGCTGTTGTGTGACCTATGGAAGTAGAGAGAGAAAGATAATGTATTAGCTTGGGGAGGAAAAAAGGGTGTAAAATATTTGTTTTTACCCACAGTGTCCCTTTTCACTTTTAATTACCAAAGTCTCCCTAATAACGGCAAAGCACCTTGTAGACCCCAGGATGGCTGTTATTGCACGCACTGCGTTGTCCATCCCTCCCTCCTTCTGCCTCTTTCTCTTTCATTTAGTCCCCGTCTGGCTTTATTTGTATCCCAACATAGTTGGTGAAGGCTTATTAGAGCGTCTGGCAATAGTTGATGCAAAATAAAGTTTATCCTTTCATGCTAGTTTAAGCAATTAAGCCGTCACACAGAACGCAGCGCTTTGCTTCAGACAGGACAGGCGGCTATTCACACCTACATTCTTAGCAACCTGCTTAGAAACGGAGGAGTTTGGGGCCTCCCTGTGACAAATGATTATGAACGTTTATTGATTTCATTAGCATTCATTGCAGGACCGTATGTAAAGTACTGGGCGAGGGAAAGAACAGGTTGTTCCACATGGTTCTTGGATCATGTTTTGTTTTGGATGGTTGCCTGGGCATTGCTATGTGGTTGCTAAGGTGTTCTTAGTGTTTTTTAGAACAATGTTGCTAGAATGTTCCAGGTGGTTGCTAGGTCAAACTAAACCCACCCCCTGATTTTTGCATTGTTTTGTTACCTATTATGGGAAAATCTCAAGTCCCCATCACTGGGTAGGGATAGGTGACGGAAATGTGCAATACCTAAGAATTATGCATTTGAACAAACCTTGTAACTTAAGTATGACCTTGGCTAACACCACTAATTCCCAAGAATAGGAGATGTATGCCACAGTGCCTTTCTGTGGTGTGTTTGTGGGTGTAGGATGAGCCGACTGTCTGAGGGCCGGAGCCCTGAGCTTTGTTTTGCTCTGCCGATAGCGGAGGTGAGAGGGTCAGGGCATGGAGGCCAAGAGGTCGTATAGGGGCCTCTGTGAAACAACACAGAACAAGACAATCTCAGGGTATTTCTCTTTTCTCTCACTCTCTCCCTTTTCTTTAATTTCTCTTCATCCCATCCCCCTCAAGAGATGCCATGGCCACCACACTGTGTGGGTTTGGAAAAACTTGTGATAGTGGTGTTAGCGCAAAGAAACTGTGTGTCTGAGTGTTACCTTACAGATTTTGAAATTCAGTATTTTCATTCAGTACTTTTCTGCTAGGCTAGTGACACTGAAGACTTTGTTTGTTTGTTTTTTTGTGTTTTTTTTTTTTTTTTTTTTTTTTTTATCAAAAAATGCATTCTTGGTGAGCATAAGATATTTACAGATCCCAAACTTGAAGTGTAGGATTAGGGTTTGGTTGAGGGTTAGTTGCATGTAATTATGCATAATTTACTGTTATTACTATAAGTATATGTAACAATGACACTGTTAAATAAAGTGTTACTGAGTCTTTTTACAAGCCAGTCCCTCCAGTTTTTCGCAATTCCGCAGTCACTGAATACAACGCAAAATCAGGAAAATGTCGCATTTTTTTGCGATCCTGCATAATTTAAAATTTCACTGCAAAATAATCACACAAAAAAAAAAATTTAATGACAAAAAATAAATATTATCTAATCGAACTATTTCTAATTTATTTAAATGCATTGTTTTCATGAGGATACAGACATGCGCAGTATGTGGTCTTTGTGAACGCGAAAGCGAATCTTTCTCACCTGCTGTCTCGCATAAGTGCCAAGGACCGGTCGAATTGATTACTCAAGATGGATGGATGAATGATGAAATAAAAGTATGATATGCCCGGTAACACTAAAAACAGAGTTAATAAAAGCGCTGAATACCACAAACTCAATTCGCTACTGACGCACGGACCGATGTCAGACTGGCTGAGGATTCTGTGCACGCGTTTGCCGCCTGTCAGCACTGGTTATGTCTTGAGTGAATAAGTTTGGGACGTGTGACAGTATTGGGTCCGTGCATTACTGTAGTCTTTAAAGTGAAAGCAACCTAATATAGCCTATACCCATCAAACAACAACAACTGTAAAAAACAAACAGTAGCCTACTTAAACATAAAGCGCTGTTTGTATCTGTATCTTTATGTTGTATTTACTTGTCCTCCTATCATTTGTTTATTAGTTCTTACTTTATTAGTGACTGTTTACTTGATTTAATTCATTATTTGAGAACTTTTTACTTATATTAGGCAATTGCTTATTGCTGTGATGTACTTTTCCCAGTCATATTTCCCACCCTAAGTGATCATGTTATTAAAGCTACATAGTCCACCACTGGACTAGCCATTTTTAGTAAGATACCAAAATAAACTAGATTTGTGCATTTGTTCTATTGTCTCATATGACTATTGTGCATCTAACATAATACATAATATGGTAAATGTGGTATCCTAATTACTTAAAAAAAACATTGCAAAATTTTCGCACATTTCTGGAAATTACCACCACAAAATCAGTCATTTTGATCGCAAAAATCACAAAATAAATATCAGGAAATCCTGGAGGCAATTTCAGGAACATTAGTGTAGAAGTTGACATATTTTTTTAAGCAACTGAATCAGTTTGATTTGAATATTTTAAATAATTTAATAATTTAAAAATAACCGTTTAAAAGGATTAATTTGTTCATAAATTGGACCTCACTGCCAAACAATTTTGGTTCATTACAATATTGTTTTCATATGGAAAATTGTTGTATTTATTTATTTTTACTGAATTCATTTTAAAATGAAATCGACCTTTTAATACTGTTGACTGTTTCTTGGCACAAATATTATGCTGTTTTATAAATATGGGAATTGTCTGTTGTGTCTCTGGATGTGAATAGTCCCAGACTTTGCAGAGGTGAAAAGAGCAACACTGTGGGGGAAAAAACAGGCTTTGGAAACTAGACCTGTGACGACCCTGATTTCATTTCACGGCTGTGTCATGCTACATCGCCCATTAGTGTTTTGATTGGCCATGTCTTTGCATAATGTAAATTCAAAACAAGGCGGTTTTGGAGGAGGATATTTGTTTAAATGGGACATCCAAAGTCCACACGCCCATGTATACAGACGCGGACACTCAAAGACTTCATGTCGTACCTGTGTAAGCGATAGTTTTTCCATGCTCCCAAATAACCATGCACTGTAGCGACAGACTCATACATCTTAATTTCTTAAACTTGTCTGTGTTTGTACTAAAAGTATCCATGAAGGATTTGGGGTTTTTTCGTAACTCACAAAGGAACGATTGGGGAAATTCGATGAGGCAACTAACTGCAGGGAAAAAAGAAGGGATGGCGGAAAAACACCCCTTACTGACATCTCTCATATAGTTGGCGTGCCTTCCTCTCCCTCTTTCTTGGTCTCTCCACACTCACAGGATATACAAAGTGTCTGCCAGCGGGGTAGCCATTGAGCAAGGAGCCCTGACAAACCTTCCACTTAGCCTAGCGCTGAGAGCGCACAAAGGCCCAAGGTCAGGGGTCACCGACAGGGTTAGGGTGGCCATCGTCTTTCTCATGCCTCTTTTTTTCCTCTTCCCCTCCTCCACTCTGCTGCAGGTCTTCTGGGCTCATTGTCTGAATGGCCTGTTTCACTCAGTCATCCTCTTCTGGTTCCCCCTCAAGGCCTTCCAGCATGGTAAGCACACCAATCTCACACAACTTTTAGTTTTGTTTTTTGAGGTCAGTGGGTGTCATAGTGAAAGACGGGCCTACTCTCGCTTCATTTTAATTACTTCTCATTGGCCACCATGAATATCTCAAGATCATTCGCTCCTATACACACATACAAATATGCCTTTTCTCCATATTCACATTTAAAGCAATAGTTCATGCAAAAGTGAAAGTTCTGTCATAATTTACTTTGTTACTTTGTCTTTCCTGTCCTGTCTGACTTTCTTGCATTTAAAACCAAAAAGTAGAGGTTTTAAAAAATAAAACCTTTTTTTAATATACTGTAATGAACATGATTGAGGGCTGAGGCTGTCAAGCTTCAAACAAGGATGCGTATTCAATTTTGGATTGTGAACAAATTATTCAGATTTATAGGTTTTGTGAAAGTGATTCACTGGTTTGTTTAAAGATTCAACTCAACAGAATGACTCAAATCACTATTTCTCTTGAATGTGCGATGGACAGATGTTGCGATTTTTAGTCAATAACTTACATTTTTGTTTTTTAAATTCACACTATTCTATTATACAGTTTCAAAGACTTGGATTGTAGCTCGCAAGTCATATGGACTATATATATGGGGCTTTTTTTCATAATTTCAAAGCTTGACAGTAAATAATGACCCAATTTTCATACTTGAGTAAAATTTTTTGGTATAATTTAATAAATTGCTCTATGGTCATGTATTCGTAAGTGTAAGCATGTATAAATGAGTGTGTCAAGTATGTTAACCAATTGTGAGTGTGTGTCAGCAAAAATATCTGGCTGACTGCAGGACCACACAGTCAGAATCAGACCTGCTCTTTAAACAAAGCACTGGAGACTCTCTGTGACTGACAGACTGTCAGCACCACACACACACACACACACACACACACACACACACACACACACACACACACACACACAGCGCGCATACCTTCCTGATCCACATGTGGTGTCCATTGTGTTTGGCTTTGCCAGAGTGCTGATGGTTTTGGATCATCCGCTCTCACTTACAATCAAAGAATGACTAATACTCCTGCAATAAACCACACTTGGCATGTGTGCACTTTTGTGCATAGGTTTCCCAGATTTTAAGCAACCATTTAATCGGAGATGTTTGCTGAAGCAGTTAACACAAGCCAGTAACTAGCCTCTGGAACACCAAGAAAACCAAGCTTGTCTCTATGGTCAATTAATCCTCAATGACTTGGGGAGATCCTCTCTAAAACTTCTGTATACGGCTGTCATCAGCTCCTTTTACACCCACCATTACCTCTTATTCACACGACCATTAGAGCACAGGTGTGTCGTGTGAGAGTGATCTGTTACAAGCTTGGTGGTATAGATTAAACTGGCATAAAAGCTTTTTTGGCTTTTTGCCACTTTGAAGATTGGAAATGGGGGGAAAGAGGTGGAAATGGGAAATATTGTGAGTGAATTCAAATTTGCATAACCCACATGAGCACCACAGCTCACTAGACCATGGCTCTGACAATAAATGGGTGTTAAAAAAATAATAATAATAATTAAATTCTAACCAATATTAAAGAAAACACTCCATCAACTGCATTTGTGGCATAATATTTTTGATTTAATGATTAATTTTATCCTAATAAAAACAAAATCAAAGTTGCAGATGGTAAAAATCCTGTATATTTAAGCGCTTAAAGTTGTCTAAATTGTATTTTTTGCAGCGAGACTGCATTTAAAGGGGATATAACACACGCACAGTTTCAGCCAGTCTCATGTTAATCTGGAGTGCCTATAGAGTAGTATTGCATCCTTCATATATCAGAAAATTCTTTAGTGTTTTTTTTTTTTTTTTTTTTTTTTTTTCGTCATATTTATAAAAGACAGCTGTACTGTCTCTTTCTGAAAAATGCAGAGCTCTTGTCGGGTACAAACAAACACGTGCACAACTCTGTTGCTGCCCCGAAAAAAAAAAAACTGCGTACTCTTCCCTTACTGCTGGGTTCTTTGGGAAGCTGAACAAGGTCTCTCCCTCACAACCAAAAACACACTTCTTTGGTGACATTGTTGAAAAATCTCTCTGCTTCCGTAACATGAATGAAGCACGTGCTCTTGCTCTCGCTCTGGTTGATGTGCACACACGCTCATCCGGGAGAAGTGCCAGTACAAGGAATTTTGTTAGTCAAAAACTTTTTATGACCTCATACAGGGCCATACTTGGGAAAAAAACAAAAAAAAAAAAAAAAACACTTGTGCGAATCTGAAAGGAGTGTATTTGGCACAGAAATACTCCCATATAATACTCCCAGATACATCCAGCTCGTTTTTATAAACTCTGGCCATGTTTAGCATGAGAATCAAACTCTTTAACAGTGAGTCAGAATGCATGAATTAGCATTAGACACCCCCACCTTAAAGTTATTCATCACCTGAATAGTTTCTTTTTGGGTGGTTTATTTTTATGTAAACTGTCTTTTTCTGGTATTCTTGTCTTTCAACGTGAGCATTAGAGCCCTCTTGAGCTCAATATCTTAATGGAGTATTATCTAGCACTGTCCCACTGACCTGTGTATGTACGTATGTGTGTTAGCATGTGATCCTTCACTCTAAAAGCTTTCTTGTTGATTCTCCTCACAGATACCGTCTTTGGAAATGGAAAGACACCAGACTATCTCCTCTTAGGCAACATGGTTTATACAGTAAGTGCATTTGGGCCCTCAGATCCTCACAAAGCGCCTCTGTGTCCTGCCCGTCGCCTGACACTTTGTCCCGGTTGTCCTGCTGTGAAATGTTCCTTCTGTGCTAAGTCTGGCTGCACTGAGGATTTTCACTCCCTTTTTGCCAACTTTTTATGCACTGAAATAAAAATTAAGCTGATCTGCTCTCTAATTCAAACTCCACTTCAAACAGAAACTGTTTGGAAGTTCCTGTCAACCAACTGTCTCTCATTAGGTCTTAGGTCTTTATAATCTAATCTGTTTATGTGTATATGCAAACTCAGATAAGAACCTATCTCTCTCGCTCTCTCTCTCAGTTTGTTGTGATCACAGTGTGTCTGAAGGCTGGGCTGGAGACATCATCTTGGACCATGGTGAGCGTTTGGATGACTCTTTCCATCCCTCTCTCTCTTTTCTGTCCCATTTCACTGTGTCCTCCCATTTCCTTTCATGTTATTGTCCCTCTATCAGTAGAAACACGCTCCTCCATCCTTCTCCCTCCTCTCACTCACTCTTTTCTTCTGCCGCTGATGTCATGGAAAAAATTCGGAGAATTCAAAGTAGATGTCATGGTTGCATCGCTAATCAAAGCCTTTATTCAGAATTGCAATTTATAGTGCAGTGCTGGAATTGTATTACTATTACTATTGTTACAGTGCTTGCAAGGCAAAAACTTAGCATTTAAAATGTAATCAACAGCGATGATGTCATTGCAATACAGTATTTGCATGCTGAATTTTCATGCACCTTTTTAACCGCCTGTTAGTGTCTGTACAAATGTAGTAGCCTGTACAATGTAACCACATGCATGTCAAAAATGTGCATAACTCAGATGGGAAAAGGTCTTTTTCGTGGCACTGTATTTTGCAAGTGTAATTTTAACAAAATCACATGATGTTTGTGTGGTTTTGGAACGTTCACATGTGGTTCCAATGTTTCACATGTGCAAATTTCAAGCCTCAAATGCTTGATGATCATGTGATTAAACAAAAACACATGGGTGTAACATGCTCCCATATGTGCACACATGTGATTTAGCATGTGTTTATGTAAAATTCATGTGTGTTAAGGGTTATGTATGTTACTCGTCTAAAATTATAATACATCACTCAGATGAGGTTTTGTGCTTTTTGAGTGTCAGGCTTCCATTTATTATGAGCAGAATGATGTCTCTCCTCAACTCACTGTGCGTTTTCTCTAATCTTTTCTGGCTTCTAGTTCAGCCACATTGCCATCTGGGGCAGCATTGGATTGTGGGTAGTCTTCTTTGGCATCTACTCCTCTTTGTGGCCTCTGATTCCTCTTGCCCCGGATATGTCAGGAGAGGTAAGACCATACATTACAATAAAAGCGACAACAGAAACTCTATAAACCTACTCCTAAAATAAATCATCTAAGAATACTGAAAAACTGTATAAAGGTTTCCACAAAAATATTAACTATCACAGCTGTTTTCAAAATGGATAATAAGAAATGTTTCTTGAGCACCAAATCAGCATATTAGAAGGATTGTGACATCGTCTGACTGTAATGATGCTGCAATTTCAGCTTCCCCTCAGCACTAGCTTTCTTTTTTAGCAATTTTGTCCCCAAAACATAGCTAAACTATAAAAAAAACACACACACAGCCCATCCTCGCCCCTTGGGGCTCTTGGATGTGTCAGGTGATCTAAAACACGCACAGACCACCCTCTCTCTGGCCTGGGGCTCAACACTATCTGTGCCATAATCTGAGCATTAAGAGTTTGTGTGTGTTCATTAGGGTGAGCAGGGGGCTGGAAACTCTACACCTCTGTAAGGCCTCGGGGCACCACAGGTCTCAGCTCTTTTCTCACCTCATAATCTCCTAATGGGGCCTAATAGGCCCTATTTGTGTCACCTATGAGGAAGAGCAGTATGAAAACATCTACATCTGCTTATGTGAGAAAAGAGTGGAGCAGTCCTGGAATCCAGACAAAACACTTGTGTGTTTTTAATAATATTTTGGGATGGTTTTAATTTATTTTTGCTATTTTATTTATTTATATACCATCTGGACGTCAATATGAGAGCGCTCTGTTCACACACATTGGTTGCCGTTGTCTAAATACTCTCAATAGCATCTGAGGTTTTTAATCCCAGCATCTGGCATTGTGAAACAGTAGCCTCTTCCTCTCACGTGTCTCCTGAATGGCCAGTCAAGTGGGCTCTTTTATCAGCTCTTTCTCTCTACATGTAGGGTAGTAGAGTAGATCAGACCCCAGAGGCTCAGGGTAACTCAATGCCAAGGGGAACCATAGCAACAGCGTTACACCAGAGCATGAGGGACACCTGAGAGAGGGCGCACCTGAACACACCTGAACTCTGGGCCACCTCACAGCCATCTCTGACTGCTGCCACAGCTGCCTGAAGGGCTGAAGACAAAGACTAAGGGTGTTTTCAGACCTGTAGATTGATTGTTTGCTTTGTTCTGAAATGAGGACTTAATTTGTTACAATGTTGCATTTTCTTCTTGGTTCGGTTTGCTTTCACCAGGCAAAATTTCAAAGCGTACCAAAATGTGTTTATGCAAGTCGCATACGAGTAAAACTGTCTGTAAAATGTATTGGTCAGTTACCTCTTCATCATCCATCAAAATGATTCCCAAATTCGCTCCACAAGCTTTTTGTGGCTTATTTGTAACTGTCGACAGACACTAGATGAATGTAGTGTCCTTCCTGAATTATTATTTAGCCTATATAATGCAGTTAGAGAGGGAAGCAAGGCTTCGTTGGGACAGCATTCTTGCAGTGCACGGAGAAGAGCAATTACACAACATTTTAAGATGAAGAGGCACTCTTTGGTTTTCAGCTGCGATAACTAATGTGCTCACTCACTCACAGAATCAGACACTGTAGCTTTTTATACAAAACATTTGTCGTTATGTATTACGATACTGCTTGGTTCATTGGTCCGTTGGGTCAGATTGCTTTCTCACCTCAAACAAACTGCTCCAGAGTTTGTTTGCAATCTGGCCGAGGCCACCTCGTTCAAGCGATCTCGGTGCGATTTGTTTTGGTGCGGCTACGAGCGCGATTGCGTGTTCATATATGGTTAAACTAACCGAACTAAGCGAGAAACGAGCCAGGTGTGAAAGCACCCTAAAAAAGAGAAAAATGTATTTGATAGAAAGCATTAAAAGACACTAAAACATCACACTTGCAGAATTATCGCACTTAACAAATCATTATTTGGACCTGTACCAAAGTATTGTTCTGAAGTGCCTTGGAAAAAAAATCCTGTGGTATATGAATCAAGTATTATGGTATAGTACCATTCAAAACAATTAGGATAAATAGGATTTTTAAAATGTTTTTTTCTTATTATCACCAAGGCTGCATTTATTTGACCAAAAATACAAAATACAGTAAGTTGTGAAATGTGTTTATATTTTAAAATAAACATTTTATATTTGAATTCATTTAAAAAAATGTAATTTATTCCTTTAATTGTTTTTGATTAACTCTGTGTAGCGTTATAAATGTGTCTCATGTCACTTTTGATCATTTTAATACATCCTTGCTGAATTAATGTATTCATTTCTTTTAAAAATGTCTTACCATTACAATCAGAGTACCATTGTAGTTAGGATTGTAGTTTGGATGCTTTGGAGTACTGAGAAAAGTTAAGTATGCATATTTAAGTAGCGCTTACTTGAGCAGTGAACAATTTTAAAAACGTGTGGGACATGTTTTTTGCATAATTCATGACATCATGACAGCCAGTTTAGTAAAATCAAGTTGCTCTACATCCTCAAATAATGAATGTTAACAATATACTTTTAATCTAGACATAGTTCAGACAGTCTTATCACACTATGTCCCACTCAAGTCAGCTTGAGATACTGCGCTCGACATCAAGATCCTGCCGATTATACAACTATTACCTCGCCTGCCTCTCCTACCTCGCAAAGCTCATTTCACACACCTGTTGAAAACACACACGTTCAGCCAGTCATGTCATGAATGACCCTCTGAACTGACACGCATCACATCCTGCGTCCAAAGGCATGTAGGATTTAGATAACACTCTAAAGAAAGTCCCAGCGGATAAAACAAGCCCTACAACGATGCATAAAAGATCTTTAGATGTCAGAGACGTGATGTAACGGTTAGATGTAGCTGCACTGAAGGTGTTCTGTGGCGCATTCCTCTCTTTTCTTCCATTGAATGCAGAGGACGGGTCTGTTTTATTCAAGTGCACCTGGTATCTGTGTGAGACAGGCTATTCATCTTGTTCCACTCTCTTTGATGTACAAGATTTCACCTTTAGAGCCTCACTCTCCCTATCCGCAGATAAACCTACTGCTGCTCTTGTTACACTGCTTACTGGAAACTGTGTATGTATGTGTGTGTGAGCCGATCTGCTCTATTTCAAACTTTGTTAAACAGAACTTGTCAGGCAATTCCTGTCTGACGTCTTAGTCCAATATTTTAGTTCATTATATTTAGTGGGGCCCAAAAGTCTGATGAGAAGCTACTGTTTTTTAGAAGCACATTTTTATTTAATTTATATAATTATTTTTATTCATTTTATTCTAAATTTAGCCCTAATTGAAATACTTTTTAATTATTATATTATATTATATTATATTATATTATATTATATTATATTATATTATATTATATTATATTATATTATATTATATTATTATATTATATTATATTATATTATATTATATTAGAATTTCAGAATGTCTTATTTGGTTTGTCTCTGTTGTTTTAATAAAAGTGGCACTTAAGATGCATAAACTCCACAAGTTTGTGTAAAATTTTATCATTTTTTTGGGGAAAAAATGGAAGTAAGAATATCTGACTGTTCAAAGGAGTTCACATGATCAATGCCACAGATTTGCTTGAGTGATGAAAATTAAGGTTGGGTTGTTTTAAAGTAATGTAATATATACATACATACATACATACATACATACATACATACATACATACATACATACATACATACACGCGTGTGTGCGCATCTGTGCACGTACGCTTGTGCGTGTGGTCATAACATTTTTGGTCCCCACAAGGTAAAGGTTTGTGGGGACATTTTTGGGGACATCTGGATCATTTTGGGGGACATCTGGGATATCTGGAATGTGGGGACATTTTTGGTCCCCATGAGGAAACCAGCTAATAAAACAGGATGATGATTTATTTATTTTTTTATCTGTATTTTTTAATGGGGGGAAAAAGTTTTCTGTGATGGGTAGGTTTAGGGTCAGGGGATAGAATATACAGTTTGTATAGTATAAAAATCATTAGGTCTATGAAAAGTCCCCAATATATATGTGTGTGCCTGTGCTATGAATAAATAATGAGTGAATGCCTCATCCTAAATTTCCATCAGTCCATGGTGATGTTCCATGCTGGGAGTGGAACATGGGGTTGGTGGGATATTAGGGTGTGTGTTAAGACCTTGCGGTGTTCCATCCCTTATGTTTTGAGACGACAACAGCCAAGAATTTGTGTATTTGCAGGCCCTATTGGAATAAGAGGTCTCTTTCTTTCTTTTCTTCTTTCTCTTTCTCTTTCTCTCTCTCTCTTTCAAATACAACAAACATTTAGATGGGAATCTAATTGTGTATTTCACCATCTGGTCCAGTGGGACTTTGAATATCTTTGCTCCACACATTCAAAACCACAAACTGCCTAGAGGAATATTGATAGAACATTTGCAGCTCAGTTGTTTATATACACAACTTGACATTAGACTTTTTGAATGACTGACTTGGCTTATATTAAAAGGATTTTTTATTAATTGCAAGTGGAATATTTAGATTTTGGGAGAAAAGGCAAAACATTCTGTATTCTTCTTGCACATGACTGTGTGTGTGTGAATGTGGATAAAATCGGCTCGGCTCAGGCGTTAGTATTTAGTCCCTAAAGCCAAAGGGCCAGGCTGAGGGTGAATGACCATGTCTGAATTGTTCTCATCTCATATTTACCATCACAATGGGTGGTATTAACATTCTTGGGCCAACATTATCACTGGCAGGCATGAGCAGCCAAACTCTGCCGTTTCACAGCACCGCTGATTAGTGCATCCAGGCATAGTTAATCCATCCTGTCAATCACCAGAGGAAGTCACCACGTGGGATTGAATGATAAACACCCAGACTCAGTTCGCCTGTTTTAAGCGCTAATAGAATCTGTCAACGTTTGCTTTCAGGTTTTGAAAGACCTGATTGAAGATTTGAAATGGTCCATTAGTGTGTACTTCTGACAGAGCAATTTATACATTACAGTTTTGTGTACATGTCAACTTATTTCAGTTTACTGTGATTGCTTATGAGTTTGGTTTTGTCTGATTTCCATTTAGCATTAGCTTTTTGTCCAAATTGCATTTACAATATGGCCAAATCCAACAGGGTAACATGATCGTCTAACCCTATTCAGTGGTTACTTTGATGGCTGTAGTCAAAACCTTTAATTAGTACAAATGCCAGCTTTGAAGAACACATTCAGTGCTTTGATTGCTTATGGCAAAGGATGGGAGCCTGTGTGTGTATATATATTTGCACAATTGAGTATTTGCATACTTAATATTTTGCATGCATATTGTTTTTAAAGCTAAAGAGAGGAAACCGATGGAATAAACCACTTAAGCTGTTAACTGTTTTAAAGCATTGGATTTGTTGTTGGTCCTAGATGGTCTACTAGCTTGGACCAGCTAAAAACAAAGTCCTACCAATTTTTAACATGGTGGCTTGCTAATGCCAGATAGAAACAAGATACAACACAGCTACCAACTTAAACTGGGTTTTTTGTTTTTTTTCAAACAGGGAAGTTGCATGATGTATACATGTTTGTTTGAGTATGGGTCCAGCAGACACAGACGAAGTCAATATCCTGTCAAAATAGTTGATGTGGACACCTTTGACTGCCAGCCGAGACAAGGCCACAGCGGTTTATTATTCTGCCCTAAAAATACGCCTGCAGCCTGCATGCTCCCAAAAGCCAGCTGGAGTTATTGTATTTGTTCCAGAATTTATGAAATGATGTTGGAAAAAAAATAGTATAATGATTCCATTTGTTGATTTTTCAGGAGTATTTATAACACAACTTAACAGGAAAACATTAATGAAGTTTGACATTGTACTTATATAGTTGACTCCAATTTAATATTCCCACTGTTGGTTTTGTTCGCACTAAATGCTAAATGTCTTTGAGCCCTTCAGGTCTTGTCTGATTGTTCAAATCATTGGCCTCCAATGAAAATGATTAAACTACTATTATCAAAGAGAAAATTTCATGTTACCTCTGGGACTGTCGTATTTCAGCATGACATGAATATCTTTTCACCCGTGAGCAATTTTCTCTAATTCCTCTTGGCAACACCGAACACTTGTTTCATTCAGGGTCAAAGATGACATTAGTAGGGTGGAGGAAGCCATTTTGATTCCCAGTCATTTGAGATTTCCTGACGCTGATGTTTTGTTAAACATCAAAGTCTATTTCCCTGTAATGGTGAGTAGATTAGCTAATTTGGGAACACCTGAAACCTGTTGTAGATTGCTGCAGGCAGGTGTGCCTTTCGGCTTTGTGCTGGGGCCTTTACTGGTTTAGATTACAGGAAGATGATTTGTTTTGGAGCGCAGAGTTTAGACAAGTGGCGCAAGTATGTATGTTGAATAGCATTGCAAGGGGGCGGATCAGTGCTCTTTGACATTTAATGACAGGTATTTTCAACACAGCTGGGCCAAAGCAAACAGGATAAGCGCAGATGACTGCATCTCACACCCCACTAGCCTACGCCAGAATATCCCTGTCTTGTGAATCAGACCCTGTGGAACCACAGAGAACCCTTTCTTTTACTCTTTCTCTCCTTTTCTCTTTCTCTCTCTCTCCAGTTTCCTTGCTTCCTCACTGGCTTTCACACCGTTCAGTTTGGAAGTGTCCGTTATGATTTAAGACGTTTTATAATGAAAAGACACACCTACGCAAACTGTTATAATTATCGGAGAGATTGATGTCTTTGAAGACCTTAATATCATTACTTCACTGATTGTCTCAGCATCACCCAGTCCAAGACCCATGAATCTCTTCGCTGCTTGTTTATTTAATTCATGGGTATATTTTGGCAGATGGGTGTTCTGATACTGGCCTTGCTCTGGCACTCGTTTAGGAATCATTTGCTTTGGTTGTGGAAATTTTTGAGATAACGAGTTTATTCTGTTCCAATTTGGAATTTTCTGGAAATTTATCCTTCTCCAGATATGAACTGATTCAAGTAATGAAGACTTATTTGTCTGAGTTTTGCACTTAGTGCCATGTGGTGCTTTCTAAGAGTTATGTTGGTAACATTCGTTTATCTTGACTGTGATAACAGAGAGTGCTGTTTATGCATAACTGAACTCATCCATTTTTAAAATATGACACAAATAATGGCCTGTATGTCTTTTCTTTCTCTCTCTCTCTCTCTCTCTCTCTCTCTCTCTCTCTCTCTCTCTCTCTCTCTCTCTCTCCCTCTCCCTCTCCCTCTCTCCTTTTTTTCTAACCGCTTAAACTCAGCCCAGGTTAAAATAGTTTTGCAGAAACATTAGGCACTTTAAACTATTTGTGTTGTTATCTGTACAGTGATTTCAGTGGTTAGTATTCCTTCAGATTTACTTTCATATTGTCACATACACATAGGGGAGAGAATGAAATAAGATGTAATTTTTCTCCCCTTTGAAAAGTGCTTTTTTAAGATTCTTTGAACAGCATTTGTTTGAAATATAATTTTTTGTAACATTATGAATGTCTTTTATTTTTTGATCAATTTAATGAGTTCTTGCTGAATAAAAGTATTTTTTTATATTTATTTTTATTTTTTTATCATGCTGACCCCAAACTTTTGGTAGTGTTGTTTGTTTCTTTGTTTTTATATCGGTTTACGTTGACATGCAAAAAAAAAAAAAAAAAAAAATCTGTGTTTCTTCAGTCACAGACAGCTGTTTATGATGAGCCCTTTTTAAAAATATGGCTATGTCTTACTCCAATGCCTCCCATGTATCATATGAAGCGGAGGCATTCTGACAGGTCTGGTCATCATTTGGGAGCAGGGTTTAAGAAAGGTGATCTGGGTAGTACCATTAGCAGTTAACAGTTGAGATCAGTACTCTAGCTGACTCTGTCATCTGCCTCCCATTCCTCTTTTCTTGTCTGTCTGGTTTCTCATCTGTCACACACACTTTTAAAATGTACCAGGATGAGTTCACATTCCAACACCCCTTAGCTAGATTACATAATAAGTTTTGGTCAGATTGGTAGTTGAAAGCTGAGCTCTTTGTAGTACTGATGTTGTGAGAGTCCAGCTAAATGGTTTTAAGTTTAGAAATCAGTGACAGATTCTCTTTGATGCTCTTTCTCGTGTGTGTGTGTGTATTTTCCAGGCAGACATGATGTTCAGTTCAGGAGTTTTCTGGATGGGCCTGATCTTTATTCCAATCACCTCTCTGGTGTTTGATGTGGCCTACAAAGTGTGAGTTGAGTTTCTTCAGTACCAGCCATGCAACCCTTAACTTATCTTCCTATAGACCTTATGTAGCCCAGCCCCTTTTCAGCACTGCGCTCGTGTTCTGTCTTCCGGTTTATATTTCCACAGCAAGATAAGATCTTATGTCATTTTGAATGAACCGCTCGTTTTATAATCTTCCCGGTCTACTGACATTTGTTATGACACCCGCTTCAAACATTACAATGCTTATGATAACTTTCTTTAACTCTACCATAAGTAAATCACTTCACCAGCTAATTACTCTTTGACAGCGATGCCATTGAAAAATACAGCGCTACCACAAAAACGCAAGTTCTGTAAAGATGTCTTCACTCTTGTTTTTCTGGGACATAAGGTCTATATGGTCACCAGAGGTTATTATTAAGCCTAACATTTTTTTGTCATGTATAAAATGTTAAAAGCCTTGATGTATTATTCACAATGCTGCTTACTATTCATTAGGGCTGCACGATTATGACAAAAATCATAATTGTCGATTATTCCCTTGAAATTGTAATTGCGATTATTAAATACGATTATCACAATTTACACTGAATGATGTTTTGAATAGCTTTATACTAGGGGTGTAACGATACACTTGTGTCACGATTCGATATCAATCACGATACTGAGTTCATATAAGCTGTGTGCACGGCTTTTTAATAATGGCAGGTGCTATTTTGCGTGCGTTCGACCAGTCAGCGTACTACTGTCGCAACGTAACATGCTCTAAACACACCTCTAAGCACGCAGAATAATATAAGTGGATTTTTGTTGTTGTTGTTGTTGTTGTTGTTGTCGCTGCTTTGAACGATTACGTAATCGTGGCATCTGTAATCGTAATCGCAATTAGAAATTCGAATAATTGTGCAGCCCTACTATTCATGATTGGTATCAACTGGCATGCTGCAGGTGGGTTTCCTTCCACCTTTCTCAGTTTTGACTTTTTGTGTTAATTTTTCCTCAGCATGAAAAGGTTGTGCTTTAAGACCCTGGTTGATGAGGTGCAGGAGTTGGAGGCGCTGTCCAAAGATCCAGGAGCTGTGGTGCATGGGAAGAGGTAAGGGCCATTCCTCATGAATTCATAATAAAACAGAACAAGCAAAAACAGCGGATCAGCAGGGATCACCTCCAAGTGTAAATGATCTTACTGGCTGCTCTCCCGGCTCTGGTCTCATTCTGTCTCCTCAACCCCTCACTGGAGACACATCTGTCCAGCAGGAAGTTTGTCTTTAATTCGATCGCTCTTCTGTGGGAAGAGAAAAGAGACTCCCATTATGCGCATAATGATGTCTGTGTCTGTTTCTCTTTGTGTCCTTCCCTGTAGTTTGACCGAGAGAGCCCAACTCCTGAAGAACGTCTTTAAGAAGAGCACCGTCAGTGTGTACCGGTCCGACTCCATGCAGCAGAATCTACTCCGTACGTCAGCGACACTCTTGTGCTCTGCCACCCACAGGCACACGGACACAGACACATCGACATGTTCTCCACAATGCAGACATCACAGACAGACTCATGCAGAATCACTGACGCATACACACCCCACCATTCCCCTCTGTACCATCAAAATGCAGGTTCACTCTCACACGCAAGGGCTTATGGACATGCAACTGCAGACACTTAATGAAGTACAAACCTGAACCAAAGCCCCTGAAAATTAGGTGAGGATGGTTGTTCTTGACAGCTGCAGATAATAACTAATGTAGCCATAATATCACTCAAAAGGAACAGCTGCAAAAGGACAGTGAGAGTCCTCAGGCAGATGTTTTTTGGCACAGGAACTTAAATCTCATGCTTTTATCAGCATCATAACATGGGCTTCCGTGGAAATCTGGAGAATATCGCAGTCCAAATTGACTGATTATGAAATCTGATTCATGAGGCCATATATGCACAGTCACACATAATTTAGTTCACACATAAACACACTGTCTTAACACATTACTAATATTTTCTCTTTGGATATGCTGTTATACTACACTTTTCATGTGCTTTCTTTCAGTGGTAAGCTTTTCAACTGGTAAGCTTTGTTTTAATTTTAAATCAATATAAAAAATTGTTTAAACTAAAAATATTACTATAGGCTTTAAAATAAATTTATATTTTTAAATTAAATAATAATTCTATTAAATTTAATTATACATTTAATAATTCTAGTGTGTGTGTGTGTGTGTGTGTGTGTGTCCAAAGTAAAATCTGGCTCCTGAAGCATAACCAGTTGAGAACCCTTGCCTTTTCATTTCGTTATAGTTTTACATCCATATTTCTTTTCTGTTTGTTGCTTGTCTTTATTTGCTTTTATTTTTTTGTGTTTGCTTTTAGGTGAGGATGGGGGACGTTCAGTGATAGTCTGATGTTATGCATTCTTCCCTTAGCTCATGCCGCTAAACATTATTCCAGTTGCCTTACAAAAACAATACATATTAACACCATAATTAAACTTGCATTATCCATCACGTCCTTCCCATTCCCCACCTGTGCATGTGCTGCTGTGTTTTGATTGACAGGCAGAGTCATATTTAATCATTTCAATTTGCCACTATCATTCCCACAATGCATTGCCCTCCTCGGCCTCTTGCATGTGCCCCCTCAGGCCAGCAGGTAGAGGTCGGGTCGGTTGAGACATAAGGTGAGTCATAGATCAAAGGGCCAGTCCCAGTGTGCAGTGCTCTAGAGACCATAGTGCTAGTTATGAGTGAGAAATTAAAATGACTAGTCCAAATCAAAGGATTTTTCCTCCTCTTTTTTTTTTTGCTTCAGAGACTTTATTGAACATATTTGATTAAATGAGCCACATTTCTTCTTAGAAAAAGCTGTTGATTCTTCCAGGTAGAATCAATAATCTGACATTACAACACTCACAGGGTCTTATTTCCTGCCAACTTCCATTTGCAGTCTGCCAAGATAATTACTATTGACTACCCCAATCATCCCAGCCAGCCCACCCACAGTGCCATAGCACTTCTCAAGGTCCCCTCTGAGACCGATTTGAATTTTTTTTGTTTATTTCTGGAAGCAGGCAGTCAGGATGTCTTGCATACTGATATCTTTTTGCTGCGTCTTTCTGCAGACAACAGACCTCCTTTAATTTGGACCAATACAACTACTTTCAGCCATTTTGGTCCCATTAGTTTATGTAGGTCAATGTAAGGGCTTCATTAGACTCCCAGTAACAGGACAGTCTGTGAATAATCCAGACAGCCCTTGAGTCCTCTTTTATGAGTTTACAGACAATGTTCCTTCTATTTTTTTCTTGCTGAGCAAAAAATATTTAGGTCCCACTTTATATTAGGTGGCCTTAACTACTATGTACTTATTTTTTCATGTAAGTACAATGTACTTATTGTGTTCATAATGTGATGCAAAACACTTTTGCTGATATTGAGGTGGGATACAGGTGAAGTTAGGGACAGGTGTGGTGGGATGGGTAAGTTTAAGGGTAGGGTTAGGTGTAAGGGAAGTGTCAACAGTGTAATTATAAATGTAACTACAGAAATTAATTACAGATGTAATTACATGCAGGTCATTTTATAAATGTAAGTACGATGTAAAAACATGTACACAATAAGTGCATTGTATCAAATGATTAATTTAAACATTGTTAGTACATAGTAGTTAAAGAAACTTAATATAAAGTGGGTCCACTATTTTTATTGGTCAGGGCCTTTGGCCATATATTTATTTATAAATCAAATTAAAAATAATTCTCTAATTTAATAATATTTAATATAATTGAATTACATAATACATAAAACAAAATGTTTTTAAATAATAATAATAATATATTATTTAGATGTTTAGAGACTATACATTATTTATTTAAGCAGAAACTTAAAATGGTGTTAAAATTCTGCACACATTTACAGAGAATAGTCATTTATTTGGTTGTGATTTCAGAAATATTTTCTTTATTTTAGAGCACACCTTGGTATTGTGGTTATGATTTAAGAGAAGGAGTTAGAATTTTTTTTCCTCATCTCATTGCTTGTTTTTGTTTGCTTAATGTTTTTATATGATTTAATTTGTGTCACTTGTTCCATAAGTTTGCCAGCAGAATGTTTAGTTGAGTGTATTTATCTGATGCATGTTTTCTGGGTCCTGTTTACAGACGGCTACGCATTCTCACAGGATGAGAACGGAGTGCTCTCCCAGTCCGAGGTCATCAGAGCCTACGACACCACCAAGCAGCGGACCAGTGAGTGGTGAGATCCGGCTCGCTGGACCCCGCCCCCTCTCAGCGGTCACTCGACTTTTTAAAGGCTGACAGAGAGCTGAAGCCTGTCAGTTTAACTTTGGCCAGCCCAGGGCACCCTGGGCAACAACGGATATGAAAAACGGAGCGGTATGAGAAAGAGAGAGAAGGAAAAAAAATCAAGTTCTGTAGTTGTATGTTCAACAGCAGACACTAGCACTGTGCTAGCATATTTTTGCCCAGCCTGCGGTCAGTATGGTTTCAGATCTTGTCAAACAGAGGAGAACAGCATAAAAAAAATTGACTCTCCTCTGTCCTCCGCCATTCCTTCGGCTATGAGTGTTATAGCCAAAAATGTGGTGTTGATGAGGGTGGTGATGAAGGTGTTGAGAAACGTTTGTGGTAATGGTCTTTGACTGTGACTTCCTAATCATTAATGGCACATTAAACACTCCCTTTTTGTTTTGTTTTTAATGCTTCTGTATTTTATTTGCATCCAAAAAATAAGACTTAACCCAGATCACCGGACATTTCCAAAGAACATTATGAATGCAGTCCCCGTTTAAAAAAGAATATGTATTTAAAAAATAATAATTAGGTGTTAACGGTTGTTTTTACACTTTTTTTTTTTTTTTCATGTTACATCTGATGTATCAAGGCCTTACATTTGTTGTTGCCTTCAGCCAATTACTGGGTATATTTTATTGTATTTAGTTTTAATCAGTCTGTGTATTGTGCCTGATTCTTCAGATCTTTTTAGCTTGCAGGTTTTTATTTTACAAATTGGCAACGTTTCAACGGCTTTCTTTAACACGTTTCTGCATTCTACATCTTACACGGCTGCAATGATCACAAAGGTGCCTAACAGGAACTTTTTCCCCCCAGTGAGACTCTAGCTAGGCAGCGTTATAACACGCTTTCATGTTAGACCAAAATACTGATGTACCAGGCTGCTACACGAGCGTAATGAACCTCGGCCCCGTTTATGCGTCCAGCTCATCGTGTGAATCTCTTTTAGACGATCAGATGTTCACCATAACGTTTATTTGACATAGAACAGAGAGTTAATCCCTCAAGCATAAGTGCCATTAGCATAGGGGAGGAACGGAGGATTTCGCCAGACCCACACAGTATCGATACAACTTTGTCTCTATAGTTATTTTGTGAATTTGTATTTTTATATTGGACTAAGTGTGACTTTTTGGACTGATCTGCTTTGTAATGAAAACGTCGTCCCTCTTTTTTGTGGTTCCCCTTCTGAAACTGGTCGTGGTTCATGAGCTTACGTCGCCTGTGACTACAACTGTCTTATTAACGCTTCTTTATTTGATGGTGGAGTTTGTGCGTTGGTTTTCTTCTCCCCGTGGGAGAGCACGTTTTGTATAGTGTGTCTGCGCAACGTGTGTCATCTGCATGTGCATGTGAGCTACGTTACGGATGCGTGCGTGACTGCGTGAGTGCTCGTGGTCCCGTCGGTATGCATGTCCGTTTAACTGTATTACAATAGTTCACCAGAGAGACTCGAATGAGGATGTGTGTGCGATGTCCTCTGTGTCTGGTTGTGTGACGCTGCTCGTTTCGTCCGTCTGCACGACTCCAGGTATACTAACGGTGAGCTGTATGCCATTGCATGGCCCTGTACGTCAGCAGGTGTGTGTGTGTGTGTGTGTGTGTGTGTGTGTGCGCATGTGCAAGTGTAAGTGTGTTGAGCGCATGTGTGTCACGTGTCTGTATGTCACAGTTTGTATGAAGCTCTGCTAAAGCTTGACCTGGAGATGTTGCACAATGCACTCTTATCTTTTATGTGATGAATATTCTCTTATCTAGTTCATATCAATTGCAGTATTATTTATCTGGATGGATGTACTGTACATGTTTTTAATTTAGTTTCAGATCTCAGTGTAGCTCTTCTTCTTCTTCTTCAACCCGCAACGTCTTTTGTTTAACGTGACATGAATACATTAATAGCTCTGTGCATTTGGTTCCTTAAGCTGTGCTTTTGACCGATCAGTGGCATCGTGGGTCATCGTTTGACTCAAACACTGGAAATATGATGTGACATTGGTTAAAGGCTTGGACTGTTGCTTTCTAAAATCCCGTCTGTCAAAGTGACTGGTTGCATGAATGGAAATGTCGTTCTTGGTTTAGCCTAAATGTTAATTGTACGCTGAATCTCCCTCTATAGTGTTGGTCACTTTAAGAATGAAAATGCACTTTGATATGATTTCGAATTCTCTATTGGGTGTTTTATTTTTTTCTTTCAGATCTTTATTTTATGTCTTTTTGTTAAATGATTGTTTAGCATGTTGGAACTGCAAACTTTTAAGTGTTTTGTCTTTTAACTGCCTTGAAGGACTACTGAAATAAAATTTACAACTGAAGTAATTCTCTTGTCATTTTTTGTTGCATCACCAGATTCTGTTAAACCTCAAGGTTATCCAAGATATATTAGTACTGGAACAGGAGAATCACTGATCATATGTGTTTTATGGAGTATTCGCAGTGCAGATTGCATGACTCTCCATTGGGGATTCAAGTCAAGTCATGATTTGGCAATAATCTGTTTTGTTTCCGTACCATAAACGTCCAAGCTTATTTCCTGTCTAGACCAATATATTTCTAAAATTTTGCAATCATAAATCTCCACTTCTGGCCGCTATAGTGTTTGTGCCTTAAGAAGAGAGTAAACTGTTAAATACTGTGCATTGGTTTTCAGGTCCTCTTTTAAAACACATTGTTTGACCATCTGCACAGCACTTGCCAACACACTTTACTTCAGAATATGTGCACACTGCAGCCCTTCCTCTTGAAAGGGCAGTTAGGGCGTTAAAACTGACCTTGATGTTTCGTTTACAGCAAGCAAACCCTGTTTATGCCGTTTAAACATGAGACAAACACTTCCCATAAACACCCAATGTATTCCACAAATGTTTGTATGTTCAGAAAATATCTTTCATGCAAAATATGTTGACTACCGTTCACAGGTTTAGGGTCGGAAAGATTTTAAGTTTTAAGTGTCTGATTTGTATTTGATTAAGAAAAAAAAAAAACAGTACTATATTGAAATATTATAGCAATGTACATTTAAAAATATAATGTATTCCTTTGATGGCAAAGCTGAATTTTCTGCATCATTACTCCAGTCTTAAGTGTCACATGATCCTTCAGAAATCATTCTGATATGCTGCTGAAGAAATCTTAATATTTTTGGATTCCCTGATGAATCGAAAGTTACAGAACAGCATTTATTTGAAATAGAAATCTTTGGGAACGTGTCTGCTATCACTTGATCGATTTAAAGCGTCCTTGCTGAATAAAAGTATTTTTATTCTTTTGTCCTCAAACTTCTGAAATGTATTTTCTGAGACTGTTGAAAAGCACAGAATTTTGCTTTCAGTGTGGACAGAAAAAATGACACTGAAGCTGGTCATCGTGTGTGGCATTAAACAGGATGCGATTTCAATCTAAACAGGAAAAGGCAGATACGTCAAATAAATGACATCCTCTTATAGTTTTGATTTTTCATTCTCACTGTTCTGTTGGTCAGTGACATTAATAGTGTTATCTTTTCCATATTTTAATAACAGCTGTATATTTATGTTGGCCATGCTTGATGTAAATGTATCCCTAGAAAGAATTAGTACACGTTTTCCCATCTTTGGTAATGGGTTTCTGGAATGTCACATTCATTTCTAAACTGGAACCTCTTATGTGAGTGATGTCATACAGTTTCTTGAATGTGAAATATAGAATGTGTCATTCTTAAATCTAATGCATTACTGTTGTTTTAGAGTGGTGAAACCAACTAAACACAGGTGAAAGATAAAACAGTTTAATTTAGCTCAAAAACACTGTTGGTTAGAGACCGTAATACTTAGTTGAAGTCCGTCTCGTCACATGATGTGGTTCCAGCTGGACTACATTTAGATACACCTGATCATTTACAAAACGGCTCATATCAAATATAACAAAATACAAACTGTGTTGCCTTCTGAAACTGAGCCAATAATGGCTTTCAGATTGCTACAAATTATACAAAATTGAAGAATGAACATTCTCCAAACATTAAAAACAGAACTGCGTTCGTATGATGTTAACACGTGTTCCTGATGTGACCGATACTGTATGTATTATTAGCAAGAATAACGCATGATG
The DNA here is from genome assembly GCA_018749465.1 of Paracanthobrama guichenoti. NCBI lineage: Eukaryota > Metazoa > Chordata > Actinopteri > Cypriniformes > Gobionidae > Paracanthobrama > Paracanthobrama guichenoti. Next base: position 31,348,056 of record CM031956.1, on the reverse strand, counting down.
AATGTCTGTTTTACACATCTCTGTCTCAGTCTGGTGACTAAACCTTTAATCTTAAACAATTTCTATAAAACCCTCATTCATAAGTGGCACTATTTGTGTGCACAACCCTTATAATGGGACTGAGATTGTCAAGAAAAATGTATGTTGGACAGCTGGACTTTTCAAAGTTGTATTTAAAAAAAAATAAGATGTCTTTTTATCATAGAAGTGCATACAAGATATGATCAATTGTAGATATAGGTGCTTTGAAGTAGGCGTCCATGTTCTGGTGTGTTGTCTCCAGCACTTGAGTGTCTGTCAGATTGATAGTCCACTATCTCAGCAACTTTAGCACTCCACACGGCTTAAATTCCAGCTGCGGTCTCACAAGTGCCAGTCAAGTTTGCTAAAAGGGCCTGTTTCCTTGAGCGGGAGCCCCCTGTAAAACGACTCCACAACAATGCATTGTGAATGACCGACTCTTTAGTGTCTGTTTTTTTTTTCGTGCAGCAGCCGAGAAGCCCAGGTCAGCTCTGGTTGAAGTCAGCAAAGCCCTTGTTCCCAGAGAACTGTTCCTGCGGTATGGGAAAGAAGTATTGTTGTGGCAGGAGGAACCCGGAGCTCTGCAGGGTCTGGTGGTGCAGCTGTAACTGGCTGTGACCGTGTGTGTGCTGGAGAGAGTTACTGCCCTGTAGGCCCTGCTGGGAGGTGTAGGGCGGTGGAGGAGGTGGAGGCAATAAGGGCTGCGTCGGGGTCACGGACACAGGAGTGGACGCTGAGGAGGATGAGACCATCAGGAGCTGCTGTTGCGAACACTGCCCCAGTGTGTCACCCCGGCCCAGGGAGAAGCGACGGATTGAGCTCCCTCCTCCCGCTGAGCTGGAGCTGGTGGTGGCCGTGCTGGACTGGCGTGACGGCGTGCGCAGGCTGGGAGGGGCCGTGGTGAAGATCATGGGGATGGTTTCACCCTGACTGCGCAGCGAGAAGCGGATCGGCTGCTGGGTGGGTTGCTTGGGTCGGAGGCAGGTGCAGCAGTACACGGCTACCAAAGAACCCACCACTACAAATGCCACGAAGATGGAGCCCACCATCAGAAAGGGCACGTAGATGGGCTCTGAAAGAGAGAAACGGCACGGGTTTAAAGGACACTTGCTATTCAGTCAAATTAACCACTTCACTGCATTGACACGGCTGGACGAGAACAAAACTTGAGCTGAATAATGACTATATATATATATAACTGAATCAAATTCATTTAATAATTGATCAACTCTGCAAGATTGACACTGTTATTGAACTGAATTGAATTAAATATAAGTATACAAGAATTTAGATGGTCATTAGTCTTATCACAAATATTATTTCTAAATTCCTTTTTATTGGATGTGCGATAGTTGTTGCTTATGATTTCATTTATTGCTTGTCACTAAATGAAAGGGTTATTTAATGGTGAGTATTGCTTTTGAAAGCACCCGTAACCTCAAAGTAATGGCCAATGTTGAGCTAAATCAAGATACAACATATTTTCTTTATGTAAAGGGAATCTTTTTACTGCTTAATATATTTACATTTATTCACATGAACTATCTTTTCAATATCTAAAACTTGGTTTAAAATATTCAAAGCACATCTTCCCACTGTTTGCCTGAGGTTACGGCTTTAAAACCCACCCAAATGAGTTTGTGTACCGTTTATGTCCTGCAGGCCAGCTCTCTCAATATGATTGAACATTCAGTTCACACAGACTTAAACACGTTATTTTTCCGACTTTTCCTCAATACATGCCTGTATCTCAGCGATCAGCAGGCAATATTACGTGGAATGAGAAATAATGATAATCAGGTCATGTCTAAACCATTAATGAAGCCTTTATCAAAATGTAATGATTTGATGTAACAATATTAGTTTGTGATGTACTATACATTTCTTCTTACAATACTGCAAACATTTCAGCCAGTTTAATTGCTGTCTTATACATTTTGAACTCAAATCACAGAGACTGAACTTTGTACTGAACGGAGTAAGAAATCAAGAATATCTGGCGACTTCTAAAACTGAGCATAAATGATTGTAACAAACGACTATGATGAGAGCATTTTCTCCATGCAGTGGCTGTAGAGAGAGTGCAGGTGTGTCAGGTGAACCAGGGCCTCATTCACACATCACAGCAAGTGCTGCACATCAAAGCCCTGTGTAGATGTTGGTCTTCATTCTTAAGACCAGAAATATAACACAATCCTGTTATGACATTCTGTATTGTGATCATTTAAATCAGTAAACCATTCAAGCAGATGTCACTGTATGTCCCTGTCCTAAACTAGACACTGTTTATCATAAAACAGCTAACATCTGGATTTTTTTTTTTTTTTTTTTTTTTTTAAGTTAATAGTAAAGAGGATAAAACTACTTTGCAGGAATACAATTTTTCTAAATGAGAAACTTCATAGTAGGCCTGTGTTTGTTCAGTTTCAGTCCGTTTTCTGAATCGTCATATCATTTTTTTTTTTTTTTTTTTTTTATGTGGTTAATTTTACAGCTTTTTATCCGACTTTTTTTTACACATATATATTGTTTAATGTTATACTTTGAGCGCAGTTGTGTCTTACGGGCAGCATATTGTGTGGTGTTCTCCACTTCTCTGTCGTTCGTGCAGGTTCCCTGGTCGAGGCGCGCGTCCGGGGCCGCGCAGCAGTAGCGCAGCGAGCAGCTCCCGCAGCACACCGTCGCGTCCGAGGTATCAAAGTCCTCCGGACACTGGAAGCCCTCATGGTAATTCCCACTGCTGTCTAGCCAGCCGTGACAGTACTCTCCCCGGGCATCAGATATCCGCAGATTCCATGTCAAATACCCCAAGACTAGGCAGTTCAGCAGGCGCACCATACCGGCAAGATGCGCTTCAGTTTGCCAGTTCCTCACACAGCGCGCACCCGATAAACTGTTCGGGGGTTAAGCGAGTTTTAAACGAACTAGCAGTGATTTGGGGAAATACTCCATCAGCTCATAAGATTTAAATCAGTCGCTGGGATTAAATCCAAGGATTGTTGTCCAAACCCAATATTAGGAATCATCCAGCTCCGCTCTTAGAATGTGTTAAAATATCACTTCCAGAAATCCCATGGTTCTATCCGCAGCTCGACATTTGAGTCTCGTTAACTTCTCATCGAATGGGCCGTTTGATATCCACGCGGAGCGGTCACCCGAACACGGCGACAGGTGAAAACGCGCTCCTGTCTGCGCGGTTCTTCCCCCGGGAGCTCTGACTGCACAGACGCGCGCGGCTGCTCCGGACACACTTTTTCAAAAGTGCTGCTTCTCGTGAGTTTGTCTTAGACTCGCACCCGCTCCGTTTCTATGACGCGCACGCTGTTAGCTGGCCGGACGTGCGCATTCACAGCTTGTATCTGCGTCCTGTTGCCCGGGGAGCGCGAGAGGGGCAGAACTGTTTCATCTGGACATAATTCATGTGTATTCTCTGTTCAGTATTAATTGAAAGGTCTGCTTCGTTCCTTTTCTTTCATTGGTAACATTCATTCATTATAGTTAACATTAGTTATTGTATTAACTAACCATGAGCAGTTCATTTGTTACTGCGTTTGTTCATCTTTATTAATGTTAGTTAATAAAAATACAGCTGTTCGTGGTTTGTTCATGTTAGTTCACAGTGGATTAACTAACGTTAACAAGATTTTAATAATGTATTAGTAAATGTTGAAATTAACAAAGATAAATAAATGCTTTATAAGTGCAGTTCGTTATTAGTTCATGTTAACTAATGAACCTTACCCTTTTATTTTTACTTGTTTTTTTAAAGGGTTTTTTTCCCTTTAGGTATAGCCTGTGCTTAAACTGTTTTAGCTGTCATTGACATAAAAAATTAAAAAAAATAATAAAAAAAAAGTTTCAAATGTGGTATTTTGTTTTTGATTTATTTATGTTTGAATCCGCTCGGCAGTTTGGAGAGCGGTGATGACGAGCTGCTGTTAAATTCATTAGTGTCGTGTTGTCGCCCTCTTCTGGCCGTTAGGGTCTTTTGTAAAGCGATAAACCACTGGAGGCTAATATTTACAGGCTCATTTCTACATATTCTGAAAAGAAATAATATGGGCTTAATGGTCATCATCATTTGTACACACAGCCTTGCGTACAACACCATCACAAAGGTATAGTTCGCCCAAAAATGAAACACTGAAGAATGCCGTTGACAGTTGATGAGCCCCATTGACTTCCATTGTATTTTTAAATGCGGGCTCATCAAATGTTTGTTGGTTAACGTTACTCATATTCTTCCAAATATCTTCTTGTGTTTAGCAGAAGAAAGAAATCCATACTGGTTTGAAACAACTAGAGGGTGAGTAAATGACAGATTTGTGTGTTTTTTTTTTTTTTTTTTTAGGTGAACTATCCCTTTAAAGAGCTTCTGTAGACGGAGTAGGCCTGGCCTATTTATTGATTCCATTCTCACACTTGCAGTCTTGATAATTAGGCCTACGGCTTACTGCTTAATATTCAGTATAGCGCCTCTGTATGAGTAATTAATATCGAATATGCTTTTTAGACTACTGAAGTTAGTAGAAGGCCTATATGCCCTGTAAACGAAAGTTCCAACAAAGTATCAAGCTCAAGTAGGCTAACGCATATAGACTGAAAAAGCCGATTTGGACGCACGCATGCGTGGAAAGCGTTCTGTAATTACCGGGCACCAGCTCCACTTCGCACTTTCCCGCTCCTGGCACACTAGTAAGAGAATCCCGCTCCAAAGATAATCCAACTTTCAAAAAGAATCAGAAAACTGTTCCTCATTTGCTTCCATCCAGCACTGGAGCAGTGATATAGGGCGACTCGGGCAATCACATTTGAAATGATTTATTTATTTATCAATATAATTTTATATAGAACATGCAAATTACATCACAATAAAACAGCCTACACGTGTTTATTATTATTATTATTATTGACACCTTGTAAATGCGGAGCTTCAATATTAAGTTTAGCCTATTGCTTATTGCATTTAAATTTGTATTTCCAATTGGCTCTGATAAGTCCTAAAGTTTTGTTGTTGTTCAGTTCAGCCTAAAACAACAGCAAACAAAGCATATCCCTAATAGGCATCAACATGGCTATGCGAAAAAACATGGAGGGGATCGTGCACACCTCTTCATATCATCTTGCACCTCTCTCATCTGAGCCACTGATGGGAGCACAAGCCACATACACACACCGAGTGCCGAGGCGCGTACGGGTGCCGCCGGTATTCCCCTGTTGGTAGAATTAAAGCCAGCGCGTGCTGTTACCGCCAGGGGATTGGAGCAATGACTTGTCAGTAAAGTCACCCACCCTCTGAGTACCTCAGACAGAGTTGGAAGTGTTTGAGACACAGAGCAAGGCGGCGAGACACTGGGATAACTGATTTAACCAGACCGGGACAGAACGACACTCAAGTCCGAGGGTGATGGAGGAGGAGATGCTACCAGCAGACGAAGGTCTCTCTGCGCCCAAAATCTGCAGGCAGCAGCAGCGGAGCCCGTACAGCTCCCTCAAGACCTTCCAGAGCAAACGCGCGGCGGGCAAGGCGAGATATGACAGACCCACAATGGTGGACATCCCGCAGCTCGGAGAGCATCCTCATCATCTCAGTCATCATCAGCAGCAGTATTCACAGCGCGTGCCGCTTCCTCAAGCCTGCCTCTCCATCAGCAGCAGTCAGCAGCACCGTCTCCCCTGCGAAATCAGGCCCAGCAGCAGAGTCGCGACATCCAGCGCGGCATCATCAGCGGGGAGCGCCACGGCGGCAGCGGCGGCAGCGGCGGCGGCATCATTTGGCAGCCAGAGGAGGGTCGCAAGCCAGGATTCGGGCAGATACCCGGCGGCTCGCGCAGAGCTCAGCCACCAGTCTCCAGACTGCACCTATGGAATAAGCTCAGGTAAGTGAACCTAAGTTTGCCTAAGAAACTTTTATCCATGAATTCATCACGAAGCTGAAACTTAAACTGTCTAACTTCGAACAACCGAATGAGAAAGGAAAGTGTATTGTTCCCCTTCATATGGCAATTATATTTAAACGCGACTCACGCGAGTAAGTTACATGGATATTTTGAGACCCACGCCCAAATAATGCGACTTATTCAAACATTGTCGACTCGACATGCTTAATTTCACATCAGTGAAAACAAGTGGCTTAACAATTTCATAATGCCCCTGCGGTGCACTAACATGTTCTGTATCTGTCATACACTTTGAGATGACATTGGGAGGCTTCTGTATTTACCAAAATCTTTATATCACTAACACAAGCTGCTTAGTTATTTCTTAAATGATCACTGCTGATCTCTCCAATGGAGCATAATGAGTATCAGCGATGAAGAGTTGTTGAGTTTTACAATCAAATGTAAACACTGGATGAGCTATAGGTAATAAACATGAAAGTCTCATCAAGTCTTGTTGGTTTTCTGTGGAGAGTGTCTTGTTTTTCTTAGTTAGCTAAACTTGTCAACTTCATTAATTGTTTTTTTTTCATGTGCTTGTTAGCGGAGATTGTTTTCATTCATCAGAGCCTCAGGCCTTCACAAATTGAGAAGTTGTGTTATTATCATACAGCAGGGTGCCTCAGTGTCTGTACAAACATTCAGCTGATCTATTTGTCTCCACGCATTTTTAGATTGGATATAGAAAGGTTTAAATCAGCCATGCACATTTTTTTTGTTTGTTTGTTTTTTAATGCATGTTTAACATGCAGAGTCCAATCTGAAATTCATCTTGACATCCTTAAAAGGGTTTCAGGCTGTTCACTAAATATGAATTACACTTGATGAAGATCAGAGTTCACAGTGTAAACTGTGCATTCTAATTTCATACCAAGCCCTTTTGGTTTATTGTTATGGAATATTGTTATGGAATATCCACTGAGAAAAAAAAAGGGGTGGGGGGTGGTTGGCCAATCAGACAATGCTAATGGTTTCATCTTTTTAGCTCTGGGGAAAGGAGCCGTAGGCACCCAAGGACACAGCTCTGAGATCAGTGCAATAATCCAAATTGCATTTAAAAGCTCCTCCAAAGGGATTGTGATTAAAACAAATGTGGCTCATAAATTTGGCTCTGCGGCACATGTTGTGTTTAATGAAATTTCATGAGGCTCACTCTGCATGGCATAACAGGGGAAGAGCGGGAGGGAGAGAAGGAGAGAGGGGAAGAGAAAGGAAAAATAGAGAACGACAGCAGCAAAGGAAAGGGGAGAGGGGAAGATAGAGGAGAATGATATCAAATCCATCTTGCTGGGGGTAAACAGAGATGCTGTGCATGTTAATAAATGGCCACATCTGCTTAAGCCTGATAGACACATCCAGGCGACGGCGGAGGCTCGAGCCCGTCAGTCATACGGGTGCCACAGCGACTGCCTGAGCTGATAATTGTCTGCCCTGTGTCTTTGTGTGAGGGTGGCAAATTCATAATCATCCTCTTAAGATTCTGCATCTGGGCGCGGCCAGAGGGCCGTGGGGAGACAGAGTAATTGTATGCGGTTGGTTGGTCAGCATTTTCTTTTTATTAATCTCTTTGCTTCTTTTCATCATATTTAGAGGGTTTGGAAGAAATGAATAGTGTTTATTAGAACAGTGACACCACGTAAATGAGATATTTGTATGTATATGTGTGTGTGTGTGTGTGTGTGTGTGTGTGCAGATTCACAGCGTCCTTATCTCTATCTCCTAAATCTGTAAGCATGCTGGGCCTAGTTGCAGATTTAAAGATAAAAATGATGGAAAGTGCAAATGGAGGACAAGAAGGACATAACAAAAAAAAGCCAAAATAGAACTCATAAAGATGCTGTGCAAGCTATGATGCAGTGATGTTAGGCTAAATTGAAACATTAAATTGTTTTAATGTTACTGAATACTACAAAAATTGAGGAAGTAGCATTAAAGGGATATTATCATATATTCTTTTCTTTATTCCATAGAGCACCAAAGGAGAAGTTTAGCAGAATATCTGAAAAATCATCATAAAATGAATATAAAAAGATTTGCCTTGAAAATACCTGTGGTCACCATTTACTTTCATTGTATAAAAGCTGTGCTCTTTTTTTTTCTTTTTTTTTCTTTGACGGAAATACATTATAGCTTCATTTATGGTTAAACTGTTTCTTTGAATATGAAAAATTAAATGAAATCCGATGCTAACTTATGTGTAATTTTGATCTCTCCTCATAGAAAACCGGCTCATATTGGATGCTTTTGCCCAGCAGTGCAGTCGAGTGCTCAGCCTCCTCAACACCAACGGGCGGCTCCTTGAGCCCCAGCCTTCCCTGGCCCCTCCATCCTCTTCCATCTCCACTCTCATAAAACAGGAGGACAGCTGCCTGTCTCCCGGAGAGAGGCTCGGTTCTAAGCCCAGGTCGGAGGACTCATCCCTGGAGAATCCAGGTGAGGAGACCCAACGGGGCAACCACTGGAACCAGCAACAGACTTCCGCTTTCCTCCGGATTTTCACAGAGTCGCTACAGAACTACCTTCTATCCGGACCCCAGTCATCAGACAGTGAACGGTGCCGCCCAGCAGACGCTGAGCCGGCAGCATCAGGGTCCCCGAGGCAGAATTTAGGCGGCTGGGCTTCACCAGCACCATCAGAGTCCTACGGACACCCCTCATCCACACTGCCTGAGGAAGACGAGGAGGAGGAAAGTTGTTGTCCACGCTGTATGGAGCTGGAACAGGAAGTTCTTAGTCTGCAGCAGGAAAATGAGGAACTGAGACACAAACTGGACAACATACCAGGTATTAAACTTTATTTGATGATTTAGTTTTATTTCAGTCTTGATATTAGACACAGAATCCACTATAAGATTTCATATTTATAATATTTTTGTCAAAAATATTCACAAAATGTATTATTGCTCTCCTAATCTACTTTTAAAGGTGCACAGTGTAATAGGCTAAATATTTATTGCACAGTAGATTCTCATTTCATGAATTTGTAATGAGAGTCATTTAAAAATCTGTTGTCAACAAAAGAAAAGCTTTAAGCTCTTTTTTTGCCAAAATAAAAGCTTCACAGCTATTGTTCTGTAAAATAAAAGTATTATTATTAAATACATGTCTTTTTAATTTTACTATACAGTAGTATTTTTGCAACAGTTAGCAACTATATTTTCTTATAGATTTAATTTTTATAATTGAAATAATAATAAAATAAGTGTCATATTTGGGGAATACATGTTTTCCTCTTTTGTCCTTAGCTGTTACCTGGCCTTAGCAATGGAAATTATTTTTATGCATAAAAATTTTTTGGATGCCATTCTAGTGCTGAGGAAAAATTAAACGTGATTAGTCGCATCCAAAATAAAAGTTTGTGTTTAGATAATGTGTGTGCACTGTGTATAATTATTATGTATATATAATTACACACACATGCATGTATATATTTAAGAAATATTTGCATGTATATACTGTATATATATTATTTATCTTGGTTATAAATATAATTTTTTTAACATATTTTTATAACATATTTTTCTTAAATGTATACATGCATATGTGTGTAATTATATATACATAATAATTATACACAGTGCACACACATTATCTAAACACAAACTTTTATTTTGGATGCGATTAATCACGATTAATTTTTCCCCAGCACAAAAAAAATACCCTTTTCACAGTACGTTTGTCATCTATGATTAATTTATTCCACAACTGAAAGTATCTAAAAAGGGTTATCGAGACAATTGTGTACTCTCAGAATTGCCGCTATGGAGGGGGAAACCCCTTATGAAGATTATCAAAGCTTTTTCTAAGACAAAAAGTGAGTAGTATGCATTCTTTAATTTCATAGTTGAACTATTCATTTCATATGGTATAAAACTTTAACTGAAAATAAATGACACATTTCCCCTTTAACTGTTCAGTGTCTTTGGCTTATGTGCAACAGCTCAGCTTAGTTGATTTAAATTAAAATAAAATTTCACCATCCAACAAGTTTTGCTGGTTTTGCCTTCAACAGCTCCTTGCCAGAATGTTTTGGACTTTTTTAAGACTGTTCTTCAGCACTACAACCAATTTGTGCAGCCCCAGCCCGAAGAGCAGCTTACTGAGGTGAGTCTGACAGAAAATTAAAATAGTCTGTTAAAATATGTCATGAAACCACAGTGACACAAGTTTACGCAAGACACTGTTATGGAACATGAACTGAAACTGTCATTCAAATTAAGGTCTAATCTGGGGTTATGAAAATATCATATTGACCAACTGTTAAATAAAACTAAAAGCAACAGAATATTTTAGTATTGCAGTAAAGTTTCAGTTCTTTATATTGAATTTGCTTGCTTTTAGGTACAATATTTAGTGTAGCATCTGTTTAAATGTTGATGCATTAAAGCGCATTAAAGATTAAAGACAGCATTAAAGATTTTTCCCCTCTACATTCTATAATCTTATAATCTCTGTCTTTTCGAAATAGGGCAGTAAACAGCTTCTGGGGAACTACCCTCTCTTCATTACCAATAAGCAGTGGGACGAGGCAGTCAACTCCTCAAAAAAAGATGGCCGGCGGCTCCTGCGTTACCTTATCCGGTTTGTGTTCACCACAGATGAGCTAAAATACTCATGCGGTTTGGGGAAGAGGAAACGTTCAGTACACACAGGGGAAACGGGACCGGAGAGACGGCCTCTTAACCCTGTCAAGGTCACTTGTCTCAGAGGTAGTGAGCTAAAAGTATTTTTAGGGTGTGTTCATACATTTGGCATGTTTAGTTTGATTAAAAGGAACTCTGGTGCGATCGCTCTGTTAGTGTGAACACTGGTGTGCGCCAAACAAACGGATCAAGACTGCTGAAAAGATCGGTCTCGGCCTGCTTCAGAGCGGTTTGACTAAAATATTAACACAACACAGACCAGGACGTGATGTCACACAATGTGCCCCTTAAAATGACAATGTTCAAGCATACCTGTTTTTTCTCGTCATAGTCACGATGTTGCCTATTACAGTTCGGTACAGGCATCATAACCGCGTCTTCTTTCAGCAGATCCTCATTTGTGTGTGTAACGGAGGAATTCCTGCCACTATTTTGTCTCCCTTACTAAGCTGTTCGTGAGTTCCCAGCTGGTAAAAATCCTATCATATAAATGCGCACATACAACGAGTGCATTTAGCCCAGCACAAAGCTTTGTTTTGGATGTTCTGTAAGTTCTGTAACAAAATATACATCATGAAAGCCGTTTTTCTTTTTTTACTTTAGGTTCGTGTTAAAGCTGCAGTCCGTAACTTTTGGATGCATGCGTCTTGCGGAAGAACATTGTAGCCAGAGCTACTTCTCTCTGTTTATGTCTATGGCGAGTCACGTAGGGACTGTGCTCCTCCACATTAACCAGAACCAGAACCAGTCTAAAATAGTCTGAATATAAACACTTATTATAGGTGTACTGTAGTGATTCAGGATAAGACAAAAACACAGTTTGGAAAACAGATTCATGATGTACTCGCTCATTATATACATTTTGTCCATTTTGAACACAAAAAAGGTACGGATGAACCATGTATCATTTTCTTTTTGGCCGAACAAGTGTGAACACACCCTTACGCTTTTTTGATTTTAGTATTTGGGAGGCATTTATTTTAATCAGATTATCAATGCGATAATTATTTAAACTTAATTTAGCTTCTCACATGTTCTGTCTATCTCCCTCATACATCTCTGTCCCCCGGCGTTCCCTCCCTCAGAGTTTATCCGGATGCACTGTGCTTCTAATCCTGACTGGTGGATGCCCTCTGAGGAGCAGATAAACAAAGTCTTCAGCGATGCAGTGGGGCATGCGCGGCAGGGCCGGGCTGTAGGCACTTTCCTGGGCAACGGGGGCAGCGGCAGCAGCAGCAGTGGGAGTTTATACATGGAGAGCTATGAGCTCTCTCAGGATGATCTCTATCTTAAGGGCACACAGAATGGCCTGGGGGACTAAAGAAGAGACATCCAGCGTTCAGCACTCACATCATGGATCAAGGTGAGGAGTGAGCCCTACTGTCAGTCCGGATCAGCTCACACAGAGATTGCAGCACTTACTTGATGTTAACGGGGTTTGTGGATGAATATAATCCTTATTCCTTCCTGTCAATACATTCCAGGGAATTCACACCTACCCAGTGAATTATGAGGGATTCTTCCATGCTTTATTGTTTGAGTCTGTGTTAAATGGTTAGTAGTCACTAGGCAGCAGAGTTGGTTGAATTCTTCAAAATATCAGGTTTGTTATTATAATTCCTAATTTGTTCCATTGAATGTGATTAAGAATATGATCCACTATAGCAACATGAATGTATCCATTTCCCTCCATTGTAAATAATGAGAGCTTCCTTTCTTGTCAGATTGGTCATATGTTCATAAAGACAGCCTATAATTGAGGTGCTATTATGACGTTCTGTTATTTTCTCTGATAAGGTTGAATTTAAAGTGCTGCCCCATATTTTATCATCATATGATGTTGAAGAAAAAAAACTGTGATGTTGCAAAAATCTGTTTCTTAGTGGCTGCAGGATGAAATTACTGAATTTGTCCGCATCTGTGACTGTGGAGATACAGTAATCTGTGATATAATTTGTTGTTTGGCTTCCTTATCTTTTCCTCTAACTTTAAAGGTCCAACAAGGAGGCGAAGCTGTTCGTAATTTGTGTTGCTGCTTCTTTATCCTAGTTCGTCAAGCACCACAAAGATCACGTTTAAAGGATCAACCCGACATAATTTATTCTACCACACTATAATATTCTGTGTGACTGCATAGAAACTACATGAAATGCCTTAAAAAGAGACAACATCTACCACAAAGAACTACAAATACTGCCAATTCAGACTGTTGATAATCTCTTGGTGTTCCTGTTACATTAGTGGCCTCTGGCTGTTTGGGTTTTCAAACAAAAGAAAAATGGGTTTGAAAACAGACCATCTTTCTTTAATGCCTTAGACAGAGTCTCTATCTGTGAAAATGTTTATACATCCAGGTCATTGTGTAATGTCTGGTAGAATTCAGTCAAATGTAATTTAACTACACTTTGAATTCATTCTCCATGGTGCTTCATCAGATGTCAGATGGTGGGGAATCCCCAACATTTAAACCTGTTCACACCACATCAAAACTTGTGATCATTGAGGGGGTTTCTTATCTCTTATCTCATCTGCTACTAATGGCTATTGTATCACTTGAGTTCAGGTTTAAATGTCAGCAATTCCCAAACATTAAACAGCTGATAAAGATGTGTCAGAGTGATATAAAGTCTTCAAAATATGTTACTACCAAGTTGCTGTTGCCTTTGACTACCAGACATACAAAAGCTTCTGTTGTTGTGATATGTAGCCTGTTGTGATTGTACAAATCCATAGTGATTGGAAATTGTTAGTCTTCTAGTCTATTCAAAGAACGTGTCAACACTGTGAACCCCACCAAAAGTGATGAGACTGTTTTTCCTTTACTTACTAATGATATTTTCTTTTCAAACAGAAGATGCATTTATGTAATGTGAACAAAAATGAAAAAAGACAATGAAACAAAAAACTGATTCAGACAATTCCTTCTGTGTTGTGATTCAGTAGTAGCTACTCTATTAATTCCAGACATTGAACAATAGATGGCAGTAGACAACAATAAAGCCATTGCAATGTTTCATTGTGAAACCAATTCAAAGGCTGTCAAATTCACTCCAGTGTGAATAATTGCAGATGTCTGCGGGATGAGCGTGTGTACAATTTATCAAATCGTTCAAGAGATGCAATGTATTATTCATGGTAAACGGTGCAAAATTAGGATCAAAGTGAAAAGTGCCTCTAAACCCTATCAAATCAGCCAGCTGACCAGATGGATCAGGCTGAGACAGCAAACCATTTTATGCTCTTGTTGTTTTAAACATGGTTTAATCACCATCCACTGTTTGTAAGTACAGATCTTTTCAACTATAGTATGTTGTGTAATGCAGGCATTTCCAGGCCTTGCATAATATATGTGGCTGAAATGAGATTTCGTTCTCCCAGAAAAATTATAATTTTCATCATGGGACAGTTTAGTGGAGATAGCATCAAACCCCACCCCTTGTACTTCCACACACCCAGCCCATCATGACTGTACTGTGGGGGGGTTTGATTCATTGACTCGAATCTCTTGAAAGTTACAAACAGAGTCATTCAGATTCTTATTCGTTCAGTGATATTTTTCATTGTTACGCCAGGTAAAGATGAGTGAGTCATTGAATCATTCACCCAACCGATTTGCTTTAAGCACGGGAAATCCTTTATTAAAATTTGTGTGCATGCAGAAAGTGTTCAAGCACTGTTCAGCTTTCATTAACAATATTCCCAGTTAATTAAATTTAAAAAAAAAAAAAATTCCAAGCGCTTTACTCGATTAGCTCTAACCCACGTTGAGTTAGTTTTAGAGGTGGGGCTAGAGATAACCTTCATGATTTTAGCAGATGGAGTAAAGCTGTTAACAGGGACACCTGAAACTACTTAAACCAGCCACTCGGGTGGTAAAGGGATGTATTGGTAACACTTTAGAATAATGGTCATTAGTTAATGTATTAACTAACCATGAGTAGTTCATTTGTTATTTGTTCATCTTTGTTAACGATAGTTATGCATTAGTGCAAATTCATGGTTTGTTCATGTTAGTTCACAGTGCATTAACTAATGCTAACATGATTTGAATAATGTATAAGTAAATGTTGAAATTAAGTGCTTTATAAGTGCAGTTCATTAGTAGTTCATGTTAACTAATGAACCTTATTGTAAAGTGTTACCGGTGTATTCGTTCAGGAGGTGCAACAAATGATGCTCCTGCGTCAGATCCATGAAAGTGAACGAATTAAAACATATAAAAGATTTGTTCAAACAAACCGTTTCGCTCACTGACATGATTCATTACGAAAGAAAGCGTGGAGACGGTTTTTGGTTTTTGTTTTTCACACCACGTTTTCTCACATTCTGGCGTGCTCCCTGATTCCAAGTAAAGGTCGAGCTCGAGCTAGTGACCGCTGCTAGATTATTCGTTATGTTTTGACATGAACTATCCCAGCACGGATTTGAGCTGCCTTTCTCTTTAATTCTGCTGGATACTTTATTGCGGAGCCCCCACAAAATGTTGGAGGGCGGGCCGCGCAGCAGCAGCGCAGTGAGTTGTCAAAATCTGTTGTGGTGGTGACGCCGAGGGTCCACAACGCCCACTAAAGTAAATTTATGTGAAGTTTGTCTCGCGAGGGACTTTATAGACTGTTTGTTATCATCGGCGTTGCGATTGTGATCGTCTTGTTGAATCGCGCTGAATGATAATGCAGCGATTTCTCTTGCTGCAACTTCGGGCGGTGGACAGGCGCAAGGGCGCGGGCAGTGTATAGTTATCCAATGCGCAAGTGTCATTCTGTTGGATTATCCCAAACAACTGCGTCTCCAACTGCACAGGGATGCCTCTTATCAGCCTGGACGACGATGATCAGAGATGGGTCCCGACGCACGTCAACGTGACCGTCCTTCGCGCGAGGGGTCTGCGGACGAAGGGCAAGCAAGGTAGCCGCTATGTTTACACAATCATCCAGGTCGGCAAGGAGAAGTACACCACCGGCCTGGTGGAGAAGGCTGAGGAGCCGCAGTGGAACGAGGAGTGCTCGTTTGAGCTGCTGCCCGGGCTGCTGGAGGCGGGTGGGACGAGCGCGTACCCGCCTGGTAGCAGCAACCTGGTGCTCAACGTGATGCATAGAGTGCTCATCGGGCTGGACGTGTTTCTCGGTCAAACTATTGTTCCCCTCGACAAAGTTTTCCAGGAGGGAATGTGTCCTAGAAATGAGTGAGTATTCGAGCTAATAATAGGATCGATTAACAGGCCGAGGGCCTCTTTAAGACTGTGGTACTGTACCATGGTACAGTGGCATCAGTTACCATGGTACTGCATGATTACCATATTCACGTGCCAAAGTATTTACATTATATTCGAATACATCACTGTGGCCTGCTCGTCTTAGCTGATTTGAGTTGGTCTCTCCCATCCCAAAAGTATTCAACACCCCTTTAAAACCAGCAGGAGACCAGCTAACCAGCAGGCATGCATGAAAACCGTGTCTAATCGGCAGGGTTATCATAGTTAACTAAAACATTTTTGTCATTGAAACAAAATAAACGTTCACTGGAATAAAATGATTTATTTTTTATTTGGATATACTAAAATAACTAAACTTAAAACAAATAAATAAAAAAACTATAGGAACATATTAAAATATGTAATAAAATGAAAATGTTAGTGGAAAACACAAAAATTGATTTAACATATTAATCAACAATAAAATAAATAAATTACACTGATTATTGGGTATATGTTAAAAACTTGCCGTTTGTTTGTTTTACTGCTTCTCCGTCATTCCCAAATGACAGCATAAAAGAGTGAGTGTAAAAAATAAAAAGTGTAGCATTAAGTTCTATCTTTATGGTTATTATAGCCTTACAAGTTCATGTAATTTAATGTGCTTTTAAAGCATAGAAGCTGTCCTTGTTTTTCAGTTGATATAGTCCTGGGATATTTGTCACAGGCATGCCAAAACCTTGAGCCTGTGATTTTGGGTGGAAGAATTTCTGTGCACCCATTTCACAGTTGGACAGACATTCGTGTTCGCAACACAACAGAACCGCAGGAAGATTCTTTGGCCTGCCACCAAAACTTAACCTAAATTACTGATGTCACATGCAATATCAAGCAAATGCATGGTGGTCAGAGCCACTCAAGCAATCTATGGGAAGTGCAAAACCAACACTGTTTTGAATACCAGAGTAATGAGATATGTTTTTACAGACACAACAGCAGCAGCATACTTGGAGGGGCATGCTGCGTCTAGTCCTCATGTCCTCATCAGTGCTGGCACAGAGGCATGCCTTCACACAGGGTAGTACCAGTGTGTGTCAGAATGGTAATAGAGTCTGCCTGAAGCTCAACAAACACACATTTCACTACAGTCCAACAGACGTAACCTTTCTGGAATCTTCTTTTTTCAATGTTCATTTTATTTGAATATATCTCTTGTATAAAAGCTTCCAGGTCAAATATAGATGAAGTGTAACTACATATCTAGCAGTGCCATCAATAGGAGGAGTAAAACATGTCATGTGAGGGGAGGAAGAGATGAGGTAGGTGGGGATCTCTTGGCTGAATCCTCTATAAACAATCGAGGGAGGAAGTCAGTGAGCCATGCTGAGTAACAATAACATTATTTTCATATTCAATACGCCTTTCTTTATTCTTACATCCACCATTCAACTCTCACAGTGTTCAACTAATAAACACTTTTTTTTTTTAATTAAACAACATCAAGAGTGTAAGTATCAAATGCAACTGAAGTTTTTATATAAACCTAATTATTATATTGATTAGTATATTTGTTTCTTGTCAGTATAAGCATGTTACTGGTTTTAATAATTCCAGATCTGCCAAGGTGTTTCAAGAACCAAAATCACAATACTTTTTTTTTTGTTGTTAGCCTGTGCAAAACATGCAGTAACAATTCTTGGCTGTTGTCCTTGCAACCATCTACACAAGTGGTTCTCAACTTGAAAATATTTAAATGAATTATTATAATAATTGAAACTATAATCTAAATCAGGTTCTCAACTCTAGTTTGACCAAGAATCTTGATTAAAATTGCCTGCCTGCAACTTTCTAGTAATCCTGAAGACCCCCTGCAACCACCTTGAACACCACCAAAGTCCCTTTAAGACAAGTCACACTCGGCGGCCATCTTTGAAACGGCTCTCGGACATGCAAGTGCAGATCCTATCTCTTTGAATGGGGAAACATCAAGTTCACCTGTTCGCCAAGCTTACGAAAAAAATTCATATTTGAAATCAATGAAATCTAACAACAACTGTCTTATAAATTTGGTTTCTAAATGCTCGAAATAATGTAAAAAGAAACTGAAAAAACAACAGCTATATTTTTCAGCTTGGACAAAGCTCATGCACAGTCCTAAATGTGTATCTCGGAACACTGCCTGTTTCTATAGCAACCAGTGACGCATGACTTTAATCAAAAAGTGTCTCTTTTATTTTGAGACTGGGCTTATTCACCACATTGGGTGTTGCATTTTCTCCCATTTATAAGTAATCAGAGTCTACCGTCTTTATATATATTTATATTTTATATATTTTATTTTTAAAAAGATTTTTTTTTTTTTTTATAAAATCTTTGACACCACAATGCTAAGGTGTGATGGGGTGGATTTGTCTAGTAACAGCATAGCAAATGAATAGTCAACATTCAATGTTTATCTTGACAAACTTTCATTTTCTAGTTCTCTTTCTCTTTGTACTGCCATGTAGGCCTCTCGGTATTTCAGGTCATGAGACCAAATGTCCATCTCTGCACACAATATTCTGAATCCTCACATGTCATTGAAGGCGTGAGGCTGTTCTGCACATCTGGATTTAATTGAGCTCAGAGTTGCACCTCTCTCTCTCTCTCTCTCTCTCTCTCTCTCTCTCTCTCTCTCTCTCTCTCTCTCTCTCTCTCTCTCTCTCTCTCTCTCTCTCTCTCTCTCTCTCTCTCTCTCTCTCTCTCTCTCTCTCTCTCTGTCTCTCTCTCTCTCTCTCTCTCTCTCTGTCTCTCTGTCTCTCTCTCTGTCTCTCTCTGTCTCTCTCTCTCTCTCTCTCTCTCTCTCTCTGTCTCTCTCTCTCTCTCTCTCTCTCTCTCTCTCTCTCTCTCTCTCTCTCTCTCTGCTCTCTCTCTCTCTCTCTCTCTCTCTCTCTCTCTCTCTCTCTCTCTCTCTCTCTCTCTCTCTCTCTCTCTCTCTCTCTCTCTCTCTCTCTCTCTCTCTCTCTCTCTCTCTCTCTCTCTCTCTCTCTCTCTCTCTCTGTCTCTCTCTCTCTCTCTCTCTCTCTCTCTCTCTCTCTCTCTCTCTCTCTCTCTCTCTCTCTCTCTCTCTCTCTCTCTCTCTCTCTCTCTCTCTCTCTCTCTCTCTCTCTCTCTCTCTCTCTCTCTCTCTCTCTCTCTCTCTCTCTCTCTCTCTCTCTCTCTCTCTCTCTCTCTCTCTCTCTCTCTCTCTCTCTCTCTCTCTCTCTCTCTCTCTCTCTCTCTCTCTCTCTCTCTCTCTCTCTCTCTCTCTCTCTCTCTCTCTCTCTCTCTCTCTCTCTCTCTCTCTCTCTCTCTCTCTCTCTCTCTCTCTCTCTCTCTCTCTCTCTCTCTCTCTCTCTCTCTCTCTCTCTCTCTCTCTCTCTCTCTCTCTCTCTCTCTCTCTCTCTCTCTCTCTCTCTCTCTCTCTCTCTCTCTCTCTCTCTCTCTCTCTCTCTCTCTCTCTCTCTCTCTCTCTCTCTCTCTCTCTCTCTCTCTCTCTCTCTCTCTCTCTCTCTCTCTCTCTCTCTCTCTCTCTCTCTCTCTCTCTCTCTCTCTCTCTCTCTCTCTCTCTCTCTCTCTCTCTCTCTCTCTCTCTCTCTCTCTCTCTCTCTCTCTCTCTCTCTCTCTCTCTCTGTCTCTCTCTCTCTCTCTCTCTCTCTCTCTCTCTCTCTCTCTCTCTCTCTCTCTCTCTCTCTCTCTCTCTCTCTCTCTCTCTCTCTCTCTCTCTCTCTCTCTCTCTCTCTCTCTCTCTCTGTCTCTCCTCTCTCTCTCTCTCTCTCTCTCTCTCTCTCTCTCTCTCTCTCTCTCTCTCTCTCTCTCTCTCTCTCTCTCTCTCTCTC